>BSBM01000486.1:3900000-4620000 GCA_027924585.1 Larix kaempferi | reverse complement strand
CCCTCTATATTTTCTAGAGATACCCCACAAGGGTTATCTGTGATGGTTTGAAGATGCATTCAACATCGTATCCTAAGAAGCTTCTTGAGTTGTAGGTGTTGTTCATGGTGCTTGAGTATGAGAAGCTTCATTTAAGGCATGAGAAGCTTCTTGTTGTCCATATACCTTGGTCAGACCTCGAGACCCATTTTTGGTTCACAACTAACCTAGTCATCGCACACATAACACACTTGAAGTTGACTAATACCCTATAGATTTCATATGTGGTGGTCCAGGGACTCATTCATGGTGTTTGTTCCTAAGAAGCAAGAGTTAGTGTTGGAGGCTCTTGTTTCCATCCAATAGCCATGGTTAAGGAGCCAAGATAAATCCTTGATGTCCAAGACATTATAATGGAAACAATATTCAATTCATATGCAAAAGGCTCCTTGTAGAGGGATAGTGTCATGGATTCTATGTATTATTGATGACACTTGAGGTCTAGAATTTTCAATTAATGCCCAAGTGGAATTCAATTGAGCTCAATATGCTTCAATAAGATCTCGAGGAACCTGTTTTCATTCTTCGATGATGTTCAATGCTTTTCAACATATCCATGGTCTTGCATGGTAGGCTGAGTATGCATTCATGGCATTTGATCTTTACAAAATATGTTTTTTGTCAAAATGAAATTCAAATTGTCTCTTTGATGAGTCCTCCTCTACAAGACTTCATTTATTGCATGAATGTCACAGGCTCACGAAAACTCTAAACAACACTCAATGGCATGCAACTATGTCATGTCCCAAAATTGGAATTGGGTCACAATGGCCTAATCACATTAGCCATATTCATTAGAGTTTGTAAAATTAATGTTAAGGGTCAAATAATTGCCAAGGAGGAAAATTACTAGTTTCCTAGGTTTGGGGTGGAAGCTTTGGGATTTGGAATAAGGGGGATAATAAATGATGTTTAGACATTAGAAGGGTTCAAGTATTTAATAAATAGAGTGAATAAAGAAATTCAAGAGAAATCCTAGGTGACAAATGGTTTTGGAGACATATGGAGGATGTGGGACCCACACTAGCTTGATTTTTCATAATACATGGTATCTCTCTTTTGCAAATTCGAATTAATGGGAATGTGAACACTCTTGGGTGAGTTGGTAAGTCATAAAAAATGTCATTGAGCATATTAGGTCGAATTGGCAAGGATTGGTAACCTCCATGGAAGATAAAGAGTCAAAGTGGAAGTTTGTGGACACTTGGGCTAGATTCCCTAGCCCCTATGACACCAATGATGGAGCATCTATGACAACTATGACAAATTGCAGACCTGACCTCTGACATCTGACCACTATGACATGTCATCCCCAAAAATAGGCTCAAAGAAGGTGAATTTGGGAGTTGGAGAATCCAAAGAGACTCAACATCGAATTTGGGAGAAGATGGAAGGTTGGAACTAGGAGACAAGTGGCAAATGTGGAATATTTCCTAAATGGAAATCTATTGAATCTATTGAGAGGATTTCGACCCTTAGAAGGCTAATGTTGGTTATAAAATGTAGAAATGAAGTATGAGAATGGATTTTGATCATTTGTAGAATTTGCAATTGCATTTGTGAAGAGGGAGAGCTAGTGGATGACTAGTTTCTTGCCTTAGCCAATTTCGAGGGTGAAAGATTCCCATCCAAGTTGGCAATTGGAAAGGCCATTCAGACCTTTCATTTGGAGATTTAATGGAGTCTTTATTTGCAGGTGTAAGCTACAGGGCAGCTCATGGTTTCTTCTATTGCAGCTCACTCCTTCAACCATTTCCAGTTTTGATGGCATATTCTTGATCCTTGAGGGAGGGCGTTTTTGGTGAGCTATTGTACTCTTTGGGGGAGCTTCTAATGCCCCATTTCTTTTTTAATATGAATTAAATACTTTTTTATTCATCTCCAGAAAGTTTCAGGTCGAAATTCCAAGTAGAAATGTATAAATCTCATTTTTAATGGAAGAACAATGCCATTTCCCCACTACCTTGTTGTGAACCAATGTATTGATGATGATTTCGAATGGATGGATGATTATATGATGGATTTGTGATTAATGGACTGCCATGGATGTATTTTACAAGTTTCATGTACTGTACTTGAGCATTTGAAGTATTTTTACTCAGTTTAATTGCATTGGGAGAAGAAATAGTGCCATTTCCCCAAGGGTCAAATTGGTGATTTTTGCAGTTGAATGGGAGAGGGTGAGAACAGTTGTAATAAACCATTAATGGTGCATATGAGACCTTAATAATATACTTAACACATTACATACCTCTGTTCATAAATTTGAGTGGGTTTGGAGGCATTTGGGAAGCCATTTTCAGTACTTACCTCAGGGGAATTTGAACCCCAAATTACTAGTAAAATTGCATACTTGGTCCAGAATATTAAGAGAGTTTGCAGAGGTCTTTTGGTGGCCATATGTTATCCCTGAACATCATATTAAATTCCTAATATCATTCATACACCTTCCTTGAATATTTGAAGGAATTTGGAGTCAATTTGAGACCTAGAGACCAATACTAGTCAAAGGGAAATCACTAGTAAAGTTACCCACATTGACCAGAATTGAAAGAGTATTTGCAGAAGTGTTTTAAAGGTACAAAGGAATCCCTGAAACACATATTTATGTTCTAATATCATTCATATACCTTCTCAGAATATTTGGGATCATTTGGGGAATATTTGGGACCTAGAGATCGAAACTAGTCAAAGGTCGAACCAAGAAAAAAAAAGTGGAAAATTGTCATTTTAATAAAATTCCTAACAAGGGACATTACAGTGGTATCAGAGCATGGTCCTTGCACCTGTGGATTAGGTACATACATTCAAGAATAATAGGCAGCCATGTCTTACTATTATGATGAATCCTATGAGTACAATTCTTATGAGGAATATGCAGATGCTTATGAGCAATATGAAGCAGAATGTGAATGGTACGAGGAAGAGATGCCATCATGCAACACTTCTTACAATTTCAAGAGAAATGAAGATTATTCTTATGATTTTAATTATGATGAATATGAGTGTGTCACACCGACCAAGGATAATTCTATGAGTGAGTTCCAAAGATGGAGAGAAAAATATAAAACCTTGCCCCAACAATATCAAAAATATTAAGAATATCTTGTTTTTAGCAAAAATACACAAAATGCCATGTCTTTTGAGTACTTTGCTGAACATGTTTTTGAAAATAGACCCAAACATGAATATGTGGAGTTAGGAAAGAAAGGTTTATGCCCTTCTTGTAAAGAACCTTGGAGCGAGTATCATATATGTGTGCATGAAATGATGTCTTCCTTGAGGAGAGCTTTTGAGATTTATTCAAGAAGAGATTCCAAATATACTGATCCTAAGGAAAACAAGGGGAAAAATGCATCAGCTTGCTTGAAGGAGAAAAATGAAGAGACATCACAAGAGCATGAAGAAGATTCTATTGAAAATATGGAAGATCATTTCGAGACACCTTCTAGCTTAGACATGAACCAAAGAGCATCTACTGATGGATGCTTAAACTATGAAGGAGTACCTATTGATGGGTGCTCACACCTCTATGTTGGTGACATAGAGATCACTTTTGAAAGTGTTGCTGCAAGCCCAAGTTCCATTAAGCATGATAATGAAGACCTTGTAGCAGTTGAAGAAGAACCAAGATCAACTTTCCCATCACCACTTGAGATTCATGAAGTTGGTCCAAGAAAAAATGAAGAAGATGAGGAGGTTCATTTGCAAGAGCCTCATTTTCTTGAAGGGTCCTTAAAGATGAATGAAAAGAAGATCCAAGAGTCCCTCAGCATTCTCCACGACACTCAAGCATTGGTGTCAAATTCTTGTTGGAGAGCTACTTCATTGGAGGAAACATCCTTCCTTGAAGACATGGAGAAGATTCAAAGAGCAATGTGCCACATCAAAGGTAATTTCATGTCTTTGATTTTTGATAGAAACCATTTGTTTGAGATTAATGAATTGTTACATGATTCATACTTGAAGAATAATGAGGATATTCATAAGCTCACAATTCAAAATGAGCAACTTCTTGAAAAGTTGCAAGATACTTGTTTTTCCTCCTATGTTTCAGATTGTCAAATGGTAGATTGTTTGGAGGATTCTCATGACATGGTGGATCATGAGAAATGTGGGAATTTGAATGTGCTTAATGTGTTTGAAGATGAACTTGAAGAGATCCAAACACTTGATGTGGTGGAAGAGGAACTTGAATTGTCTCTTGATGAAGGTTATGCAATTTTTAAAGAAGAGCATGATTCCTCTACATTGGAACCAATCTATGACAAAGGTTTCCCACTTTTGAAGGAGCTGCATGATACTACCCACATGGATCCTTCCCATGATGAAACTTCTGCACTTTTTGATCATTTGGGTGAGTTAGTTTGTTCTCCTACATCCTACAATTCCATGTTTTGCAGTATTAGTCTCAATGAAGTATGGGTGAAAGGGTTCTTTTTGATGGTGCCACATGAGGAGTATGGGAATCCTAGATTTACCTTTTATGATGACATGGTTGGAGCACATTCTTATTCACATTTGCAGCAGCATAATTTGTCACTTTATGATGATTCACATCTACATGGATGCACCTATGATATGGATTTGAGTCACTTGAAGACTCATGGTTTTTCTTGCTCAACACTGGGTTCATTTGATGTTAGAGGAATTTCATCCAACACTTGGGTGAATAGATTTATGATGGGAGAACATCTTTGTTGGAAGCCACATACTTTGTTACATCTTTATGATTCTAACATTCATGGATGTATGGGTGAGACTTCTTTGAGTCATTTGAAGTCTCCTTGTTTTTTCTGCTCATTATTTGGTTCAGATTTTAGTGGAGATTCTTCATTCACTTCTTGGATGAAAGAATACATGGTTGAATATTTTGATGCATATCACATCCTTTTGGAGCAGCATTATAGGACATGGGATCCTCGCCTATGTCATTGGATCAGATTTGATTGGTCACTTGAAGCTTGTATGCACTTGGAAAATCATGGTCTACTTGCTTGGAGGTACAAGCACTTTCATGATTCTTTGATGAAGCACCTCCTTGATGTAAATTTTCACTATGTAGTTATGTACTTTGATGATATATATTTTGTACTCATGATGTTTGGAAGAATGAATACAAGAAAATGGGATCCAGGAATCATCTTATCTGATGGTATGGGTTGGAGAGCACTCTTCATTGTTGGGGTGCAATACAAGCAATGGGACCCTGGAATAATTTTTATCTCATTGGTTTCAATTTTTTGGGGGAAACAAGAAGTATGGGAGATGGATTTCCCACTTAATAAAGTGATTTTTATCAGAGTAGTGCAGCAGCAAGCATGGTGGTTCCTCTCTAAAATCTTCATGGGAAACTCAAAGACTCAAGGTTTGGCAATTCAATGGCAACTTCAAAGAATTATACAGAAAGCAGGTTCTTCAACACCCATGTTTGAAATTGCTTGAGGACAAGCAATATTGGGAAGGGAGGATTTGTCATGTCCCAAAATTGGAATTGGGTCACAATGGCCTAATCACATTAGCCATATTCATTAGAGTTTGTAAAATTGATGTTAAGGGTCAAATAATTGCAAAGGAGGAAAATTACTAGTTTCCTAGGTTTGGGGTGGAAGCTTTGGGATTTGGAATAAGGGGGATAATAAATGATGTTTAGACATTAGAAGGGTTCAAGTATTTAATAAATAGAGTGAATAAAGAAATTCAAGAGAAATCCTAGGTGACAAATGGTTTTGGAGACATATGGAGGATGTGGGACCCACACTAGCTTGATTTTTCATAATACATGGTATCTCTCTTTTGCAAATTCGAATTAATGGGAATGTGAACACTCTTGGGTGAGTTGGTAAGTCATAAAAAATGTCATTGAGCATCTTATGTCAAATTGAGAAGGATTGGTAACCTCCATGGAAGATAAAGAGTCAAAGTGGAAGTTTGTGGACACTTGGGCTAGATTCCCTAGCCCCTCTGACACCAATGATGGAGCATCTATGACAACTATGACAAATTGCAGACCTGACCTCTGACATCTGACCAGTATGAAATGTCAGCCCCAAAAATAGGCTCAAAGAAGGCGAATTTGGGAGTTGGAGAAGCCAAAGAGACTCAAAATCGAATTTGGGAGAAGATGGAAGGTTGGAACTAGGAGACAAGTGGCAAATGTGGAATATTTCCTAAATGGAAATCTATTGAATCTATTGAGAGGATTTCGACCCTTAGAAGGCTAATGTTGGTTATAAAATGTAGAAATTAAGTATGAGAATGGATTTTGATCATTTGTAGAATTTGCAATTGCATTTGTGAAGAGGGAGAGCTAGTGGATGACTAGTTTCTTGCCTTAGCCAATTTCGAGGGTGAAAGATTCCCATCCAAGTTGGCAATTGGAAAGGCCATTCAGACCTTTCATTTGGAGCTTTAATGGAGTCTTTATTTGCAGGTGTAAGCTACATGGAAGCTCATGGTTTCTTCTATTGCAGCTCACTCCTTCAACCATTTCCAGTTTTGATGGCATATTCTTGATCCTTGAGGGAGGGCGTTTTTGGTGAGCTATTGTACTCTTTGGGGGAGCTTCTAATGCCCCATTTATTTTTTAATATGAAATAAATACTTTGTTCTTCATCTACAGAAAGTTTCAGGTCGAAATTCCAAGTAGAAATGTATAAATCTCATTTTTAATGGAAGAACAATGCCATTTCCCCACTACCTTGTTGTGAACCAATGTATTGATGATGATTTCGAATGGATGGATGATTATATGATTCATTTGTGATTAATGGACTGCCATGGATGTATTTTACAAGTTTCATGTACTGTACTTGAGCATTTGAAGTATTTTTACTTAGTTTAATTGCATTGGGAGAAGAAATAGTGCCATTTCCCCAAGGGTCAAATTGGTGATTTTTGCAGTTGAATGGGAGAGGGTGAGAACAGTTGTAATAAACCATTAATGGTGCATATGAGACCTTAATAACATACTTAACACATTACATACCTCTGTTCATAAATTGGAGTGGGTTTGGAGGTATATGGGAAGCCATTTTCAGTACTTACCTCAGGGGAATTTGAACCCCAAATTACTAGTAAAATTGCATACTTGGTCCAGAATCTTAAGAGAGTTTGCAGAGGTCTTTTGGTGGCCATATGTTATCCCTGAACATAATATTCAAGTCCTAATATCATTCATACACCTTCCTTGAATATTTGAAGGAATTTGGAGTCAATTTGAGACCTAGAGACCAATACTAGTCAAAGGGAAATCACTAGTAAAGTTACCCACATTGACCAGAATTGAAAGAGTATTTGCATAAGTGTTTTAAAGGTACAAAGGCATCCCTGAAACACATATTTATGTTCTAATATCATTCATATACCTTCTCAGAATATTTGGGATCATTTGGGGCAAATTTGGGACCTAGAGATCGAAACTAGTCAAAGGTCGAACCAAGAAAAAAAATTGGAAAATTGTCATTTTAATAAAATTCCTAACAAGGGACATTACAAACTATAACGAAAAACCAAGCAGAGGTTGATTTTATGCATTGATATAGAGAGGTGGTATTAGGCACACAATATGGAGAAACAATGAGTTAGAAAAAATATTTGGACCAAAGTACCACAATGGTTATTAATAAAATTAAAAAAAAACATTTTTTGGCTCAGGAATTGTCTTCAATTTGATGGATGGCATGATCATGATCATGTAACCTCCCTCTGTCCTTCCAAACATATGTGGTTTATCACCACGTTTCTCTTCGACACTCGCCATCAAAATACGTATAAAAATAACATGTCTTTACATCCTCTTCCATTTAAATCCTCATCGCATAGTCATAAATAAGGATTATTATGCATGCACATCCCCACCTTACAATATCAATTGGGTCAAGGCGCATAGACAACCATAAATTATCAAATGTGTCAAGACGCAAAGAGTAAGCCCTTCCAATAAAAATTAAGACCCACCCTTCAAACTTCATCATTGAGTCCAATTTATGCAAATATTTTCGAAGTGGGGGAAGGTTTGACATTAAATGGTGTAAACATTGGGGAATAAATGGTGTAAACGTTATACAGGGGCGCGTGTACGTGTTTTAGTGCATGCATGCTAGTGACATGTATGTGCTAAAAACACACGTGCGTGCGTTTAAGCACGTGTGCGCGTTCCTATTACTAGTTAAAAAAAACAGAGTTCTCTGTTTCCCGAGAATTCTACCAAAAAACAAGGGTTTCATTTCTTCTGCGGGTTTCAAGATCTTACAGGTTTCTTATTGGCTCACACTAATTGATATTTTGGACACTCATTGATCTATTGGACACAAAATCACCCTTGGAATCTAACAAACATCTTCAGTGGTCTTGGAATCTAGTGGATACATTCAAGCTACTAGTTTCCATTGCAAGTGGAGATCATTTCTATAGAGGTATGGTGAATTGTAAATAATTCTTTTCATTCACAAGATTTGAGATTCTCCCATGCCTTTTTGTTTTTATCATATGCCTACAGCAATATCCATGCATAGACAACAATGAATTTGACAAGAAGAATTCCCAAGTTCACATCTAAAAAAATTCATACGAACACTAGACAAGATGAAGTATGCAACTTCATCATTGTGTAATTAGTTCTCAAGTTAATTTTGTTCTTTTCACCTCATATTATGCTAGCAAAAAATATTACACACTCAGTAAACATGACTAAAAATATCACTTCACTCATCCACAAAACCTCAACTCTCTCATCTCTTATTCAATACCATTGTATGGTTGAAGGATATCTGTAAGTATATGCACCTTTCCTTTCTCTATGAATCCAAATATGATAATATTCATCCATATTTACTGTCCTTACAATATCCCCTCACCTTTAATAATGATTTTTTTTCCAAAAAACCAAGACTTTCCCACTTCATGCTCTATCCAACATGATCATTGTTGGTATAGTCCCTAGTTCCCCACTTTCCAACACCTCCATACACTAGATATTGCACATTGAAAGGTCAAATTATATTCCCCCTAATCACCCTTCCCAAGACTATGATTCTTGTTAGAAACCTTTGCATCCTCCTTAAGGTTTTGCATAATACGAAGTATACATTCATTCTATTGTGATGCATTGTTGAATTCAACCATGGGTATTTTAAACTCAAATTCACATTTTATCATCTCAAGGTTTATAGATAAGGAAATAGTTTGTTGTTGTTTCTTCAACTCCTTATGGTGTTATATAACCTAGTGATTTATGATTGTAAAGGAAATTGCCTCAAATGGAAGGATATACCATTCCACTATGAAGACAAAGCAATCAAACAAGGTGCGAAATTTATAATTGATAACATTAAGGGAGAAAGCAAAAAATGCAACTAATTAAGGTGAAAAATATGATGTAAACCAATCAAAATTCCTTGGGGGAATTTGCAACCTCCTCATTGTGTAATTAGTAAACTTATTCTCTTTACCTTATTTGATGTAGAAAAACTATCAAACTATTCCCAAGGCATCTCTAACCATCTCTGTTGTAGGGTGTTACTACCATAATTTTTATGAATTCATGGCTAGGCAAGACACTAGTTTCTCCACTCTACACTTGACCAACCATCATCTATATTGATTGGAATTGTAAGGGATAATGATGTTTATTCGAACACAAATAAACCAACATAGTCTATAGTTGTATGTGTTAATTTGTAAAGTGGTAAGTTATGTTGGAATGTGTCAAGTTCATTGTATAATGTCACTAGTATCTTATTTGTTGTTTCTTTTGCAGAGGTAGGCCTGATAGTTGTGTTAAAGAGATTTTTGGAGATGGGAAACTCACGCAACGTAAAAAAAAAATATAGAAGGAATCTTCCCATTGAAAAGGTCAATGAATTAAGAGAAAATGCCAGGTTGGGAATGGAAATATTGATACATGGTCCTATCATTGCCCTAGATACTACCACTGATCCTAACACAGTTGTTGACACGAAAACCTCTTGTTCAGAACCATAGGTAAAGCGGTCACGTCCAATGGACCCAACTCAAATTCCAACATCACACAATCTCCAACCAACAATCCATCAACGAGTCATGCTGAAGTTCCTCACGACACAAGAATTTTGGGAGATGTTGCATGTGTAGAGATGGACATACAAGCCTTGCTTAATTTGAAATCTCCCCAAGAAGACCACAACCATGTCGACCACACTCCCATTATGGCCCAATTTGTGAACGAAGCACCACAACAAACAAGCTCTGGTATTCATGTCTCATGTACACCCTCCCTACCTCGACTGCCCAGTGCAAGAAGAAGAACTCCTAGACGTATTCATGTGGATGAAAGTGCTATCTCGGGGCTTGAAGGCAAGTTACCAAAACGCACTATCAAATGGCAATGCAACAAAATTGTCAAAGAATATTTTGAATCCAAAGGTGATGCAGGTAAATTTCAATTATTGCTATGTTTGTTAAAGTCACGTTGTTTAGCTGTTGTTAGGAGAATTTTGGGCATAAAGATGGTTGAAAGTTCATAAGCTAGCAGTCATATTGTTAGAAATATCCAATCTGCATTTAATGTGATTGGGAAGACGTCTCATACAAAAGATCTTTGTGCGGCTCGTCGTGTTTTAGCGGAATCAGTTGTAAGCAAGTCCACCAGGCAACGTCGCCTGCTATCACACACTTATCACATACTCAAATTAAATAGAAAAACTATTAAAAAGTACTATGTTATAAGAGAAAATCTTGACACTCCGGGTGGAAACGATTGTTGGGATTTTGTTGGTAGGTTTCCTCGTGTAGATAGGAATCTAATTGATGTTGTTAAGGAGTTAGTACAAAAGTTTTGGCATGATCATACTAGACCTTCATCAAACCAAAGAGACGTGCTAAAGCTGAGAAAAGGTTCTACTGAACGTGAACCCCATGTTAAACACTTCCTTGAAACCACACAGACTGAACTCTATGAGAGATTCAAGAATGAGCACACACAATTGAACCTGGGCCAAAGGTCCTTTGAGAAATGCAAACCATGGTACGTTTATATATGCATTGATCGAAATACCTGTTCTTGTAGATACCACGTAGAATATGAATATTATTATGACACATATAAACATATATTCTGTGATTTGCATACTAACATTGTGCAGCGCTGCAATGGATCCATAATACCACCGAATGCATCAAGAGACTTTATCCACAACATCATGTGTCCAAGGACCGAAGGACAAAAATATTATGAAAAATCATGTCTATATGGGACATGTTCTAGGTGTAGTGGGTTTTCTCTTTTGAACCGTTGCATCCATGAAAGCAAGGAGCATGAATTTGGCAAGATGGGTGTGGAGATGCAGAGCTTCAAGTACGTAACCTATCAATTAGACAGTGCCAGGGAAAGTAAAAAGATTGCATTAGTGAAGTCACGTGTACAAATGAATATTGCATATTTTTCATAATACATGTTCAATTTATGACATATACATTTTTCCAAATGCCACATTGTAATATTTCCCTTGTTTTCATGGTAATAGGTACCGGTATGTGACTTCTTGATGGAGTTCTACGAGAAAACAAAGCAGTATGTTCAACATGTGCATGTAGTGTGATGGCAAGATGAGCAGTACAGAAAATGCAGGGACACATTTCTTGTTGGAACCATAGTGTCAATTGTGGATTTTGCAGAAAATTACACCCTTCAGCCACAAAATGAAATCTAGAGTCAATACTACCATTCAGACCAAGTCAGCATCATGGTACATATTATGTATAGGCATGGGCCAGAGAGCAACAATGACAAGAGGATAATACTGAAGGAGACAAACTTTTACATAAGTGATGATAGAACCCATGATCTGCATTATGTGCAACATTGTTTTCAAATTTTTTATGATTAGTTGAAGGAGAGAGATATACAGATGGATCAACATTGGATATGGTCGGATGGTTGTGCGGGCCAGTTCAAAAATTCCCGAGTATTCCAATGGATGAGTATTTGGCATAATACTTATAATGTGTCGCATATATGGAACTATTTTGAGACCGGGCACGACAAAGGCGAGCATGATGGGGCTGGTGCATGCATCAAGACCGCACTACAAAGGCAAGAGATGAGGTTTGACAGGGAACTTCATATCCTAGATGTAGAATCCATAGTTCAATGGTGATTTGCAACAATGTCAAACCGAGCAAGAGATCAACAAACATCATCAGTGGCAAGACGCGTGGTAAGAAATTTTTGGCGGGTGGTTGAAATAGACCGATTGTGTTCCTATAGTTGCAACACAGTATAAGGAACACGTGGATTTCATTCAATTTGACGCTAAAAAAACCCCTTATTTGAAATATGGACGAGAAATATTGCATGCTTTTGCATCCCTTGCAGCAGTGACGAATGGGATGAATGCGAATGCATGGACTGGGTTGATGAATGTGATCGTGTGTCACTTGCAGTAGACCAACGTGCAGTTGTTGAAACAACCCAGTTAGAGGAGGGTCAGTCAGCGATTTCGACAGAATATCACCATATCTTAGATCTTGTACAACCAGGACACATATACGCAGTTGTTGCCCCGAAAGACAATAAATGGGGCACGAATTATTGGTTGCCACAGTGCATCCAAGGTAAGCAAACCCTCTACACATCATTAATCGACTATGAAGGCATTGAATTTCCTATTGGATCGATGGTGGTTAAGGGGGAATATCTTACACTAGATGGGAAGTCAAGAAAGACTAGTGGGAATGTATTCGTGGATTACAAACCAGGTTTAGTGGTGTTTCACTTCACAAACTTGATCCTTGGCACAAACATCCATCTTCAGACAATGTCAAGAAAGAGCTCAACCAAGGTACGCTACTACCTGCCTCATTCAGAGCACGAGATATTGATGGAGACAATTAGAAACAGAGAGGAGCCAGATGGATTTATTGACTGAGGCCAGTCAACTTTACATAAGAGAAATAATTGCATCAAAGAATGTTATGTTCTACATCGAGGTATGTGTAGTTTTATGTTATTTTGTTGGTACATGCATTTTTTGTTGATACATACATACATACATGTATTTGCCATACATACATGCATATATACATAGAGATACATAGAGATACATACATACATACATACATAGAGATACATCCATCTGCCATGTCATCATTTCACCCTTTGTCATTAATGTTTAGAAACCTAATCTATCCCTAGAAACTTAGTCTAGCCCTAGAAGCACTAATATAACCCTACAAACCTAATCTAGCCCTAGAAATCCTAGAAAGCTAAACTAACCCTAGAAACAATAATTTAACACTAGAAAACTAAGCTAGAATACTATAAACCTAATATAGTCCTAGAAACCTAAACTAGCCCTAGAAACACTAATCTAACCTAAACTAGCCCTACCACTTCTCTCATTTTGGGTACGTTGAGGTATATCCCCAAACCAAAAAACTCTTATATTATGATGATTACGTTGGTTATTAGCTTCACCCAACAAAATTATATTTAACAATACACATATTCATAGATTTGGTTCCACATGCTCAATGCTCACCCAAATCTAGCTAGATTTTGGGTTTTTGCCCTTATCCAAGCATCGTGTCATCAACTTAGGGTTTCCACTAATATATTCTAACTAGATACTAGAATCTCGACCAAATCTGTTGGAAAAATGCATAGAGATCTTCTAGGCTATTAGATATGTATCCTAGCAATTTATTTTAAAACATGCTCATTTATGGTTGGATATTGATGCTTGATTCCTATAGATAACCACTTAGAGGGACTTGTAATCAACATCATCATCACCATCAACGTCTTCATCATCATCACCATCACCATCTTCATCATCATTGTCATCTCTAGGTTCCTCATCAACATCAACATCATCATCATAATCATCAACATCAACATCATCATCATAATCATCATCATCATCATCATCAACATCAACATCAACATCATCATCACCATCATCATCACCATCACCATCATCATCAACATCTTCATCATCATTGTCAGCTCTAGGTTCCTCACCAACATCTCCATCATCATCATCTTCTTCATTATCATCATCTTCATCACCATCACCATCACCATCACCATCACCATCACCATCACCATCAACATCTTCCTCATCATCACCATCATCATCATCATGAACATCTTCATCATCATTATCATCTCTAGGTTCCTCATCAACATCTCCATCATCACATCTTCTTCGCCATCATCATCATCATCATCACCATACTGAGAAAAACCCTAGTTTCCAAAATGGACGTACAAGGTGACACCTGGGCCATGACACCGGAGGAGAGTGACACCCCTAGCACTATCCCAACGTCCTGAATCCAACAGAGTCGACGGTTTGTCGATTCGAGCCACAGTCGTCATTCTATGGCTTGTTCCGTCTCACATCCAAAAGCCCTTCAGGGACACCTATTGGATACCTATCGGTGGCATAAAATTCCAACCGTGCAACAAAACCAAGTTCCGAGGAGTCCTGCAAGTGTGTCTACGGAGGTTCCAGCTGGGAATGCTAGCCATACCTTCCTGGTCGACGATTTTGCAAATTTGACCCCAATGTGCAAAAATTGCACACTCCCGTACTGAGCAAAACTCTAGTTTCCAAAATGGACATACAAGATGACACTTGGGCCACGAGACCATAGGAGAGGGGAACTCCTAGCACTATCCCAATGTCTTGAATCCAACGGAGTCGATGGTTTGTCGATCCAAGCCATGGTCGTCATTCTATGGCTCGTTCCGTCTCGCATCCAAAAGGCCTTTAGGGACACCTACTGGATACCTGTTTGGGGCATAGAATTCCAAATGTGCAACAAAACTGGGTTCCGGGGAGTCTTGCAAGTGTGTATAGGGAGTTTCTAGCTGGGAATGCTAGCCATACGTGCCCGAGAGTTGATTTTGAAAATTTGACCCCAATGTGCAAAAATTGCACACTCCCATACTGAGCAAAACCCTAGTTTCCAAAATGGACATACAAGATGACACCTGGGCCATGGGACCAGAGGAGAGGGGCACCCCTAGAACTATCCCGATGTATTGAATCCAACGGAGTCGACGGTTTGTCGATCCAAGCCACGGTTGTCATTCTATGGATCGTTGTGTCTCGCATACAAAAGGCCTTCAGGGACACCTCCTAGATACCTACCGAGGGCATAGAATTCCAACCGTACGACAAAACCAGGTTCTGGGGAGTCCTACAAGTGTGTCTAGGAAGGTTCCAGCTGGGAACACTAGCCATACCTTCCCGATCGACGATTTTGCAAATTTGATCCCAATGTGCAAAAATTGCATACTCCCGTACTGAGCAAAACCCTAGTTTCGAAAATGGGCGTACAAGATGACACGTGGGCCACGAGACTGGAGGAGAGGGGCACCCCTAGCAATATCCCAGCGTCTTGAATCCAACGGAGTCAATGGTTTGTCTATCCGAGCCACGGTCGTCATTCTATGGCTCGTTCCGTCTCGCATCCAAAAGGCCTTCACGGACACCTATTGGATGCCTACCGGGGGCATAGAATTCCAACCATGCAACAAAACCGGGATCTAGGGAGTCCTGCAAGTGTGTCTAGGAAGGTTCCAACTGGGAATGCTAGCCATACCTTCCTGATCGACGATTTTGCAAATTTGACCCTAATGTGCAAAAATTGCACACTCCCGTATTGAGAAAAACCCTAGTTTCCAGAATGGACGTATAAGATGAAACCTGGGCCACGGGACCGGAGGAGAGGGGAACCCCTAGCAATATCCCGATGTCCTGAATCCAATGGAGTCGACAGTTTGTCGATTCGAGCCATGGTCATCATTCTATGGCTCATTCCGTCTCGCATCCAAAAGGCTTTCAGGGACACCTATTGGATACCTACCGGGGGCATAGAATTCCAACTGTGCAACAAAATCGGGTTCCGAGGAGTCCAGCAAATGTGTCTAGGAAGGTTCCAACTGGGAATGCTACCCATACCTGCCCGGTCGATGATTTTTCAAATTTGACCCCAATGTGAAGGCCATGCCAATTTGCTCAAGGGGGCCATTTCTCGTTCAGAGGCCCCCGGGCGTGTGTGGCCACTGTGGACAGGTCCACAGTGGCCATGTGGACCCGTGGTCGCCGGCGTAATCCAAGTCCGCTCGCCGGTTTGGGTTCCGTGGCCCCAGAGAAAATCCCCAAAGTGTCCCTGAATGGCCCTGGGGTGCCCGACCTAAATGCCCGTAGTAGCCAAACCGTGGCTCTATTCACGAATCCGACGATTCCAGGACGTTGGGTTTCAGCTAGCCCCCCCCCACAGCGCACCTCGAAGACCCGATAGCGGTTCCAATGGGCCATCTCCGGATCTAGGGTTTTTCTCAGTGAGGGCCATTCCAAATTTGCTTAAGGGGGCCATTTCTCATTCGGAAGCCCCCGAGCGTGTGTGGCCACCGTGGACAGGTCCATAATGGCTACGTGGACCTGTGGGAGCCGATGGAATCCAAGTCCGCTCGCTGGTTTGGGTTTTGTGGCCCCATAGTAAATCCCCACTGGGGTGCCCGACTAGAATGCCCGTAGCAGCTAAACCATGGCTTCGTTCACGAATTCGACAATTCTGGTGGGTCCAAGGTGTCGGGTTTCAGCTAGGGGACCCACAGCGTGCCTCAAAGACCCGTAAGCGGTACCAATGGGCCATCTTCGGAGCTAGGGTTTTGATCAGTGAGGGCCATTCCAAATTTGCTCAAGGGGGCCATTTCTCATCCAGAGGCCCTCAGGTGTGCGTGGCCACCGTGGATAGGTCCATAATGGCCATGTCCACCTATCCACGGTGGCCACAGATGTGCGGGGGCCTCCAGACGAGAAATGGCCCCCTTGAGCGAATTTGGAATGGCCCTCACTGAGAAAAACCCTAGCTCCGAAGATGGCCAATTGGCACCACTTCTGAGTCTTTGAGGCACACTGTGGGGGTTCCCCTAGCTGAAACCCGGCGTCTCAGATCCACCGGAGTCGACGGATTTGCTAACGGAGCTACGGTTTGGATGCTACAAGTATTCTAGTTGGGCACCCCGGGGCCATTCACAGACACTTTGGAGATTTGCTCCGGGGCCACGGAACCCAAACCGGAGAACAAAATTGGATTCCGTCGGATCGCACAAGTCCACATGCTCATTGTGGACCTGTCCATGGTGGCCACGCATGCCTGGGGGCCTCCGAACGAGAAATGGCCCCCTTGAGTGAATTTGGAATGGCCCTCAATGAGCAAAACCCTAGCTCGGAGATGGCTCATTGGCACTGCTTTCGGGTCTTCGAGGCACATTGTGGGGGGTCCCCTAGATGAAACCCGACGTCCCAGATCCATCGGAATCGATGGATTCATGAATGGAGCCACGGTTTGGATGCTACGGGCATTCTAGTCGGGAACCACGGGGCCATTCACGAACACTTTGGGGATTTGCTCCAGGGCCACGAAACTCAAACCGACGAGCATACTTGAATTTCGTCGGCTCCCATAGGTCCACATGGAAATTTTTGACCTGTCCACGGTGGCCATGCAAGTGCGGGGCCTACAGACGAGAAATGGCCCCCTTGAGCGAATTTGGAATGGCCCTCAATGAGCAAAACCCTAGATCCAGAAATGGCCCATTGGCACCGCTTCCGAGTCTTCGAGGCACACTGTGGGGGGTCCCCTAGCTGAAACCCAACGTCCCGGATCCATTGGAATTGACGGATTCATGAACGGAGCCATGGTTTGTTTTCTATGGGAATTCTAGTCAGGCACCCTGGGGCCATTTAGGGACACTTTGGGGATTTGCTCCGGGGCCACAGAACCCAAATCGACGAGCGAAATTGGATTTCGTCGGATCCCATAGGTCCACAATGGCCACGTGGACCTGTCCATGGTGGCCACGCACGCCCGGGGGCCTCCGGACTAGAAATGCCCCCCTTGAGCGAATTTGGAATGGCCCTCATTGAGAAAAACCCTAGCTCCGGAGATGTCCCGTTGGCACTGCTTTCGGGTCTTCAAGGCACGCTGTGGGGGGGTCCCCTAGCTGAACCCGACATCCTGGATCCACCGGAATCGATGGATTCACGAACGGGGCCACGATTTGGCTGCTACGAGCATTCTAGTCGGGCACCCCAGGGAAATTTAGGGACACTTTGGGGATTTGCTCTAGGGCCACGGAACCCAATCCGGTGAGCAGACTTGGATTACGTCAGCTCCCACAGGTTCAGGTGGCCATTGTGGACTTGTCCACGGTCGACACTCACGTACGGGGGCCTACGGACGAGAAATGGCTCCCTTGAGCAAATTTGGAATGACCCTCACTGAGCAAAACCCTAGCTCCGGAGATGGCCCATTGGCACCGCTTCTGGGTCTTCGAGGCACGCTGTGGGGGTCCCCTAGCTGAAACCGGGCACCTCGTACCCACCAGAATCGTCGAATTTGTGAATAGAGCCATAGTTTAGTTGCTACGGGAATTCTAGTCATGCACCCCGGGGCCATTCAACGACACTTTGGGGATTTGCTCCGCGGCCACAGAACCCAAACCGACGAGCGGACTTGGATTCTGTCGGCTCCCACAGGTCCACGTGGCCATTGTGGACCTATCCACGCTGGCCACGCACGCCCAAGGGCATCCGGATGATAATGACAAAGAAGATGATAATGATGGAGATATTGATGAGGAGCCTAGAGATGACAATGATGATGAAGATGGTGATGATGATGAAGACGTTGATGATGATGGTGATGGTGATGAAGATGATGATGATGATGACGACGAAGAAGATGTGATGATGGAGATGTTGATGAGGATCCTAGAGATGACAATGATGATGAATATGGTGATGATGATGAAGATGGTGATGATGATGATGATGAAGACGTTGATGATGATGGATGGTGATGGCGATGAAGATGGTGGTGATGATGGCGAAGAAGATGTTGATGAGGAACCTAGAGATGACAATGATGATGAAGATGTTGATGATGATGATGGTGATGGTGATGAAGATGTTGATGGTGATGGTGATGCTGAGGAAGATGGTTTAGTGCTAGGGTTTGGGTGAGGGTTAGGGTTAGAGTTATAGAAGGAAATTGAATTAGGGTTAGAGTTAGAGTTAATGATGATGATGAAGATGGTGATGATCATGAAGATGTTGATGATGATGGTGATGGCGATGAAGATGGTGATGATGATGACGAAGAAGATGTGATGATGGAGATGTTGATGAGGAACCTAGAGATGACAATGATGATGAAGATGTTGATGATGATGATGATGATGGTGATGACGATGATGAAGACATTGATGATGATGGTGATGGTGATGGTGATGGTGATGATGAAGAAGATGGTTTAGTGCTAGGGTTTGGGTGAGGGTTAGGGTTAGAGTTATAGAAAGAAATTGAATTAGGATTAGAGTTAGAGTTAATGATGATGATGAAGATGGTGATGATGATGAAGACATTGATGATGATGGTGATGGCGATGAAGATGGTGATGATGATGCCGAAGAAGATGTGATGATGGAGATGTTGATGAGGAACCTAGAGATGACAATGATGATGAAGATGTTGATGATGATGATGATGGTGATGATGATGAAGGCATTGATGGTGATGGTGATGGTGATGGTGATGATGAAGAATATGGTTTAGTGCTAGGGTTTGGGTGAGGGTTAGGGTTAGAGTTATAGAAGGAAATTGAATTAGGTCATTTCTCTAATGTACATTTTATATTAATGGTATGGCTTGGTCTAAGGTGGTGCTCTCAAATAGCTATTTAATTATGAAATATTTAACAATACATGAATTAAATTTAAGATAAGTGTATTGTTGAATATAGTGAGCATTGAGCATGGGGAACCAAGTCTATGAATATGTGTATTGTTAAATATAATTTTGTTGGGTGAAGCCAATAACCAACATAATATAAGAGTTTTTTGGGTTGGGGATATACCTCAAGGTACCCAAAGCATGAAAAAAGTTTGGGTGGGCACAAAACCAAGAGAAAACGCCAATTTCATTAAACTTGGACTTATTCCAGTCCAAGTCACTTTGAAGACGGGTCAAAAATAGGCTTTCCAAACCCCAAAATTAAGCAAAATCCGGTTCCAAAACTGCCAAATCCGGGTTCCAAAAGTGCCAAAAATGGTTCCAAAAGTGCCAAATCCAGTTCTAAAAGTGCCAAAACTGGTTCCAAAAGTGCCAAAACCGGTTCCAAAAGTGCCAAACCGGTTCCGAAAGTGCCAAAATTGATTCCAAAATTTCCAAATCCGATTCCGAAAGTGCCAAAACCGGTTCTGAAAGTGCCAAAACCGATTCCAAAATTGCCAAATCTGATTCCGAACGTGCCAAATGAAGGTTCCAAAAGTGACAATACTGGTTCCTAAAGAGCCAAAACTGGTTCCAAAAGAGCCAAATATGGTTCCGAAAGTGACCAAACCGGTCCTGAAAATGCAAAATCCATTTCCAAAAGACCCAAAATCTAGGTTCCAAAACCATACTTTTTCTTTTGATATTGGTGTCTGTATAATATTACGGTCATTTGTAGTTGAATGTCATTAACCAACACCCCATTTTTGAATGAGGCTCCAGGTAAATGAATGAAAGGGCGGCCAACCCTTCTTCTACCCACTATTATTTTCATAATAGTTCTAGATTGCAAGAAGGGTGGTTCGATCCTTCTTGTATTCACCATTATGGATATAGGTGAATTATTGGATATTGGTGTTCAGAATTATCTACTAAATGAAGGGGCGACCGATCCTTCTTGTCATCAGTCGGAAGTCCGGATAAATATTGTTTACATGTTATAACATAGGCAATGTCCCCATCCCTACCATATACTACAGAAGTCAGTAGTGGGGAAATGTTGTCCCAATCTTCGTAGATTAATTGTTTCTCATTTCTCTTTTAAATGAAGGGTCGACCGATCCTTCTTATGATTAGTATTTTTTCAATCTTCACCATTCAGGATATACCTTGAATACCTACCTAGATGATTCACATTCTTTTTAGAAATTGAACCTCTCAGATTCATCCAGGACAATGCTAGTGATAACACCGGCAAGCTAAACGGGCAAGCTAAACTTCAGTGGCGAACTATTATGAAAAGAATATTTGGAATAAGAAGGGTCGAGTGACCCTTCTTGCAGTGTCGAACTATTATGAAAATAATATTAGGGATACGAAGGGTCGGTCGACCCTTCAATTATGAGGCAATTTTAAAAATAGAACACCTTGAAAGTTTTAACATATAAAAATGGTTTCTCCCAACTTCCGTTTTCCGACAAGAAGGATCAGCTACCCCTTCTTTTCGTAGATAATTGTGAAAACCTTTATCCAACAATTCGGCTATATCCATAATAAAGAACACAAGAAGGATCGACCAAGTCTTCTTGCAGTGTCAAACTATTATGAAAATAATATTTGGAATAAGAAGGGTCGGCCAACCCTTCATTTACGAGGGAATCGTAACAATAGAACACCTTTGGGAAAGAGCGGTTGCTCTTTCTCTGAGAATACTTCCACTTGCCAACATAGTCTTTGAAACATGACATCTATAATTTTTTTTGTTTAAATTTTGATATCTAGTATCCCAGGGTGACACGTGGAACAATCATATTGTGACATGTGGCATATTTGATTTGGTACATTGAGTATTATAAATATAGCTTAATTATAATATTGGCTCATATAGAATATTTTCTCTTATGAGCACCGCTGAATTTGGCAGTTTGAGTATATTGGATCATATTTTAGTATTTTGGTAGTTACTATGAGGATAATTACTTGATTTTAAGTGTAGTGGATAAACCACTTCTAAAAGCTAATTATTCTTAAGCACAATTAACTAGTAATCAAGGTGTTAATTACAACACTTAACAATAGTTAGTGTGCAAATGACTACACTTATCACAAATTCAATTTTGTAACAAATAACCATCCATTATCAATCCCAATGGCTATAAGTTGTATCTTTCTTTTTATAAAACTTTTATTAATGAAAATGAAAAAATACAACTTTTTGTTGACCAAGTGGAAATTTAGAAACACAACAATTTTGTTGCTTAAAACTGCCACATAGGGAGATATAGAAACCAATTTTGTCTACTATCAACCCTTGAGAACATCCATCATTCTGAACACTGTTCCCCATGTTTACTCCTTGTGCCTTGACTGCTGCAAGGCCCTTCTCGTTTATTCGAATTATTTCTCCTGCCCATCCTTGCCTTGGTGACCATGCCCATATGATGCTATTTACATTGATCTTCATATTTTTTTTCTGCACCTACAACCCATTGTTGCTGTCTATCTAAGCATTTTCTGTACAATACCTTTAGATCCTTCGATGCTCCTGTTGGCTTCCACCATTGCAACTCTGCTTTGTAAGACCCAACAATACTAGCATCTGAATCCTGATAAACATCACCAATCGCCTTACCCAACCAGATTGCACAATCTGGGTCTGGTGATTGCACAATGACCATTTGGAACTTTACAACATCCACTCTTGGAATGAATTCATCTCTAGGCTTGTTGCATAGCGGTCCAACATAGAAATCCTGCAAAACAAGAACATTTTCCTTCAAATAGGCATCCATAATTTCGTGTTCAGATCTTGTAGGTTCACTATGAATATCATGGCTTGTCGATGGCCAAAAGTTAGTTGATGATTGATCAACACTCGTGAAGGGACTATCCAAAGCTTTATATATAGCCTCCCAATAATTTAACTTGGGACGCCAAAATTGTTCACCTCGCTTCTCAATCCCTCCATTCCATAATGAAATATATGTTTCTAGCCCTCTTTTTATTTCGTTAATGTCCGAAGGACTTTTTGATTGAATATTTAATAACCTAGGTTGTCCCACCGGAAAGTCTACTATACCATCTGGCAATGACTGCCAGAGTTTAAGAGGAGACGACCAATCTTCATCCCGAAGTGATGCCTTCCATTGCATGACTGGAATGCCATCTATGAGCTGAAATTTAAAAAACTGGCATTTTTTGATACCGACGATCTTGGCATTTCCATCCAAAAGGTGGGGTATCACAAAACTCTTAAAATCGTAAAGTTAGTCAATTAGATAAGGGAGAAAGGAATTTTGACCTTCACATGTCCTATACGCATCCATAATTTTTGGGAGAGAAAATATATCCTTGCGCATTAGCTTTACTAATAACCCGCCAAAAGTTCCATCTATGTCTTCATGGGTGTGTCCGACCGGGAGGAATCCAACTTCAACTTTCTCGAACACTCTCCTTGCTGTTAAAAGAGATAAAAATGCAAATACAAATCAATTTTTTTTATTGCCTGAACAATTATCCATTTGCAACAACAATATACGTGGTAGTTTTCTATTTGGCATGCATTGATTAGTACTATCAACACACATTACATCATCTTGCATTACATCTTGTCTGTATATCGAACACTTTTCATATGAGTCTGATTGCAATAGAGCATCATGCAATTGGTGCTTAGATGTTCCTCCTTTGTAGAGCAAATCACCATACTTATCAACCACTGGTTCTTCAAGACACTTCAAGCATTTAGCCAGGGATGTCACAGTGAAATTCGATTCCATCTCTAAAAATGAGAGGCTGAAATGGCCAAAACCCCCAATCTGGTGCCCATGAGTCAACATTCTAGTCAATGATATGGGAAGATTCATAACATTACTAAAATCTTTTTCCTTCTTACCCATCCTTGGAATGGAAGTCTTTGACTTATCCATTTTGTCATGGACAATACTGAGATAAGTCTTCAGATTTTGTTGGCAAGCTGACTTGTGAGCATAATAGAGCTGGCGAGAACTTGAGATGTATTTATTATGGGCATCTTGATTTGCTTGCAACTTTTCCACCTTAGCTGGATCAGTGGTCCCCTTAAGCCTATCCTGTATTGTAATGCACTCATTACACCTTGAAAAGTTGTTTGATTTAGAAATTTTAACATATGGAAAATCTTCTCTCATCACCTTGCTAAAGGAGGATTGTGATACTAGAGGCAAACCGATTCCTGTGATTTCATCATTAGCCATTTTTCACAGTAAACCATGGGACATATTAGCGGACAATAATTTCAAGGTTGTCCTTGTTCCATCTTTACTGATTATTTATGTAAGATGTGGAGATTTGTCTGAATTCTCTACTACAATTTTATTAATAGTAGCTACAAGTGCAATAGTGTTTGCCCTGGATTTTTCCAAGCCATTGTTACCATGCACAGCTCTCACATCACCATTCATGAACATTATTTTATAATTGAAGAAAGTACTTTTTTTTATCCAATGGCATTTATACCATGCATTTTGACAGACATCTACTGTGTCTAATCTCATTGTAAAAAAGCTTCTTTTTCTGTCATCTCCTTCTTTGGCCATAGGAGCATTTGATCCCAAAGAATTCATAACAAACTGTCTTTTTGAATTTCCATTCATACTATCAAATTTCTTCGCACATTCAACTATCGATCCATGTGGAATTTTTGATATACAAAGATTTGAGCAATAATGTTTAGTGCCAATGTTTGAAAGGAATGCACCCAGATTTATTGCAGGCCTGTAAGGTTTCGATCTCGAATTTCTTTCAGAAATTTTAGTTCCGGAATTGCAGGCTTGCCGCTTTACGAAATTGTATGGCCTTGTTCCATTACCTTTAACATCTGTATATTCACAACGAGGAGTACCTGGAATGACCATCTGTAAAGGACATTCTTCAAAAAATTTCCAAAAGTTGACCATTTGTTCGTCTGCTTTATTTTTTAGTATAACATCCAAAGGAACATTATCGAGGTCAAGCAAATTGTTTGAAGGCCATATTATAAGGGATCCTTCAAATACACCACAATCCTCGCAATTGTAGAAGACTTTATGAACTAAAATACCAAACTCACCAGCATCTAGTACTTTGAATTGTACAATCTCTCCCTAAAAAATAGTTGACACTATTCCCCGAGAAACATACTGTGGCTTTAAAGAACATTGATGTATCAAATTAACTATCTGTCCAAACAACCGTTCATTGTGCTTTTCTCTTAATACTTTCAAAGTAGATTCAGATTGATTATTGTTGAAAGTTTTTGCAACAGAAAGCAATGTTTCTGTATTAAAAGCGATGATTCTTTTAATTGCCCATACAACAAAAGCTCCACTACTCAACCTTGGACAACATGTCATACAAGAAAGCACCACTTCATCCACCAGAATACTAAAGTTGAAGTCACCCAAAAATGTTCCCCCAACAAAATCACTCCAATTCACATTTGTTACAACACCTATGGAAATGCAATCCTTTCTTTCTGAACACTTATGTAACAACTTAACTTTTCTCATAATTAAAGAAGATTTATCCTCAGTTGTTATGATATGTGCTACACTCGTCGAAGTAGAAGCTGGTATATCATTGACCTCATTCTCAGTTGTTATGATATGTGCTACACTTGTCGAAGTAGAAGCTGGTATATCATTCACCTCATTCTCGCGAAGAGTAGACCCAATCTGGTTAACGATCTCAGATACAGGCCATTGAATATAACCATCAACTGCCTATGACAATGTATCTGCACCTTCTGATCGATAGGGCAATGGAAGACTTGCATTTAAAGACTGGGTAACATTTACAATGATACATCCATCCTTAATTATGATATTATGCAAAAAATTTCTTTCTGGAAAAGAGATTCCTTCAGCAACTTGCAATCCATTCAAAAGTAGGTCCACACATTGTTGCGTACCAAAATCCATTTCATAAACGATATCTGAAATATAAAATAACAGGACACATTGTTCAGAACCAAAATCCACTTCAGAAGTGTTTTATGAAATATAAAATAACTGGAGCACATTAACAAGCATATTTATTTTAAACAAAGATATAACATAAATTATAATATATAAAAAAATGTTTGTTCGGACTTCCAATTTTTCGAATGGTAGGATCGACCGCCCCTTCTTGTAGAAGAAGCGAACACAAAACAGATCGAAAGACCCTTCTTGCAGTCGTGAAATATTACGAAAAGAATACTGGGTAGAATAAGCTTCTCCTGCCCGTTCATTTATGACGGAATATTAAAAATATTCAACCTACGAATGCTAGGCCGTCAATACATGTATTTCCAAAATTGTTAACAAGGGAAGAATACTGAACACAACAAGGTTCGGCCGACCCTTCATTTATGATATAAATTTAAATATATTTAATCTACGAATGTTAGGTCGTCAATACATGTATTTCGAAAATTGTGAACAAGGGAAGAATACTGAGCACAACAAGGGTCGACCAACCCTTCATTTACGATATAAATTTAAATATATTTAATCTACGAAGGCTATGTCGACAATTCCCGACTTCCAACTTCCACTATAAATAGTAGGGAGTCGACTTGGACATCATCTAAGTTCTAACATATAAAAATGTTTGTCCCGAATTCCATTTTCCAAAGAGAAGGATTGGCCGCCCCTTCACTTAGGAGATAATTGTGAACAATTATATCCAACAATTCACCGATATCTAGAATGGCGAAAGAAAGAAGGATCGACCGACCCTTCTTGCATTCTAGAACTATTATGAATACAATACTGGGAAGAAGAAGGGTCAACCGCCACTTCTTCTTTTTTGTAAGTAAGAAGTTTTTGTATTAAATCAAAGAGGAGTTACAGAAGGAACAAGCTGTCCAAGAGTCAAACTTGTTCATCAAAACAGGCCATCTAACTACTAACCCATAGACTCCAACATCATTAACCTTGCGGTAGACAATTATCACCAAAACAGATAAGATGCTTTCATTCAACTGACCATCCCTATCCTCAGAAGCTTTGGAACAACAAAAATCACTACCTATCCAAAAAGTTGTTGAACCGCTGATATTCTTAACATAGGAATGCATGCCCGAAATCAAAAAGCATAGCAAAATGCTACTACACCCGTTAGGTAAGATATACATTTAGTAAAAGACAATCTAGCTTAACAACTGACCCTCCCTTAATAAAAAGACTTGCAGTTTGGAAAAACGATTCCAGATCAAGAGTCAACGGATAATGTAATGAGCATTAGGAGAGGTCCTTGGATGGGGGAAGCTGGAAGACGAAGAAGGATATGGGGGAGGCCGCAGCTCCATTGCTTGGAGAAGAAAATCTAGCTTCTAGTTCAATGAACAAGTCTCCTACAGGTTACGCTGCACCATAAGTGGCAGCATTGCTTCCTCTCCGGGGGTTTGTCTGTCATGGATGGCTAAACCGACAAGGTTCTTCATCATCTAGTAAAGGGCTACCGTGCGCTCATATAGACTAACACGCCCAGCCGTATTGCCTGGATCCATAATCCAGTTATTCAAGTGTTTGCGCTCCCCCAGCAACGTCTCCCTATTCAACCTCAACCACCATTGATGCTCATAATCACGGATATCCATCTGAATCTCCCTAGGGACATTAAGAACGAAACCATTAGCCTCTTGGCAAGAAATCTTACATGCTTGAGAAAATCCACCACCCGCCTCCCCCGAGGACTCCCCATGGCTTCTCTTCCTAATTTTTCGACTTGTATCAGTATTTGCCTCAATTTGGCAATTGGTGTCTGTCGGATCTTCCAACTTTCTACCAGATTCTTGCTCCATAATCAAACAAACAAACAGAGCTTGCATGCATGCAAAGGAATAGAGATGATGATCTCGGATGCCACCCTTCTCCTTCATATAAACATGTTTTCCAACTACTGTAATGATTAGGATGGTACCTCCTATTAACTGAAGGAGGTACAATGAGTGACCCTCACCCTTACAAACACTCACTGCTCTTAAATTTTCTTTCATCATTTCCCCACTCGAAGTACTCCCATTGGAATTGGATAAGACTGCTCTAGATCCACTTAATAAAATGAAAAGACAAATCATATCCCAACTTTTAAATAATGACATGAACCACATCATTAAACGAGGGCTACGTGTCCCGTCCAGCTTCGCCTGATGTAAGCTCGCATGTTCGGCATGAAAGATCATCATGTCATTGTCCTGGGTAGATTTGTAGCTGTCCCGAATAGCCAAGTCCGTCAGATCCTCCCATGTATTAGCACTGGTTTCCATGTGAATCCCACTACCGAACATCAGCTAATTTATTGCCACTGCATTTGACATGGGTGAAAGAATTCGCCAAACCCTGAGAAAATAAAGATGACAGGTCTTCCAATTTACCTTCCAACCGCCAGGATGATGCCACCATGGAACTGGATTGAACCTACGAAGAATAATGAGCACGGCTAAGTTAAAACATATAAAAGTGTTTGCCTTGACTTCTGTTTTTCGAGAAGAAGGATCGTTTAGTAGATAATTGTGAAAACCTTTATCTAGAAATTGAACGATATCCAGAATCGTGAAGACGAAGAAGGATCGACCGACCCTTCTTGCAGTCTCAAACTATAACGAAAAGAATATTGGGAAGAAGAAGGATCATCCGCCCCTTATTTTATGAGGGAATTGTAAAAATAGAACTTGGAGAAGGAGCGGCCAATCTTTCTTTGTGAATTGTAAAAATAGAACTTGGAGAAAGAGCGACCGATCTTTCTCTGTGGATATTTCCATTTTCCGGCAAAATGTGCGAAGCAATGTTCCTATGAAATATGTGTTTGGAGTGCGGATATCTACTTTAGCCACTCCAAAAAAATTATCCCTGGAAGAAGGAGAAGACGCTCTTTCTCCTCAGCATCTACTTCCAACACCCCGAAATGGAACAACCTGACGAAAGAGTGACCTCACTTTCTCTGACAAAATTTCATCTTGATAGCAAACTCTTTGTAGCAAAACTTCTATAATTTTTTTCGTTCAAGTGTCGAAATGTAGTCTCCAGGGTGACACGTGGAATGCTGAGATTGTGCCACGTGGCTTTGAGATTTCATTAATGACAGTCTGTAAATTTCCTTCCTTTCTCTGTTAATTGTTATTTCCAGTAATGACAGTTTATAAATTTCCTTCCTTTCTCTGTTAATTGTTATTTCCAGTAATGACAGTTTATAAATTTCCTTCCTTTCTCTGTTAATTGTTCTTTCCATTAAATATTTTCCATTGTGTTATTCTTCATGCTTGGATGAAAGTAATCTTAAATCAGAATTCATATGTTTATGCTCTGGTTTACCGCATTTAAGTATTCACCAATTTTCTGCTAAAATTGATATTGGATTCATTAATGACCAATGCCCAATATTATGGACTGTTTTCTTTTCTTCATTATCAACCTGCAAACTAAGACAAACAAGGGTATTCACCAATTTTCACGAATTTTCGGCTAAAATTCACTTAATTTTAAGAACATTTTTATCAGCTTTATCTCTTCAACTAAATGCCTTGGTATCGTATGCAAGGCTCAAATGTTTTCTCATTGCATCCAACAATTTGAGTCATAAACCACATCTAACTACCCAATACATGGGACTTTTCTATTAACTGCAAAATGATATTAAAAGAAAAAACCTGTTTCAATTTCCCGAGTTCATTTGTCGTTATCTTTTCCCAACAAACCTAGCCAAATGCTAGAGGATTTGCATAAAACAATATGGAATATATGAAAATAATATGCTACACCACCAGACAGAAAACATATGCAAGCTGGCGGCAATCCTGTAACGCACGATTTTGCAAATATTACAACGTGAATTCATATTAATGGAATGTAAGAAGATAACTACCCAAAATTGAAGGAAATAAATTCTAAAAATCTGAAGAAGACAAACAAGGGTGGAAGGAAATCTGAAGAATCTAAAATGTTCAATGACTTTAAATTACTGTGAACTTGAAACTGTCATTGCATTGATTTTTAACAACCATGGAAGATATGGATTTTTATCCTGGAGGCTGAATAAGCATGCTCTGTTACAAATTTAGATTTATGGTTTGAATAATATAAATACCCGCCAATTGAAAAACTAAAAGTCGATTCTTCAAACCAATCTTACTGCTCTACCTACCCAACACTCTTCTTGGTTCCACCTCAGCAAAAGCAAACCTTGGTCCTCAGAGAAAACAAAGCTCCAAACTTGCAACCATAGAGAGTTTGAACTTTAAGTTTCAATGTTCTGTGGCGGGATATCATCCCACAGTATCAATGCAGAAAAGTTTGTGACATTAATTATCACAGTGTGGCGGGATATCATCTGTACGTCATGACACATAAACACAATCCATCATAAGCGTGATGAGATTATTCACATGAGTGATAAAGTCCATCATTTACCATTAGCGCCGTACAAACCATTTTAAACGGTGGAAAATATCACCTCCATGCCAACGTACAAACCATTTTAAATGGAAAAAAAGATCACCTCTGCCAACGTACAAACGATTTTATATGGCGGAAAAGATCACCTCCGCCAATGTACAAACCATTTTAAATGGTGGAAAAGATCAGTCGGGCGGCGAAAGATCAAGGGTCCCACGTCAGTTCCGCATCCCCAACATGCGCGCTAGGACGGAGGGATGGGTGGTTACGGAATCTGAAACCGCTCTCCACATGGAAACACCACATGATTTCGCAAGTTAGAAGGGCAGTAAGGAAAACCACCGTCCTCCATTTGCGAAACCACCTTCGCCCATCCTTCACGGTCGCTGGCACGTGTGGATATGATGTCGCCGGTCCCTTATATTACAGTTGTAACCAAAACCAAAGGAGTCTGCCTTACAGCTGATTATATAAGGAAGACTCTTTCTAAAGTGGAGACTTTTAGAATTTATAGTCCCTATAGTTGTGGCTATATGTATAAAGTTTTCAGTTTCATGCCAACTATGATTAAAATGTATTAGAAAATTATATGTTTACAAGACATTCTATGCTAGGGTATTTGTAAAGGTGTATAAATAATTAAATTTAAATTATTATAAAATAAAAATCAAGATAATTGTTATTTAAATGTAATATATGAATTTAGTTTTAAAGTAAGATTTAAAACTATTTCCAATTAGTTAAAAGTTGATTTTTTTATTCATAAAGTAAATAGTAAAATATATAAATTTAATTTCTTTTATTCAATATATAAAAGTCAAAATAGATTTTCATTTATTATTGCTTTTGGTAATTGCAATTCAACGTAGGGACAAGTGAATACTCTAGAATGGGTGGTAGATAGAGATTAGTGCACCAACTCGACAAGGTAGCACGGAATAGACTTTTACTGCAACTTAGTTTTCTATAGAATTTTTTTTGAGTCAACCATGTATATGTATGGGTGCGAGGCAATAAGAATGTCGTTAACAACCCACATGGAAATCATGAATGTGTGTAAGCGCCCGGTGAAGGGAACACGCAAGAAAAAGTCCCGAAGTTCCCAATTTTAGAGGGTAGAAGTTCCCAATAAGTTCCCAACCATCCAGAACAATTCCCATCGGATTTGGAAAGTTTCCTACAATCTGCTACCCAGGTTTAATATTAACCTGTTTCTTTTTGCCTTGACCCATTGACACCTATACAATCTGCTGCTCAGGTTTTTCCACTTTCTGCCTTTTGGGAGCTCTTTCTGTGTCATCATCTATATCCATGACATCAATATTTTCCAACTTGCTGGTTTGCACATAGCCACTGGAAAGGGGTATAGTTTCTTCAACCACTGGGACCACGATGGAGGAGGTAGGTAGTGGAGAAGTGGATTTTGGTACCATGAAGGTGGAGTCATCATATACATCTACCTCCATCTGCCAATTTCCACAATATTCATATCATCCTTGTATGTTCTGGAGAAAATAGGTTTTTCAAGCCGTCCAACTGTAAGATCTACTCTGGGCCATGGATCTCTATCCCTGTTTAACTTCGAGGGACTTCAGAAGACTTCATCCTTCAAGTGCTGCCTTCCATGTACCTTAGATCCACGAAACCATTGTCCACCATCGATCTCGCTCGTCCACCGTCGATCTCGATCTCGCCCACATCTTGACCGTCAAAAGGTGCAGCGCCTACCATGTTCGTAGATTTGGACAACGCCGATGCTCCCCGCACATTCAATCTGCAACAAATCTTCAATCGTAGATCTTAACTCCGCCAAATCTACACCGTTGCAATCCGCGAGGCCTACCAAAAGTTCGCAGATTTGGAAAGTTAGTTTTTTCGCGCACCTCAAAATCGCGAACAAATTGACCACCGTAGATCTTCCTTTATGCCCATTGATCTGATTCCGAATTTGATATATATAACACTCACCAAAATCTTCCAAATGTGTTTCACCCTTCTCGCTTCATATTTGAACAATTATTTCTTAATTAAAACTTTATTTCTAGGGTCATCATTTTCAAAAGTCATTCCATAACCAATTAATGTTTTCCCAAGGATGTTAAACTTGAGAACTAAATGAGATCACCTTATTTTATATGTACATAAATTCTAAACATATAACAAATTAATTCTAACTTTCAGTTAATAAAAAGTAGATCTATCTCCACTTATTTCACTCTATGTGATATTCAAATACTAACTTTATCCACACGTTAAATTCATTTACTCAATAAGAACCATGTTTATATTTACTCAAGAATATATTCTATTACACAAGGTATTCACAATCCTTAACTTTATTTTCCGATAAATGTTATATATTAGTGAAGAACATACTCATTTATACCAATATTCATAGTAAGGCGCCTATCGCCGTCGATTTTCATCGCCAAAGATCTACACCCTTCATCTGTGCGCCTATATAACATTGAGTGGGCCTTTATAATTTCTCCCTCATCACCAATGTTAAAGCTTAGGATCTTTTATTATTTCATTCACACACTGCAAATTCAGTATCAATGTTTTAATTATGAGGTCATCCATGTGACGTCAAGTAGCTGGGCTCTTTAATTCCCCTATCCCCGACTTTGCCTCATCCTACCTGGAAACAATTCACATGGATCTCCGACGTGCGAAGATCAGGATTCCAGGTTCACGCTACTATGTTCTATCATGGCCCTCTGCGCTGAGCATTTGCACTCACTTGGTTCTACTCTAGGATCCTCGTGCTCTAGTTCTCCTCATGCTCTCAGTTACCTGCACATGTAACATCTTCTCATTGGCTCCCATGGGCAGGCTAAAGGGTCACACCAAACAGGGCTACGGTGCTGAAGTCTCACTTCCAGTCCGTTTACTGATTGATAACTGGGAGGCTAGGATAATTGCGGACATTATGGCTAACAAGAATCAGGAGTAGACCTAGGACCCCTATTGGATTGTAAAGAACATGTTAGGCCAACTTATGGAGGACATGCAGACTAATTGGACCTCTGCTCGCCATGCCACCCAAACTCTATGGGATACTCTTCCAAACATGGCGGCCGCCCTCGACACCCTGGAACACACGCTCAATTGGGAATCCTATGTCGCCACTTGTCCCTTCGGCCTCGACAGCCGTCCTGGGAACAATACACCTGGCGCCACCCGCGTCTGCTGTCAGACCTGAAGCCACCCTTGGAACTCTGGCCACTCCTCTTGGCATGGATAAATCCAACCTAGGGGGTATCATGTCGGTTTTGACACGCAGCAGAGACCCCATCCCCTCCACCTTGGGCCTGATCCTGGCCAAGTGTGTACGCAGTGAGCCGACTGGTTTCGTTCCTTTCATGCCCCGGAAGACGACGCCCTTTTCGGTCAAGCTCCCTGCTCAGGGCACTCGTCCTTCTGCAAAAACTACTCTGCCTCTTGTGAGAGCTACGTCGACACCTGAGATTGTTGCTTCGACACCTGAGAATGCTGCTCCAACACCTGCAAGCGATTGGAAGGACACGGATTACTACAACTGCCCAATTTTGGAGGAGACACCTTCAGATGCAGAAGGCCCCTCTGCAACTGGTTGACGAGGCTCTTCTGATGTCTCTCTCTTACTTTTTGTCTATTTTGGTTCTGCCTATGACTGCCAATTTTTTGTTTTCCTCTATGGCCATGAATACTATTGATATTCACCCTGGTTTCCCTACAATGGGCAGGGTTTTTTTGTATAGTTTGATTTTGAATGCTGATATCTATGGCTGGCACCTCTGGATAAGACCACCACTGACTGTAATATCTATTGTATTTTTATTAGCTTAATATAAATCCGCATCTTTACAAACAAAAAAAAATCTCCCCCATCAGCAATGTTTGTAATCTTTACTGTATTTTTATTAGCTTAATATAAATCCACATCTTTACAAAAAAAAAAATTCTCCCCCATCAGCTATGTTAAAGCTTAGGATCTTTGATTATTTTATTCGCGCACTGCAAATTCATATCCAGAGATCCCATTATACATCCCTTGGGTCTTCTGATTCGAAAACTGAGGCCTTACCCCTCGTTTTATGGACCTGAACCCCTCAAATGATCTAGGGAAAAACTGGTGCAAACAGTAAGATTGTAGCTTAAGGATTGAAGCGCATACAAGATTATCCTGTTATAAAATGCTAATTGGAAAATTGGTATTAATTTAATAACATATGTTGATCATTTGCAGAAATAGATAAATGATTTAAATAAACAAATTCATTTAAAACATGAAAACATAGATCATAAGTCAAGACACATCTAAACTATAGAAAAATGTATTAATTGTGATTGCAAACTAAATCAGTGTATTTCAACATAAATCAAACAAATTTGATATATTAACAAAATAAATATCAAGAGAAAACTAACTGTATTTCTTCAAGGGTGCAAAAAATTACAATCTCTTAATGAATCAGAGTATCTCCAGTCCTCTTTCTGTGATTTTCTCCCCCCCTTAAATAATAATTACCAAATAGATACAAAGGGTAAACTTCCCAACAACTCGTCTACAACCTTCAAATCCAACTAATGTTGAAATCAGTGTATTTCAACATAAATCAAACAAATTTGATATATTAACAAAACAAATATCAAGAGAAAACTAACTGTATTTCTTCAAGGGTGCAAAAAATTACAATCTCTTAATGAATCAGAGTATCTCCAATCCTCTTTCTGTGATTTTCTCCCCCCCTTAAATAATAATTACCAAATAGATACAAAGGGTAAACTTCCCAACAACTCGTCTACAACCTTCAAATCCAACTAATGAAGCTTCCGCATTGCGGATTGCGGGTTGTGGAAAGCACAAAATTTGGAGAAAATTTGTGCTTTCCGCAAATCACAAAAGCACAAAAAAATCAATGAATTTTCTAAAGGGAAAATTACTGAACATAACAAAGAGATCATCAATGGACCTCTGGAGTGGGATCATCAATCACAATGCTATCAAGCAAATCGGCAATTGCCTGAGAGACTTCGGTGACCTCTTGTGTTATAGACATAGCATGGAAAAGAGATCAATTGCAATTGTGGGTTGCGGAATAAAAAAATATCAAATATATTAATTTTGAAAGGGAAATTATTAATTTGGTTGCGGAATTGCGGATGTGAGAATTTAAACTTGAGCGGTTTAATGTTTCTGCCATCCGCAGTCGGGATAAAAGATAACTTGGAGAAAGAAGACAAAGCCGCTCTTTCTCTGAGAATATTTCCACTTATTAGAAAATTGTTCGAAGCAATGTAAATTTATTCAACCTACAAGGCTAGACCGTCAATTCATTTATATCCAAAATGGTGAGCACTACAAAGGAAGTGTAAACATATTTAATCTACAAAGGCCAGGTTGAGAATTCTGGACTTCCAGCTCCCTTGTAAATATTTGTGATCCGCCCATTCATTTAGTGGATAATTTTTAACAGACTTATTCAACAATTCACCTATATCTAGATTGTCCAACACAGGAAGGAGCAACCAACCGTTCTTGCATCCTAGAACTATTATGAATAGAGAAGAAGGGTTGGTTGCCCCTTCCGTTATGAGGGATTTGTAAAAATAGACAACTTGGAGAAAGAGCGCCGATCTTTCTTTGAGAATATTTCCATTTGCAAGCAAATTGTGCAAAGCAATGTAAACTTATTCAACATACGAAGTCTAGACCGTCAATTGATTTATATCCAAAAAGGTGAGCTCAACAATTCACCTATATCCAGATTGGCCAACACAGGAAGGATCAACCCACCCTTCTTTCATACTAGAACTATTATGAATAGAGTTACGGGAAAAAGAAGGGTTGGCTGCCCCTTCCGTTATGAAGGATTTGTAAAAATAGACAACTTGGAGAAAGAGTGGCCGCTCTTTCTTTGAGAATATTTCCATTTGCAAGCAAATTGTGCAAAGCAATGTAAACTTATTCAACATACGAAGGCTAGACCGTCAATTGATTTATATCCAAAATGGTGAGCTTAGCAATTCAGCTATATCCAGATTGGCCAACACAAGAAGGATCAACCCACCCTTCTTGCATCCTAGAACTATTATGAATAGAGTTATGGGCAAAAGAAGGGTTGGCTGCCCCTTCCGTTATGAAGGATTTGTAAAAATAGACAACTTGAAGAAAGAGCGGTCGCTCTTTCTTTGAGAATATTTCCATTTGCAAGTAAATTGTGCAAAGCAATGTAAACTTATTCAACCTACGAAGGCTAGACCGTCAATTCATTTATATCCAAAACGGTTAGCACTGGCAGAATACTTACCACAAGAAGGATCGACTGAGCCTTCTTCCATCCTAGAAATTTTATGAATGGTTATGGGAAAAAGAAGGGTCAACAACCCCTCCCTTTACGAGGGATTTGTAAAAATAGACAGCTTAGAGAAAGAGAAAGAGCGGCTAATCTTTCTCTGAGAATACTTCCACTAAAAAATGTAAAATTATTCAACCTATGAAGGCTAGACCGTCAATTCATTTATACCCATAACGGTGAACACTGGAAGAATGCTTACCACAACAAGGGTTCGGCCGACCCGTCATTTACGAGACTACTGTAAACAAATTTAATATATGAAGGCCAGTATGAGAATTCTCGACTTTCAACTTCCACTGTAAATAGTAGGGATCCGCCACTTCGATTAGTAGATAATTGTGAACACCCATATCCATCAATTCACCTATATCCAGAATGGCAAACACAAGAAGGATCGAGTGACCCTTCTTGCATTCTTAAAACTATTATGATTAGAGTTATGGGTAGAAGAAGGGTCGGATGCCCCTTCAACTTGCCATCAAACTCTTTCGAGGAATCTTTCTATAAATTTTGTTGTTAAAATGTCGAGATCTAGCTTCCAAGGTGACACGTGGAATGCTCAGATTGTGACATGTGGCATATTTGATTTTTACAGTACTTTTGCTATTGTTTAAAAGAATATTACGGATCTTAAAGGTACCATTTCAATAAAAACCTATGGATTTAAGTTATAGTAATTCCAATGCAAGAGCAGAAACATCGAGGGAAAAATCAAGAGATACATGACCTTCGATAATACTCTTTTTATAATAATCCTATTGATAATGTTTTATTAAAAATTATTGTTTTCAAACATGAAATTTAAGCCATATTTAGATATTAACCAAAAAACATTATGCAAAGTAAAGTAAGGTAATTTACAAACATTAGTACTTTGAAAATAGCTAAAATGCACTTCCAATATAAATATGGTTCATCCCTTAATCTAAAAAACAAAATAAAATATCGTTTGTTAATGTGTCTCCTGGAGTTCTACATTCAAAGAGTTTTTCTTGAGTAAATAATCACTATGTCGAATTGATGGTCTGGATTTTTTGTTTTCCGTTTTTTAACCTATCATTCAAAAGAAATTCAAAACTTTATCTAAACTAAAAAAGAATAGATAAATCCAAACATAATTGATAAATAATAATCGATAAATAAGAGAGGTTAAGAATTTAGAGAAGACCAAAGAATTAGAAAATTAATTAAAATTAATATTCAAAAAACTGCATATATTTTATTCAAGGAGGATCCGAACATATCATAGCATTTAAATTTTTCAAAATGTAGGGCCGAGGACAAAAGCCCTCCCTTGAACTAACAAAAAAGTAAACCTAAAATAGCCGCCAATACAAACTGAACATAGGGCCTTGGAAAAATTCCCTCACCTAAACTAACATAAAAGTAAACCTAAAATATTAAATTTTTCAGTAAAATAACATGAGACCATGCTGGGTGGTCCACGTGGTTCTCTCAGGATGAGTCAATCTCCATTGGTTTCACCCCGCTGGATGATCTTGAGGGAGTTCCGACAGTTGCGGGAGTTGATGAGGGAGTTCCGACAGTTGGACGAGACTGTCCAAAACCTACCGAAGTAACTGGGCTCCCCTCAGCATTACCTTGAGGTCTGGCAGGTTGATTTCGAATGTCTTCATCGTGCACACGGAGGAGGACTCAGATTGTCTCCATCAATTCGGTCTGGTTGCTTTCCATTCTTTGATCCATCGAATTTAGCTTGGTTTCCATGGTCTGCTGAATCTCGTCGATCCGCCTTTACAGATTCTCCACTATGATGCGGGTGGCTTCATCGGTGAATCTGGTCCTTTTGTGTGTGCTACTTTCCACCATTATAAAACAAGGAGACTTTCCTGAAGAACTGCTGTAAGAAATATTTTTCGAAGAGTGGCCCCTATGCAGAGCAGTGGTCAGAATCTGGAGACTTTCCTTTTCTCCAACTTTAACATCCAGCTGTTGAGGTGGGCCAGTGGACGGAGAAAGAGTCAAACACAGAGCTAATTTCAAAAACATTTTCGGCAAGCTAGATCAAATAGGAGCAGATCCTATTTAAATGAGTGGAAATGATAAAAAAAAAATAGAACACGATCCAAAACCAGAACTCGGATCGTAGGAAACCTCCAGAGCCGTCAGAATGAAAGATCAAAGCAATTGAAAGACTGTTACAACAGGTTATAGGACATTAAGGGTCAAATACGTTACCCGAGAACTGGTAGACTTTACCCTTTGATTTAACTGATGGGACATATTAACGACAAGGGTTCATAATTGGGCTCATAAACTTTTGAAGTCCACCGTCGATCTTGGATGGGGCGATCCAACGCTATAAGATAATTATGCTGGGTTAAGTTGTGCAGTGTTTAAAGCACATGATACGATGCAAATTCTTTATGAAATCTAGCTATGAAGATCAATGATGAATCAATGCCATTATAAGGATCCAATATTTTTTTTATGAAGAGGCATGATTTTCCTTGATAAAGTTCTCAAATAATAAAGTTTTTTGAAAATATATATAACCATACAGAAGCAAGATCTGAAAAGATGAAGTTAAAACTATTATAAATTAGAGGGTTGTTGGGTGGTTCTTCGGGCAGGTTGAGGCATTCTAAGGGAATTGTTGCCTGTTTCTGGTCGTGGATAGAGATTTAGGGTGGTGGGGCATCCTTGTCTGTTTAGCAGGTAGAAAACTAGGGGTGTAGGAGCATCCTTTCTGTAGTGGCAGAAGAATCCATGGGATTACGTTCTCCATCAAGTTGGTGCTTGTAGAACAATTTTGTATACGATTACCTCATTAATAGGAAAGCTTATTTTAAGCGCTTAGGCCTATTGGCATAAGTTTGTAGGCCCCCTAAGGTAAGCTTACTTCCCTTATACTTTTTAATCCTTCTTTGGACTCCAAAGTTCATGAAATTTACCCGATCTGTTTAGGTATTTGGGACAAAAATAATGCTAAGAATGGGGTCCCTTTCTGCAAATATTTTGTACCTTGTCCCACCTGATGAACACCTTTCAAATTTATCTTTCACATGATCCTACCACCCTAATATGAATAAGAAGAATAATATTCCACTTACATTGTATCACGGTTTCCATCAACCTATACATGTATATATGTCCTTGTACCTGTATCATTGTATTGTATTGATGTCACTATTGCAATCCATGTTCGTCACAAGGACACAATCATTGTCTCTATCACAAGGTCACAAAAAATATCGATGTCACAATGCCAACTTGTACATGCCCCAAATTTGTTGTCCAAGAATGGCAACAACTTCTTCCAAGATATACTTCATATGTATAGCAAGACCATAAAGATGCCTCCAAAGAGGGTAATCAAATCCCAGAAAGCTTAGAGGGATCTCATGCCAATATCATTACCATGGAATATTCCAATACAATCACCAATGATATCTATGCAATTGGAGAGTGGTTTTTGATCATTTCTCATTTTGCATATTGGAGTATTTACTCTACTTGACTTAGTACCAATTTCGAGGGTGAAAGATTTCTTAATTGGGAATTGGAGAGGCCATTGTGCATTGGACCATGAGGACACATATTAAGAGGTTGTGGGACCCATTTGTGGCAAGATTCCCCACTACACTTGGCATGATTCTCTCACCAATTCGAGTTCAAGATGACGGGTAACATACTTGGGGTAGTTTAAGAGGTATTATTCATGGCATGAGTCATTTAAGGTCGAATTGGAGTGGAAGAATAAGTCCCATGGAAGAGGAAGAGGCATCTTAGAAGAATTGCGACACTTGGGATAAATTACCTAGCCTCTAGTATGACAACAATGATGAAGATGCTATGACACCTATGACACAAATCATACATGAATGCTGACATCTGAAATATATGACATGCTAGGGATAAAAATAGCATCTAAGAAGGTGCACAAGGGAGTTAGGGAAGCCAAAGAGACACCCATTCGAAATGAGGGAACTAGGAATTGTTGGACAAGTCACACACATTGGAAACTCTTCCCAAATTGAGTTGGAATGAATCCTTTGGAAGGAATTCATAAAAGTTTATAAGAGTCACAAGAACAAAGAATGAGAGTATATTTTGATCATTTTTATTTGCATATTTGCAATTTGGAGAGGCCATTATGCATTGGACAGAAAACCAAAAAACCAGAATTTGACAGAAATTGCAGATCCGAAAATCATAGGTCACTTTTGAGGGGTAAATTTTTGGAGTTTTCAAAATCTAAGCACACCAGCTTGCTCACCTCAGTCAATTGCATCTCCCTGTCCAGTCAGAAGTTTGAAATTCCAAGTTTTGATTTTTAGGGTTTCTCTATCAAACGCTAGCAAGCTCCAAATCTAGTGGTAAGATCTAAATCTTTTATTTCCATTTGAGTTTCTCATTAAGATGTCTCACCACACCAAGGTTGAAGGGGTTGATAACTTTCGAACATGAAAGTAAGGATTGGGTTTAAATCCTAGAAGAGAATGAATTCGATACCTACATAAGTGAAGAGGTTCTAGTCCCAGAGGGAGATGAGGCCTTAGGGCCTTACATAAGAAGAACTTGGTCAAGGCCAAGCACTTGGATCATTGCAGATTCTAGAAAAGACCATCTCATACCACATGTGTCATCTCATACCACATGTGTTATCCATAGAGAGATGTTTGACTCCTTGACCAAGCTATTTGAAGGAAAGAACATAAATCGGAACATGAATTTGAGGAGTCAATGAAAGAATGTCAAGATACAAAATGCAGAGACCATGACCATCTTGAATGGTCCTCCTAGGACCACCTTGAATGGTCCTCCTAGGTCATGGGATTCCTTCATCCAAGGAATTTGTGCTAGGAAGAAGCTCATCACATTCAGTAGGCTGTGGGAGGAATGCTCACAGGTAGAAGCTCGAATTGTAGCTCGAAATGAAAACATGGGTAGTGAAGAGCAGGCTCTCACAGCACACACCAAGAAGAATTACAACAAGAGGGATCATCCTCATCACAAGGAGATTGTCCCAGGAACAAAAGTAGCTCCCACAAGAAGAAGAACACTCTGTTAGAGACTCCAGTAGTTCCTGCAAGGAAGCAAAGATTGAGAGGGAGTCCACCCAGCTACTTATATGCAAGTAATGGGTACTAAGTGGTCTATGGTAGTAGTACAACATTCGATTGCTACTTATCTAGAATGAAACCTCTTTGCTGACATGTTGGAGCTAACTGCACACTCTTAACAATGTTCTCGTAGAGATGGAAGGCATCTAGAAAGTTATAGGATATGTGGACAACATTCTTGAATGGTGTAGTGGAAGATGAAGTATATGTGGAGCAACCACTTGGGTTTGAGACACATGACATGGAAACTCATGTGTGCAAACTGAAGAAAGCCTTGTACGATTCGAAACAGGGACCCAGGACATGGTACGGCAGAATTGACAACTTCCTGATTAGTTTGGGCTTTACCAAGAGTAAAGCGGATTCCAACCTTCACTTCAATGTATGTGGATGACCTGGTTGTGACAGGTGAGGATGGGTTGATTGCTAATACGAAGAAGAAGCTTGCTGCCGAGTTCGAGATAAGGGACTTGGATATGATGCACTATTTTCTACGCATGGAGGTGTGGCAGAGTGCAGATAGAATCTTCCCTTGACAAAGAAGTATGCAGTAGATATACTGAAGCGGTTCAGGATGATGGATTGCAAGGCCATGGCCACACCTATGGCATTGAACCTGAAGCTATTGAGTGATGCTTCACCAGATTCAGTTGATGCCACGATGTATCGTCAGATGATTGGGTATTTGATGTACTTGAAAAATACGAGACCATATATTTGCTTTGCTGTAAACACATTGAGTCAGTATATGGTAGAACCCAGGAAATTTCACCTGATTGTGGCAAAACATGTGATGAGATATCTGAAGGGTACATTAGATTATGGACTCAGATATGCCTCAGATAGTGAGTTTAGACTGTATGGGTACACAGACTCATATTGGGAAGGAAGTGCTATATACAAAAAGAGTTACACCTCAGGATCATGTTACTTTAGTTTCGGATCAGGCGTGATCTCATGGCTCAGTAGAAAGAAACCTTGTGTTGCACTCAGTACAACGGAAGTTGAACATGTAGCAGCTTGTTCAACTTGTGGTGAAGTAGTGTGGCTTCGCAACATGTTGATAGGATTGTTCGATGCAGAGATTGATGCTACGGAGATACTTTGTGACAACCAGAGTTATATCAAGTTGACAAAATGTAATGTCCCCATTTTGACCCCCTTTGCATTAAATCATAAATGATGTAAATATTGTAATTTAATCATGGTGAGGAGCTCAAGGCCAAGGCCCCACCATTGATTTAACGTTTTATGTATCGGCAATTAAAGAAATAGATGCCTATGGTTCTTGTGCTAGATAGGAACAATGTAAATAAGACATCATGTAAATACGAATTTTAATGAAAATACCCACAACTAACTATGCAATGCAACAAAGAGATGGGGCATGATTCTACAAGGAATAGGGAGGGAAATTATTCAAACCCTTGAGCCAATGGTGTTAATCCATGTGTCAATGAGAAAACCCATAAACCACCAACTACCCATTTTGGGTTAGGGACCCAATCATTTAATTCTTCCAGAAATTGGTTGAGGTAGTTAATGCCTTGGGAATGAAGAGGTATGGCAGCCAATTTCGTGCATGGGCAAGCCATCAACCTGGGAAATCATATTTTGTCTCCTTGGGCAAGAAAACACCCACGAAATGGTGCCCAAATCCATTTTGAACAGTGAGTCTTTCCTCTCTCACGCAGTCTGAACTACTGGGTCTTTCCCCATCACGTTTTTCACCATTTTTCTTGCATTTTTCATGCTTGGGAGTCATTTTTGCATTATACAGCAGCTGGGAGAGAAGGGCCACGAGTTGGGGACTGTGATGGAGGTCGTTTTTGCCCCAAAATGCCCATGGACATTTTTCTGAAAACGATCTCTGCTCTCCAGGGTTGTTCCCCAATTGCCATTTCGTTTTTGGGCTTGCCCACATTTTTATGAATTGGTAGAAACCTCCTCTTTGGGCATCCCACTAAAGAAACGTTTTTCCTCATGCCCAACAATTGTGGTTCTGCTGTTATGTGCATCCTTGTTTTGGTTTGAATCTGTGAGCAAGAAACTTGGGGTGGTAGTGGACAAAATTGGCTTGATAAACCTAGTGGGGGAAGATAACCTCTCAAGAAGATCAAGAGGGATTTGGCTACTCTTCTATGCACACCCTGAGAGCACTAGATGGGGAAGGTATGGCTTGAGGGATTGTGCAGCAGTGAAAAGAATACTTCCTTGTGCTGGGTGTGTAGGTATTGTGGGTGCCAAGCTAGATAGATCTTGTAAGGTTACCCCTGGCTCTGTGCTTGAGCTCACTAGCTTAGCCACTCTTCCTTTCCATTTCCTAGCAGCCTGATAAACCCAATTGTAGATTGGCTTAGCTCATCTTGGTGTATGCTTGGCTATGTGTGAGTCTGTTTTTCCCTAATTCCTTGTAGTAATCATGCCCAGCTCGGGGGTGGCAGTTGTATCAAGAGGTTGATAAGCACAACTGGCCTATGGTTGGGTGGAACGTTGCAGATGCATAGCTGGTTGCTTGGGACTACTTGTTGAGATAAGTATTCTCTGTTATAAATTATGAAATGTCTTTATTTAATGGCTATCACAGAAATGTTGAATGTATGTTAGATATTAAACATGGTTTTTAAATTCCACTGTGTTTCTATAACATGCACATGTATATGTCTTTTTACCAATGAGTTTATACTTAATGGATATGGGGCTAGATGCCCGATTTTAGCATCACGTCCTCCCTATCATGCTGGTATGATGGGAGGGGACATTACATTTTGGTATCAGAGCCGCTGGTTGCAGCATTGGGCCTTTATGGGGCTACCTATCATAGTTGCGGAGGTAAGTATGCTTCCTGCTCAGCACTGATAGATAAGAAAAATTTCAAAATTTTTCAAATTTTCAAATGTTTTCTAAGTTTCTATGAGTTCTGCCGGAAATTGAGGAAGGAATTCTCTTCTGAAATTGTGGAAGGAATTCTCTTCCGAAACTGCGGAAGGATTCCGCGAGTTGTTCCGCAACGCGGAAGAATTCGGTGAACTGCTCCGGAACAACGGAAAATTTTTCTAATTGTTCAGCGTCGAAAGGAAATTTTCGGAAGGAATTCTCTTCCGAAACTGCGGAAGGATTCCGCAAGTCGTCCCGCAACTGTGGAAGACTTCGGCGAATCATTCCGAAACTGCAAAAGCATTCGGCGAGTAGTTCTGCAACGCGGAAGAGTTCGGGAAGTTGCCCCGAAACTTCGGAAGAATTCGGTGAATCGTTCCGCAACGATGAAGAGTTCGGGAAGTCGCCCTGCAATTGTGGAAGGATTCCGCGAATCGTTCCGCAACGCGGAAGAGTTCAGGAAGTCACCCCGCAATTGCAGAAGGATTCCGCAAATCGTTACGCAACACAGAAGAGTTCGGGAAGTCGCCTTGCAATTGCGGAAGGAATTCCGTGAATCATTCCGCAACGCGGAAGAGTTCGGGAAGTCGCCCCGAAACTACGGAAGCATTCGACGAATCGTTCCGCAACGCGGAAGAGTTCGGAAAGATGGCCCGAAACTGCGGAAGGAACTTTCAAATTTTCTCCTGAAATTGCAGAAGAGTTTCGTGAACCACCCCGAAACTGCGGAAAGAATTCTGGAATGTCTTCCGAATTTGCGAAAGAATTCCGTGAGTTGTTCCGCAATTGTGGAAGCATTCGACAAACCGCCCCGCAATTGCGGAAGCACTCGGAAAATCGCCCCGCAATTGCGGAAGCATTCGACAAACTGCCCCGCAATTGCGGAAGCACTCGGCAAATCGCCCCGCAATTGTGGAAGCGTTCAGCAAATCGCCCCGAAGCTGCGGAAAGATTTCCAAAAAAAAAAAAACCGAGGGCGCTTCCCTCGACACTACAGGGACAAGGGGGAAAGCCCCCTTGACCCCCGTTGTCCCCCTCATATGTCGTTGATTGTGAGAAAATTCTATGATTTGACAAATTATCAATATAACATTTTCCCACGTGCATGAAAGTAAGTTATGAATTCTGAGAATATAATGCAGCTAACAATTGTGTTGATGAACACATTTTGCAGAATCATAGTTACATCAGGGCAGTACTCTAAATAGTATAGTTGGAAAGTTTTGGATCTTGGTTGGGCCAAGAAAATCAACATTATGGATGATGCACAAGATCCCTATGAGCCTGAGACAGATGCCATGGGGGGGAACATACATGTTGAAAATGCTGAAACATAATCTAATGGGAGAAGAAATCAAGAGACTCCTCCAGGTATTGCAGCCACCATGAGAAGCCTAAGGGTGGAGTTGCAAAGTTGCAGAGAAGATAATGAAAGGATGATTAAAGCTCAGGAAGAAAAAAATCAGCTGAATGCAACCATGCTACAGAGTTTAACAGACATCCAAAGGCAAATAAACTCTGGGCATTAGACATCAAATCTAGAAAGGGGTGGGAGTAGCTCTAGGAGGAATTCCCACAAGAGGGCCAGTAGCCCAAGAAGAGTCTCTACAGACAGAACTTATACTCCAGAAATCTCTTCTAATGAATCATCTGACTCTGAAGAATCCATTGAGGGTTCAAGCTCTTCATCTCGTAGAAGTAAGAGGAAAAAGCACTACAAGAACAATTCACATGGGGAATTTAAGAGGGCGAAACCTCCTACATTTGATGGAGAGGTAAAGTCTGGTCAAGAAGCTGAAGCTTGGCTTCTTGGGATAAGAAAATATTTCCAAGTCTAAGACTACTCTGGGAATATGAAGGCAAGGGTTGCCATCTTCAACTTGAATGGAAGAGCATCTATATGGTGGGAACACATCAGGCAAGTGAAGAAGATCAATGAAAGGAAGATTGTGTGGAAGCAGTTCAAGAAATACTTCAAGCAGAAGTACCTCTCCGATAGGTACTATGATGATAAGATCAAAGAGTTCCATGAGCTGAGATTGGGACAATTGACCATGGAAGAATATGCAAACAAATTCTTGGAGATGCTAAGATATGTCAGGTACATTCAAGATGATAAGGTGAAAATTCAGCGTTTCCTAAGTAGACTGCCCCAGTCATATAAAGATAGAATTGAGTTTGATGAACTTCGAACTCTAGAGGAGGCCATAAGAAAGGCCAAGTATTACTTTGATCAAAACAGAAGCAAACCAGAATTCCATAAGGCATGGAAGGATAGGAAAAACGAAAAGTTTGATCAAAGGAAGAAGGGGTTCAAGCCTCCTCAATTCCGGAATCAACAAAGGCAACCATCATAGGTTGTGACTAAGCCAACTAGGATAATGGGAGACAAGCCAAGAGATCCAAAGGAGCCAAGAGAACCGCTTCAGTGTTGGGGTTGTGGAGGAGAGCACATGCTTAGGAACTGTCCACATCGGAATGGGAATCCAAATCAAGTTCACAACATCCAAGGAGCTGAAACTGTGGGTCGAGTGACAAGGACAATCCCTAGAATCTATGCAGCTCTAGACGACCGCTAGGCAGATCATCAGTCAACTGTGGTTGAAGTTGAAGGTAATATTGCTAAGCAATCTGTTTCTATTTTGATTGATCCTGGATCTACTCACAGTTATGTCACTCCTAGAATTGCTGAGATTTGTGCTTTTAAGAAATTAAAGCATAGTAAATCATGGTTAGTTGAACTAGCCACTGGAACCAAGAGAAAAGTTAGTGAAATAGTAGAGAAATGTCCATTAGAGATGGATGGGCTATTCACTTATGCAGATCTAAATATTTTGCCACTTGGTTCCTATGATATTCTCATTGGAATGGATTGGTTAGAAGCACACAGGGTTAAACTTGAATGCTACAATAAGACATTTGAATGTATGGACGAAGAAGGAAACCCGAGGGTTGTAAAAGGCATTCCAAGGGTGACTTCTGTTAGATAGGTTTCAGCCATGCAGCTGAAGAAGTTCTGTAGGAAAGGATGTCAATTGTATGCAGCCCACATTTTAGAGGCAACAGAGAGTGAAACTCTTAAATTGGAGGACTATCATGTATTGCAAGAATTCATGGATGTTTTTCCTAATGAGATTCTAGGACTTCCTCCAAAGAGAGACATTGACTTTACAATTTAACTTGTGCCAGCAGCAGCACCAGTGTCTAAGACACCCTACAGGATGAGTACACCGGAATTGCTAGAATTGAAAATGCAAATACAAGAGTTGCTGGAAAAGAAATATATTTGGCCAAGTGTGTCCCCGTGGGGAGCACCTGTTCTATTTGTGAAAAAGAAAGATGGAACACTCAGATTATGTATTGACTACAGGCAGTTGAACAAAGTCACTGTGAAGAACAAATACCCATTGCCCCGAATTGATGACCTTTTTGACCAAATGAGAGGGGCAAAGGTATTTTCAAAGATTGACTTGAGGTCTGGTTACCATCAGGTAAGAATCAAAGAAGAAGATATTCATAAGACAACCTTTAGAACAAGGTATGGACACTATGAATTTGTAGTGGTACCATTCGGTCTCACAAATGCACCAGCTACATTCATGTGTCTCATGAATAATGTTTTTAGCAAGTATTTGGACAAGTTTGTTCTTGTATTCCTAGACGACATTCTCATCTATTCTAAGAATGAAGCAGAGCATGAAGAACATTTGAGAATGACAATGCAATTACTAAGGGAGCATAAGCTATATGCAAAGTTGAGCAAATGTGACTTTTATAAAGATAGAATTCATTATTTGGGTCACATCATCTCCGACGAAGGAATATCTGTAGACCCTGAGAAGATTGAAACCATTATGAATTGGCCAACTCCAAGGAATGTGACTGATGTGAGATCTTTTATGGGCCTTGCTGTTTACTACAGGAGGTTTATCGAAGGATTCTCCAAGGTTGCAAACCCAATCACTTCTTTGCAAAAGAAGGGGATAAAGTTTGAATGGTCACCAAGATGTGAGGAAAGTTTTCAATGGTTGAAGCATCTTCTTACAAGTGCACCAATTTTAAAAATTGCAGATCCAGAAAAAGACTTTGTGGTGTGTACCGATGCATGCAATCAAGGACTTGGAGGAGTTCTTATGCAAGACAACCATGTGATATGCTATGAGTCAAGAAAGTTGAAGGAGCATGAGAAGAACTATGCTACTCATGATATAGAACTTGCAGCCATAGTACATGCTTTAAAGATGTGGAGGCATTACTTAATGGGAAGAAAATTTGAGTTAAGGACAGACCATTGTGGTCTGAAATACTTGTTTGATCAGCCAACTTTAAATGCTAGGCAAGCTAGATGGTTGGAATTTTTGTGTGAATTTGATTTTGAAATCAAACACATAAAAGGGAAAGAAAACAAGGTGGCTGATGCACTCAGCAGGAAGGTACATGAAATGCATGTGGCAGCGCTTAGTACTTGCCAACCAGATTTGAGACAGCAGATTGTTAACCATATGGTTGAGGATGAAGTGTACGTGCAGATAAAGGACAAATTGCAGTAGCAAGACCTTGGCAAGAAGTATGAAGGCTATCATTTGGAAGAAGATGGACTTCTTACCTATATAAATAGAGTCTATATTCCCAATGCAGCAGATTTGAGGAGGATTGTTATGGATGAAATCCATAAAGCTCCATACTCTGGTCACCCAGGATATCAGAAAACAATTGCTACAACAAGAAAATATTATTTCTGGCTAGGCATGAAGAAGGACATCGCTGAATACATTTCTAAGTGCATGGAATGTCAGCAGGTGAAGAGTGAACACCAACATCCAGCAGGTTTATTGCTTCCAGTGCCAATTCCAGAATGGAAATGGGAAGTAATATCCATGGACTTTATTACAGGATTTCCAATGATTGTGAGACAACATGATTCCATCATGGTTGTGGTAGACAAGTTAACAAAGGCAGCACATTTTATACCGGTTAAGTCCACACATAAAGCCGATGCCATTGCAAATATTTTCATGAAGGAAATTTTCAGATTACATGGGTTGCCTAAGGCAATAATTTCTGACAGGGATACCAAGTTCACTTCCAATTTTTGGAAAGGTCTCTTTCCAGATTTGGGTACACAGCTAAGCTTTAGTACCGCATACCATCCTCAAACAGATGGGCAAACAGAAAGAGTAAATCAGGTGCTTGAAGACATGCTCCGCATGTATGTAATGGACAAACCATCCAAGTGGGAGGATTATCTACACTTGGTAGAATTTGCATATAACAATGGGCAACAAGCATCGTTGGGAATGAGTCCTTATGAGGCTTTGTACGGCAGAAGGTGTAGGACACCAGTGACTTGGGACAATCTAGTGAACAGAATTGTACTTGGGTCAGAATTGATTAAGGAAATGCAACAAGAAGTTGCCAAGATCCAACAAAATTTAAAAGTAGCCCAGGATAGACAGAAAAGCTATGTAGATAAGCATAGGATCTATAGGGAATTCAATGCTGGGGATCATGTGTATCTTAGAGTGAGATCAAGGAAGAGTTCCTTGAATCTTGGGAGTTGTGCCAAGCTATCACCTAGATATTGTGGGCCATTTGAAGTGCTTGAAAGAATAGGGCCAGTTGCATATAGACTTGCATTACCTGCTAGTACTAAAGCTCATAATGTTTTTCATGTCTCTTTGCTTAAGAAATATGTACATGATCCTAACCATGTGATTAATTGGGATGTGATCCAGGTGGAACCCGAGGGAGAATTCCAAACCGATCCATTGCGCATCCTAGACAAGAATGTAACATTGCTCCGGAAATGAGCCATCGGACAGGTAAAGGTGCAATGGAAGCACTACGGTCCCGATGAGGCTACATGGGAGCTGGAGGATGCCATAAGGGTGGCATATCCATTTATGTTCAATTTTGATGAGCACTGAGGACAATGCTAATGTAAGGGGAGGGGAATGTAATGTCCCCATTTTGACCCCCTTTGCATTAAATCGTAAATGATGTAAATATTGTAATTTAATCATGGTGAGGAGCTCAAGGCCAAGGCCCCACCATTGATTTAGTGTTTTATGTATCGGCAATTAAAGAAATAGATGCCTATGGTTCTTGTGCTAGATAGGCACAATGTAAATAAGACATCATGTAAATACGAATTTTAATGAAAATACCCACAACTAGCTATGCAATGCAACAAAGAGATGGGGCATAATTCTACAAGGAATAGGGAGGGAAATTATTCAAACCCTTGAGCCAATGGTGTTAATCCATGTGTCAATGAGAAAACCCATAAACCACCAACTACCCATTTTGGGTTAGGGACCCAATCATTTAATTCTTCCAGAAATTGGTTGAGGTAGTTAATGCCTTGGGAATGAAGAGGTATGGCAGCCAATTTCGTGCATGGGAAAGCCATCAACCTGGGAAATCGTATTTTGTCTCCTTGGGAAAGAAAACACCCACGAAATGGTGCCCAAAGCCATTCTGAACAGTGAGTCTTTCCTCTCTCACGCAGTCTGAACTACTGGGTCTTTCCCCATCACGTTTTTCACCATTTTTCCTGCATTTTCCATGCCTGGGAGTCGTTTTTGCATTATACAGCAGCTGGGAGAGAAGGGCCACGATTTGGGGACTGTGATGGAGGTCGTTTTTGCCCCAAAATGCCCATGGACGTTTTTCTGAAAACGATCTCTACTCTCCAAGGTTGTTCCCCTATTGCCATTTTGTTTTTGGGCTTGCCCACGTTTTTCTGAATTGGTAGAAACCTCCTCTTTGGGCATCCCACTAAAGAAACGTTTTTCCTCATGCCCAACAATTGTGGTTTTGCTGTTATGTGCATCCCTGTTTTGGTTTGAATCTATGAGCAAGAAACTTGGGGTGGTAGTGGACAGAATTGGCTTGATAAACTTAGTGGGGGGAGATAACCTCTCAAGAAGATCAAGAGGGCTTTGGCTACTCTTCTATGCACACCCTGAGAGCACTAGATGGGGAAGGTATGGCTTGAGGGACTGTGCAGTAGTGAAAAGAATACTTCCTTGTGCTGGGTGTGTAGGTATTGTGGGTGCCAAGCTAGATAGATCTTGTAAGGTTACCCCTGGCTCTGTGCTTGAGCTCACTAGCTTAGCCACTCTTCCTTTCCATTTTCTAGCAGCCTGATAAACCCAATTGTAGATTGTCTTGGCTCATCTTGGTGTATGCTTGGCTATGTGTGAGTCTGCTATTCCCTGGTTCCTTGTAGTAATCATGCCCAGCTCGGGGGTGGCAGTTGTATCAAGAGGTTGATAAGCACAACTGGCCTATGGTTGGGTGGAACGTTGCAGATGCATAACTGGTTTCTTGGGACTACTTGTTGAGATAAGTATTCTCTGTTACAAATTCTGAAATGTCTTTATTTAATGGCTGTCATAGAAATGTTGAATGTATGTTAGATATTAAACATGGTTTTTAAATTCCGCTGTGTTTCTATAACATGCACATGTATATGTCTTTTTATCAATGAGTTTATGCTTAATGGATATGGGGCTAGATGCCCGGTTTTAGCATCACGTCCTCCCTATCATGCTGGTATGATGGGAGGGGACATTACACAGAAAATCCTGTGTTTTACGATCGAAGCACATCGAGATTATGCTCCACTATATCCAGGATATGGTGCAGAAGGGTGCTGTGAAGCTCGATTATGTTCCTAAAGAGGAACAAGTTGCTGATGTGCTGACTAAGCCTCTGGCTCGTGTGAAGTTTGAATCTCCGTGTGGTCCAGAGGGATCTCTCTAGCAAGAAAGACTGATAGATATCCTATCCGAAAGGATAGATGCCTGTCCAAGAGGGACGGAAGACCAGTATTGGCTAACTGATAATTCCAACTCTCATGAGCTGGTGCATGTCTGTAGGGATGGATGCCTCTCCAAGGGTGAGGGTAGATCAATACTGGCTGACTAATAGTATCAGTACTGGCTAACGAGGTTGCTGACAAAAGAAGATGTTCCAGCTGATGGTGTTGTTGATGAGGATGTTCCATTAACATTGAACAAGTCCTTGGAAACTAAATCTCGAATTTCATAACCAATGGTGAAGTTTACTGGCATTTCCCCCTAGACTTATGTGAAGACATGTATACAAACATCTTATTTATGGTAGTTGCAGAAGCCTATAGAAACTAATTGATGATGAATTGGGGAGATCATTGAATTCCTTTATCAATTCCACGTCTCGATTCTAAAATTTGGAAAGGTCTTATAACATTTGGGAAGCCATCTTTGTACCCTACCCTTGGGGGTTTTGAACCTCGATTTGACTAGTAAAATTCCCCAACTTCTCCTGAAGTTAAATGAATGTTGCAGAAGTATTTTGATATTTGTCTACAATCACCGATGATGTTCCTTTTTATGTCTTAATACCCTTCATATACCTTCAGACCCAATTCAAAATCCTTTAAAGAGTCTTTTGGAGCCATCTACCCTTGGGGGATTCAACATAGATTTTCCTAGTAATTATGCCTTTCATTCTCTAATTGTAAATGCAAGTGGCTGAATTCTTTTGGAAGTTTCCAAGCCTATAATAGATGCATAAATGTGTCATATTACACCTCAACGGTTATGAATATTTTTCAAGTGTTATTTTCAAATTGTTAGGTATTTTTTATGTTTCTAAAATTTCCTCTCTATGGGTTCTTGGTTTATCTCGGTTAGACATTGCTTATTAAAATATGTAGAGAGGAACGATGAAAATTTTGTCGCTTTTTATGTACCAATACATTTTAAACACCTTCAGACCCAAATCATAAGCATTTGCAGCCATTTGGAAGCATTCGAGTCATTAATAGTCTAAGGGTTGAATTGGCAAAAAATTGCAATTTTCCAATTTTAACAAATTTAATAAAAAGGGACACTACATGAACAATAGAATTATGCAGCTAATATGAAATGGGTTGTGTAAAAAAACAACACCAACCTTAGATGTTATAGCTACGACATGTGATCTCTCCTTCTTTTCCTATTTTAATGTTTCATCTCAATGCCATCTTGGAAGATTGATCTTGTTGTTTAGACTTCTCATATCTCTTAATTGGTCATCTCTCCCTCTTCTTCATCAACTTCTTCCCATGTTACACTAGATCTTCTACAAACCCATCTACAGACAATGTCTAGAATTGGTATAATTGATCAAACAAGTGATTTATTCATATTGTTAGCATTTTTGTCTTTATGTTTTTTTAAATTTATTCTATATGGATTTTTGGGTTATTTAACATTAATATAACATTTCTTATTAATGTTTTTGAGAGGAACAATGCAAATATTGTCACTATTCTAAGTTCTCTCACTCCAAGGGTGGAGGTGGAAAATGCGCTAAACAATTGGATGACTCAACCCAAAACAGACAAACGTGTAGCAACGTGGCGGAATTATGATGCAGACCCACCCAGAAGCAAATCGACGGTGGAAATGGGTTCCTGCGGTAGAAAGTGCGCGGTGGTTAAACTTGGGAAAGGTGGAGCGTAAATTTAAACGCTAACCACGTGGCAATCGTTGGTGGAGTCCGCTATGAAAAGTAGTTAAATCTAAACCGCTCATCGCAAGTTCCGAAACCACCTAAGCATATGTTCTATAAAAGGTTTGTTCGAAGTTTAAAAAAAAATTGTTTTGTTGCTTATTGCCTGGAGGAATAGAACCCGTGGGAACGTCTGTTGAGATATTGTAACTTCAAAGAATATTATATTTGTACTTTATTATTCTGGAGATGTTTCATTCCTCCGTGAAGATCTTATTGTATATCCGGAGATGTTTATTCCTCCGTCGGAATGTGGTAACTCGGGTTATTAGACTTCCCTAGTGGGGGTCGGCCCTGTATGTGTTATGTGGGTCAAAGGGTTATTAGACCACCCTAGAGGGGTCGGCCCAGTCGGTTGTAGTGGGGTATTTAACCCATTGGTTAAATACGAGCCTACGTGTACTTGTGTAAAACATATGTTAGAGTAGTGTATAAATAGAGGAGGTGTGTTCCTCATTTGACACACATTCACTCACTTGAGGATAGCGCACTTGTGGAGAAGAGGTATGCTATTATGGAGGAGGAGATCATGTCTCAGGGTTTCATCTTTGTATATTTCTGGTCATCTATATTGAGGAAGCTTTGCTGGGTTTTCTACCCCATGAGGGTTTCCCAGGATAAATCAGTGTCTCTTGTATTTATGTTGTGCTTGTTGTTTCTTCAGTGATCCTGTATATGCTATTATTGTGAAATGGAATGTAATGCTACTATTTTCTGTCTTAGCATATTAAATATTAACATGATATCAGAGCTAACCTGAAGGAAGGCAAGATATGGCACTTACGACACTTGCTTTACTTACGACAATTTGAAGGTTAGGGTTTTACATAGAAAAACCTAGTCATCGTGGAACTTTCACTATAAATACATTTTGGAGAAGGTTCAGGATATGAAACCTTTACAGTTCGTAGATAACATCTCCAGGTATCTTGTGTCCAAAGGGAACCCTCCGATTCGTTGTACTTTGTAAGTTATGATCAATACAAGTTAGGGTTTCTGCCTCTTCCAGATCTCAGTCAAAATCAGGTGACCTAGGCAAAAAGGTCATAACTTGGGCTAGGAAGGTCCAAATGAAATTTCGTAAAAATGGACAGGTAGTACACAGACTGTACTATCACAAGACACTTTTTCAGAGGCCGAAGTTGAGCCAGTGACACGTGGCAAGCCATACAAGTTCGCTCTCCTGTTTTATCCCATAAACAGGTCACGTTATGACACTTGGCATAAATCTCTCTCAGAGAGTCCAATTGAGGTCAGACCTGTCAAGATGGAAAGAAAACAGGGCGATCTATCTCAGGAAAAGTTTTCAGAGGCCGAAGTTCAAGAAGTGACACGTGGCATGTCGTACAAGTTTGCTCTCCTGTATTATCCCAAAACAGGTCACGTTGCGACATTTGTCATAACTCTCTCTCAGAGCATCCAATTGAGGTCAGACCTGTCAGGATGGAAAGATGACAGGTCAGGCTACTGCAAAAAAAGTTTTTAGACCTTGAGGAGCGAAAATTTCAGAGTTATAGCATAAACAATCAGGTACATATTTCTGTCAAAACATAATTATTTTTGGAGCACCTTCATTCATGGCTTCCGGAATTCAGGGTTTCAGAGAAGGTTAGAATTTTTGGAATTGGAATCCACAGCTGAATGCTACTCAGAAAAATCGAAATTTAGAGACCAAGATCAAATTTTTTGGTTGGGTAGAAGACTGGGCCTGATTAAACCCCAGTTCGGGATTTTGATCGGAAAGATGGAAAATTAGGGCTTCAACAAAAGTTGGAATTTTTGAAGTCTGTAACCACGGCTGGAAGCTCCTCAGAAAAATAAGAGTTTAGAGCCTTGGATCAAACCTTTTGATCGAGCAGAAGGGTGGGCTTCATCAAACCCTAGTTCGGGTTCCTATCCAGAAGATCCAGAAGTTTCGAAGGCAATTTTGAGGGGTCAAATTTTGGAGATTTCAAAATTGAAGAATGCTAGTTTGATCAGCTCAGCAAGACACATTCTTCCATCCATTCAAAAGTGTGAAAGTCAAAGATTGAATTTTTAGGGTTTCTCTAGCAAACCCTAATCAAGCTCCAGATCAAGTTTCAGGGGGATTTGAGGCTAAGGCCTTACATAAGAAGACTACAAGAAGTCTCGACAGGTATGACTTAAGGAGGTTCAGGTTTGTCTTGAAATTTGATTCTTGATTAAGTTCATAATGTGTTTGTCTTCATGTTATTTATTAGTACAATCTTCATTAATGTTATTAATTGTCTTATCACCCTAGTAACAGTATGAATGCATGTGAATGATCGAAGACATTCATTGATTAGGGCTATATGATTGTACTAATGCATTATGGTGTTGTGTGAGGTTGATGTTGTCTGCTAACAAGATACAGGTACATCACAAAAGACAAATCAAGTTCCATGACCATGACATCATTAAGACAAAGACTCATCCATAATATTTGTTCTACTTACGAGGTATGTATGACTTTGTTATATTATGCTTAACCTATGAGACATGCAGGTTCTAGCTCAGGATCTCTAAATCATTGAAGAGATTGTTTTGTACATAACTAAGCAGGTATACTAATCCAGGTATGTTTTCCTATGTCATGTTAGGATCCCTTATATAAGTATACTTGGTATGATTGGTTATGCTCAAGGGTTTATGCATATTATGTCTCTTGAATATGCATGAGTAAAAGAAGACTTCCCTGAAACCTTGAATATTATCTATAATCATGACTATACATATTCAAGGTTATTTAGAATTAGAATGTTTTGAGAATATACTAATGAATGTATGTTTGTGTATGAGATCATGAGGATGACACTAGTGCACACTTGAGCATGCACAGTGGTACAGAATGAATAAAAGTTCAAAAGAGATATAGAAGATCAAGCGGAAGGCAACCACACAAACATAAAAGATAAGTATTTGAGTTGTTATTTGAAATAGTAAATGATATTGCTTGTATGCATATTTGTATTCCTAGAATATATCATGCTGAGCGTAAACATTCATAGAGCATTGAACAGTATACTACTAATATGCATCTGATTGGTAAGTTGGACAAACATTCCATTGTTGCTTGTCTAGAATGAAACCTCTTTGCTGACATGCTGAGAGCTGTGCACACTCTCAATAGTATGTTCTGGTAGAGATGGAAGGCATCTAGATAGCCACTGTATGCATACAGGATATGGGAAAGTGTTGTGCCAAAGTATTGGTCAAAATAGTTACATAACTATGTAAATGATATCTATATGCATAATAGGTTATCATGTCAATATGATTTGATGATTATCAAGTATTACTAATCATGTACTTAATTTTGATTTGTAGGAAAGATCATGATGAATGATGAACACTGAACAAGCGATGGATGTTCAAACAAAAGGATTTACAAATCAAACACACTATAGAAGGCTTGTGGCTAGAAAATTCTCTTAGAAAGAGGAAGAGAATCATGATAAGATGTTTGCTCCAAGTGGCTAGATAAGACCATTCTCTTAATGGTGTAATTAAAGAAGAAGTGTGAATCAGGTTTTGTATGGGTACCCAGGATCGATAATCAATTGATGAGCTTAATAATAACCATGGGTGATGAGGATCTCAACCTTTGCTACAAGGTTGAATATTGTTTCTATACACAGACGATATGGATGCAAGAAGGAACTCACCACAGAGTTCAAATGATATTGAGGCTCATATCAGTAGACCGATCTAACGAGAGATGGCACAGATAGATATGCAGAAGATCATTCAATGCAGAGTGTGAATGATGTTCAGTCACAAAGGGAGAATTGACAGTTTCTTGATAAGCTTGGGCTTTACCAAAAGTAAAGTTGTTCCTAACCTTTACCTTAAGGTTGTGGATGATGAACCTATCATACCATTATTGTATGACGATGATCTCTTTCTGACAAGGAATGAGAAACAGATCATGAAAAGAAAGAAGAAGATGGCTGAAGAAATGAAAATGAAAAATATCAGATTGGAAGTATGACAAGGCTCAGAAGGAATTTTTCTCAACCACGGAAAGTATGCTGAGAAATATTAAAAGGACTTGATGTGTTGGAATGGCCACTCTTGAAGTTGTTATCAGATGACCATCAGAGTTAGTGGATAGATCTCTGTACAGACAAAATATTGAGTCATTTAACAAATACTAGGTCAGATATATGCTTTGCTGTGAACACCTTGAGTCAGTATCTAGTGGAAACTAGATGTATTCACCTGTTAGTTGCAAAGCATGTGATACGGTACCTAAAGGATACAATAGACTTTGATCTATGTTATCTTGGAGATCATGACTTCAGATGGCTACACAGATGTTGATTGGGCAGGAAGTGTATCAGACAGGAAGAGCACATCGAGAGGATGTTATTGTCTGGGATCAGCCCTGATCTCGTGGTTGAGCAGGAAACAATCTAGTGTGGCTCTTAGCACAAGCAGAATATATGGCTGCTTGCTTTGCTAAGTTATGAAGCAGTATGGCTTCAGGATTGTTTGACTTAGAGATAGACCCATGTGACAAACAGAGTTGTATCAAGATGGCAGAGAATCTAGTGTTCCAAGATATGGTGCAGAAAGGAACCAAAAGTTTGAATTTGTAACAAGTTACCAATGTACTAACCAAACTTCTACCGATCCGATATACTAACAAGTTGCCGATGTACTAACCAAACCTCTACCTCAAGTAAAGTTTTCCGAGACAAACTTAATATAGTTAAGAAGGACCCTCCTCGAAAGGGGGAGTGATGTGATCACTCATGATGAGATTTCCCGCATCGACAGTGAGGTCAATGATGTGGATACCTATATTGGTGATGTCGACAGAGAGGTTGGTGGATGGTTCTTAGATAGGGTCTAAGGTGACAAGAGGACTACATCATCCTTGAACATATATTCTAAAAGAAGCCGTAGACATGATGTCTCCGAAAATGAAGTCCTTGGTAGACATATGGGATTGCATCATCCTAAAGAGAGCCGTAGACGTATGTCTTCGAGAATGAAGTCCTTGGTGGACTTGAGGGGATTGGATCATCCATGGACTTCAGTCCTAAAGAGAGCCGTAGACGTATGTCTTCGAGAATGAAGTCCTTGGTGGACTTGAAGGGATTGGATCATCCCTGGACTTCAGTCCTAAAGAGAGCCGTAGACATATGTCTTCGAGAATGAAGTCCTTGGTGGACTTGAGGGGATTGGATCATCCCTGGACTTCAGTCCTAAAGAGAGCCGTAGACGTATGTCTTCGAGAATGAAGTCCTTGGTGGACTTGAGGGGATTGGATCATCCCTGGACTTCATTCCTAAAGAGAGCCGTAGACGTATGTCTTCGAGAACAAAATCTTGAATGAACAGGTGAGGGGATTGGATCATTCCTGGACTTCATTCCTAAAGAAGAGCCGTAGATGTATGTCTTCGAGAATGAAGTCCTTGGTGGACTTGAGGGGATTGGATCATCCTTGGACTTCAGTCCTAAAGAGAGCCATAGACGTATGTCTTTGAGAACAAAATCCTGAATGAACAGGTGAGGGGATTGGATCATCCCTGGACTTCAGTCCTAAAGAAGAGCCGTAGACGTATGTCTTCGAGAATGAAGTTCTTGGTGAACATGTGAGGGGATTGGATCATCCCTGGACTTCAGTCCTAAAGAAGAGCCGTAGACGTATGTCTTCGAGAATGAAGTTTTTGGTGAACATGTGAGGGGATTGGATCATCCCTGGACTTCAGTCCTAAAGAAGAGCTGTAGACATATGTCTTCGAGAATGAAGTCCTTGGTGGACGGTTGAGGATTAAGTCATCCTTGGACGTAGGTCCTAAATGTACGGTGGAGGATTAAGTCATCCTTGGACATGGTCCTAAATGTACGGTGGAGGATTAAGTCATCCTTGGACGTGGTCCTAAATGTACGGTGGAGGATTAAGTCATCCTTGGACGTAGGTCCTAAATGTACGGTGGAGGATTAAGTCATCCTTGGACGTGGTCCTAAATGTACGGTGGAGGATTAAGTCATCCTTGGACGTGGTCCTAAATGTACGGTGGAGGATTAAGTCATCCTTGGACGTGGTCCTAAATGTACGGTGGAGGATTAAGTCATCCTTGGACGTGGTCCTAAATGTACGGTGGAGGATTAATTCATCCTTGGACGTGGTCCTAAATGTACGGTGGAGGATTAAGTCATCCTTGGACGTGTTCCTAAATGTACGGTGGAGGATTAAGTCATCCTTGGATGTGGTCCTAAATGTACGGTTGAGGATTAAGTCATCCTTGGACATGGTCCTAAATGTACGGTTGAGGATTAAGTCATCCTTGGACGCGGTCCTAAATGTACGGTAAGGATTGGATCATCCTTGGACTTTGGTCCTGTGAACTGAGCCATAGACATGAGGTCTCCGAGAATTGATAGGACTGGATTGTCCCTGGACTTTGGTTCAAAAGGTAGATGTTAGGATTGGATCGTCCCTGGACTTCGGTTCAAAAGGTACATGTTAGGACTGGATCGTCCCTGGACTTCGGTTCAAAAGGTACATGTTAGGACTGGATCGTCCCTGGACTTCGGTTCAAAAGGTACATGATAGGACTAGATCGTCCCTGGACTTCTGTTCAAAAGGTACATGATAGGACTGGATCGTCCCTGGACTTCGGTTCAAAAGGTACATGACTGGATTGCATCATCCTTGGACATAGGTCCTAAAGAGAACTGGATTGATCGTGTGATGACAATGCTGCTGATCGTGTGATAATGATGATGCTGATCGTATTGATCTAGATGATGATGTTGCTGATCGTATTGATCTAGATGATGATGCTGCTGATCGTGTTGATCTAGATGTCGATGATGCTGATTGAGTTGATCTAGATGACGATGATGCTGATCATGTAGATTGAGATGATAATGATGCTGTAGATCGAAATGATCCAGGTGCTGTAGATTGTGATGATCCAAATAGTGTATATCGAGATGATCTAGATGCTAATGATCGTATGATGATGATGCTGACAATCGTGAGGATATAGATGTTGATGTTATTGTAGCTGTTCGAGTGCTGCAGAAGATAAAGACTCAGTACTGAAGATGTTGATGTTCCAGTATTGAAGATGTTCCAGTAACTGGTTGAGTTACTGATGATGTTGAGAAAGCTTCCAATGATTTATAGATGTATCATGTATGATGTTGATGACTCCTTGCTCGTGCAGATGCTGTTATAATATCCTTTTCGTTAAGGGGGAGTGTTGAGATATTGTAACTTCAAAGAATATTATATTTGTACTTTATTATTCCGGAGATGTTTCATTCCTCCGTGAAGATCTTATTGTATATCCGGAGATGTTTATTCCTACGTCGGAATGTGGTAACTCGGGTTATTAGACTTCCCTAGTGGGGGTCGGCCCTGTATGTGTTATGTGGGTCAAAGGGTTATTAGACCACCCTAGAGGGGTCGGCCCAGTCAGTTGTAGTGGGGTATTTAACCCATTGGTTAAATACGAGCCTACGTGTACTTGTGTAAAAGATATGTCAGAGTAGTGTATAAATAGAGGAGGTGTGTTCCTCATTTGACACACACTCACTCACTTGAGGATAGCGCACTTGTGGAGAAGAGGTCTGCTATTGTGGAGGAGGAGATCATGTCTCAGGGTTTCATCTTTGTATATTGCTGGTCATCTATATTGAGGAAGCTTTGTTGGGTTTTCTACCCCATGAGGGTTTCCCAGGATAAATCTGTGTCTCTTGTATTTATGTTGTGCTTGTTGTTTCTTCAGTGATCCTGTATATGCTATTATTGTGAAATGGAATGTAATGCTACTATTTTCTGTCTTAGCATATTAAATCTTAACAACGTCATTGTCTTCGTTAACTGGAACAACACCCAATAAGCTCATTTCAAAGGTAGCTCGAAACCCTCGTTGTTTTGATTTTGTGTCCCAAATGGTTAAAACCCAAGACCTTCTTCCCTTCAATGAAAGTTTAGATGAAAACGAGAAGCTTGTATTTGATAGGGAAAGGGATATTTTCGACCCTGTTTTGTTTGTGGGTAGTATTTCACAGTCTAAGGAGAAATTAATGGAGTTTAAGTCGCAGGGAAAGGATGTATTTAATGTTTTTGGTTCTTTTTTGTACTATTTTTGTGTCGAACAAACCCTGCACTTCCCCGGATTTGTTTGTTGGTGTGCGGTGAATTATTTGCAGGGCTAAAGGGTAATCATTAATCTAAAAACGACCAAAATTCTATGCCAAGTAAATGCGCAGACTGTCCGTGAGGTTCTACGTTTACCTGAAACATTTCCCAAAATCCCTGAGTCGTTTAAAGAAGAAAATTTGGCAAATTTTTATAGAAACTGCAATCCTGTAGAAAAAGACAAGTTTTTATTACAAGTCTTGAAAGATGGTCAGTTGCATGAAAACCTATTGTTCCCTTTGAGTATTGATGTCTTTCAGCGACATACCCAGTTAGTTTTGTCCTTGTTGAGTCAAATTTTAGGTCTAGATAGTGATAAGTCAATCATGGAAGTTATGTTAGGTTTCCTTCTCCAAGTAATTTCACAAGAGTCACAGTCGAGTCCGGTGTGTTGTTTTAATTTTGATGAATTCCTAGCTGAAGCGATTCATGGCCAGTCGGTGAATTTCAACCAGTTGAAGCATTTCAGATATCAGTCATATCTCTTGAATCTGTTCGTGTGTTCAAACATTTCGGAATCCAAGTTTCTTGGTACCATCTTTTCTCATGACCTTCCTAAACAAGTCAATATGTTTGAGTTCACCCATAAAATCATGGCAGAAGTTTATAGAATTATTTTTAATGCTGAAAGGCCCCGAGTGTTACAAGAAATGAAAGAAACTTTGCAGCCTACACCAGAAGGCCAAACAGGTGATTGGTTCCTATATAGAGAGCATACTATAATTAGGGTGTATGGTTTTACTGTAGCACCATATCTGTTGCCAGCCTTTTTAACAACAAGGGTTTTTGCCTTGGAATTTATTAGAAAAAGGTTGCATTTAGAAGAAGAACATTTCTGTGCTTTCAAAAGAGCATCGGATGTGAAATTCCCTCTTAAAGTTGGTCCATTCATCATTAAGAATAAGGTAACCCTCTCTGTAGTAGAAAAATTACTGAATATTATGGATTTCCAAGAGGATGAAAGGATTAATTATGTTTCTCATCAAATTATATCGCAAAGGAGACATCAAAATGGAAGCAAGGCTTTTGATCATCACATAGTAGAAGGATTGAAAGAAATGGCAAATTTATTCAAATTTGAACAAGATAATAAAGAGGGGAATATGGAACAAACAGGCAATTTGGCAATGTTGGTTTAGACACCAGCTAAATCTGATATCACCAGTAAGAGAAGTATTCCAGAAGTTGATAGTATGGAAGTCGATCAAGAAGTTGAAAGGAAGAAATCCAAAGTGGAACAACAGAAGGAAATTATTAGTATGGAGGAATGAGATTCAATTGTTCCAGAAAAAATGAGTTTGATTTCGCCGCCACCTGCAAAAATAAAGGAATATTGTTTTTCAGAAATAAAGGAATCTGGAAGTAATTCTCAGTATAAGTCCAGATCTGATGTCCTTTCACAATATACATCAAAGAGGAAGCAGTCTTCCGAAGAAACTCAAAAATTGTACCCTCAAGTAGGAATGCTGGCAAAACAAAAAGTTTCCCTTCTTACAGCTACGGATCCAGGAAGAAACTCTATAAGGTTTGCAGTGGTGAACGATGAGAAAGTTTCTGAAATGGAAGTTAAGCTTGATGTGATTAATATACTAGATAAGATTCAATTGCGTAAACAAACAGGAGAGGTCCTGTATTCTGATTTATTGCAATTCATTTTAAAAATTCCTAAATTGCAGTCTATGATAGCAAAGTTGGAGAGTCAACTGAGGCAAGAGAAGGCAGAAAACAAAGAAAATTCGATCCAGATCAAAAGACTACAAGTGGACCTTGTGACTGTGGGAGCCGATCCAGGGAATAGCCAGTGTACCAAAAGGCTCATTGATGAAAAAGAAAATGCCATTCAAATTCTCAAGAAAAAATTGAAGGTGTCAAATAATCAACATGTGCAATCTCCAAAGTTTACAGCATTACAACAAGAAAGGGAATCCATATATCAAGATATGATGGATCACAAAGGTAAAATGTTAAAGTTACAAGATGAAAAGCATGCTTGGGAAAAACAAAGGATTGAATTGTTGTCACAATTTTCATTGTTGAATACCAATCAGATTGAAACTGTGCAAGCACCAGAGAAGTGAGGGGATCAATATCTATGTATGAATGAAGGACAAATGGAAAAGTTCTCCACTGAGAAACTAACTAGTGCTATGTCACAAATTAGTCTAAAATATGTAGAGATAGAAGAGTTGAAAGCGGAAAACCAGAAGTTGAAAGAGGAAGTAATTCGAAATTCTGGAGCAAAGATAAAGGCTTTGAGTGATAGAAATCAACTGCAAAAGAAAATTGATGAATTAAAAGTAAATTGACAGGTCGGATTCCATTACATGGAGCTAAACACCTTATATGGGATGCGATATCAGGGGAAGTCACCAAATTCTGGTCTTATTTGAATTTTATAGCAGATAAAGATGCTATAGAAAACATAGCTCTCTAGAGGTGTAAAGTGGCAAATGAGACATTACACAAAAGGCCTTCAGAAATAGCTCAAAATACAGTCAGTTTGTTAAAAACTCTAACCCAATTAGATATGTAGATTTTTGGAATCAAAGACAGACCATCAATCATCATTTCAGCAAGAAGAGTTATTAGCAAGCATGATCTTGTTAAAGAAGTAGAAGACATGGCACAACAGATGGTCCTTGAAGTTCAAAAGTTTAAGGAATTATTTATGGGGCCTTTTAAATGTGGTCTACCTTCTTTTTGGAGTGCCGATGGAAAATTAATGACTCAAGAAAATTATCACAGTTTGATAATACAGGCTTGTAGGGATCACTTGAAATTTGAAGGTTTGGTCAAAGGATTAACTGGAAAGACAATAATTGATAAATTGACCGGTGATTTTGAAATAATTGAACAATTTGTAATGATTAAGAAGGGTCTTCCAAATGTATGTTACACATAATGCATAGAATTGGAGGTGATGGTGAAAGAAATGATGGATTATGAAATCCCAACTCAAGATCAATGGAAAATTGTTGAAAGATTTGGGAAACCCAAACACAGGTTATGTCAGGAATAAATATTCAGGTGTCTTAATTTTAAATGACATTGCGGTTCTTTTTTTAACTGCCCGAGTGTCACATCAGACAGATTTCTTTGAAATTTCTAGGAGTTCACCTGTATCCAGAATGTTGAACACAAGAAATATTGGTCAACCCTTCTTGCAGTCTAGAACTATTATGAAAAGAATACTTGGTAGAAGAAGGGTCAGCCGCCCCTTCATTGCATGGGAATTTTTAACAAAGGTAAGGTAGCCATTTTTTTACAGTCAAAATACTTTGGTCTGGTGGAAAAGAAGAGATGAGAAACAATCCAATCAATACTCTTTAATTAAGTTTTATTTGTTATCTCTGTATGATTTGTAGAGCTTGTTGTCCATATAATTTGTCCAAATATTCAACCTCCGAAGGTGAGGGTGTCAATTCATGTATATGGAGAATGGTGAACACTAAAAGAAGACTGAGCACAATAAGGTTCGTCCGACCATTCATTCACGAGATAAATATATACACAGAAAAACCCCTTTCACTGGCCCCTTTGGCATCACCTTGTAAACAGGTTGAATTCTAACCCGAAGCGAATATGGGGGTTGCATAATCAAGATTCTCTTAACCATGGCGATGTAGAAATGTCGTTACGATCTTCACATAATTTTCTATTTAACATCAACTAACTAATGGGATAGAACACCAGATGACTTTGCACTTGGAAGCTATCGCAGTATAGAGGACTATGCTGAATCTCTACTATATTCACTAGTTAGCTACAAATTCGTCAAACTATGTGTTTCTTCTTCACAATCACACACTTGTATTCCAATTAATCAATGTGCAATTACCATTGACATACAAATAAATTAACTACAAAAACTCACATAAACTCGAATACAAAACATGTCATAAACTCATACACATAAACAAGAAGGATCGGCCGCCCCTTCTATGATGATTGCTCATTCTATTACCGATCCTTATCTCAAAGGACTCTATAAAATATGCATTCGGTCTCTCATGGATAATGCTAGCAGATTTGTTCTTAATCAATCAATCGATTTATAAAATGAGGGGTTGTTCCTTAACCATCGATCATTAGCATGAACATTTGCAAGTATACATCTAATATTAAAACACTAATTTATAATTATAGACATTGTAAGCATTCTTCTATTGATTGTTTTGCAGATAAAGCATGGTTGCATTGTTGAGCTTCAGTAACTACTAGGAAATCCCTTTCTTTGAATTGACAAAAGATCATGACCTTCAGTTCTCTCTTTGAGGCTAACATGTGTGAGATTTTGGCCTTCCAAAATAGAGATTAATTCATTTATAACCAGAATGGTCAAGACTGGAAAAATATAAATCACAAGAAAGATCAGCCGAACCTTCATTTAAAAGAGAAATGAAAAACAATTAATCTAGGAAGGTTGGGACAACATTTCCCCACTACCGACTTCTACAACTAGTATGAAAACAATATTGGGCAGAAGAAGGGTTTTGCAGATAAAGCATGGTTGCGTTGTTGAGCTTCAGTAACTACTAGGAAATCCCTTTCTTTGAATTGACAAAAGATCATGACCTTCACCTATTCACAAATGGATGGTATGTTGAGATGGAAATACCCGATAATTTGTACCCGGATTTATATCTATTCTACCTGGATTACGAGAGAGCTCAGACTAGAGCTGGAATATTGACATATGCGGATCCCGATGAATCTGATGAAAAATTGCGAGATCAAGTTGAAGCGGTCGATGGTGAAAATTGTTACCTTCTACGGCTTGATCTTATGGTTTGTAATTATTGACCAGATCTAATGAAAAGTGGTCCCGATCCAAATCCGATTTCCTGTGCGAAGCAAGGGTGCGTTTTTCCCTCGTATGATGTTTCTAAACATTCCGGAACTGATACCGCGTCATCCTTGAAGAAAGGAATTTTTTCGGTATGGAGGAAAATAATGCTGGCTGGGAAAACTTCCTCTATATTGCATTACATGAATATTAATAAGAAGCCGATAAAGGTATGCCATGAAAATATTCTTACGTACAACATAAGAGTATTTCTCCAATATATTGTAAAAGATGTGGATAAATCTTCCTTCAAACAACTCAAAGGAAGTCCTTCTAAAGCGATGCTGCGGAAAGCGACTAAGAGATTTGATAGTTCAAAAGAAGTTCAACAACAGTAGATCAAATACTTTTTGTTCAATGAGAAATATTTTTCCATTGACGTAACAATGTGTGTTGTTGCCCCTCCGCACTTACAATATCGAAAGGTTGATGAGGAGCTAGTGCAAAAGACGGTTGTATCTCTTGTCCATACATTTACAACAACATTGCGAGATGCTATTCTCTTGCCTTTCGATAAGGAGACGACATTGGCCTTTCTTCCTGGAAATGAAGAAGAAATTAATTTTCCATCAGTAAATTTTTATATATTGGATGGGCAGCATACTATTTCTGCACAGAAAATAATCATTGCAGATGATCGATATAAACAACTCCATAAAAGGTATCGGCAATGAACAACTCGTCTTCTACATAGAGACGTTCCTCAGCACACCATCATCAAATTATGCAAACAACAAAATTTGTCAAACAAGGAATTTGCAAACACTTCATTTGTTTCTCAAGTTGAAAAAGCAAGGGAGAAATGGATATCCTGCGGTAGTTCATCCCGCCTGGGAAAGGGAAACGTTTCCAGTGATGCTTGGCAGGTATATAATTTTTCTTCTTATCAATCAAAGTATTTAGATTTTCTGCCTGTGTTATGAAATTAGCAAATTAACTGGAATATTCAATTTTATATGTTTGCAGTCTTTCCAAGATGAGTGTATGGATATCTTTCTTGTTCTAAATAAGGAGAGCCTTAAAGAAAAGCTAACTTTTGTTTTGACATCGGATCGACTGTGGAGAAAATGGCAGTCTGTATTCAAGATTTACAAAAGTGGCTCCTTGCTATGCTCGCCCAGGAGCATCACTGAGGATGATTTTGTTCAAAATAAAATAAAGAGTTATGGCTCTAACGTTTTTAGAACATTGTGTGATCTTGATGAAGATGAATTCACCGATGTGGCTGACAATATAATCAACGGATCAGTTTGGATGAGCACATAAGTCGATAAAAATGTTTGCGTAGAAACTTTAAATCAATATTGCAAGTGAATCACGGACGAGAGGTCAACCAGGCATTCGATTGTTGAATATTTCAAAGTTAATGATGTTCAAATTGATCGATCACAGACTGTCATTGACGATAACGTCATTGAAATATATAAAATTGCACCAAACCATCTCCAACAACTGTGCAGTATTTTATGCTTCGGAAAGCAAGCAAAATCTCCGAGTAAAAAGAGAAAGAATGAATCGTAAGTGGATAATGGTACAAAAATACCAATTGATGCTCAGAAAAAACATTGAATCTATATATGAATAAAGAGAGGATGGGTATGTCCAGTGACGACGTCGAAAATAATTCATAGTTTGCTTGTCAATGTTGTTATCCCAAATCTTTGGTCAACACACTCATACTAATTTCATTCTCTGGTGTGACAGTCAGCTATGAATTTGTTGCTGTGGATATGTGTAATTGTGATAGTCCATGGATAGAACAAGACATGCTTGCGTTTTTGTACTACTTAGAAACAAATGAAGAGGCATGTACTTGTATTTTTTTAGCTGATATGGAAAACTCTTGTATGATTTCTAAAGCTTTCATAATTTTTAGCAAGAAATCAAAAAAACATGTTACACCGAATCCTACAGAGGGAGTTTATAGAGAATTCTCCAGGGACTTGTTTATAGGATTCTCTATTATACAATGTTAGACAATTGGAAGGGATAAGGATATTTTATCTACTTCTGAAATTGATATGGATTGGAAGGATGAGGGCCTACCGATGATTGATTTACCTCGGCCCAAGGTTGACAACGATAGTGCTCAAGGTACAGTTCTTTCGTTGCACACAGGAGGTAGGCTTTTTCATTCACTAACGAGGGCTCCAGAAAGAATAGTTATTTCGATTGTGGAGACAATACAACAAGAGCTGTTTATGAATAGTTTCTATCATGAATTGGGTGTAACACAAGGTATTTCTATTAAATTTTTCGGATGTCTTTGATTTTATTTTACTTTTATCGGTCGGTAATCTTCAATAGCTTCTTCAAATTCTTATTCTACTACAACTTCAAATAAAGAGCACACCCAGGTATCATCCAATCAAATTATACTATCCGATGAGGAAAGTGAATGTGATAGAGAATCCACTAAGAACTACCAAACAAGAGCACAAACAGGACAAGAAGGTAAAAAATTATTTTTCAAAGATCATGGTTAAATAAAATAAGTTATGAAAGGGGATAGTGACCTTGAATACTTGCAAAAAATTATATAAAATGTATACCTGCAATTTTTCAGGTCAACATGTGGATCATCCACAACTAGAGCTGGCATCGACGATGCCCTTGGGTATTGGCCAGCAAATCATATTGCATCTTTTGAAAGCTTATTTGCATCGTTGTTGTGCTGCCTATATATATGCTCAAAGGATATGGTTTTGAAAAACTAGATTTCTGAGCGGATCATTTGACACCAATGCTCAAGTTCGAGGATTTTAAGCTTGTAGTATGCTTGAGCCCATTTAATTGTTACCCTCGAATCACCGAATACTTTCAAATCATTTAAACCAACAAGATTGGCAACTTTCAGCATACACCATAGGCCAAGAAGTTTATCTTTCATGTTTGTGCCTGATCCACAGTTTAGCATACATTTGAAATGGTGATCAGAATTTAGCATTAATATGCCTCCTGCTGCACATCTTCCATCTGATGCTGCTCCATCAAGTCTTTAGTCTTCCATTGAGGGCGAGCCAGAAAAATAATTTTAAGTTTAAGGGAATATCCCATTTCCAAATTTTCTATCCTTTCCTATCATTCTTGCACCTCTAGTGATAAAGGAATTTCTCTAAGTCGTCCATCTTGCATGATCGATCTGGTACCATTGATCTCCTTCCATGCTTAGGCCCACGGCCTTCCATATTCTTCAATCTCTCAAACGTCGCCTTCCTCACACCTTAGATCTGCGTAATTATTATCAACTATCGATCTGGCCCCTGTCCGCATCCTGATCGTCCGAACGTGCGGCCTTTACCGAGGTTCGCAAATTTGGAACGTGCTGATACTCCATGCATGTTCAATCTGTGAACTAAACCTCCGCCGTTGATGCCTTTCCCTACCAGATCTGCACCGTCGAAACATGTGGTCCCTACCAAAACTTTGCAAATCTAAAAAGTCCATTTCCCCGTACATCTCAAATAACCGAAGTACCTGTCATCCGTAGATCTGTCCTTCCGCCCATCAAGCTTCTCTAATCGTCGATCTCCGTCAAGCTTCTAGCAGTCTAGAACTAGTATAAAAATAATAGTGGGCAAAAGAAGGGTTGGCTGCCCCTTCATTTATGAGGGAATTGTGAAAATATTCAACCTACGAAGTATAGGCTGTCAATTCATGTATATCTTGAATGGTGAAGACTGCAAAAATACTAAGCACAAGAAGGGTCGCCCGACCCTTCATTTAAGTTGGAAAAAATGGAGAAAATGACCCCTGGTAAAAACTCGCAGTAAAATCCACACAGCAGGTAATTTTCGAATATGAAAATAATAAAAGGAAACAGAAACAAAATCAACATATTTATTAATTCCGTCGTCTTAAATCGGGGCCGTAAGATTAAGACAAGTCGACAGATAAGATCTAATCTGGGGAATGAAAAAGACGAGTTGCCGGGGTTTAATTGTTTGGAAATATATACAACGTTCTGACAATCCTCAATTGAGGGTTGCGGGACTACAACTCCAAATTAAAAACAAAACAAATTTTCTGCAATCCACAATCCGAATTGCGGGTTGCGGAAACGCATGTCGCAAATCCATTACTCAAATAGTTCCCACCACTTCAACAAGCTATAGCATGATATGATGGTGCATGTATTTTTCTGAAACCATGAATTATGGTTGGCATTCTCTCAGAGCAGTTTTGACTACTTTTTCCATACTTTGTCAATTTCCATAGTTTCACAAACTTGCCATACTTTTTGAGAATGATGTCAGATTGTAACACTGACTAATGATAGCACCAAAACACCATCATGTGTCTTTCCAGCCTCATCACACATTCCATGTCATCATAGATGCCATGCCATCACTTCCTATGGCGTCAGTTCTCTCTTTGAGGCTAACATGTGTGAGATTTTGGCCTTCCAAAATAGAGATTAATTCATTTATAACCAGAATGGTCAAGACTGGAAAAATATAAATCACAAGAAAGATCAGCCGAACCTTCATTTAAAAGAGAAATGAAAAACAATTAATCTAGGAAGGTTGGGACAACATTTCCCCACTACCGAATTCTACAACTAGTATGAAAACAATATTGGGCAGAAGAAGGGTCGGTCGCCCCTTCATTTATGAGGGAATTGTGCAAATATTCAACCTTCGAAGTATAGGCTGTCAAATACTATGCACAAGAAGGGTCGATCGACCCTTCATTTAAAAGAGAAATAAAAAACAATCAATCTACGATAGATGGGACAACATTTTCCCACTACCGACTTCCGCAGTATGTGGCAGGGATCGGGACATTTCCCCACTATCGACTTCTACAACTAGTATGAAAACAATATTGGGCAGAAGAAGGGTCGGCCGCCCCTTCATTTATGAGGGAATTGTGCAAATATTCAACCTTCGAAGTATAGGCTGTCAAATACTATGCACAAGAAGGGTCGGCCGACCCTTCATTTAAAAGAGAAATGAAAAACAATTAATCTACGATGGATGGGACAACATTTTCCCACTATCGAATTCCGCAGTATGTGGCAAGGATCGGGACATTTCCCCAAATTCCATGCAAAAATCATTCTCTATGAAGACTTTAATACTAAGGAATCTAGCTGTTAGTTTCAGTTATTCTAATGCCCCTCAAAGGGATTTCATTTATTACATAGTCCTATAACAACTATTATCCATCAACTAATTGCAAAGCCAAGCATTTCTCATAAAACAACAAAAAAACAGAGAAGAAAGGTAGTAAAGAAAATTGCCATTGCTATCCAGAATATTTCAGTTTGCTGCAATAGGAACCCAAGATAAGTAATGGTAGCAGAGTCAAGAAGTCTTCTATTTCTGGTAGGTTCACTAACTTACGAGACTAACTGAATCGACATGTGGTGATCCACACGACGGTTTGACATGTTCTCTGAATTGGTCGAATGGAAGACCTAGTTGGGCGACTGACCTAACCTCCTCCAACATCTCCCCCATGAACAATTCCTTTGTTAGTCTCAAAGAAATCAGAAAATAACTGGAGTTGGATGAACAACGCGTTGATGACTATGGGATGGTACTTGATACTCCCTTGGATGGAAATGGGTTGTCATGTCTAGACACGTGTTTGGAGGCACAGAGATGATGAACTACGAGCTGATACCCGATACTCCCTTGGTTGGAAATGGGTCGTCATGTTTGGAAACATCTCCATGCATGAAGAAGAAGCTGAAAGCATGGTCTGGTACTAAAAAATCATTCGACGACTGTTGCAAGCCTAACATTAAGGGCTGCAGTAGTACATGTATAGGCCTGTTGCATATGCATCTTGCTCGTCTTCAATTGAGGTTGTTGACAAGATGGAGATGGTTAGAATTACAGACAAACGCTTTCCAGAAACAATTGCAGCCCATTATTTAAATGCCTGTCTAAATATGCAGGGTGAACAAGAAGAACAGATAGTTCAAGGGTTAGTAAGAGAACTTGAGGCTGCTTTGACAACATTATCTGGAAAGAATACAGTAATAGAAGAACTCAATAGAGAAATTGAGAGTCTCTGGTCAATGGTTAAAAGGCTTGAGCAACAGAATTCTCAGTCAGATTACAATTGATCCTGAACGATATTTTCACTATCAAGAACTTTGTGATTCCCTTGTCAGGTATGGCGACATCTTACACGTACTCTATAAAAACATAGAAATGAGCAATGGAAAACACACATTGATTGCATCTGATTCTTATATACCACTTAGGTTTCTTGTGGTAGATATAGTGTGAGTCAAAATGGATTTTATGCATATTTATGTTCAAATTTGATTGAATTAACAAGGCGAAAATGGTTACCTAAAGTACATAAAAAGGTATATTGTTGAGACATTATCACAGGATAAAATAAGAAGGAAAAAATTGCAAAGATGCAGAAATATGTATGTTGGCAGGAGATGTCAATGCAATTGCTTCTAAGAAAATTTCATATCTAGGAGGGGGTAATATCCCTGCTATCATGTCATCCTTGCATTTTTTCAGTTGTGCCCAATTATTTTTCATAATATTCTCTCCTCTTATAGATATCTCTTACAAAAATTCTCTTAGAACAATTGTATTTGTTGCATCTATCAACTCCAACATATTCTATTTACATTTGGACAACTCAATGAAATAGTTCATAGGTCATCCAAAGCAATTATCTCCCAATGAACTGGAATATTCTATTTCTACTTAGTTATCATTGGAAATCTCATATGATACATGTTTTCAAGCTTGTTTCAGCTTAGCCCATTTGTGTAGTATTAGCTGTTTCCAATGCATAAAAATATCACAAGTATTTATTGGTTTTAAGATCACATGGAGATTGAGTGCATGCAACCAAACATTTATTTTCTTGTAATATTTTTATCATATAATTCTGTTATAAAGGGCATACTTAGGAAGATCTCAAATGCAGGGGAGCTACACAAGATAATAGTAGGAAATTTTGTCATTTATTTATTTTGTAGATTATGAAGCCAAGAGTATTTGTAACTATAGAGTCACTTGAAATTTTAACTCATCACCTACGTTATTTTGTTGAGCACTATTTGAAATCCCCTAAACGATAATCTACAGGAAAACTTGAAGAGAAAATCATGTTCTTCTGAAACTGATTTGAGCAATATGTCAAAGTCTGCGTGGTTTTTGGGAGGTTCTGGGCATAATTCCCACCATGAATCAGCAATAGATGTAATTCTGGGCACTTCTTAGCCCTCAAACAGCCTCCTCTTTCAAATCTGGGTGTGATATGAGGCTTTTCTCTCAAACAGAAGTAAAAAACTAGCCTCAAAATATCATTATTTGAGTCCTGAGTAAAGCAGTCCCAACAATATAGAAGAGTTTAGGGTTATTATCCATTGTGGATTTGTGAACAACAGTTGGAATTCGGATCTTTTTGAACACATGTTACAACTTATTTCCTCATTTAGGAGTATATCATCCATTTAAACATAAATTTGAACCCTTGCAGCAGCCCTAGCCTTCAATTTAGGGTAAGTCTAGGTGTGTCTTGTTCCTTGATATTTTTATAAGTTTATTTTTAGACCTATAGCAATATATTCATTGACACATTATTTGCAACATTTCCCAGTAGTTCTTTCTCCAAAGAACGATGGTTCATGGTGCCTTTGTATTCACTACAGGTTTCTTGAAGAAAATCATTGTTAAGAACCTGTACCTTCTTCCATGGATCGTCCAACACTTGGAATAGTGTTAAAACTTGATGGGTCAATCACCGTCAAAGTATTTCCCTTAAAATGATCTCTGCTTGGGATATCATTAAGTTCAAAAGAATCCTGACAATGTGTTGAAGGCCACTTTCTAGACTAAGGATGGAGTTTATGAAAACTTGGTTATGGCCTTTGGCTTGAACAGTGTACTGATGATACATTCATGTGCCTAGTGATCAACATTCCTTGACTCTACATTAACAAGTTTGTCATAGTATACTTAGGTGGAATTTTTATTTTTCAATTGAGCTAGGTTGGATCATTTACCATCATATTTTACAATTGTTTCAAACCCTCCAAGAACATAAATAGTGAGGAAACTTGGTGAATAGTGTTTTTTACCATGAAGCAGATTTAATATCTTTTATCATCAAAGACACTGGTGTGCATGCTGATCCTAAAAAGAAGCCAAGTCATTAGATATTCATTGACACCTCATGATTTAACTCATATTTATAGTTTTCTTTGGTTAGCTAAATTCTACAGATGGTCTATCCTCAGATTCTCACACATTTCTTAGCCATTAAATTAGATACTTTGTGGGAACCATAAGAATCTCACCCTTTTTTGGACCAACAAGCAACAACAGATGTTTAATGAATTGAAAAAAGGTTGTTTCTATGGTTTTTAAATAGATGCATTTGATTATGCTCTCAAGTTTCAACACTATACTCACATTAACTAGATATTCAATCATCTATCATTTATAGACCTTATGGGACATTATGTAGTACTCAATAGATGACTAGCATTGTATTCTATTGTGCATGTTGTCTAGAAATGGTGACACCACCTACTTGGAAAGGAGATCATTATTCATTTAGATCATTAGGATTTGTGGTTCTTGCAAACTCAGGAGCAGGTTGAAGAAAGGAAGACATACGAAGTGGATGACCTACTTATAGCAATTCCACTTAGACTTAAGAAATGTGGAGACAATAAGGCCCTAAGTTGACCTTTTGCAACACTTGCGATAAACAATGCTCAATGCTCTAGCTTGAGGATGCCACTTTTAACAAATCGGTCAATCTCTATTCAACATATCCAATCTTTCAATTCACTACATCAACATCCAACATGCTTGACAGGTCAAGTTGCTCTATCAAATTCTACATTTTGCCTTCATCAAGGATACCTTGATAACATTGACTTTGTTGAAAACTACTGCGGCAGTAGTAAGACACTTGTAGCATTCTAGGCCCATTTCTACTGGTCGTTGATGCAATGGGATGTTGAAGTACAAATCCTATCTTGCATCCCTTACAACAATTGTCAAACTCCCAAATAGGAAAATTTCTATGTATAAACTTATTGTCCCTTGATGTCAATGGGAGTCCAATGTGGTTTTATTTTCTGGTGTACCTATTACAGGGCATAACCCAAAGTGTGTCTTTATGATTATTTATCATTTTTTCTAAGATGGAATCATGTTCCCATGCAACAGTTCTGTTATTGCACTAGAGGTTTCCATGCTTTTATTTCTACATGTCTGATCACACTTTGTAGCTGCAACATCCATTGTGTCTATTTGGTATTATAATTGATAAGAAATCCTTGTTGCCCAATGAAGTGTCACTTTGACATATCTAGAACATTGCATCCTCAATCCCCTCAATCTGATGGTCAAAAACCAAAGTAGTTGACAAATATCTTGTCCAACTCTTCCACATGTACAACCATTTGCATTCCCACACTTGGGATGAAATCCCGCCCTTATCAACATGCCTGCAACAGAGGTCACGATCACATATCTATAAATATTAACCCATTTCATACTTGGTTTCATAGCATTTTGTGCCACTCATCATTGCCTTTCAAGATCCATAAACTTAAGTGGCTATACAATAGGCCAGGGAAAAATGGGAGGTAGATTTGTTTATTCAATAGATACAACAGATCCATGGACAGGTCCAGCATCTACTCAGTTGATGATGGTGGAAATACAAGGACTGACATGGCATCTAATACACCTAGCATTAGTTGAAAGTTAGCGATAGAGTATATTCCAAGTCAGTTCCAAGTTAGTTGAAAGTTAGTGATAGATTCTATTGAAAGTTAGTGAAAGCTACATGAGAGTTCTATTCCAAGTCAGTCCCAGAATGTTGTTTGTTGGATGTATTTTGAAGGAAACAATGATGAAAACATGAATTTGATCTATAGGAATGCTCTGATGACAGATTTAGAAACATTTCATTGCATCCTTGTAGCATACTTTGGCACGAATGAGACATGTATAAGGTCAACACTGGAGGTAACTTCCTTGACTAAAATATATAATCAAGCATGCTAACACGTCTAGACAACAAATGCTTTTTCTGTATTTCTTTGCCAGAAATCAAGATTTTAAAGGGATATTTAGTAGAGGTTACGACATGGCACAGATTTATAAATATATGGCACATCCAATGTTGAAGGATCAATTGAAATAAGTAAAAAGGTGGCCAGTAAGGATCAACTGTTTAAGCCCTAGCATAGAGCTTTTAAATTTTCTACAAAGAACATATAATCCTATGTTAACTTTTAAGTCATGTGTAGCTTTTTTTGGTATCTCTTCGGAAAACACGTTTTGGAGCACCCTTTTACTGAGGTAGCCAAGTAAAAAGATATCACTCTGAACAACTTTTTATTAACATCAGGTTTAAACTTCATGGAGTCTATCAAAGATTTTCTTTTCATAATTTTGTGAAAAAATGGGATTTTGGGGAGCTTGTGGAGAATTGACAACTGCTATATATTATTAATGGTTCTGATTCAAGCCTGATTGAAACATTCCCTTCAAAAATGTTTTGAATTGTTTACAGTTTGCAGTCAGTTAGGATCTAGCTTATTAGAGTGAGCTTAACTGCTAGTATGTTCTCTTCATTTCTTCCAGTCCCTTCAATAAGCTTTGTTCAATGTGCTTTCAGAGTGCCTGGAAAGTGGAAGAGCACATTAATCTTCCAGGTTGTACGTTATTACCTATTAGCTAGTGGACTTAAAATGTATTTTGTACTGATTCCTACATGCCTTTGTGGACAGGAATAAGATAAAATTGTCATTACTCATAGCACAAACAATGTTTCTGACACTTTTTTCTCAGCCCTGTCAATTTTTGTATTCAAGGCTTAAGATGATCAAGATAAGATTTAGATCTGCCCTAAGAAAAATGTTTATCTATCTAAAGTTTGCTGTCTCAATAGTTGATATTTGGTACTTATAGATGAAATACAAATTGCTATAATTTTTAGTGTGTAGCATTTTATATGCAGTCTTCTCAATCCATATGCAGAAATACACATTATGTTAAAGAGTATGGGAAAATCAGGAGTGTAACTGTATACCATTTAATGCTTTACCATTAAATCACCATATGTGGTGAGATGTGAATGATTCACTGAAAAACTGTTGCTTTTTGGTTGACAAATTGCCATGTTTTATTTATTATTTTTATTAATCTGTTTCAAGCACTGTTGTTGTTCATTTGGATTGGGTTTCTTGTTTCTATGATCTCACCATGTATGAGGAATTTAGGGTATGGCATAGATAAGATAGGATAATTTTGTTAATGGCTAACAAATGACTACAAATTCGAAAGTAGGTCAATGTGACTGCTGAGTACAATAAAACAAGATGCAAAATGTAAAATACTGATAGAGCAATGCAAATCAAGTTTTGACCCAGTTTGTATTCATTCTTTATTCCTCTTGGTTGGGTCGAGAGTCAGGGAATTTTATATCTTGGATTTTGTATTGCAGTTTAAATCAAACTTTTTGGACTTGAACTGTCAGCTTATTAATTGGATTAAATTAATTTTAGGTGGATATCATTGAAAGTCATGGAGGGCAGATGACAGCAGATGGGAAGCACCATCGCACAGTTGGAGGCATCCTTTGGAATATCTTGAAATCACGTGAGCCAGAAGCATATAAAGAAATAATGCTGAAAGGCAAGGAATTTGAGGTATGTTAACTGTCTGTTGAATTTTGCATGTTCTAAGTGGATAATGTCCTAAGCTACTTTCTAAATTTTTAAAATTTTAGGCATAATTTAAATTTATGGAGAGCTTATTTAACAGACTTGCCTGCTCAACAAGAATGAACACGAGTTATAATGCCAAGCATTTAGAAACATGTTCTTTAGCTTGAGTTGTTTGTCCTTTTGCAAAACCTGTCCTTTCTGGAGTTGGTTAAAAACGCACTGTTTGTGTCTTCTTTCAAAAAAATCATCAAATAAAATCATCCAATGTTTTGTCGCTGCAGTCCATCTTTGATTACCTCCGTGCTTTTCATTATTACCCATGTATACTCTGCCATAGGTGATGCCAAAGGAAGTAGAAAAGGTATTCCTGGAAGCACAGGTCAACGTTTTAGAGGTCATCCACCTGATGATTCTACCATTTCTATGATGGTTGACATGGGATTTCCATGGTCTAGGGCAGAGGAAGCATTTAGGCGTGTTGAATCAAATAGTGTTGAACTGGCTATGAAGTGGCTCTTCAGTCATCCTGAGGAGCCAACACAAGAAGATGATAAAATTACCCAAGCTCTTTCCCTATCATTGGGTAATTCGGAGGCTCCCAAAGACAATGCCAATGAAAAAGGAACAGAGGCTTCTTATGAAGAGAAACCTCTAGAAAATCCCCCTGTTGAGGATATCTTAACCACATGTATGAATCTATTGCAAAGTACAGATGCCATTGCTTTTTCCGTGACTGATTTGATTGTGACATTGTGCAGCCAAAACAAATGCCAGTACCGTCTGAGATTTATTTTAGGCTTTCTCATTCAACAGCTAAAGCTTTGTAAGGTGGAGGGATCTAAAAAAGACACTAGTCTATTATCAAGTATTTCTCATATTCTGGCATTAGTTTTGAGTGAAGACAGTAGTACAAGAGAAATAGGAGCAAAGAATGGACTTGTTGGTGTCACATTGGACTTATTGATGAATTTTATGCCAATTTACGTGATAGGGGAAAAAGTTTCATTTCCTAAGTGGGTGACTTCCTTACTGCTTATACTTGACCATATGCTGCAATGCAAGCTCCAGCTTACTCCAGATGTTCAGAACATTGTAGCTATGGGAGGAGCTTCAGTTGTGTCAGAGTCTGAAGATACAACCTTAGCTGGTGCAGGTGCTATGGATAACAGTAAAAAGTCTTCCTTGGATGACAACATCAAAGGCAATAGTCCATTCATTAACATTGAAGATTTTAGGAAAACCTTTCGGATACATGACAACAGATGAACAACATAGAGTAATGAATATTTCTTGCGAGTTTGAAGATACAACCTTAGCTGGTGCAGGTGCTATGGATAACAGTAAAAAGTCTTCCTTGGATGACAACATCAAAGGCAATAGTCCATTCATTAACATTGAAGATTTTAGGAAAACCTTTGGGATACATGACAACAGATGAACAACATAGAGTAATGAATATTTCTTGCAACTATTTGCAGCTGCACCTTCCAATAGCTACAGTACAGGAAGTTCTTCAGTTGTGTGCTAGACTAACAAAGTTGCATTCCATGGCAATGCAGTTTCTAGAGAGAGGTGGATTGTCTTCCCTTTTGAGTCTTCCTAGAAGTTGTTTTTTCCCAGGTTTCGATAGTGTGGCAGCAGCTATTATACACCATCTTATCGAGGATCCTCAGACTCTTCAGATTGCCATGGAGGTAGAGATATGGCATACTCTAATGACCATTTTAAATCGTCATGGTGGTCGTGTTTCTCCTCGAACATTTTTGACGTCTATGGCTCTAGTCATTTCTTGAGATCCAACAATTTTTATGCAGGCTGTTGCTATGGTTTGTCAATTACAGACAGTGGTAGGAAGGCCAAATATCATTTTGTCAAAGGAGAAAGAGGATAAGGAGAAAGGTAAAGAGAAGGAGAAGACAAAGAAAAAGATAAAGGCAAAGCTTCTGGACAGACTGAAGCACGAGTTCCATCTGTTGATTTTGGTTGGGTGCCTCATGTAAGCAAGCCACATGATGGGCTGGGTAAATCTGACAAGGGTCATAAGAAAATTCCTCATAGCCTTACACAAGTTATAGATCAACTTTTAGAGGTTATATTGCACTATCCGCCACCAACACAGGAGGGTGAATGCACAGGTTCAACAACAGCCATGGAGGTTGATGAATCTGCTCCAAAGGAAAAAAGAAAAGCAAAGCTTGATGAATCAACAAAATTAGAAAGTGACAAGGTTTCTGAAAGCTCTGCAGGGTTGACAAAAGTTGCTTTTATTTTGAAGTTGATGAGTGCCATTCTTCTCATGTATATACACGTAGTTAGTGTAGTCCTGCGGCGGGATTCAGAAGGCAGTCAAGGTCGTGGGCCTTGCCAAGCTTGCTTTCTGTGTAAATTGTAGTTTTTAACATCCTAGTCCCATTTATGAAGTTTCGTCTCAGCATCACTAGTATGTCTAGTTATTTCTTAGTTGGATTAGATATACATGACGTATTTTAACTCTTTCCATAAGGGATAAACCTGTACATTAGGGTTAGAATTCTATCTATTCTTGGATGTAATCAGGAAGTCTTGGAAAATACCCTATTGATATTGCAATATTGGTATTTTCGTGTATCCTCAAAGTTTTTGATGTTTGGATTTGCTATGAAGGAATTCTTTTTCAATATATGCCATTTTGGATTTGAGAGCATGACAAGGAACTTAGGCCCGTTTTTCAATACTTAGACAATTTTGCCAATGGCGAGCATTTTTATGGCATATATGTCATGTTTACAATAAGAATCACTGCACTATGTTATGAAATGCATATCACATGATTGAAATTTGTGTCTGCAAATTGTATGCAATTTTTTTCAACATTTTTGTTGTTTTAGTAAGTAATCGAAAAGTTTGGAATTATAGTTCTTATGCCTTGTGAGGATTGCAAAGAGTAGGTTGCTCTTGTAGGATAATCTATAGATATTTGGGTACATGTGGATATCCTGTTACAATCATCTCCTGAACATTCTTATTGTCTTTTCTTAGACTTAAAAATAATGCAATATGGGTGTTAATATTGCTCATCTTCTTATTGTCTTTTCTTATTGTGTTAATATTGTTAAAGGGTGCTAGCTCAATGGTAGAGCACCTGCCTTACAAGCAGGAGGATGGTGGTTCGATTCCTCTGTACCCTATTGATATTGCAATATTAGTATTTTTAATAAAATATATTTTATTACGATTTATTATGGCTATAGAGGGGGTTTCAAACCGTATTTGTATGTTTCTACAAGGGGGGTTTTAAGCCACCTTCATATGTCACTATGAGGGGGTTTCTAAGCCACCTTCATATGTCTCTACGAGGGGGGTTCCAAACCACCCCTATAGGCATCTATGAGGGGGGTTACAAACTGCCCCTATAGGCATCTACGAGGGGGGTTCCAAACTGCCCCTATAGGCCACTACAAGGGGGGTTTCAAAGTGCCTCTATAGGCCTCTACGAGGGGGGTTCAAAATTGCCCCTATAGGCCTCTACAAGGGGGGTTTCAAACCGCCCCTATAGGACTATACGAGGAGGGTTCACAACTGCCCCAATAAGGCTCTATGAGGGGGGCTTGAAACCGTCCCTATAGTCCTCTACGAGGGGGTTACAAACTGCCCCTATAGGCATCTACAAGGGGGGTTCCAAACTGCCCCTATAGGCCACTACGAGGGGGGTTTCAAATTGCCTCTATAGGCCTCTACGAGGGGGGTTTCAAACCGCCCTTATAGGACTATACGAGGGGGGTTCACAACCGCCCCAATAGGCCTCTATGAGGGGGGTTTGAAACCACCCCTATAGTCCTCTACAAGGGGGGTTCACAATCGCCCTCGTAGGTCTCTATGAGGGGGGTTCAAAACCGCCCCCGTAGGTCTCTATGAAGGGGTCTACGAGGGGGGTTTAAAACCGCCTCCGTAGACCTCTACGAGGGGGGTCACAAACCGCTTCCAAAAGTCACTTTTGGGGGCGGTTCCAATCTTGTCAAAAACTGCCCTTAAAGGGAAAAAAATTTAACATCAGTGCCTTTAGGGGCGATTTTTCCAAAACCGCCCCCAAAGCCAAACCCCCCCCCCCCCCCGTAGGTCACTTTTGGGGGCAGAAGACAACCCCCCCTAAAGGCCAAAAATGTAGTAGTGCCATTTCGTTCTGCTGAGTCACTTTCATTCCCTCAATGATATATTTAATGTCTTTGACAATTTGCTCTCGCACCTGGATTTCGTGGGCCAGAAGAATTCTGCCGGCCCAGAATGGGTTGGTTGCAATCTGATGACCCTACTGCTCCTCAACCTCCTGCTACAGGGAGATTTCCAAATGAGCGATATGGGCCGCAGTAGCCACAGGAGTTTCCTCTATTTAAAGATGCACTCAGTGGAAATCCAGATGGTGGTCATCCACTGGGACGTTCGCCTAGTTGGACGAGCCTTCACCCCTTTGCCAGCCACTCACCCTGGAGGTCCGTTTAGAGCCACGACGACTGCAAAGATGCATGCGAGGGGCCATAATTCTTAAGAAGATGGTTCCCGATGGAAAAGAAAAACCTCCAGCTATCTAAAACTATTTAATCCGGAAATGGAACAGACACAACATGCCTTTTCTCAAGGTAGGGCAAGCTACTTTCTCAATTCGGACTTGCCTGCACCGGTCCGCCATTTTGGATTTATAATCCATAATCCTACCAATAGATATGGTCATCCTACCAGGCCTTGATTTTCCATTAATGAAAATGATAACCATTCCATCCCTTCCTGAGGCCTCACATGCTTGGTAAGCCTACGAGTCCAGGCCTGGAATTTCAAATTTTCACTGCCTGTCAAGTCAAAATTTAATGACGGCTACTAATTTTCATTGCCTATCATTTTACGTTTGATTAAACTTTATAAAGTGTCAAATTGTTTTATGTTATATTCAAAATTACTTATATATTTGCAATTTGTTTTACCATTTTGGTTTAAAATCAACCTAAGATCCACAAAATTCATGCTTTACAGACTTGTATTATCTTGTCCAGAGTACAAGTTCAAAAATACAATGATCAATTAGTTATTCTGCTTCAATGATTAATTAATTGACCATCACCATTAACAATGCTCCCCTAATGAATACCATATGGTATTCACTCTTCCCGCCTACTACTCTGTCACTCTACCACGTAGTTACACTGTACGTTAGCTGCATCATTTAATTGTTATATAGAATTTAATTAAACGCGTGTAAAGGTGGCAACGTGGCCTCCTAAAATATAATGCAACAAATATAATGCAGGCTGCAGCACCTACCACTGCCGCACAGGCTTTGGAGGCCGAACCCATCCAAGTTCCATCTTAAGGCATCATCTTCTAGCCATGTGATCGCACGCACCTTCTAGCGTGCCTGCTTTGAAGGCTACACGTGCTTCACCACCTTTGTTAGCCATCTCATCTCCAGTTATGCGAAATCTATAGTCGCTAGAGATGATATCTATGACCATTATCCCACCATACTGTGATAATTATCCTTCCCCATCTGTAACATCCAAGTCAATTCACCAATACTGTGATAAATACTAAAGCATGATACCTGGTATCGAAGCAAAATGAAATCTTCGGGAAGTCATGGCACTCATATTTACTGCCTCTGTTCCGTTTCCTTTGTTGTTTTATCAAAAATACTTGAGTCTTATGGTCACTCTCTTCATGATATATGAGCATTTCGACAGCAGTTCCCTGACAAATCCTCACCACACCATGATATATGGGCATTTCGAGCACTATCAAAGCCCCAAGACCAGGATGTGTCACTAATGTGACTCATAGCTTCTATTTGAAGCTTCTAGTGGAAGCAAAAAATAAAGTATAGCTTCTAGTTGAAGCCAAAATAAAGTCTGTAAATTCCTTGTAGTAGAAGAGTTTGTGATTGTGAGCTCAAGCTCGTAGTACTGAAATGTATTAAGAGCCCAAGCACTGTAAGAGGTGAAAGATTGAAGTAAATTTCATCTATGTGTAATGCGGCGAAGCTGCACTGTTTTAAACCGGAATAACTTCTACTGATTTTTATGTAGTCTACTTAGTAAGAAATTTTTTAATATAAATCCTGTAGTAGAAGAGTCTGTGTTTGTGAGCTCAAGCTCGTAGTCGTGAAATGTATTAAGAGCCCAAGCTCTGTAAAAGTTGAAAGATCGAAGTAAATTCAATTGCCAGGTATTCTGTAACAGAACATTTCAATTGCCAGGTATTTATATTTTTATCTAATTTAATCTATAACAGAACATTTCAATTCCCAGTTATGTATATTATTAAAACCATAAATCTAGTTTTTCAATTGCCAAGTGTTTATATTATTCAAACCATAAATATGTAACCATAAATCTAGTTTTTCAATTGCCAGGTATTTATATATTTATGAAATAAAACCTCGCAACCCTTCTTTTCTGCTCCGCATGTTTAAGTTTTAACCGTCGATTTGTCTTGATCCTGCGCATGAGATTACACTGGGTGAATTAAATGAAGTTTAGCTTGTCTGTTTTCCTCTCTACCATTTTTAAAAATTGCAATTAGGCTCCTAACTGCGATTTTGACCTTGTTCAGCCAAATTTGAAGTCATAGTCATTGATCCGACTAATCCATAATGATAAGTTGTTTAGATTTGAAATCAAATCATAGTAGCGTGATATAATTAAAATTGTACTCCATCTTAATCCAAATTTGGTTGGCGCATGCTATATGTTATTTCGTTACAGATGTGATAATTGCATTTCTCAGACCGAAAGGTTTTAATCATGGTAATTCATTACAGTTAATCATTATGGGATCTTTATTGCTCTTCTTAAACACATTTAAGACCAATATGGGCAATTTGTTAGTCGTCATATTCCATAGAAAAAGTATTCTTATTCAATTTCCAGAGATTTCTTGTGAACAATATGCAAAAAAGTCACAAAATTTCTTCAGTCAAATTTTGTGGCGTGAAAGAACTTCAGCCTCTTCAATATCATGAACCTCTGTCGCCACCTTTTAAATCCGATGTTTTGGATGAAAGCATTGGTAGTGAAAAAGAAGACTGGTATATACGACTCCCTCAGAGTAAGAGAAGGAAGATCAGTGAGAAACTTGTTGATCGAGATGATACAATCATCCGAGATTTTATAATTAATCAAGTGCGTGTGACTCCACCAATTCCCCTGAAGGAAGGACAAGTGGCCGATTTTTTGGTTTTTGAGGACATTGTCGATCATCATGAATCTTCTAAGAAGCATATTTAAACTTCTGTCACAGATAGCTAGTGGATTGTCAGTATCTTCCACAGTTTGTTACGGGTTACTTCCCGGAAACCATGTGATGAAAATATTTTGGGAATTTTGTGATAATAATGTCGGTATTAGTTGCTCATGAGGATGCCTTTTAGTTTCGATTTGTAATCCCTTTTTTATGGGAAGTCTATCTTTTGTAACCATTTTTGTAATTACAGAGATTATAATTTTTGCAACTTTGAAGTAATACAGTTAGTCCTTCTCTTCATTCCTCTTTTGTCAATTGATCAAATTTATTTGATGAATATTGATTTTCACTTCAAATTATTTATGAACACTGTTTAATTTTTGCAATTAATAATCCATACATTGATCTACTGTAGTTTGGATTTGTCTTTACTCATGATCTTTGTGTCTTTTATGTTTTAAGCGAATTTATTTAATTAAAACATTTATCTATTTCTGCAAATGATTAACATATTAAATTAATAAATTCATCTTAATTTTTCAATTAGCATTCCAGCTATAGGGTAATCTTGCATGTTCCTAATGATCCTTAAAACTACTATTAGTGAATTTTCATTTCTTGATTGTGTTGTGGTTAAACCCGCATTAGTAACCTCGCTATACTCAAGGGTGGATCTCTCGTAGGCTAGGGATGATAGAATTTGGAAGAGAAAATCAACAGAAGAGACTGGGAATACTCTGGTTAATACAGGGCTTGTAATTTCTTGCAAACTTTCAGTAATACAGGTATGTTATTCTCTTGCATACTCTTTTTTCTATTAATCAAATTTCTTTTATCAATATTGATTTTCACTTTCAGGTTGTTTATCAATACTGTTTAATATTTTGCAATCTATAATTACATTGATCTACAGTTTTTATTTTTCTCTGCTTATGATCTGTGTATCCTTAATGTTTTAAAAGAATTAATTCAATTAAAACTTTTAGCTATTTCTGAAAATGGTTTTTACAGAAAATTATAACAAAGTTTATATTTACCTGATCTGGAGTGTATCAGCTTTAAACTTCATTAAGGAACTTCTACTCAGCAACTCAACCATAAATTCCTTACACCATCTTCTTCCCCAACTACTTCTCATTTCTCCACAAACTACAAGCTATACTTCTCATTTGTACCCCTGCTGATATAATATCCACGTTGCTGGTTCAAAAAATGCGGGAACTTAAAACAGAGCCCAAACTTTAAATGCTACCATTAATATCCTTAATATTCGTTTAAACAATCTCTAAACTAATTTTAAAAATCAAATATGACACGTGTCACAATATAAGCATTCCACGTGTCGAAAAATTTATAGAAGTTTTGCTTCAAAGACTTTGCTGGTAAGTAGAAATATTATCAGCCGCTCTTTCTCTAAGGTGTTCTATTTTTACAATTCCCTCGTAGATGAAAGGTCGGCCAACCCTTCTTAATCCTAATATTATTTTCATAATAGTTCAACACTGAAAGAAGGGTCGGTCGATCCTTCTTGTATTATCCATTATGGCTATATCTTTATTGATGGATAAAGGTTTTGACAATTAACTATGAAAAGAAGGGGCGGCCGATCCTTCTTGTCGTAAAACGGAAGTTTGTACAAAACATTTTTATATGATATAACTTCCAAGGTGTTCTATTTTTATAATTACCTCGTAATTGAAGGGTCGGTAGACCTTTCTTATTCCTCATATTATTTTCATAATAGTTCGAAACTGCAAGAAGGGTCGGGCGACCCTTCTTATTACCAATATTCTTTGCATAATATTTTGACACTGCAAGAAGGGTAGAGGTCTCATGGGGTAGGGGGGAGAAAATCAGCAAAAGAAGACTGGAGACACTCTGATTGATGCACAGATTGTAATTTTTTGTAACTTTGAAGTAATACAGTTAGTCCTTCTCTTCATTCCTCTTTTGTTAATTGATCAAATTTCTTTGATGAATGTTGATTTCACTTCAGATTATTTATGAACACTATTTAATTTTTGCAATCAATAATCCATACATTGATCTACAGTTTGGATTTGTCTTTACTCATGATCTGTGTGTCTTTTATGTTTTAAGTGAATTTATTTAATTAAAACATTTATCTATTTCTGCAAATGAGTAACATAAATTATTAAATTCATGTTAATTTTTCAATTAGCATTCCAGCTACAGGGTAATCTTACATGTGCCTAATCCTTAAAACTACTATGAGCGAATTTTCATTTCCTAATTGTGTTGCGGTTAAACTCACATTAGTAACCTCGGTATACTCAATGTGCTAAATCAAATAAAAAATAGTAACCTCCCTATACTCAATGTGCCAAATCAAATATGCCATGTGTCACAATATGGTCCTTCCACGTGTCACTATAGGATACTAGATATCAACATTTTAACAACTAAATTTAAAGACGTTTTTCTTTAAAGAATTTGTTGGCAAGTGGAAATATTCTCAAAGAAAGAGCAGCCGGTCTTTCTTTGCTCTTTCTCCAAGCTGTTCTATTGTTACAATTCCCTCCTAAATGAAGGGTCGGCATACTCTTCTTATTCCCAATATTATTTTCCTAATAGTTCGACATTGCAGGAAGGGTCGATCGGACCTTCCTGGATTATCCATTATGTCTATATCTGAATTCATGGATAAAGGTTTTGACAATTAAATAGGAAAAGAAGGGGCGGCCGATCCTTCTTATCGTAAACAAGAAGTAGGGACAAACCATTTTTATATGATCTAACTTCCAAGGTGTTTTATTTTTACAATTCCCTCGTAATTGAAGGGTCGGCTGACCCTTCTTATCCCCCATATTATTTTTATAATAGTTCGACACTCCAAGAAGGGTCGGGCGACCCTTCTTATTACCAATATTCTTTTCATAATATTTCGACACAACAAGAAGGGTCAGTTGATCCTTCTTGTGTTCTCCATTATGGATATAGCTGAATTGCTGGATAAAGGTTTTCACAGTTAACTACGAAAAGAATGGGAGGCCGATCCTTCTTGTCGAAAAATGAAAGTCGGGACAAACTATTTTTATATTCTAGGTAGTTATCTTCTTACAGTCAAGGTATTAATTTTCCGTTTGATAATGAATAAAAGAATACAGTCCATTAATGTTGGGCATTGGTCATAAGTGAATCCAATATCAATTTTAGCAAAAAATTGGTGAATACTTAGATGCGGTAAACCAGAGCATAAACATATGAATTTTGATTTAATATTACTTTCATCCAATCATGAAGAATAACACAATGGAAAAGAAGAAAATTTACAGACTCTCATTAATGAATAGTTTTGTCATCAGTGGTACAATTATATTCAACACATTCCATGTATAATTTAAAACACAAGCAACACATGCATGCCTTCCCAGACACACCATAATGCTAATTAAAATTTAACAGTGATCGACACGAGGACCTAGGTCGAATGGAGGACCTAGTCGGGGTTAAATGGAGGACCTAGTTGGGCGGCCAACGTAAGATCTTCCAACATCTCCCCCACGAACAATACCTCTCTTCGTCCCGAAAGATTGTACCGGAAACTCCCTTGGCTGGAAATGGGTCGTCATGTATGTAAAGTACAGTCCTGCCTTCTACTTGCTGCTTCTTCTTCTTATTGCGGCAAGTCGAAGGAAGAAGGACCGTGCTTTCCAGACATGAAGGACTATACTAAAACAACATTTGATGATTGCTGCAAGTGTCTTTGAAAGAATGAAACCAAATCATTCATTGAATACATCATACCTCCTACACAAGGTGGTAATATAAGGTAACCTTTAAAAAGTGTTGAAAATCCCATAGTAATCCAAGGATTCCAATTTCCATCCCCATTAACTTGGCTTAGTTACTCGTGGATGCAAGCTAGAGAAAATTTAGAAAGCCTCCTACCCTGATGATTTTCCCACCTTCGGCTACAAAGGGAATATTCTTGCAAAGATTGGTAAGCTCTCCTTCCCAAGGACCGAAGCCTTCTAGTACTAAAAAAACATTCGATGGCTGTTGCAAGCCTAATGTTGGCGACCGCAATAGCGCATGTTGTCTTAGAGAAAGCATAGTCCTGCATTCTACTTTCACTACTTCTTCTCCCTATTTCCCCTCCTCGTTGCATACCAATTAGTTATTGAAAGAAGAGTGATGGAAAGAAGATGGACAAAAACGTGATTGGTGCCAAGGAACATAATGAGAAATCCATGTATTGGGACTTCGAGAGTGCTCGAAATGCCCATATATCATGGTGTATTGAGACTTCGAGAGTGCTTGAAGCCTTCTACTTGGCGCAGTTAGAAGAAGTTGACAGCATGGTCTGGTATTAAAACAGCATTCGAAGACTGCTTAAGGGATTTCCATCCCATCATATCCCTTCATGTCTACTTTTAACACCCGAAGATTAGCAAGTGGATAGCCTAGACACGGCGGTATTGCATCTCTCTCGAATACTTGCATAGCAAACAAATAATTGTTTATCACGTTGCCGTAAAAAGAAACCATTTCCAACAAATTCAAAAATAATCATTTTATTGCAGTCGGGGTAGGACATGAGCACACATATCATCATGCACAATAAAAACAGAGAAACTATTCCAAGAGCACCATAACAGGGGATGTCCAGACAATTGATCTGGGCAGCCCGCTTAGACGGCTTAGCTCCTAACACCGTAGTTAGTGGAAGCAAAGGAATTCAATTAATGAAATATACTTTGCACATGATAAGCAAATACTTAAATTAGACGTGTGTATAATAATGACTACAAAAATTCTTTCTTACAGAGAAAAACCTTTTGCAGATATGTAGTCCTTCAAGGTTAGGAACTTGCTCCAATAAGTTGAGAAGAGGAAGAGGCTTTGGAATATGGATATCAAGATTGTTCAATGATTTCAGGCTAGTACCTGTTATCTCCACAAATCTCTCTATAGGAAAATGGTGCTTTATGGTCAAATTCCAATTCGAACGAACTGTCAGCCCACTTAAATTACTTCCACATTCCATTTTGAGGTCCGCAATTGCATGAGAAAGATCGTGAAACAGTATCCCGTTGAATGTAACTTTCTTCATAGCTATAAGATTCTGGCAGTTAATAGTTAAATCTCGTCAAACAAAACCCCATTGACTCTTACACCACTTTCATGAATTGCAACAAGAGTAAGAAGAAGCTGACAGCATGATCTGGAGGCACAGACATTCAAAGATACTAGCCTAAACACGGTGGTATTGCATCTCTCTCGAATACCTGCATAGCAAACAAATAACTTTTTATCACGCTAGCGTAAAAAGAAACCATTAATTTCCAACAAATGCAAAAATAATCGTTTTATTGCATCCAGGGTAGTGCGTGAGCACACATAATATCATCATGCACAATAAAAACAGAAAACTATTCATGAATTGAAACAAGAGTAAGAAGAAGCTGATAGCATGTTCTGGTACTAAAACAACATTCGACGACTGCTGCAAGTGTTGACGACCGCAACAACGCATCCATGTATTGTGACTTCGACAGTGCTAATCTCCCTATGTCCCCATATCAGTTTGCTGTGATATGGGGCATGGTTAGCCTATATATAGTGAGTGGCCACTGTGTTGATGGATTGAATGGGATGGGAGTCTGGGACGGATGGGGAATGGTAATTATCATAGTATGGTGGAATCATGGTGGTCATAGATATCATCACTCCAATTGGACTACAGATCTGTAGCAGGCTCCTGAATAATATTCGCTGTAAATGATGGATTGTATCACTCGATTGAATAATCTCATCATGCTTCAGTCCACATTATGTTTATGTCTTGTCACCAACAAAGTATGGCGGTCATAGATATCATCTGTAGTGACTACAGATTTTGCTGGAGTGTAATGACCCTTTTTCAAAATTTTATTTAAATGTCAATTTTTCCACTTTTTCCCCAATTTCGACCTTTGACTAGTTTTACTGTTTTGACCTCCAAATCAACCCAAATGCTCCCAAATATTCTGTAGGAGTGTATGAATGATATTTAGACTTGAATATTAGGTTCAGGGATGTTTTATGGCCTTCCAAATATTGCTGCAAACTTGATTTGTATTATGATCAATATATGTAATTTTGACTAGTAATTTGTGCATCAAATCCCCCCGGGGTAACACTGCAAATGGCCTTCCAAATGCCTCCAAACTCCCACGAATTTATGAACAGAGGTATGTAATGTGTTAAGTATGCGATTAAGGTCTCATATGCACCATTAATTTATTTTTACTATTGTTCTAACACTCTCACATTCAACAGAAAAAACCCCCAATTCGACCCTTGGGGAAATGACACTATTTCACCTCTCAATACAAACAAACTGAGTAAAAATGCTTCAAATGCCCAAGTGCAGTACATGAAACTTGTATAATATATCCATGGTAGTATATGAATCAAAAATGTATCATAGAATCATCCATCCATTCGAAATAATCAACATTATAGTGTCATACATCAAAGCATTGGGGAAATGGACATTGTTTGCTCATTAATCAATAATTTTGCATACAATCAATGGGTATTTCGACCTGAGAATCTATGAATATGAATAAAAGAGGATATGAAGCTATTACAATCACAAAAATATCATATGAAGCTCTCCCAATGAGTGCAAGATCTCACCCAAAGCGCAATCCCTCAAGGAGCCCGAATATGCCTTCAAAACTGGAAATGGTGGAGAGAAAATGCTGCACTAAACCAAACCATGAAACTTCCTGTAGCTAATATATACAAATAAAACTCCATTAAAGCACCATGAAAGGCCTGATTGGTCTCTCCAAACACCAACTGGGATGGGAATCTTTCACCCTCGAAATTGGCTAAGGCAAGAAACTAGTCATCCACTAGTTCTCTCTTCACAAATGCAATTTTTCTCAAATCATCAAAAGCCATTCTCATACTTCATTTCTACATTTTATAACCAATATTATCCTTCTAAGGGTCGAAATCCTCTCAATAGATTCAATAGATTTCTATTTAGGAAATATTCCACATTTGCCACTTGTCTCCTAGTTCCAACCTTCCATCTTCTCCCAAATTCGATTTTTGAGTCTCTTTGGCTTTCCAACTCCCATGAGAACCTTCCTTGAGCCTATTTTTGGGGCTGACATGTCATAGTGGTCAGATGCTCAAGTCAGGTCTGCAATTTGTCATATTTTTCATAGATGCTCCATCATTGGTGCCATAGGGGCTAGGGAATCTAGCCAAAGTATCCACAAAATTCCAATTAGACTCTTTATCTTCCATGGAGGTTACCAATCCTTCCCAATTCAACCTAATATGCTCAATGACATGTGTTATGACTTACCAACTCACCCAAGAGTGTTACCTTCCCATTAATTCGAATTTACAAGAGAGAGATACCATGTATTATGAAAAATCAAGCTAGTGTGGGTCCCACAACCTCCATATGTCTCCAAAACCATTTGCCACCTAGGGTTTCTCTTGAATTTCTTTATTCACTCTACTTATTAAATACTTGAACCCTTCTAATGTCTAAACATCATTTATTAGCTTCCTTATTACCATTCCACATGTGCCCATCCAACCTAGGAAACTAGTAGGATTGATGGGATTGTCTTACTAGGAAATTATTTGAATGGGGACATTACATGGAGTAATCGTACATTGATCACTCCAATCGATTCCTTGAAAATCCAATGGCCAGCATTCCTGCTACCAACACATTAAATGGCCTACAACAAACTGAATAATATTCGAGAAGTAGTTGGAGATGAAGATGGTGTAAGGAATTTATGGTCGAGTTGCTGAGTAGAAGTTCCTTAACGAAGTTTAAAATTGATACACTCCAAATTAATAGGTAAATAATAGTAACCTCATTATACTCAATGTGCCAAATCAAATAAAAAATAGTAACCTCGCTATACTCAATGTGCCAAATCAAATATGCCGCGTGTCACAATATGAGCATTCCACATGTCACCCTAGGAACTTAAAACAATCCCCAAATATTATTTTCATAAAAGTTCGACACTGCAAGAAGAGACGGTCGACCCTTCTTTTGTTCTCCATTGTGGATATATCTGAATTGTTGCATAAATGTTTTCATAATTAACTACAAAAAGAAGGGGCGGCCGATCCTTCTTGTCGGAAAACAAAAGTCGGGACAAACCATTTTTATATGTTATAACTTAGCCGATTGACTAGCTATTCAAACAATGACTGAATATTTTAGACATTCGACTTTTCACCTTAAAATTTTGAACATTTAAAAATGAAAATTTCACTTTTCAAATAAAAAAATTGCATTTTTTTATTTGAAATTCACACTTTTCAAATGAGAAGTTGCATTTTTTGATTTGTAATTCACACCTTTCAAAGTACAATTTGCATTTTTTGATTTGAAATTCACACATTTGAAATCAAAATTTGCATTTTTTGTTTTGAAATTCACACTTTTAAGGTTCATAAGTAGTCAAGAAACACACTATTCGAATAGAAAAACACACTTTTCAAAGCCAATATTCCCACTTTCAGAACTTGATTTTGCATTTTAAAAATGTTGATATTGACACTTTCAAAGTCAGGTTGATGTTGATACTTTCCTTTGAAATTTTCTTGCATTTTCTCAGTGTTTTTGTGAGTTGCAGAAAACACTGAGTTCTTTCTGCAACCCACAATCTGCGTTCCGCAATGAGGATTGTGGAAGCCTGCTTTTCGGTTTTTAAACATTTTTCTTTCCGCAACCCGCAATCCTCAATGCGGATTGTGGATGCAGAAATATTCTTCAATAATTGTGTTCTTTTAAATCCGCAACCCGCAATTGCGGATTGTCGTTATCTTCCACAGTTTGTTATGGGAAACTTCCTGGAAACCATGTGATAAAAATATTTTGGGAATTTTGTGAAAATATTGTCGGTATTAGTCGCTCCTGAGGATGCCTTTTAGTTTCGATTTGTAATACCTGTTTTATTTAATTAAAACATTTATCTATTTCTGCAAATGATTAATATAAATTAATAAATTCATGTTAATTTTTCAATTAGCATTCCAGCTACAGGGTAATCTTGCATGTGCCTAATCCTTAAAACTACTATCAGTGAATTTTCATTTCCTGATTGTGTTGTGGTTAAACCCGCATTAGTAACCTCGCTATACTCAATGTAGCAAGTAGAAAAATTCTTAGAGAAAGAGAGCCTCTCTTTCTCCAAGGTGTGCTATTGTTACAATCCCCTCCTAAATGAAGGATCAGCCGACCCTTCTTATTCCTAATATTCGTTTCATAATAGTTCGACACTACAAGAAGGGTCGGTCGATCCTTCTTGTATTATCTGGCAGGATGGTGGTCATAGATATTATCTGCATCGACAACAGATTTTGCTGGAGTAATCATAGATATTATTTGTGTGAAGAAAATAATCTCATCATGCTTCAGTCGACATTATGTCTTGTCACGAAAAAAATATACAGATGTGGCTCACGTTTCATGTTTCACAATCCGAGCGTTCCACGTTTCACAGTCTGAGCATTTCACGTTTCACAATTTGAGCATTTCACATTTCGCAATCTGAGCGTTACACATGTCTGTTACAACGTAATCTTCCACCTTGTGAGCATCAGCACTCTTTGGCCATCAGGATCCATTTTATTGACTCAGATAGACCTTATGTCCTCCAGACATAGATTTTCCATATTTTTCTCCTTACCCGCTAGATGTATCATTTCAGTGGGCGTACCCGTGATCTGCAGCACTATAGCCCGTGGGTAGCTTGAAAAAATGGTAAAAATCACTAGTTAATTACTTTTTACTCCCAGAAAGCGGTCTTAGGGTGACCTTTGGCGCTCCATTTTCCCAGTAACATCGCGATGTGTCCTTTCACTTACCTTTGGAAGGCTATATATTGAGCACTTATGGCATATGGAAGGGAGGAGAAAGAGAGAGAAAGAGAAATCTAGTGGATTTTTGCCTCATCTTGAGTCTACACTCATTGATCCTTGTTGTTGTGAACCTCTTATGTTCACCTTCCAAACTCCTTTGACAGTTTGAGTTTTCCATTCATGGAGGATTGAAGTGGTGGAGGCACAAGTGGATTGACCTAGTTCTTGGTTCAGTTTGGTTGTCGGCAAGAGGTCGTATCACATTGTACTTCTTGTTATTTATTAATAGAAATACTCATATTCTCGTCCATTAATGTTGTGAATGTTGTTTATATCACATTGGGTTGCATTTACTTATAATATCATGGATCATAGCTATTGATGATGTTAATGTCTTTCATATATTATATGTACTTGTTGTATATTGGCTGTCGAGACTAATTTGCAGGATCAAGTACAAGGATTGAAAGTGTGCATGGATTGAAAGCTTCAACGGGGATCTACATCAAACGTTGGATCGAGGTTGGCTATATTCTCCATTATCTTAGCATTGTCAATTATATAGCATTGCATTGAGAATTGACTCTATTTATGGTAGTCAGCTGTCTGTTGTGGTCTACCCCAAGCCATAGGAAGTTTTCTCCAATAACAGAAATGGCGACTCCGCTGGGGAGAACATCCATTTTTGGGGATTTTTAGGCATTAGTCCTTATTTTGAGTTGTTGTTTGTCGAGTCTCTGTGTCATTGTCTGGACGTTGGGATACCTCATAGAAAGAAGGATTTTTTTGGCTCATTGGGCTCTTCAGCTGTTCATTTTCTTTTCCCTACCCGCGGGTGAGCCTTGTTTTTCTCGCGTCTACCCGCCTCTGTTTGCACTATAGCTCGCGGGTACCCGCAGCTTTTACTCAGACAATAGGGTATAACTCTGGATTTGGTTGGTTTATGACCTTTGGTTGTTGATGGGTTGATTGCGAGTGTTCCTAAGTCTTCTTTGGCCTTGTTCCTGACTGTTCCATGCCTTGTTCGTGACCAGAACTCCTCTTTTCTCTTTGATTTGAGTCTTATTAGTTTATCACTTTTTTATTTTCTAGCTCATTTCATTGGCTGAGTCTCACTGTTTGGGGTGTGCTGGGTTGTCTTAGTAATCTGCTCTGCATTCCTGTATCCAAATAGGTAGATTTCGCTTGCATTTTTCATTTCAATATATTGAAAAATACAAAAATATTGTTTTGCATTTTCCTTTTCATTTATAAAAGAAAATACAATTTTTTTTTTACTTTCCGCATTGCATCTTGCATTCGAGTGCTTGTGCTTTCATTCAGGATTTGCTTGTGCATTGGAAAAATTAAAAGGATTGCATTTTTATTTCGAAACCGTTGGATTTGCTTGTAATGTTAGTGGCATTGTTTTCATTGAGTAGATGAGTCTAGATGTTTGAACGATTGTGCATACTATCGAGTCATATACATCACTAGTTTCACGACCATATCCTTTGAGTAATCACATCCACCTAAAATTAACGCTTAATCTTAAAATTGATTAGAAACGATTTTTATTTTATAGGGTGCACCAACTAGCTTAGGTTTAGAGTCTTGGAATAGATCATTGTGAGTAAACAATCCAAGACTATTATACCAACATTATGTGTCTGACCAGGGAGTGGTTAATTCCATCGTATACATCAGTTTTCTCAGGAAGCTCTACTCAGACCAAAGTTAAGCACGAGGTCACGGGAGGTTGGTTGCGGAGATAGCCGTCTAATATCGGCTGAACGTGGGAGATATTTCTAGGATTTGTTCGTATCTGGGGACTCCTGGGGGATTTGACCCTCTTGAGTTTCGGGCTCAGCTACCCTGCCCATACGACGGATACCACCTGCGACTATCCCCCTGAGCATTGGTTATATTGTGGTGACCTTAGTTGCCTTACCTAGGTGCCGCACAGGGCGCTTGCAGTGGTTATATGGTTTGTGTCCTGAGTCAGATAGGGATTGGACATCACAGTTGTTTGTTGTCGAGGGTTACGACCCTTTACACACAGTGAAGTCTGGGAATCCTTATAACTGATTCTGTTACCTCCAGCTATAGTTTGGGAGTCTCAAGCCTCTCCTAGGCAAGACATATCAACTGTAGTGTCGGGAGCTCCTTGAGCCAGTTCTGTTTGTGTGCATTTGGCTGTAGGTTCTTTCCAGGTGTGTGCTCTTGATTTTCTGTTTTTGATCAATAGTTTGGCCAACAGGACATATTTTGATTCTATAGTCTCTTCAGAGAAATAGTGGCGAGAAGTCCAGCTCTTCGCCTCTCTCGTCAGTTGGATGGTTTACTGGCCATCGAGTTTACATGTCGCACTGATAGGGGACGCAAAACGGCCCCCTCCGAGTCTTCAGATTCTTATCAAACATACATAGCCAACATTATGACTGCTTAGTCTGGCACGGGACAAAATCCCTACGGCTCCATCGGGTGGCGTCGAACACACTTCAAACACCTCTACTCCTCACGAGGCATGGGGGGGTGATCTGCTTGAGACCCATCCTAACTTGTTTGGTCTGAATCCACCCGAGACCGAACCTGAATTTTATGATCCAATTCCACCCCAGGGTAACTCGTTTAATTATTTGTACAGAATTCCAGAGTCTCATGTTGAGCCCAGTACTACGATCGACGTTAATCCATTCTCTTTTGGTATGCCTAGTTACAATGTTGTTCATCCATCTACTAGATCGGATAGTCACGCTAGCACTAGTCATGGTGTTAGTAACGTTGCACCCATGGGGGAAATACCCTCACTGGGGGCACCACGTTGTCTACTCACACACATAGTATGGGGACCGGTCAGGTTCCTCCTAACAACGCTAATGTTGGAAGACGACCGCCTCCTAGGACTAACCATCACAATAGGAACACTTTTCCTACCATGACTCGTGTACCACATAATACACATGCCCATACACCACAACCTAAGACCACTTTTGCGAATGTGAATAATCCTCCTAATACTGGGGGTGGAAACATACCGTATACTTTTTCAACTACTACCGCGACTAGTAATGCTAATGTAGGAGGTGGGAATGTATCTCAAACTCATGTCCAGAACTCCACCATTCCTGCTACTAGTAACGCCCATGTTGGGGTTGGAAATATACCTCATACTCACGGTCAACAAACGATTCCTCACACTACTAATAATGCTTATGTAGGGGGCGGGAACATACCTTATAACTATGGTCCTTATAACACGGTTCCCGCTACGAATAACACGTATATGCCCCATAATTATGGGGGTAACCCTCGCTACAATGCAGTTGGGGCTAGCCATCAGTACCCTCCACCTCAGTATGGTGCTCAGAACACTTATATACCTACTTACCCTCACATGGGTCAGGTTGGGAGGAATTATCGACCTTATGGCCATGGTCAAACTTATGGTTCGTCTGGTCCGTATAATCAACCTTTTAACAGTCATGGTCAAGCTTATGGTCTGTCTTATCCTTTGGGTCTGTATACGCAACCTTTTATGGGAGCTCATAATCAAGCTTTCCAGCCGCAGCTTCCATTCCTCGCTCGACTGAACCTTCCAGATCTCTCGAAGCTCACGAATGATCCGGTGTGTCATGACCCTAGTTGTCCTCCGGTCCCCACTAAAATTCCGTCGGACATCCCAAAGTTCGAAGGGAAGAGTGGTGAGGACCCGGGGGACCATGTCACAACCTTTCACCTTTGGTGCTTGTCCAACTCGTTGAATCACAATTCCATTTGTTTACAACTATTTCAACGCACCCTCACCGGGGCAGCCGTGAAGTGGTATGTTGAGTTTCATGGGGGCACCTATAGGGGGTTCAATGAGATCGCTTTGGTTTTCTTGGATCATTTCCAGTTGCCGGTTCGTTATGATACTGGTACTGAACTTTTATCCACCTTCCGCCAAAACAATGCCACACATATTTCTGACCATGTTCAAGAGTGGCGTCAACGGAAGAGGTTAGTGAAAGCCAACATTCCTCCAGAGTTTCTGTTGGAGTGGTTTCTCAAGTCTCTACTTCCATATATTGCTAAGGATGTCTCGATGTCTAGCATTATGACTGAGGAACAAGCCATCTTAAAATTCCAGCAGCGAGATTTGTTATATTCTCAGTATGGCATTTTGTATGACATTATCCCTGACGCACCATGAACACGTCATGAGCCCAAGACAGTTCCTGGACCACATGCCGATGGCATCGTGGGTTCCGCAAGAACTCGACCTGTGGATTTGGTTACGAATCAAATGCAAAATTTGTCACTTAACCAATCTACCCCATGACAGGCTCACACCTTGTCCACTTCCATCCCATCGTCATATGTACATTTTGTGCAATCGACGAACTCGTCAAGTAACCAGCAGCCTGGTGGTAAGAAGAAGGGGAGAAACAATAGAAAGGGTGGAAATAATGGGAACAATGGTAGTAATCGAAATACTCCAAGAAAAGAAAATGCCAACCCTCCTCGAGATGACGGAAATGTTGGTGGGGACAGTAATCCTAGATGTAAAGTGAAATTCCCTTGCAAGCTTTGTGGGGAAGACCACCTTACTCACTTGTGTCCCCGAATTGAGGAGGCATTGAAGCATCTTGCACAGACCCCAGCTGTGTTGAATGATCCCCTTCCACATCATCAAAATATGGCTTCGCATACTCCCACCACTGGTTATGGATCTAATGAGACCCCAACGTCTTCTTCCAATACTAGTGGCTATGGATGCGTGAATATGGTCCAATCAATGGTTAATGTTGCTACTCGTCAACGCGATTATGGTGCACCACAACTGAATATGGGCAATGAGCCTCCCCCTCCTCCTGATACATCCTTGCATATCGAGAAGCCCTCTACTGTGCCGTGGATACCGAAAGGTGTTCTTAAGCGCTCTACGCATAATCCTAATGCCCGAGCCGCCTAGGACTACTCCATTGTAGAATATTTGGGCCAAGCTCCATGTGCTATTTCAGCTCTCGAGGTTTTACAGGCTTTCCCATCACAACAGAATGCCCTTTTATCCGATTTAGGAGTCTAGGATGGGGGAAGTCCAAACGTTATTCAGTTTGACACTACTGATGTCCAACCCCACTTACCTTACCATGTGGATTTTCAGATCCAGGTGGAATGTTTGCAGAAATTCATCAAGAGAACGGTGGTTGATGAAGTTGCGTCGATGTCAGTAATGTCAATATCTTGTTGGAAAGATCTTGGCTCTCCTCCCTTATCTAGGTCTATTACCATGCTCACTGCATTTGACGGTCGTTCATTTAAGCAGCATGGGATTATCCCTTCCCTTGTTGTCCGCTTGGATGGGAAACCTATGCCTATTGAAGTTGAGGTGGTTGATGCGCCCATCGACTACAACCTTTTACTGGGTAGGAATTGGATGTACGCTATGAAAGTTGTCGCATCTACTATATTCAGAGTTATTTTCTTTCCTCATGAAGGTAAGATAGTGACCATCGATTAGCTAGATTACGTTAGTCCTTCTTCCATAGCATCCACGGGATCAGTGGTCCCACAAGTTACTGATTCTCAATCAGCAAATGGGAACATGGGTGTCATATTGTATCCTTCCATGTTGGGATCCTTTGATTTCCCTACACCCATTAATTTTATTGGAACTATTTCTGACAATGCGTCTCCTCCATTACATAATGTACCATTCCAGACTGCGTATTTCGATGATTCGTGGATTTTACCATCCGTGAATCCCGCATCTAGAAACGTTGTGCATGTTGGGATAACTATGCCATTATCTATTGCTGAGCTTGCTTATCATGATATTCAACAAGCCACAGTAGAGCCGGATCTCTCTTCTTCCCAGAAAGAAGAAGAAGATCCTGTTATGCTGCCGGTTTGGGCAGCCGACTCGCCTTGTTCGCACGATTTCCTTGATGATACTTTACCTTCGAATGAAGCTATTCTTGAGGCTATGTGTGGTAGTGAGGGACCTTGGGAGGACATGCATCATCACTTTGGTTTTCTTCCCAATCTCGATCTCGTCAAGTAAGAAGAGTTTAGGACGACTCTTGCCGAGATAGTTGGTCACCCTGTGGCTCTTTTGGGCACACATGAGATTTACGCGGAGGGGAATATGTCTAATATTTCCCCTACTATGGCGATCAACATCTCTCAAACCCCTGGAAAGATTGAAAATGTTCATATCGGTGATGATTGCTCTCCTGAAGAGGTTGCATCTACACCGCGATTTTTAAAGAACTCTGGGAAGCTTTCGCCTGGTCATATGAGGAGATGCCAGGAATAGACCCCAGCATTGTGGAACATGAGATTAGAATGTATCCAAATGATAAACCAGTTCGACAACGCTTACGAGCTGTAAACCCTAGGAAGGCCGTCGCGATCAAGGCAGAGGTGGAGAAACTGCTAAAGGCTGGTTTCATCTATCCAGTTCCCCTTACCGAATGGGTGTCCAGTCCCGTTCCTTTGGATAAGAAGTAGGGAACTATCCACGTATGTACTGATTTTCATGATCTGAACTGTGCGTGTCCGAAAGAAAATTTCCCCACTCCATTCATTGATCAGATATTGGATGCTTGTGCGGGAAGTGAGATTTTTTCATTCATGGACGGATTTTTGAGATACAACCAGATTCAAATCAAGCCTAAGGACCAACATAAAACTGCTTTCATTTGTCCTTGGGGTATGTTCGCATACCGAAAAATGACCTTCGGTCTTAAAAACGCTAGAGCTACGTCTCAGCGTGTAATGACCTATGCCTTTCATGACCTTAAACGTATAATGGAGGTTTTCTTGGATGATCTTGCTGGCCATTCTCGCAAGAGGGTGGACCACCCCAAGCACCTTCGTTTGATTCTCGAACGATGTATACACTACAAAATTCGATTGAATCCTAATAAATGCATATTTGTTGTAAGGACAGGTTGCCTTCTAGGTTTTATAGTTTCAAAAAAGGGTATTAGGGTCGATCCTCTCAAATTTGAGGCAATACTTTGGTTGCTTCCTCCACACAATTTGTTACAGCTTCAAAGCCTCCAAGGGAGAGCCACTTTTCTACGATGCTTTATAGTGAATTATGCTAATCTTACCAAAGGTTTCGCACGCTTGTTTAAGAAGGACACACTGTTTGTCTAGGATGAGTGAGCCCAACGGTCTTTTGACGCCCTTAAGAAAGCTTTGGTATCGGCCCCTGTGCTTAGTCCACCTGACTTCGCACGAGATTTTATACTTTATGTGGCCGTGTCTCAGGAGACGATTGGCATGGTCTTGGTTCAGACGGATGATGTGCTCATAGAGCATGTGATTTACTACCTTAGTCGAAACTTAGTAGACACTGAGCTAAGATACACTCATGTGGAGAAGTTGGAACTTGTGACTGTTCATGCAGTCCAGCGGTTACGACACTATATCATGCTTAGGAAAACCACCATCATTACACACATCAATCCATTTCAGTTGGTATTATCATGACGTCTTATAGGGGGGGAGTACAATAAATGGATTGTCATTCTACAAGAATTTGAACTTGAATTTGCCTCGGCAAAGTCGATCAAATCCTTGGTTATCGCTGAGCTTCTGTCAGACCTTCCGCGGCATGATGAGGATATTGTCCACGAAGATTCCTTTGTGGATGAACACTTATTTATTATCTCGTCCGAGGACCCTTGGTATGGAGATATCATTGTCTATCTCCAAACTTTGAATTTTCCTTCGCACTATTCGTGAGATGAACGACGGCGTGTGAAACACCATGCTAAAGACTATACTATCGTTGGATACACTTTGTATCATCGAGGAAAGGACTGTATTCTCCATCATTTTTTGACTCATGAAGAAGCGGAGCGGATGCTTAATGATTGCCATGCTAGGGCGTGTGGTGGTCATTTATCCGAGCTTGCTACAGCCCAATGCATTATGCGAGTAGGTTATTTATGGCCTTCTATCTTTAAAGATTGTATGAACGCTGTGAAGAGCTGTCACCCTTGCCAGGTGTTTTCTTAGAATGTACACTCGCATCCAGTGCCCCTTCATCCGGTCGTCACCGTCGGTCCCCTCACTAAGTGGGGGGTGGATTTCATGGATTGCAAACCAGCTTCGGCTGGGGGGCATCACCATATTATAGTGGCCGTGGACTACTTTTCCAAATGGGATGAGGCCATGCCTATAGTTAAAGACGATGGTGCTACATCAGCCCATTTCGTATTCAATCAGATTATCACTCAGTTCGGTATTCCGAAAGAGATTTTCACTGACCATGGAAGTCACTTTCAGAACAAAATGATGGAGGATTTGTCACTTAAGCTTGGTTTTTGTCAAGAACACTGTTCTTCTTACTACCCCCAAGCGAATGGTTAGGTTGAAGCAATTAATAAGTCTTTGAAGACCATTCTCCAACGTACCATCGAACGGAGCAAGAGCGACTGGCACATCATGTTATATCTTGCTCTATGGGCTTATCGAACCACAGTCAAGACCACCACCGGGTTCTCGCCATTTCAGCTAGTACACGGTGTGGAGTCCATTTTACCGATCGAATGCGAAATCCCTTCGCTTAAAATAGCCATAGAGCTCCTCCCTGATACGACAGGTATTGAGCAACGTTTGATCCACCTTGAGCAGCTTGACGAGTAGCGTCAAGATGCCGCCGTGGCTATAGATGCCAATAAAAGTCATGTCAAGGTTCAATATGATAGGTCTGTCTGTCCCCGACAATATGCTAAAGGCGACTTGGTTCTCTTATATGACCAAGATAAAGAACCCCTGGGGGCATGCAAGTTCAATCCCATGTGGCACGGCCCTTACATCGTGAGGCACGTCCTGGAAAAAGGAGCCTATGAATTAGAGGATTATAAGGGGAACGTCTTGAAGGAACCTAGAAATGGGCTCTATCTCAAGCGGTATTATGCTTGAACTTCTAGTTCGAGCTGATACTTTTGTATACTATTGTATAGTTATTTATGTACATAGTTTAGATTGCATTTGGTTTTCAGGTCTGCTGATTTGCTTCTGTTTTATTTACAGATGTCAGCAGAATCTTCCACGTTATTAGGGTTTGCAGATAGTGCTAGCCGTCACACGTACCGACTTACGTCTGCTGCTTGGGTCATTTATTCACTTGACCATCTAGTTGTTTCTTCGGGTGGTGCTTGTCTTGGTCCTACATCCAACAATGTGGCCGAGTACAGTGTCGTGATTGAGCTACTTCGGGATGCTATTTCACATGGCATCCAGTTTCTAGAAGTCCACCTCGATTCATAGCTGGTTGTGTCACAGTTAAACGGTCGGTACCATGTGAGGGATCCTAACTTACTACAAAGATTCTTAAGGGTAAGACTCTTGGAACAACATTTTGTTTCCATTACTTACGTTCATGTTCCGAGAAGTTTTAATCATGTATCAAATGCATATGCTAATTATGTCCTAGATTGGAATTTGTCACATTCATAACATTTAAATGGAAGCACACAAATAAAAGATATATTCATACATTTGTACATACACACATAGTAGAACCAGAGAACCATAGTTTATATATAAATATCGTTTCAAAAAAATGGTAGTGTCATGATACAAAACTGGAGCCCGTAGCCCTCAAAAATATACATATAGATACAAAAAATAGGACTCTGAGATGTCTAAACTCTACGAGGAGGCCTAGCTGCCTCCTCGGCAGGATGTGTCTCATAATAGTAACGCACTGCAGTCGCTAAGCGCTGTAATAGCCGCACCCAAGGACCCGGCACTCCCACTACCTAGCGTTGCATCTCCTCTAGAAGCTATGCTATATCATCCTGGGGTACCATGTTGATCATGCAGGACATGTTTCTCTGCAAAGTCTGTAATGTGCACTCGGTTGCAGCGCCTGCCATCTCATCACCCCTGCCCTATCGATGATGTCTCGGGAAGCCCTGGGATCTTACTGGACCCTTGTATGCGAGCAAATAGTGAAATGTCAATACATGATACTACCACCAAAAAGATTTTTTCATTCACATTTATAATAAAAAATCCATAAAAAATTTCATATACCAAAAACAAAAAAAGAGTAACTCACCAATGTCTCCAAACGCCGCTCCTAGTGGAAGTGGCATGTCATGATCCTGTCGGAAGTTTATCCCTGCATAGGGGTAGTCCTCTATAGCAATGACCTGTCGGTCCCACCAGCGAAAGAACTCATCAGTATATGGTGACGCTTGATGGCCACCACCCTGTCCCATCAAGACCTCTGCCCACCGGGTCAGGGCAGAGTCACGGAGACTGTGAGGAGGGACTTCCACCCTCGGACTGAGCCCCGCAACACGCTCAAAGAAGAAACTACACAAGATACTGTTGTATCTAAAGTTCTTTGCCTCTCCTTGCTTGCACTCTGTTAGCTGGGTCTTCATGGACCCCAGTAACATGGTGCACCAATCATATATCATAGGCCTCATACACTGTGATGCATAGAACATAACTGGTCTCGAATCCTGGTGAAGGGCTGTCGAACCTGTGATCCGCACTAAGGTAGCCACTATGATCTTCATACTCAGCTCAACTATGTGTTTGATGGGTACTTGACTCCCCACCGTAAGTGTACCGGGACAGCAGTACCACTCTATGTAGTCAGCAACAGTGATCCCTGACCCCACCGAACGAGACCGAAGGCTTGCCATCTCACCTCAGCAGGACAAACCTGTGATGAAGTAGATATCATCCACTTCCAGTGATAGTACCTTCCTGTCAAGGTTGAAGTTCTATGCGTCCACATCCTAGTATTGTATCAGACATTGGAGTAGTTGGATTTGGGCCCTTAAACCCCCAACACTCCAAAACTTGTAGATCCCACACGCTTGTAACGCTTGTTGTGCAGGAAAATCGCTGCGGACGGCCTCATCCACAAGGTCATGTTCCCTCTCTCTCCATTCTAGGACCATCCTGGAGGAAGAGAAACAAGATTTTTTAGTCAATTTCATTTAAAAACCAAATTCACGGCCTTACCCGTGGGAAAATTTGCTAACAGGCACGGGTACCCGCGGTCAACGCATTCGTTGACTGCGTCTACCTAGCCCTACCCATGACCCGCATACTGTTAGCCTGCAGGTACGTCCGTGACCATCTAGGGCTTGGCCGCACAAAAAATCCAACCATTAAAAATTGAATTAAAAGCATGAAAATGCAAGCTATGGATGAGACTACCAACCTGCTCCTGGCAGTTCGGTGAACGGACGCTTGTAGCTCCCGGAATCAGCAGTTGAACTTTGAGGTGAAAACTAACCACAAAGTTCCAAATGGGTGAATAGTAAAAATGAATTGTAAATTGTAAATTTTTATTACTATTTATAATTTTTGAAACCCACTTGTCTATAGTTTTTACTGTTTTAAGCTGATCTGGACTAATATAACGTCATGGAGTAGCATTTTTTGACCATATTTCTTCAACGAGAGTTGTTTTCGATCATTTCACACCCACGGAAGGTATATTTCACACTTAGCATATAGGTTAGATGTCATTTTCAAATGCATTCTGCATTTGACCTTTTGACCATTTGTCATAAACCCTATGTACGACCCCACTTCTTAACTAACACAGAACCTTCACATTGCTATAGAAGTGTCATTATTTGGCAGTAGGGCATTTCCGAATATGGGTGCCCTAGTTAGAACCCTTTTTTGCCTTCTGGCACCCATGCTGCTGTCTCTCTTTAGAATTGGGAGTCCTTTGTTGTTACGCCATGACTTTGCGATAAAGACTCATACTCTACTTTGTCTTATGCTGGCCATTTCCCATGAGGACTCCCGCGCATATATCGAATTGTGATTGCATTGAATCATCTTGCTTATCGCTCGAGCCTTGTGCCAGCTCCCGCTTACTCAGTTGTTAGCCTGGTGCCTGAGCACTTCTCTTGTCAAGCCCTGCAGAGCTTACATTTGTCCTTCACAATTTGATGACCTTTTGACCCCGAGGGAACAACCCCTTGAGTGTCCACACCTTACACACGCTTCCTTGCATTGATCATAGGTATGTTCCACTGCTTGGGACTAGTCTGCTAGCTTTGACACTCGTTCCCTCGATTGTTGTACCATAAGCAATTTTATTCTTTTTCAAGCTTTCCAAATATGAAAAACACAAAAAAAAATCAAATATTCCAAAAAGCCAGACGAGATTATGGTTACTACTTCTTGTTGGCAGTTTTTGTGTCACCTTTGAATAGAGCATTCATTCCACTCCATACATTATGAGTCGGGATTATAGTTGGACCTTAGGAGTTGTACTCGTTTCTCAATTTTCTCCACCGATTGGTTAAGCTTCCAGTCATTTTGGAGCTCTTTGTCGATGCCTCCTGCGTCGCACAGTATTATATCGAGTCTATGCTGCCTCAGTCTATCCATATTCTCATGCTCTTGTTCAAAGGAAGTCTTGGAATTAGTGTCGGCCACTCCTCAGATCTCTTGACTATTGCATGTTAGCCACTCCTCAGATCTCTTGACTATTGCATGTCGACCATCCTTATTGAGTCAGTCCGTTTTGCTTGAGTTCTTCCAAATCTTTCAACATGGCTGGTACCTCGTGCTGGTCGATGGGGGATGGCTTAATGACCTCCCTCTTGCGAGTCTTGTTTCATCGACTTCAACCCATTTATTCCAGAACTTGAGGCTTAGAGTCCATTCGAGTACCTTGAAACTTGCAGTCATTAGTGGCAGGTTCTCTCGCCATCGACAGTTTTGGGAATACATTAATGTCCCTTGATCGATGGATTCGTCTTAGTGTTCGACTTCACCACATCTATTCACACTCTGACGATTGTACTCTGTGCCTTGATGCCCATTTTCATTATCGGTGGGTTATCTCGCGTCTATTAACGGTATACATCATTGACTGGTAATCAAACGATGTCACATCAGGTTCGACCTCAACTCCTTTATTCACTTGATGGGACTTGCACCATAGGCGATTTGTGTAGAAGACCCCAGGAGATAGTGGCATTCAATATGCTACTTATGATCATGACTTTACATATCAGATATCACCTCTCACACATCAGTAGTTTGTACCTCCAGTTTTCACCAATTGTTCCTTTTTCAGCATGAACCATATCTTACTGTAGAGGGATCATGGTTATGATCACTTATGACATGTATTCACTATATACTGTCTATTCATGGCCATTGTATTAGATTGTTGTATCATACTGATATGTATCCAGAGATATTATTACGACGAGCGAGCTGCTCTTTCCACTTGTGTCTCCATCACTCCACTTCTGAGATTTATAATGTATTTCGGCCATCGTAGCACCATTCTCTGACCTCACACATTAGGGGGCATCTGTTACAACATAATCTTCCTCCTTGTGAGAATCAGTACTCTTTGGCCATCAGGATCCATTTTACTGACTCAAATAGACCTTATGTCCTCTAGACACACATTTTCCATATTTTTCTCCTTACCCGCTAGCTGTATCATTTTAGTGGGCGTACCCGCGATCTGCAGCACTATAGCTCGTGGGTAGCATGAAAAAATGGTAAAAATCACTAGTTAATTACTTTTTACTCCTAGAAAACGGTCTTAGGGTGACCTTTGGCCCTCCATTTGCCCAGTAACGCCTCGATGTGTCCTTTCACTTAACTTTGGAAGGCTATATATTGAGCACTTATGGCATATGGAAGGGAGGAGAAAGATAGAGCAAGAGAACTCTAGTGGATTTTTTCCTCATCTTGAGTCTACACTCATTGATCCTTGTTGTTGTGAACCTCTTATGTTCACCTTCCAAACTCCTTTGACAATTTGAGTTTGCCATTCATGGAGGATTGAAGTGGTGGAGGCGCAAGTAGATTGACCTAGTTCTTGGTTCAGATTGGTTGCTGGAAAGAGGTCGTATCACATTGACTTCTTGTTATTTATTAATAGAAATATTCATATTCTCGTCCATTAATGTTGTGAATGTTGTTTATATCACATTGGGTTGCATTTACTTATAATATCATGGACCATTGCTATTGATGGTGTTAAAGTCTTTCATATATTATATGTACTTGTTGTATATTGGCTGTCGAGACTAATTTGAAGGATCAAGTATAAGGATTGAAAGTGTGCATGGATTGAAAGCTTCAACGGGGATCTACATCAAACGTTGGATCGAGGTTGGTTATATTCTCCATTATCTTAGCATTGTCAATTATATAGCATTGCATTGAGAATTGAGTCTATTTCTGGTAGTTAGCTATCTGTTGTGGTCTACCCCAAGCCATAGGAAGTTTTCTCCAATAACAGTGTCCCCCTGGAAAACTAGATATCGACATTTTAACAACAAAATTTATAAATGTTTAACTTTCGTCAGAGATTAAATATATCATTAATCAGATTTTCCTTAGAATCTATCATGGGGTAGGGGGGAGAAAATCAGCAAAAGAAGACTGGAGACAGTCTGATTGATGCAGAGATTGTAATTTTTTGCAACTTTGAAGTAATACAATTAGTCCTTCTCTTCATTCCTCTTTTGTTAATTGATCAAATTTCTTTGATGGTTGCTGATTTTAAATTCAGATTATTTATGAACATTGTTTAATTTTTGCAATCAATAATCCATACATTCATCTACAGTTTGGATTTGTCTTTTCTCATGATCCGTGTGTCTTTTATCTTTTAAGTGAATTTATTTAATTAAAACATTTATCTATTTCAGCAAATGATTAACATAAATTAATAAATTCATGTTAATTTTTCAATTAGCATTCTAGCTACACGACAATCTTGCATGTGCCTAAATTATCCTTAAAACTAGTATGAGTGAATTTTTATTTCCTGATTGTATTGTGGTTAAACCCCCATTAGTAACCTCGGTATACTCAATGTGTCAAATTAAATAAAAAATAGTAACCTCGCTATACTCAATGTGCCAAATCAAATATGCCACATGTCACAATATAATCGTTCCACGTGTCACCCTAGGATACTAGATATCAACATTTTAACAACAAAATTTATAGACGTTTTGCTTTAAAGACTTTGCTAGCAATTGAAAATATTCTCAGAGAAAGAGCAGCCGCTCTTTCTCCAAGGTGTTCTATTGTTACAATTCCCTACTAAATGAAGGGGTGGCCGACCCTTCTTATTCCCAATATTCTTTTCATAATAGTTCGACACTGCAAGAAGGGTCGGTTGATCCTTCTTGTGTTCTCCATTATGGCTATGGATTAATTGCTCGATAAAGGTTTTGACAATTAACTACGAAAAGAAGGGGCGGCCGATCCTTCTTGTCTTAAAACGGAAGTTGGGAAAAACCATTTTTATATGATATACCTTCCAAGGTGTTCTATTTTTAGAATTCCCTCCTAATTGAAGGGTCGGCCGACCATTCTTATTTCCAATATAATTTTAATAATAGTTCAACACTACAAGAAGGGTCGGTCGATCCTTCTTGAGTTCTCCATTATGGATATAGCTGAATTGTTGGATATATGTTTTCACAATTAACTACGAAAAGAAGGGGCGGACGATCATTCTTGTCGGAAAACAGAAGTCGGGACAAACCATTTTTTTATGTTATACCTTAGTCGATTGACTTGTTATCTAAACAATGACTGAATATTTTAGACATTGAACTTTCGCCATAAAATTTTGAAAATTTACAGATGAAAATTGCAATTTTCAAATAAAAAATTGCATTTTTTTATTTGAAATTCACACTTTTCAAATCAGAAATTGCATTTTTTTTTTTAATTCACACTTTTCAAATCAAAATTTGCATTTTTTTATTTAAAATTCAGACATTTGAAATCAAAATTTGCATTTTTTGATTTAAAATTCACACTTTTCAGATCAAAATTTGCATTTTCTGATTTGAAATTCACACTTTTTGAATTGAAATTCATAATTTTATAACAAAAAACTTCAATTTTAAGGTTCATAAGTAGTAAAAAAACACACTATTCGAATAGAAAAACACACTTTTCAAATCCAATATTGCCACTTTCAGAACTCGTTTTTGCACTTTAAAAAGGTTGATATTGACACTTTCAAAGTCTGAATTCACCCTTTCTTAGTCCCTTGGCTTGAAATGGGTCGTTATGTCTAAAAACGTGTTTGGAGGCACAAAGATGATGAATTACGAGCTGATACCCCACACTCCCTTGGCTAGAAATGGGTCGTTATGTCTAGAAACATATCCATGCACGAAAAAGAAGTTGAAAGCATGGTCTGGTACTAAAAAACCATTTTGCTGCAAGCCTAACATTGTGTCTGGTACATGTTGTTTTGGTAACTACTGTATCATTATCTCCACTCGAATTCCTTCCCATGATGAGACTACAGCATGTAGTGCACGTATCGAAATCCAGAGAAATGAAATCAAGGCTACTATATTTATATTGTTCGAGATGCTTAGGCAGTTCTATCCAGGTTTTGGTCACAGTATTGCATATGTAATTTTCATCTTTTCCACTGCAGCAAAGTAAGCTCTTGCAACTGGCCACAATAATAACTGGTCTTGGAAGAAACTCCAGAGACAGAGTGTGAAATTTGTAGCTACTTCTTGTGCTAATCCACAGCTTTCTAAGGAAATGAGAAGGTCGCATTCCCCAACCAATAAGAAACGCTGGAGTTGCATAAACCGCCATGGAAGTCGTTAACTGTCTGAATTCCTGTGATTGAAACATCTCGTTCCATCTTTGCAAACTGCACGAAACCTCATAATGCTTTTCATGGGTAGTCTTGCAAATATTTGACGTAACAAGTCTTCCGTGAATCTCTTCATTGTCTCTCCATGCACGAAGAAGAAGCTGACAACATGGTCTGGTACTAAAAAACCATTCGACGACTGCTGCAAGACTAACATTGAGGACCGCAACAATACATGTTGTCTTAGAGAAGAAATATTCCAAGACAGTGGCTTGCATACCAATCGGCTTTAAAGAAAAATGGCATGGCTTTTATTATTGAAGATTTCAGTTTTCTCTGATATGGGGCATGGTTAGCTTATATATAGCCAATGAGTTGATGGATTGACCCGGATGGGACGGATGGGTAATGTAATTATCACAGTATGGTGGGATGGTGGTCATAGATATGATCTGCAGCAACAACAGATTTTGTTGGAGTAATCATAGATATTACTTGTGTGAAGAAAATGATTTCATCATGCTTCAGTCAACATTATGGCTTGTCACGAAAAAAATATACACCATGATACAGATGTCGCTCACATTCGACGTTTCACAATCCGAGCGTTTCACGTTTCACAATCTGAGCGTTCCACGTGTGCCCCTCGAAAACTAGATTTCAACATTTTAACAACAAAATTTATAGATGTTTAAATTTCGTCAGTCGATATTAAATATTTTATTAATTAGATTCTCCTTAGAATCTACTTAATCAGAGGGACAAACCATTTTTTATTTTATAACTTAGCCGTAAAACGAAAATCGGGACAAACCATTTTTTTATGTTATAACTTAGCCGATTGACTTCTTATTCAAACAATGACTGAATATTTTAGACTCCACCAACTGCAAGCTATACTTCACATTTGGACCCCTCTGAAAAATGCCACATTATACTCAGGTCACAAGTGCATCTAAGAAGCACACTACACTCAAGTCACAAGCGCATCAAACAAGCATAAATCTGATGAAAATTTTCAATTCATTAAACCATGTAAATCTTCCCAATCTTAATTACTAATAAAACTGTTGAACTACAACAAGTACCAAACTAGTAATTTTACTAGTATTTTGTTTACGAAATACGTTCTACACGCCGTCAATTTCCAGGCCCTCACGAACTGTTGGATAATTGTACAATCACTCCAGCAAAATCTACATAGATGAGATGGATAATTGTACAATCACTCCAACAAAATCTACAGAGATGATATCTTACTCGAGCAAATTAAATCTATAGATATGAAATCCCGCCATACTGTGATAATTACCGTTCCCCATCCGTCCCATCCATCTTCATTGCAAATTTTGGAAAAATAAATATTTATAAGTTTTAAATCCTCTCTATACTCAATGTGCCAAATCAAATAAAAATTAGTAACCTCGCTATCTCAATGTGCCAAATCAAATAAAAATTAGTAACCTCACTATCTCAATGTGCCAAATCAAATAAAAATTAGTAACCTCGCTATACTCAATGTGCCAAATCAAATAAAAATTAGTAACCTCTCTATACTCAATGTTTCAAATCAAATAAAAATTAGTAACCTCGCTATACTCAATGTGCCAAATCAAATAAAAATTAGTAACCTTGCTAACTCAATGTGCAAAATCAAGTAAAACTTAGTAACCTCGCTATACTCAATGTGCTAAATCAAATAAAAATTAGTAACCTCACTATACTCAATGTGCCAAATCGAATATGCCACGTGTCACCCTAGGATACCAGATATCAACATTTTAACAACAAAATTTTTAGAATTTTTTCTTCAAAGACTTTGCTGGCAAGTGAAAATATTCTCAGAGAAAGAGCTGTCTCTCTTTCTCCAAGGTGTTCTATTGTTACAATTCCCTCCTAAATGAAGGGTCGGCCGATCCTTCTTATTCTCAATATTCGTTTCATAATAGTTCGACACTGTAAGAAGGGTCGGTCGATCCTTCTTGTGTTATCCATAATGTATATAGTTGAAGTGCTGGATAAATGTTTTCACAATTACCTACGAAAAGAAGGGGAGGTTGATCCTTCTTGTCGAAAACAGAAATCGGGACAAACCATTTTTATATGATATAACTTTCAAGATGTTCTATTTTTACAATTCCCTCGTAATTGAAGAGTCAGTCGACCCTTCTTATTCCCAACATTATTTTCATAATAGTTCGACACTGCAAGAAGGGTCACTCGACCCTTCTTATTACCAATATTTTTTTCATAGTATTTCGACACTGCAAGAAGGGTCAGTCGATCCTTCTTGTGTTCTCTATTATGGATATAGCTAAATTGTTGGATAAATATTTTCATTAACTACGAAAAGAAGGGGCGGCCGATCCTTCTTGTTGAAAAAAAATGATCGAAGACAAAAGACGGTCGATCCGCAACCCGCAATCTGCAATGCGGATTGCGGAATCTTGGTTTTCGGTTTTGAAACATTTTCTTTCCGCAACCCGCAATCCTCAATGCGGATTGTGGATGCAGAAATATTCATCAATAATTGTGGTCTTTTACATCCGCAACCCGCAACCCGCAATTGCAGATTGTGGGAAGAGTCTTAAAATAGCTTTACCCTTTGCGTTTCCGCAACCCACAACCCGCAATTGCGGATTGCGGGAAGAATGTATATATTTATGAAATAAAACCCCGCAACCCTTCTTTTCCTTCCCGCATGTTTAAGTTTTAACCGTTGATTTGTCTTGATCATGCGGATGAGATTACACTGGGTGGTTTAAATGAATTTTATCTTGTTCGTTTTCCCCTCTACCATTTTTAAAAATTGCAATTAGGCTCCTAACTTCGATTTTTACCTTCGGCCAAATTTGAAGTCATAGTCATTGATCCGACTAATCCATAATTTCGACTAAAGCATAATGTGATTATTTTCTTACAATGCGGATCGCGGAAGCTTGGTTTTCGGTTTTGAAAAATTTTCCTTCCGCAACCCGCAATCCTCAATGAGGATTGTGGATGCAGAAATATTCTTCAATAATTGTGGTCTTTTACATCTGCAACCCGATATTGTGGATTGCGGGAAGAGTATTCAAATAGTTTTGCACTTTGCGTTTCCGCAACCCACAGCCCACAATTGCGGTTTGTGGAAAGAATGTATAAGTTTTAACCATCGATTTGTCTTGATCCTATGGATGAGATTACACTGGGTGATTTAAATGAAGTTTAGCTTTCCGTTTTCCCCTCTACCATTTTTAAAAATTGCAATTAGGCTCCTAACTGCGATTTTCACCTTCGGTCAAATTTGAAGTCATAGTCATTAATCTGACTAATCCATAATGATAAGTTGTTTAGATTTGACATCAAATCATACGTGATATAATTAAAATTGTACTTCAGCTTAATCCAAATTTTGTTGACGCATGTTATATGTTATTTCGTTACAGATGTGATAATTGCATTTCTCGGACTGAAAGGTTTTAATCATGGCAATTCATTATGGGATATTTATTGCTCTTCTTAAACACAAAGACCAATATGGGCAATTTGTTAGTCGTCATATTCCATAGAAAAAGTCTTGTTATTCAATTTCCAGAGATTTCCTCCTAACAATTACATACTGTGAACAAGATGTAGAAAAGTCACAAATATTCAGTCATATTTTGTGGCGAGAAAGAACATCAGCCTCTTCAATATCATGAACATTTGTCACCACCATTTAAAGCCAATGACAGCACTGGTAGTGAAAAAGAAGACTCTGAGATTCAATCCTAGAGGAAGAGAAGGAAGATCATTGAGAAACATGTTGATCGACTCCCTCAGAGGAAGAGAAGGAAGATCACTGAGAAACATGTTGATCGACTCCCTCAGAGGAAGAGAAGGAAGATCACTGAGAAACATGTTGATTGAGATGATACAGTCATCCGGGATTTTATAATTAATCAGGTGCCTATGACTCCACCAATTCCCCTCGCATTATTAACCTCACTATACTCAATGTGCCAAATCAAATAAAAAATAGTAGCCTCCCTATATTGAATGTGCCAAATCAAATATGCCACGTGTCACAATATGATCATTCCACATGTCACCCTAGGATACTAGATATCAACATTTTAACAACAAAATTTATAGACGTTTTGCTTTAAAAACTTTGCTGGAAAGTGGAAATATTCTCGGAGAAAGAGCGGTTGCTCTTTCTCCAAGGTGTTCTATTGTTACAAGTCCCTCCTAAATGAAGGGTTGGCCGACCCTTCTTATTCCCAATATTCTTTTCATAATAATTCGACATTGCAAGAAGGGTCGGTCGATCCTTCTTGTGTTCTCCATTATGGATATAGATGAATTGTTGGATAAATGTTTTTACAATTAACTACGAAAAGAAGGGGCGACCGATCCTTCTTGTCTAAAAATGGAGGTCGGCACAAACTATTTTTATATGTTATAACTTCCAAGGTGTTCTATTTTTAAAATTCCATCAAAATTGAAGGGTCGACCGACCCTTCTTATTCTCAATATTATTTTAATAATAGTTCGACACTGCAAGAAGGGTTGGTCGATCCTTCTTGTGTTCTCCATTATGGATATAGCTGAATTGTTGGATATATGTTTTCACAATTAATTACGAAAAGAAAGGGCATACGATCCTTCTTGAACTTTTCGCCTTAAAATTTTGAACATTTACAAATGCAAATTGCAATTTCCAAATAAAAAATTGCATTTTTTTATTTGAAATTCAGACTTTTCAAATAAAAAATTGCATTTTTTTTAATTTTAAATTCACACTTTTCAAATCAAAATTTGCATTTTCTGATTTAAAATTCACATATTTCAAATCAAAATTTGCATTTCTTATTTAAAATTCACACTTTTCAAATCAAAATTTTCATTTTCTTATTTTAAATTCACGCATTTTGAATTGAAATTCATAGTTTTATAACAAAAAACTGTTATTTTAAAGTTCATAAGTAGTCAAAAAATACACTATTCAAATAGAAAAATACACTTTTTAAATCCAATATTGTCACTTTCAGAACCCGTTTTTGCACTTTAGAAAGGTTGATATTGACACTTTCAAAGTCTGAATTCACACTTTCTTAGTCCAAAAATTGCCTAATTTGTCCAAATTTAATGAAATTGGCGTTATAACAAAAAATGTTGAAGAGGACATGTGGGGTGGGAGGTCGGCCTCCAAAAACTCAAGCATTGACATGAGTGAGGTAGGTCTAAAGCAACTTCTCTCATACCAAATGAGAGAAGTGGTAGGTAGGTCTCTAGGTCTCTAAAGCAACTTCTCTCATACCAAATGAGGTAGGTCTAAAGCAACTTCTTTTGTGGAGTGGTGTTGCATTTTGAAGTTCCCTTGGTCATTGTGTTCTAGTTGCATTGTTGGTTTTGGCTATTTGTTCCCAATGTTAGGAGTTTTTCTTTTTTTTCTTTAACTTGTGTGTAGAGCTCTAGGCATTCATCTAAAATTTTCCCAATTTATCTATCCAAGTGTCATTATGTGTCAATATCCAAGATATATCTACATATTCATACACATAAATGGAAAGTGAGAAAGGTGAGAATGTAACTTTAGAGCCATCAATAATTAGCCTTTTATTAATCCCTAACATATATTTATTTTTACAATATTGTATACCTCCAGTCAACACTTTATCCTAGTTGACTAGTTGAATAAATCTCCTACAACAATGCCAATAGAGAATTTTCAACACAAGGGATGGGTCTCTAAACCTCGAGCATGGTGATTAAAAAATATAAAGGTTATTAGGACCTAAATGAATATTTGCATGCTCACGAGCCATGAACAATTCCTTGAATCACTACACAAGCTCTCTAGATGGGATACATGGCCTTTGTTTTGGATATGGATTCCATTTGGAGGTTTTGTGCACTAAGGATGGGTCTTTAGGTATTGAAAATGATAAGGTGAGGACATATGAGGCCTCAAATCAAATATAAATGTTTTAAGGATATTATCCATCAAGATTCCCTCAACCCCCAGACATGCCCTTTAAAAGATTTTTTTATCTTTGAGTGTGATATGGGTGCCAACATGAGGTTTTGACTACTAAGGATGGATGTTGCTGTCTTGACCATGGTTAAGGTGATGAAAATGAGGTTCATATGACTCCAATGAATCTTCCATGGATCATGGGGTAAAATGATGTCTTGAACCATTGAGTTGACTATGTTCAATATGTGTCTTAACATCAAAAAATCCAAGATACTTAAATTACAAAGAGTGATTATCAATATTACCAAAACATTGAAGACATTATCATTACTAAGGGTCTATGCCAACTTGTGCAAGTAGTAGTTCAACACATTAACCATGCTTTCATTAAAGGCACATACTAACACACAAAGAACGATCCATATGTAACTACATTAACAATTCTCTTTTATTGCTCAATCCAATTGCACCTATGCACACCCCTCATGTTTGAACTAATTCAAGTGATATGTTTAACCCTTCCATCCAAGCACACATATGAACTTCTCATATATCTAGGTTAATTTGATATAATATGTGATGCAATGCTTGTCAGAATTGACTGTTATAACCATTACAAAGTTAAGTATGGAAGAAGTCATCGTCTACTATTTATTTTTTTGTAGCCCTAAAGTCACAACACTTTGTAATGTAAATATCACTCCTTAGTTTGCTTGGTTAGGTATGTTGTTGCTGAAAGGAAAATATGCAAGACCCATTCAAATACAAGGGAATCATATTGAGGTCACTTGGTGTCTAGAAATAAAATCTATATGTATGTGAAAACTTTTCCATGACATTGTTATTGAAGACAAAATCATGTATGCAAAAATGTAATAAAAAACAAAGTCATATAGACAAGTGCAGATCCATCTATTAATATGCAAAAATCATCCAATCATGTACATTTTTTGGAAAAATGGAACATCGTTCCCAACGTCTATATAATGGCAACTTGTGCCCTATACTAAATATGGCCCATGGTGCCCTATACAAAATATGGCAACTCATGCCCAAAATGCCACATCGTGGCTAGTGTACATAGGAGGGTCTCTCAATCCTCCTGCCCACCCTCAGAGCTCCCAGGTGCATCTCCAAAATCGATCTTCATCTTCTTCATGCTAGAGGAAGCTAGGTCCTTCGGGAAGATGCACCTATACAAGTATAAAACATAATTTAAAAATAAAAATACAAGTATACAAGTATAAAACGACAAAAATAATATGTCAACTTTTCCTGGCAATTATACAAGTATAAAACATAATTTAAAAATAAAAATGGTTTTCAAATCTTAGATAACTCACCGCATGCGAGACTGTAAGTCGTGAGGGGGTCTCCCTCCTCTGTGCTCCTAGTCTCTCAACAATGCCACCCTGCAACATTTAGAACAATTAGATAAATGATGAAATTAGATGCATATAGTAATTTTCGTTAAAATTCAATGAGATTTTCATAAACTAGTCAATCTCATCATGAACACAACAGGCTGGTCTTTAGGGTTGGAGGATGGAGCAGTCGGCTGGACAAAATACTCCACAGCTAAGGTGGACGGTAAAGGGGAGGATGTATCCACATCGACAGTGGCTACACCACTGGGGAGAACAATGGAAGAAGAGGGGGTGACAGAAGGAGGCATGGACTGGGGTGGGCGAAGTGGAGGTGCACGTCTAGGGATATAAACCCCAGCTGGTTGTAGTATGGATCGGGGCACCCTGGAAGGGGAAGCGAGTGTGGTGGGGGAATGTGGGGGGGGAGAGGTCTGTGTTGTGGTGGAGGGATGGGTGACATGGGAAATTGATACGGAGGTGGAGCTAGATATGAAACGTAAGGGGGAGCTGGATGGAACTATGGTGCTATATAGGAGGGGGGGATGGATGGAAGGGGGTGGGGAGGGAGGCATGGAATGGGGCATGTATGCTAGGGGATACAACTGGCATATAAGGTGGCCAAAAGGCCGAGGAGGGAGGAATAACGACACTGCCAGGCCGAGGTGCTCTCACCTGCATACACATTTATAACCTCATTGTTTAATATAGAAAAATATAAATATACATGGACAAGTCATCATATTTGAAATTAAATTTATGCTTTAATACACATGATACCTACGCACGTGGAGATCTGCTGATCCCCAGTGGCGATGGCTGGTCGCTGGAGCCCACGAACACTACAATTTTTAGACTGAATTTATAAAAACAATATTAACAATATTAAACACAATGCAAATGAGAATGACAACGATGGTACTTAAAAAACATGACTGCAATTAATTTATATTCAAGTTAGATGATAGTGGTTTTATGGGATTTGGATATTATATAACGTTTTTATTGTATTGGTGCAGTTCATTTGTTCAAGACTTGGTAAAGAACATGGTTGTGGGGATCGTGTCCTTTGACCCACAATGGATTGGGCCCATGATAATTTGGAAAAGAAGGTTGACAATTTATGCTTGAAGTGTTTGATGGCCAAAGTTGTCATTGATGACAACACGTTAAGGACAAAGGGGGAAGTGATGACATGGCAAAGACTTGACTAGACAAATAGTAAACATGACAAGCTTTGATGACTTGACAAGTTGCAAGCAAGCATGAAAAGTGTAGAAGACTTGACAAAGTGGAGACATGACAAAGGATTGATGACAAGGACTTGATAATGACATTGATGACAATACATTAATGACAAAGACATGGAAGAGTTAAGAACATGGAGCATACACATTATGGCAAGCACAATGGAGATGGTGACATGGCTTAAGGGATGGCAAATGTGACAAGTATGACAAACATGACAAGCATCAAACGTGGAAAGAATGACAAGTGTTTATGACAAGCATGGAAGAAGGACATGGCAAGCTAAGGATAAGACAAAGACAAGTGATAAGCAAGCAAGCTTGATGACTTGTCAAGCATGGTGTTTGATGACATGGAACATGACAAGGAGGACATGCTTGGTGACAAGAAGGATTGATAACTTGGTGACATGGAGGATGATGAATTGGAAAACATAATATTAGAGGACAAAGACAAGATGATGAGGTGGACAAGGAAGATGTGCGGGCATTTGGAAGGTCCCTTGCGGGCATTTCAAAGCACCATTGCGGGCATAATCAAAAGGACCCTGCGGGCAATCTTTGAAGCACCCACTGCGGGCATTTGTGGTGTATTGCGGGCATATTGATAAGGGCCTATGGGAATTTAGATGAGACCATTGCATGCATAATCCAAGAGCAATACATGCATGTGTTGATGGCCCTTGCGAGCATCAAAGTGGAGCCCACTGCGGGCATTTCAAAGAGTGCATTACGGGCATCTTAAGGGCATATGTGTGTCTCACATTTAATATTCTGAAAGGATAGAAGGTGACATGGCATGAAATTAAAATTAAATAAGGTGACATGGCATAGAAGTTGACATGGCATGACCATAATTAAATAAATCATATTTTATTGATTTAATCATCTTAATGATAAAACTATAAATAGAAGACAAGTTTCATAGAAGACAAGAGTATAAATAGAAGACAAGTTTCATTTTTAAGGAAGCAATGTGTGAAGATTTTGGGAGATTGAGGAGAGCTTGATGAATATGGTTGTCTATTATTGTCATTGATGACAACATTAATGGAAAAGTTTAAGCTTGAAGAACACATGGCATAAGGACATGGCAGCAAAGGTTGATTTGGTGGACAAAGTGATGGGCATTGGAGCCATTGGCACACCTATTGAGCCAAGAGTCAAATGACCCATACTGTGGTCATTTGAAGATGATTTGGATAAGGAGAGTACATGGCAAAGATAACTTGGATGACATGGTGACAAATGGCAAAGCATCAATAACACACATAGCATTGGTCAAGCACAGGAAGAGGAAGCAAGCATTGGATGGTAGTCTGAGAATGAAGGACACTGCGGGAATCACCAAAATCTCAGCTGCGAGCTCATCATTAGTCAAGTAAGAATGACAGATTTTGGAAATTTCTCTCCCATTTTTATAATAATTAGAGGTCTAGGATGCCTAAAGTGAACATGAACATATGTTTCTAGTTTTCTTAGGTTTTCATGTTTTATAAGGTTTCATTTTTGTTTGGTTGGATTATATGAATTTATAGCTCTCAAATAATTTAGACAATATGATAAACACAACTGTAAAATACGATGATAATATGGTAATTACTCAGTGCTAATTAATTTGTAATTACTGAACACAAATTACTCGTAATAGGATCTAATTATTCAAAGTAAAGAAGTTACCTGTGTGTACGGTGTCGCAATCTCCTCTGCTGCTGCCATGGCTCGGTCGAGGTCAAAGGAACTGATGTCCTCCCACCTGGAGGATAGAGACTCGGCCCTGAATAACTGTACATTAAAACAAATAAAGTCAACAATGTGTAATTCGGAGTTAAATATATTAAACAATACGATATCAAATAAAATACAACAAATACTTGAACATTAAATAAAACAATAGCAAATTTGATCCATGTAGCTCCCTGTGGCATGCTGCTGTGTAGGACCATGGAAAGAATGACCACAGTGAGAACAACGATGTTTCGTTGTTCCAGTAGAACTAGAAGGCTCCGCCTGGGTTCCACCTATACCCGGCATGTCGTGGCCACCACCCATAGATGGTGTAGCTGTGTCTATCTGATCGATGTCCTCCCGACTCTGTGAAGACATAGCCACAAATGTGGTATGTCTAAGAAAATGATGTGTGGCACGCCTAACTAAGTCATCAATCTCATCTAGGCCGCTACCAAACCCGGGTGGTTGAGGAGGGGGGTTTGGCTCTCTCCTGGGTGCAGGAGGTCCTCTAAGTGGGTTACGGTGGGCCTGAGGTCGATCTTGGGTAGAGCCAAGACCGACACCCTGAAACTCAGTGATGTCAAAATAGTTGACATGGTAGCCTAGCTCAAACTCAGCCCACAATTTTCGAAGGAAATATTGTGGGACCTCCAAATTGTTGCACGTGGGGCCTATCAAACACCATGAACCATCTCTTTCTCCAGTTATCTCTCCATGTCTAGTAAATACACGAATCCATGCAAACCCCTTTCCTCCTCACATATGGAGGTTGTCCTGTCGAGGGAACTATGAATTTGCTATACAACTGGGCTTTGGTGATGTTGAGGTCTTTTATCTATTCTTTGGACATCCCAGTGGAGTACTGTTCCCTCATTCGAGCCCTGTATTGGCTCAAATTTGTGATCTCGTTGTGTGCAATGTTGATGGATTCGATAATGTTTTGCAATAATGAAGCCAAGGAAACCCGAGAGGGTTCCTTGGTTCTCTTCAATTCATCGCTCAATACCCTTAATTCATTTAAATCTTGGTGTAATTGGTCTTCGGGGTTTTCATTCCGTTCATTGTCTATTCCAATGTTGTCTTCTAAAGGTCGGATTTCATTGGTTTCATCTGATGGTTCAGGTGTGTTTGTCATCTTGTTAGGTGTAGATGGCCTGCAATGAAATTTTCTTGGTTTTTTAATGGATTGTAAAAAAAATTAAAATTAAAATTGAAATGGAAAAAAAAAACCAAAATAACAACAAATTCGTGCTTTGTTGAGAACATACCTGGAGAAATCGTTAGCAAGGTGGTGTAGGGGCGATTTGGTGGCATTGAGGGGGCCTTGGGTGCTCCATGACGCGTTCGCGGGGTTCCTTGGGTGCTCCACGACGTGTTTGCGGGGTGCCTTGGGTGCTCCACGACGCGTTCGCGGGGTGCCTCTATGCGCTTGCGGGTTTGTTGAAAATGACAAACACGTGAGCTCTGTTTTTTTTAAAAAAAAAAGGGCGTACACGCGTCATTAACACATGCGCGCCAGTTTGTGCGTATGCGTTAATAACCCGTGAGCTCTGTTTGTTTTTATAAAAAAAAAGGGGGCACGCACGCGTCATTAACGTGTGCGTGCCAGTTTGTGCATACACGTTAATAACGCGTACACACACCTTTTGTCCACGTGTGCTCAACCACGTGGACATTCAGCATTGCCGAAGCCACGATGCGTATGCGCATTTGGTAGCACGTGCGCGTCGCTTTTTTTTTCCACTCGCGCGCTGCTGTTGCGGAATTTTTGGTTAACAGCTTTGTGCGGGTACCCATTTCAATGTACAATTTCGCAAACAATGTGCAATTAACAAAGATTCTGACATCCAAGAAAACTGAAGCAAATTTTTGTGCTCAGATGATTAATCTCACAATAACAATTCATCTCACAATAACAATTTCATAACAAAATAAAAATATAGTAATTTCCCATGCCTCTAACCAAGCTATATGATACCACTAAGGAGAAGAACATAGTGTAGAAATTCTAAAACCATACCACCAGTCCTTTAGGCATGTACACTTTAATTGTAGGCTACAATGTCTCCCATCATCTGCAAAATAATAGATCTTGATTATGCCAGGCCTAAACCTTATTGGTAGCCCAGATTTCACAAGCAGATTTTCTGAATTCAAGTTAGATAGCATCGATATAAGTGTCCCTAATTTGGCAATCATCTCTCAAATATGTTTGTCATTAGAGGAGTTTTGAGTTCTAAAATAAGTCTTCTCAAATATGTTTGTCATTAGAGGAGTTTTGAGTTCTAAAATGAATCTTCTAAGGGAAATACTAAAATAAGAGTTAAAATAATAAAATAAGAGTTTTGAATTTTGGAGGGGAAAAATAAAAACTATTTTTTCTTATCATATTTTGAACATATCTCTTTATTAGTTTACCCAAATTTCAAGTGAGGCACCACAACATGAAAAACACAAACTTCAATTAAAAAACGTATTTTAATACATAAAATAAGTTTTTTACTATTTTTATTTTATTTTCTGTATTGTGGGTGTCTCAAACGTATCTAGTGTGGGTATGCGTTAAATGTGTATTTGAATTTGCATCCAACGAATACCCAAACTTGAAATTTGGGTAAAAAAATACAATAAGAAAAAATAGTTTTTTCCTTTTTCCTCCATTTTTTGCAAAAAACTAAATAAGAAAAATTTATGTCGACTTATAAAATAAAAAATTATGAAAAGTATTTAAAAAATTCATGTCTGCTCATAAAATAAAATTTATGAAAAGTAATTAAAATTGGATCTCTCTCAATGTTTGATAGATCCAGGTTTAAGATAGATCTATGCTGGTTTGTACAAATTTTACTTTCATGGTTGACATCATCATCTTGAATCCTATTGACTCTTATAAGTGAATTTTGATGGTACATTTTTTTATCTCAAAACTCCCTTAATGTTACTCTCACCGTATCAATCCCAATACAATCAGATACCATTTATGTCATATTATCCATGCTTAAAATCCTTTTATGTTAATAGATAGACTTGCAAATTTATCAATTTCACATACATTTGATGTAATAGAAATCTAGTTTTCTTGAGTTTGATTGAAAAATCTAACCCTTGGATTTAATAAGCCCAGGAAAAGTAAATATATTTATCAATTACTAGACATAATTTGATATAATAAAGTAAATCTATTTATCAATTAGACATAAATTTGATATAATAGAAATCTAGTTTTCTTGAATTTGAGTAAAAAAATCTAAACCTCGAATTCAATTAGCTAATAAAGAATTTGAAACAAACAATTTATTCTTATTTTTTAATTTTAACTTTAGTGAACAATATTTTCTTAGTTTCTTGTTTTTTAATTGTAACTTTAGTTAACAATATTTATAGTTTGAAATTTCATGGCCAATTCGATGTTCAAAGCACAATACTTTATCTGACTCAGGTTCATCTATCTGCAAGACATACTTGGTATGAAGTTTAATATAATTATAATCATTTATCTTTAATAATTTTAAACATCTTTTATGTTCAACATCATCCAAATATTTATTGATGACACCAAACTAAGGTAAGAATTTGGTAAAACTTACACTCGTCAATTTTCACTGTTTTAATATTATTTATAAATGTTTTATAGATTCTTTAGTTTTATTTTATGGGAAGATTAAAATCTAAAACTGTATTTGACGAGCAAAATGGCCTATGCCATCAAATTCCAACAGTGTTCCAAATACCAATATTTTCAATAGATTCTGCTGATTTTTTTGTAAAACCAATTACGTGTGAGGAAAGATATCTACATTGTTTACCCCTTCCAAATATGTCCAACATTGTCCAAATATTTATTGATAAATTCTGAAGCTACTTCTTCGTTTCCAAGTTCCATACTTGTAAAGCATACTTACTAGCACAACCACTTAACTCGTGGTTGGTGAACACCGATAGGATACAAGTTAAGTGTCACAAATAAGTTAGATATGTTACTTGTTCTTCATGGGTAGTTGTAATCACTTCCTTCTTCTAGTTAAATGGATTGTCTCCCACGAACTACTTTTCATCCATGTATCAACTAAGAGTTATCCATGCATCAACTACCAATTATCCATGCATAGCTACCAATTATTTTTTATATTCTTTTTTCCTTTATAATGTTTATTTCAAATTTGGAATGACTACCATAAAATCAATCTCGAGAGTACACTTGTCTCATCCTCATGCAATCTAGAGAAAACATAGATTCTAATCCACCCCAAATTCTAAGATATAAACACCTATCGATATAAAATACCTATCATATAAACATTCATAAGTTAACAATGAATTAACAATAAATAGTTTATTACTATTTACTTCATATGCTGACACAATTACATTCTTTTCACATTCTTCAATTATATCTTCCAAAGTTTTGGGTCTCTAATATCAACACTTCAAACTCACATATTACAAAAAAAACTTTTCATGTGCAACCATTGTACTTCTAATATTTGTGTGTTTTTCACTTATACATCTTCTAATATTTGTGTGTTTTTCACTTATACATGCCATATAGAATACTATTCTAGTAACACTAAATTTTTTTTGCACAGTGATCAAACTATATCGCCTATGTGAATCCATCATATATATATATATATATATAATCCATAAACCTCAGGACTAGAGTTTAACTAAAGCTTTCAAAAGAAAGCTTTGCAATAAAAATTTGATTTATTATATTGATCACATTTACACTGATATGTGTTGATTTCCCTTTTTAAGAGTTTAACTAAAGCTTTCAAAAGAAGGCTTTGCAATAAAAATTTGATTTATTATATTGATCACATTTACACTGATATGTGTTGATTTCCCTTTTTAAGAGTTTAATTAAAGTTTTAAATGCTTTGTAATAAAAATTTGATTTATTATATTCATCATATTTATTGATATGTGTTGATTTCCTTTTTGAGTATTTAAAATTAAACATAGTTTCTTAACAGTTGTTTAAACCACTGATTTCTTTACATAATTTCAAAATAGCTGAAACACTTTTTCTATCCTTATTTTTATGGTATTCCATTTTAGCGTGACTTCTTTGTTTCCATTTAATGTAAACTAGTAAGCCATATTAATAATTAATATGACTTATATACGTCGATCGGCATATATCAACCACATTTAAATGTGTGATTATGGTTAATATAACGTATATAAACCATATTAATTATCAATATGGCTTGCTAGTTTACGATCAACCCACAGGGAATATTTATTGAATTTTAATATCAATATTATTGTTATGAAAATAATAATAATAATAATAATAATAAGTATTACTATTTTAAAATAATAATTATTTTTACATATTTTATAGAAATAGTTATTTTACAATTGTAATTAATAAATTATAAATAATTTATAGTACTAATTAATTATTTAATAAAAATATTATTTTAATTATTTTATAAAAATAATTAGTTTATAATTATGTTTAATAAATTATAAATAATTTAGAGTAATAAATTAATATTTTGTAATATTAATTATTTAATTATAATAAAAATAACTATTATTATAATTATTATTATTATTATAAAAAAACATAATAATTATAAAAAACAATATTCTATTATATTATTATTATAAATAAGAAAACATAATTATATTAAAATAAAAAAATTATAATAAATGAAAAAAATTATAATAAGGATTGGTAATTATAATTATACTAATATTAATAGTAATAGTAATAGTAATAATAATAGTAATGCTAATTTATATTCTTATTATTTATAAAATAATTAAAATAATTATAATTATAAATAATTTAGAATAATAATTAAATATTTTGTAATATCAATTATTTAATTATAATAATTATTATTATTACAAATAAAAAAACATAATTATATTAAAATAAGAAAAATAATAATTTATAATAAATATTTGCAATTATAATAGTAATAATAATAATATTAATAATAATGATAATTTATATTCTTCTTATTATTATTATAAAACAACCAATATTAAAATAGTTTATTATAATATATATATATATATATATATATATATATATTATAATAATTATTATTATTACAAATAAAAAAACATAATTATATTAAAATAAGAAAGATAATAATTTATAATAAAGACTAGCAATTATAATAATAATATTAATAATAATGATAATTTATATTCTTATTCTTGTTATTCTTATTATTATTTTTTTAAATATTTTATAATAATAAAAATAATTATAAATAAGAAAATATAATTATAATAATTATAAATGAAAATAAGAAAAATAATTATAACAATGTCTAAAAATACTAATAATGTTTAATAATAATAATAATAATTAGTATTAGTATTAATGTCTAATATCTAATGCCTAATGTTTATTGTAAACTAATGTTTAATGTCTAATGCCTAATGTAAACCAATCTTACTAATGCTTAGCATTGCATAACATAAATACATAGTTTCAATTACTCTGAAAATACAATATTGACTAATGTTTGTCAATGTTTAAATGTTTATTAATGTCTAATGTGTAAATTTAATGTTTATTAATATTTAATGTCTAATGTGTGATGTTTGACCACTGGTTGACCATCGTTGACAATGGTTGAAATTAGTTTACTATCGGTTGACTATTGGTTGACTATTAGTTAAATGTTGGTTAGCTATTGGTTGACTATTAGTTGACCATTGGTTATGGTTTAACATTTTTTTTTGTAACGTTGCAAATTCTATTAAACTATTAGTAGTAAAGATACAATAGTAGTTACAATCTCAGGTGGCCTTATCAAGAGATGCCAACCTTGAAGATCAACCAAATCCTGGAGGTTCAAATAAAAAATATACAAAAAGACCCTACCTAGTATAGGGAGACCAGGGTAAACAGGTAGAGTAGTCATAGCCATGAAGGCTTGAAGAAAATTGACAATCTGGTGCATGACAAAACAAACAAAAAGATAGAAAACGACCAGCTGAAAAACCTCTTTAACCAACTTCTGCATCAGAAGGGGTTTCCTCCACGATGGGGCAGCTGTAGAAAGCAGTGTCCTCCTCGTCCCTTGCAGGAGGATGAGAGTCTTTCATAGGTGGAAGAGGAGCCTTCCCTGGAGGTCGAATGTCGTTTGCAGGGCGCTTGATCGGCAGGGGCGTAGTCTTCCTGGCGACAGGAGCAATACCAGCAGGTTCGTTGCGAGTGCATTTGGCTAGAATTGGGCCCAGGGTGGAGGGGATGGGGAAGGAGGAGCAAGCTTTCTCCTTTCCTTTCAGAGTGTTCGGCACCCTGCCACAAGGTGGAACCAAGTCTTTTCCTACCAGTTTGCACCAATCCTTGCCAAGAGTGCCAAGAGTGGTTTCCGGGGTTGTCGAAGTGCTGAGAGTGGCCTCAAATCTGACAGCTGGGGGGGGTGACTCCCTATGCACTGCTACCAAGACGAAGGTCACGATGGAGGTGACGAGTGGGGGCATAGGAGTCCCAGCTGAGGGTATTTTCCAAGCTGCAGAGGGTGGCTGCCATGTTTGACAGGGTAGCCCTCAGGGTTTGAGTCGCGTGCCGAGCAGTGGCCCAATTATTCAGCATGTCGTCCATAAGCTCACCTAACATATTTTTAACCAACTAGTAGAGATCCCAGGGTTGTTCCTGATTCATGTTGGAGAGATTGTCAACGATAATCCTTTCCTATCAATTGTCCACGAGGAGTCGAACTGAAATTGAGATTTTTGCACCGTAACCCTTCCTGGTTTGGTCTGTGTCATGGGCTTCATCCTTCTTTTTTCCCTTAGTTCCTTTCGGCCGACCCATGCAGACAGTCGTAAGGGCGACTCAGTGGCTGACATACAGGAGCAGGACCAGAATGATGAGAATGAGCGCGAGCAGGAGGAGCCTAGACCAGAATGACGAGAATGCAAATGAGCATGGCTGGCAGCCGCGACTAAACAATGAAAGACAGACATAGATGCCGGTCAGCTGGCGGATTGAACCTCACACACCTGAGAGCCATTGGGATGGTGCAGGCCAGGCTGGCTAAGATGGCGTCGAAAGTAGAAGGATTAATACGCCCAGCGACTTGGCATCGCTTCTATAACGTTCCAAACCTCAGCGTTGTCACATGGTTGCCGCTTGTGTCCAGGTGTCCTGACTGGCTGAGTCCTGGTTTCCTAACCAATGTCGTCACCTGCATCCGGGGGGTTATGGTTTAACATTGGTTGACTATTGGATGACTTATGGTTGACCATGTTTGACTATTGGTTGATCGTTGGTTGAGTATTAGTTGACTATTGGTTAAGCATGGTTAATTATGGTTGACCATTGGTTAATTATTGGTTAACCATGATTAATTATGGTTGAGTATGGATGACTATTCGTTGACCATGGTTGAGTGTGGTTGATAATGGTTGACTATGGTTGACCATGGTTGATTATTGGTTGACCATGCTTGACTATGGTTTACCATGGTTGAGTTTAGTTGATAATGGTACACCATGGTTAACTCTCGCTTGCTTGCGTTGAATTTGGTTGACTATGTTTGACTATGGTTGACTGTCATTAGTTATGACTGACTTTGGATGACTTTGGTTGACTATGGTTGACCTTTTTTCCATAATCAATTATTGGTTTACCTTGTATGACTTTTGAATATGGATCATAATGGTTTCCCATGGTTGATTTTAGTTGACTATCATTGAATTTGGTTGACTTTAGTTGACTATGGTTGACTTTGGTAGACTAATTGACTATGGTTCACCATGGGTGACCAGGGTTGACTTTCGTTGACTTCGGTTCACCATGATTGTCGTTAATTGACCATCACTGCCTTTGGTTGACCATGGTGGTCTTTGGTTGACTTTGGGTTTATCATGGTTGACTTTGCTTGACCATGGTTCACTAAGGTTGACTATGGTTGACCATGGTTGACTTTAGTTTACTTTTGCTTGAACATGGTTGATTTTAGTTGACTATCGTTGAAATTGGTTGACATCAGTTGACAATGGTTGACTAATTGACTATGGATCACCATGGTTGACTATGGTTGACCAAGGTTGACTTTGGTTCAGCATGATTAACGTTAATTGACCATAGTTGCATTTGGTTGACTTTGGTTAATCATGGTGGACTTTGGTTGACTTTTCGTTAATTGTGGTTGACTTTACTTGACCATGGTTCATTAAGGTTGACCATGGTTGAATTTAGTTTACTTTTGGTTAACCATGGTTGACTTTGGTTGTGGTAAACCATGAACAACCATAGGTAACAATGGTCAACCAAAGTGAAGCATAGTCAAATAAAGTCGACCATAGTCGACCATCAACAACCATGGTCAACTAAAGTCAACCATGGTTAACCAGAATCAAACAAAGTGAACCATGGTCAACCAAAGTTTACCACAGTCAACCATGGTAAACTATGATTGACCATGGTTGACTTTTGTTGATAATGGTTGACTTTGGTTGATCATGGTTGACTTTGTTTAACCATGGTTGACTTTGATTAACCATAATTGACTTTGGTTGACCATGGTTGACTTTCATTTACCATGGTTGGATTTGCTTCACCATGGTTGAGTTTGGTTTACTATGGTTAAATTTGGTTGACTTCGATTGATCGTGGTTAACTTTGGTTAATTTTGGTTTATTACGGTTGATTTTGGTTGGATTTGGCTAATTTTGATTGACCATGGTTGACTTTGGTTGGACATGGTTGACTTTTAGTTGGCATGGCTAACCATGGTTGACTTTTAGTTGACCATGGTTGATTATTATTAACCATGGTTGATTATTATTAACCATGGTTGACTATGGTTAACCATAGTTTACTTTTGATTAACCATGGCTGACTTTGGTTGACTTTTGATTAACCATGGATGACTTTGGTTGAATTTGGTTAACCATTATTGTTCATGGTTCACCATGGTTCACTATGCTTGACCATGGTTATTCACGGTAGACCATGGTTCACTATGATTGTTCATTATTGACTATGGTTTACTATAATTAATGATGGTTAACCATGGTTGAATATGGTTGCTCATTATTGACTATGGTTGACTATAGTCAATGATGGTTGACCATGGCTATCCATAGCCGATTATCGTTGGTTATGGTTGTTCATAGATGAGCATGGTTGTTCGTGGTTGACTACGATTCTTCATGGTTTAATATGTTTGAGCATGGTTGAATTGTTATATACCTCGATGGTTATATCACATTTGCATGGTCATTTAGAGTTATGTTTAGGTTCACCATGGTTCGCTTTGGTTTAGCATGGTTGATTTGGGTTGACTAAGGTTGACCATGGTTGACTATGGTTGACTTTGGTTTACCATGGTTGATTTTGGTTGACTTTATTTGACCATGGTTGAATTTTGGTTGGATTTGACTATGGTTGACCATGACTGACCATGGTTGACTTTGGTAGACCATGGTGGAATTTGGTTGACTTTCATGACTTTATTGACTTTGTTAACCCTCGAACCATGCTTAACCATGGCACCATGACTTTGGTTTACCACGGTTGACTTTAATACTCTTTCTCATGATTTAATTATGATTGAGTTGTGTTTTGACCATTTTTTATTTGAATGCTCTTAACATTAATGTTTTTTTTTTGACAAGAACATAATGGTATTGTATTAGAACCGGTATTTTAGCAACCGAAAGCTATTACATAGAAGATCTAGCATCAATACACCTCTTTTTAGCAGAAAAGCGATCTCATTTCAGCGAACCAGTGCGGCTTCGTGTCATTACTTCTTTTCGGGGTTGAACAATTTTTTTCCTTTTTGATACAGTCTGCCACTCGTTGCTCTGACTTTGATCAAGATTTACTGGTTGATCTGGTGCTTCTTCGGCTTCGGCAATGTCTGCCCAACTTGAGCCTCGCTGGGAGGGATTTGGCGAGCTAGGCGGAACTGCTTCTGCTGGATCTTCCTCCTTAGCTGGTTCTTTGGGGGCGGTTCCTGCTTCCCCTTCTGCAACTGGTGCTGGGATCATCCCTTCAGCTTGCTTCTTTGGGGTTGCTTCTGTCCACCAAGTGGGCTTTTGGCTTCGAGACTGCCTTCTTTTTTCGAGTTGCTTCTCACAGTTACGGGCGATATGCCCTGTTTCAAAACAAACCCTGCATATGAAACAGAGGTTCTCATAGTCGATCTTCTGGGATCTAGAGTAGTCCTTGCCAGTTAGGTTGATTTCTGCTGGGAATCCCTTGTTGAAGTCCATATCTACACAGATCCGAGCAAAAGTTGATTGAGAAGGAGAAGTATCGGGACTTTTGCATAGAAATTTTCTGAGTCCATTTCCAATAGCTTCAAGAGATTGGTCCCCCCAGAAATGCAAGGGAAGGGACGGGAGTCTCACCCAGATCGGAGCAGAAGAAATAGAGGCCTTGGCTGGATCGAAGTCGGGAGTCCAAGGCTGCAAGGACAGTCCTGCTCTGCCCCAAAACCACGGCCCGGAGCTGGAGACCTTGTCTCTATCTTCAGAGGAGTCAAAAACCGCCGCGAAGAAGCCCCTAGCAAAGGGGCAAGCAAAAACCTCACCCTTAAGCAACGGAGACCACTCGGAGGAGATCCAGGAACGCAGGTCTGCAAGGCTCGGCCAGAAGCCGTTGAACCTGCAAATCAATGCAAATTTGTTGAACTGGGAGGCAAGCGTCCGGGCTTCCTCAGGCATGCAAATAGTGATAGCAGGTCCTTCAGGGATCGAAGAGGGCCGAGCAGATAGATCTCCCCGTCGAGAGGTCACGTCCTTGAAGGAAGGGCCGCCAGGGATGATGCTCAAGTCTGCAAGAGGAAGCCCGGATTTCAGCGAAGGGACGGAGGTCTTTCCTGCTGCAGAGGCGCCAGGGAGAGGTCCAGCCGTGGGAGCCAACTCAGGAAACTCACGCGCTGAGAAGGGAGAGCTCCCAGGAGGAACGGAGCCGCGGACAGGCGCAGAAGCTGCAGGGGCGGCCGCCATGGCAGACTTGGCGCAGGAAGAAGCCAGACCTGGAGTAAAACAGGAGGGGCGATGAGAAGGAGGCCGGAAGGCCAGCGGGGAGAGGCGGGCAGTAGCAGGCCGAGGCCCTACGATCGGCTTCGAAACCCTAGCGCAGCTCCAAGGTTCTCCGTCTTCAACCCGTTCTACTCTAAGCAGAATCGCTCTTAACATTAATGTTAATAATAATGGTATTAGTGTTATTAATATTAATGATATTATTAACTTTGACTTTAATGTTCATAACATTAAAGTTAATATTAATGTTATTTATATCTCAATAGCCACAATTAAGAAGCAACAACGTAGAAATAAAACATTTAATAAGTAAAATGTAAAAATAATGTTTCAATATTATGTCAAAATGTGAGCCATGAATTTTATAAGATTGTTTTTAAGAATAATTTTATAAGATTGTTTTTAAGTGTTAATTATTTTATAAGGTTATGTTTAAGATTAAATATAACATTAATAATATTTTTTTCTAATATTGGATGTTTATGATTATGATGGTTAACTTTGATTGACTCTGGTTCATTGATCGATGACATTAACCTATTATTATTTAATATGGTTATATGTTAGTAAAAAAATTATTAAACCTAAAATTTCTTTAAAATTATTAAATTGTCTTTTATTATTTCAAGTGAAATGTGAAAACATAGAATAATAATCTTTTATTATAATTTCCTATAAAATTTATTCCAACAAAACTTAAATAAAAATATAAAATCATTATTTTAAATAAGAATATAATTTTTTTATTATATTAATATTCTTTACACATAATACAATATAATACATATGACATTTTATTATAAGAAAACTTTTTATTATAAAAATACTTGTGTACATTATATTTTTATAAATTTATACATTGTATTTTTATAAATTTATATATTATATTTTTACTTCATAAATTTATATTATAATTTTAGGTTTAAGATTTATATTTTTATAAAGATAATTATATCATTAAAATATTATATTTAAATATTTATTTTAAAAATGAAATATTAAATCAAAATTTTCATTTTAAAATAATTTGTATTTAATTTATTATAATTAAATAATAATTTTTAAAAATTATAAAATAAAAATGTAATTTTATATTATTGTTAGAAAGATTTATTTCAAAATAAATACATTTTCAGAACATAGTAGTAGTTGATATATACCTATGATTTGTTATTCTTCATAAATATTTAACCATAATTAACATTGCTTAGCAATTTAGGATATTAATATTAATGTTAATAATGTTATTAATAATGTATTTTTTTTTAAATAGTAGTTTTCAATTTATTAGAATGCTACATAATTGTGAGCATTAATAAATCTTAACATAAATATTAAGATTAAACATGAATATAAATAGTATTAGTATTTTATGTTATAAATTTTATTCTTATATAGTTAATTATTATTATTATTATTGTTACTAATAATATTATTGAAACTTTAATAATTTGTTAATATTGATATCAATATTAATATTACAATGATAATATAATATAATAATAACATTAATATTAATGTTTTTAATATTTTATTGATATTATTAATATTGGCTTTAATATTATAATGATAATAACAAAATGTAACATTATAAGTTTATAATATCACATTAACATTAATAAAATATTAACATCACAATATTGTTGTTGTTAAATTTATAAATAATAATATTATTAATTTCATTAAAGTTGTTAATATTTTATTAGTATTAATATATATTATTAATTTAATTAATCATAAATATTTTAGACGTTAATTGTAAACTCACCTTAATATTATTAATTTCATTAAATTTGTTAATATTTTATGAGTATGTTTTTTGTAAGTAAGCTTGGATCGTTCTATTAATAAGGAAAAATATAGTACAAAATAGATTTACAAATGAGCTACACCGACTCGTACCATCCCGGAGAGTCAAGGCGTGGTTGACTTCACAGAAAAGTACAGAGAAGGGAAAATTACATCACATGCTCAGAACCAACTCCAAGGAGGTCTGTCCATAAGATCAGACGACCCAAAAAGAGAGAAACCATGGTAATAACCAAGACTAACATAAATACAAGACAATAGAACAGAAACACCTGAGCCGAGGCCCACAGAGGGGAGAGCCTATGATCCGTTGCAGCCATCCGGTGTCCAAAAGAACGCTGACCACATAACAATTTCAAGCCACTAAAAGACCGCTGTCAACAGAGCCGAGGGAAAACCACCCATGCCACTAAACCCAAGAAATCAAACAGACCCATTACGTTGTCGGATTCACCTCCTCAAGTGTCTCCTCTTCGTCCCTTATGTCCTCTCGAGGGGTCTTCGTTATCTCTTTGAGCGCTTTCTTCATCAGTCGGATCCCAGAAGAGTTGGCTTGTTGGCCCCCCTTCATGATAAGCAAAGCTTCATGAATGCTCTGAACCAGTTGATTCTGAGCTTGAATTTCCTGCACCAAGAGGATTCGCACCGCCCAATACAGGCTCTCCACAACCTTCTGACCCAGCCGAGATTTAACTTCATTAACCAGAGCAATTTCCTTATGAGCAATCTGGGATCCAATGCTGTTAGGAGTTTCCTCCAAATACATCGAACTCCAATTGAACTGCTGGGGTTCTGACAAGTCCCACTCTTTTGAGTTGTGGTGGGAAGAAGACACACCAGCCTCCAGATCATCGCCTCTCATATGCCCAGTCTTCCCACCCCGTCTTACCCCTCTGCAACTGCAGGATCTCATTCGCGGGGCCATATCAACCCCCGGAGAAGGAACCAAACCAACCATCCCATAAAGAATACAGAGGCGAAAAGAATGGAAATCACCCAAACAAAAGCCCCGCTGAAGGAAAAGAAGACCGGAGATACGGCCAAAACCTGCAGCTCTAACCATACTTATACTTGAAATCCAAGTAGGAGAATTAACTGTCCACCCAGGATCATGATACGAGACCATCACTACCAAACAGACAATAGAACCACCATTAGAGATCACGTACCTCATCCTTAACTCCAAATTGCCAAAATAGGTACTTTCCCACATATGAAATATGGAGGTCACGTTCTGCCATTTATGCGAAGTACTGACCAAGTTCCCATCCGGAGCACGGAGATGTTTTATAACCGTTGGGCACTCATACCACTTCAAAGTAATCATTAAGTTGACAGAATCATCAATAAGCTAGCTCATACTACTCCGCCGACGTATATGTTCCCGATAACCTTCCATACCCTAAATTTGCATTATTCGGCTGGAGGGTATAAGTGGAATCCCTCGTGGCAGCATCGTGTAGCCCAGTCACCACTCTACTAGTCTCGGGATTACTCACACCTTGGACAGTTTCCGGCTGGTAATAATGTAAGCCACCATTAGTACCATCTACTACAATAAATGCATCGGGAGTCGAGATCTCCGTTCGAGCCAAGGGGGCCCTTCTAATCACATGCATGGTACTATTCATGCATCTACCCTGCATGCAGCCCTCCATGTGTCGAATATCTGCGACCGCCAACTTTTTATACTTCTCTCTGATTTCCTCATCATTGAATTCCAAAATGGTGACCTTTCTAAACGATGTGCCAGCATTGACACCTTTATTTGCTAACGCGTCCGCCACCTCATTTCCTTTCCTAGGAATATGCATAAACTGGAAAGCCAAGGAGCCAGACACCAGAGTTTGCAAGGCCCTGAGGCGACTATGCCATCTCCAGTTGCTCGCAATCTTCTCAATGGCCAACCCGCACTACACCCGCCTCACCATAGATATTATGATGAGAGAATCCCCTTCCACTTCCAACGACATTCATTTCTTTTGCAATGCTCACCTACAACCACTAACCAATCCTTCCAACTCGGCCACATTATTTGTGTTCTCTCCCAGATCACCCCAGAAGACCCCGAGGATACCACCTGCATTATTATGGACGACACCCCCAAAACCTGCCGCACCAGGGTTGCCCTTAGCAGCCCCATCAAAGTTGAGTTTGAACACCCCGTCAGGCGGAGAACTCCAAAGCTCCGGTCTAAGAGGCTGAGGATTCAATTTACGAGGGCAACGAATACTGATAGGTATGTTAACAATCCCCCAAGCGATTAAAATGTTTCTTTCCTGATTTTCATTATTCATAACATCCCTGTTCCAGTGACACAGGGTGAGGGATTCCTGTAAGTGTTTTTCCAGAATGTTCCAAACACCAACCGGGGTGTTATATTTACCTTCAAAGATTCGCCGATTTCGCTCCGTCCAGGTGACCCACACCACAAAGCCAGGGAAAAGCTCCCACAACCTATTCAAGATTTCATTTTTGAAGGCTCTAGGGGGGCAGTTCGCAACAAAAAGATCCAGTCTATCCCTAACCCTTGCCGTCTTGCGAAAGCGCTCCCCTCCTTTATCCCATAGATATGAGACAAACGGGAAAGCGTCCAACAAGTGATTAATGGTCTCCGAATTCTGCCTGCACATTGGGCACATAGAAGGCCCTATGAAACCCCTTTGTATCAAGTTGTCCCAAGTTAGAATTCATCGGTGGATAAGAAGCCAACAAAAGATAACCACTTTGGGCCACCATTGGCCCTTAAAAATTTTCTTCCATTTTTCCTCTGCTTCCAGTAAATAGGAACCCGTCATTAGCCCCAGTGCTTCTTTGATATTGAAGTTGCCCGAGGTGGAATAGCCCCATCTGATCTTGTCTGCCCCATCCATAATTGGAATTCTCCGCTTAGAAAGTTCCAAGTAGAATGTCTCTATGTTCTCTCCCCGGTACTAGGGCCTACCACCAATCCTTGGTTTTCTAGACTCTGAAGTGGACATCCTCTGTATTAACCTCCCAGAAGTCCTCCACAACCTTTGGTGGATCATTATCAAGGTAAGAGCGAAGGTTGTGGCTAATAATCAGATTTCTGAGACCTGGCATCTGTTGCCACGCATCCTCACTGAAACGAGCTGAGGCCCCGTCTCTGATTTCCCAAAAGCTATGTTTGTGGATAATTTCCCTATTTTCCAATGTCGCCTTCCAAATGCTTGAACCTGGACACTCCATATTAAACCTGATAAGATGATGCTTCGTCCAGTGAGGGGCATATTTCATGTGCCACAATCTACCCCAAGGTTCCACTGTGTAATTAATCCATTTCCACCAAATCTTACTTCCCATGATGTTGTTGGAGCTCACAGGATCACGAAGGCCTAAACCCCCAGCCACTTTCGGCCTACAAAGGGTTTCCCAATCAACCAAGTCCCACTTACTGTGACCCTTAGAACCGCCCCAAAGAAAATTCCTCTAGATAGTACGAATCTATTTGAGGACAGTCTTCGGCCCTGCCAGGACAGAGAACAGATATACCGGCATAGCCTGAAGGACCGATTTTACAAGAACGATGCGATTTGGGAGGTTCAACGCTCTATAGGTCCAATGCTCTAACTTCGTCTTCATTTTGTCAAGCAGATCTTTCCACGAAATCTGTCTTATGGTGGACTCTGCTAGGGGATCTCCCAAATACTTGGAGGGCAAGGTCCCTTCCGAAAATTCAAGAATTCTGATGATATTTCTTCTAGTGATACGCGGGGTATTGAAGAAATAGACTTGAGATTTGTCCTTGTTAACCTCCAAGCCACTAGCTAGTATAAACAAGTCCATCCCTTCCTTGATCCCTCTAGCTTCTTGAACGATGGGGGGGGCCATTAACATAGTATCATCCACAAATTGCTAATGAGTTTGGGGATCCAATCCATCATAGAGAGTGAGTCCTCTGATTCTGTTACTACCTTTCAAAGCTTTAAGTAGGCGCCCCAGCCCTTCTGCCACAATGATAAACAGAAAGGGGGAGAGGGGGTCTCCCTGCCTAATACCTCTGGAAGCCTGGAAAGGCTTCGAAGGAGTACCATTCACTAAGATGGAAAAAAAGGCCGAAGAGACCAAACTCATCACCCAGTTAGTCCATTCCCTATTAAACCCAAATTTGCTCATAATTTTATCAAGAAACTGCCAATTTATCCTATCATAAGATTTAGAGAGATCAAGCTTGAGTAACATACCAAGGATTTTCTCCGTTTTAAGCGAATGAATAGTTTCATGCACCAGAATAATCCCGTCAGTGATTTGGCGCCCCTCCACAAAACCCGCTTGCTCTGAGGAGATAAGAAGCGGGAGAAGAGATCGTAATCTATTCGCTATTACTTTGTTAAAAATCTTGTAGATCACATTGCAGAGGGCTATAGGGTGAAACTTCCCAGTATCTTCGGTTCCTTACTCTTTCGGGATAAGCGACAGGTGGGTAGCATTGAGAGCTTTCAGAATAGTCCCCGATTTTCTAGATTTTTCCACTAGAGCGAGCACTTCTTCCTTGATCCATGCCCAGCATGCATGAAAGAAGTTAGTGGTAAAACCATCTGGGCCCGACGCTTTATCTTCCGCCATCTGCTTAACTGTTTCCTCCAATTCTTCCATCTCAATTGGTTTCATCAGCATCAGGTTGTGATTGTTATTAATCACCCTAGGAATGACCTGCAAGATCTGGGATTGAGCCTCATCCCTGTTCACCTCTGGTTCCTCCAGGAGGTCTTCAAAGAACTCGTTGAGGGTAGCCTCCAGATCTTCCTGGGATTCAACAAAAGTGCCATTCCTTCTTTTAAGGCACACTACCGGATTAGCATGTATGTGTTGGATGGCCGCTCGTTGGAAGAATTTAGTATTTCATTCCCCTTCTTGAAACCAGCGATTCCTAGATTTTTTATTCCAAAAAGAGTTTCTCCTGTCTCTCCTGCTGATTGAATTCAAGAAGAAGAGTCTGTTCTTCCTGTTTTAACTCCTCCAAGAAACCCTGAGAAATACGTTTCTGCTGAACTTCTGTCATTTTCCTATCTAGCCGCTTTTTTTCTTGGAAGATGTTTCCAAATGATTCCAAGTTCCAATGCTTGATTTTACCTTTTATAGCTTTTAGCTTTTGTTGGAACTTGTACATCAGCATACCATCAATCATCGGAATGTCCTTCCACCACTGCTCAAGTTTCTTAGGAAACTCCTTGTTGAGCAGCCAAAACTGTTCAAATCTGAAGGGTCTACGAAGGTTCTCCCCGACTCTCGACCATTCCAGGATGACCAGCCAATGATCAGAACCCACCGAAGGGAGAATCACCACCATTAAATCCCCCCCCTCCATCATAGTCGATTCCGTGACCAGGAACCGGTTTAGCCAACAAGCAATACTTCTGTCCCCTGCCCTTTCATTATTCCACGTAAAGGTCCCATTAGTTACGCTGATATCCACCAACCTCAGAGCTTCAATAGTGTCATTGAAGTGATCGTTGATGGGACTTAATTGGCGAATACCACCTTTTTTCTCCCCCAAATTACAAATCAAGTTGAAGTCTCCTCCCAACATCCAGGGAGAAGATCCAACCTGGTCCTTAAGGGTCTATAGGGAGTTTAAGAAGGAGAGTTTCAGATTGAGCATTGCAGGTCCATACACATTAGATAGGAGACCACGGGTTTTCGTCCCCAACACATGGAAAGCAGCCGAAAGGGAATACTGGGAGGAAAAGAAGCCGAACAAAGCAATTTGCAAAGGGTTCCACAAGATACCTATGCCTCCTGTCGCTCTTCTAGCTCCTACCACCATTATCTCACAATTATGCCAAAATTTCCTACTAATATCTTTAAGTTCTTCCACAGAACATTTCATTTCTTGAAGAAACATTACCATATGTCTCTCCACTTCAATTTTCCTTTTTAGAAGCTGGATTTTCAGAGGACTTTTACAGCCTCTAATATTCCAGGTTGTAATTCACATAAAGTAACTATTTGGGGTTGGTCGCAAGGGCTGCGACAATGGTAGGATATTGACTTGAAGTTACCAACTAGGATCCCAGCAATTGAATCCTTTGCGCATTACTGTGCCTTCGTCTTTTGTCCTTCCTTTCTTTCTTCTTCCCCCCCCTTTGTTTCTTTCATGGGATCCGATATAATTCCTAAGCCTTTGGGTTGCTTAGTTTTGAGTATGGCTTTCTCTAGTAGGGAGATTTGGGTTTGCGAAAGAGGATTTAGATCCTTCGCCGAGGTCATCGCCTCCAAGATTTCCAGATCTATCCCTTCGAAAGTCATTTCCTCCCCTTCTTCTTCACCTATTTCTACTTCTTCCATTGCTACTTCCGTTGCTGCATTAGAGATGGGATTTACCTTTGTGTCAAGATTTTCTTGAATCTGGTTTTCTTGAGAGGTTTCATCGCCCTTTTCAGCCTGCAATATCGCATATCTATTGTGCGTTTGAGTTTTCTTAAAAATCTCTAGTCCAACTGGCCTCTTGGTTGTTCTTTTCTTATTGATAACTTTAGTGAATCCATCTTCTTGTTTCTTATCTTGATTATTGATCATTCCCGGATTTGTGTTAAGTGGGCAGTCCTGAAAGAGGTGACCATGTTCATGACATCGTCTGCATCTAAATGGTATTTGCTCATAATCAATAGCTTGAAACCACTTTTCATCATCCCACGATATCTCAATCCCTTCAGGTAGATCCTGGGAAATATCTGTATACAGACATATTCTTGCATACGAAGTGTATCTCATTTGTTTCGTTTGTTCATATACTTTAACAAACACTCCCAGCATATTACCAATCTCCGTGAGAATCTCTTCTTTCCAATATTCTGTTGGGAGAGAATACAAGCGAATCCATACCAGCGCTATCGTTAGGTTCTCCTTATCCGGGTTGAAACGTTCTTTCCATGGCCTCAGGTATAGGCCCGCTAAATGGAAGAAGTATGGACCAGCATCAAAGATCATGTTACAATTAGCTTCGTTAAAGAATACCACCGTGAAGAAGCCTTTAGCTCCAAGCTGGAGATCGAAGTGCCCTTGGGGCTTCCATGTAGTATTTATCCACCATTCCAGAGCTTTCTCAGATGGCCAAATTCCAACGAATTTCCCAGTGAGAGCATGCTCCTTCATATATTGTATGTCCTCTCTGATACGCTCAGATCTGATCTGAAGTCTTGGTATCTTTCTTGATTTTGGCATGCACCGCCCTAGTTTCCAGGGTCCCGTTGCAAATGCAGTATCTTTGATTATTCCACTATGCCCGGCTTCCTCCTGACCAACAATAGACTTTGGAGCTTCCACAACACCTTTTCCTTTGTCCTTGACCAAAACAGGGTCAGGAGGCTGAGCCTCCCCCCCCTGGCACCTCCATTCTGATTAAACCCTGCTGCAGCAGGGTATCTGTAACCTGGCCCGAGACCACCTTGCAGCTTCTGAGTTAGACTGTTTTCCCTTACACCACCGTAAAACCTTCCACCTTCATCGCCATCCAGAGCTCCTCCCTAAAATATAAACCATATGATATTGGGTACTTGTTGATGGACAAAGCATGCAATTATATTTTATTAGTATTAATATATATTATTAATTGTATTAATTTAATTAATCATAAATATTTTAGAGATTAATTGTGAACTCATCTATCTATAATATTAGATTTATTAATTCAATTTTAATATAAGATTTATGAACTCAAATATTTTTAATTTATAAAAAATAGTTTACAATTCATTTATGAAGAATAGTTCATAACATTTTAATTTTCTATTTATTTCATAAACTATTAATAGTTTATAACATTTTAATTTACTATTTATTTCATAAACTATTTATAATTTTAAAATTTTAATCATCTTCAACAATATACATTGTTTTTTTATAAAAAAAATATTATTTATAATTAAATAGCCATATAGATCTAGATCATGTATAAATATTATCATGTTTAGCTTTCTGTATATTTCTACACCAATTGGAGCATTAAGTATTATTTATAATTGAAAAGTATAAATGTAGATCATTTATAAATCTTCATTAAGTTTAGATTTTTAAAGCATTTGTTAATTTAAAACAAGTGAAATAGCAACAATGTTGCTTATACCTGCCTTTAAAAAAGATTTAAATTTTACTTGTAAAAATTTAGTAAATATATTTAAGCTTTCACTATAAATATATTTACAGTGGATGTAAACATCATATGTATTTCTTGTAATATTGTATTTGTAAATAATCTAAATGTTAAAAAATTTAAATGTATTTATCAAATATATTTATTGTATTTAAATATATTTAGTAATTATATAATCTCAACAATTAATATTTATAATTTAAATTTTAATAACTTTTCTATTTGAAAAAGAAACAATGTTGTAATATATATAAAAAAAATCTTGTAATAAGATTTGGTGACATTATTATAAAGCTAAATATAATATAGAATTGAATCGATTGACCCTAACTTGCGATATTTATAGTCTTCTAGAATGATGAGTATTGTTCTACATTTATTTAACTAATGAATATTTTTTGTTCATAGTGCTAATTAAAATAAGATTGTTTTTTAATGATTTATGATTTACTTAAATGTGAACATTACAAATCTGATTAAGTAATCAAGATTTCGACGTTTTCCTTTATTTATATTGTTAATTAAACATGGGCCTACCTTAATGCGTATAACTTTATTATAGATCCAAATAGATTATATGATTAACTTTAGTCTACATTTTCGTCATCACTAAATTGCAATTTTAAACTTCGATTTTAGTGTAATATGTCATCTGCAAATCAATTTTTTTACATGTTAAATTTAGATTGATATTAATTTCATATCAAACAAATTTATTTATTTTTTAATTAAAAAAATTGTGTTTAAATTTTTTTTATTAAAATTTAAAAAAAAAAATTATTTATCTATTAAATCAATTACATTAATAAATAGTAATTTATTTATTTTATATTTTGAATTTGTTTAATAAATTGTGATTGGAATTTAATAAAAAAATTTGATAAAATTCAACTTGAAAATGTTTAAATTATATTTTTAATTCATAAACAAAATCAATATAAAAAACATAAAATAATTAAATTACACCAATTAATAATATTTTATAAATTATATTAAAACCACCCGCACCTGCCACCCCGTCCCATCGTATTTTGTTGGCCGGTGTGAAGAATGTATTAAAGTCACATACCTAGATTAAAGTGTAGTGAACATTTTGTTCACATGTGAATTATGTAGAATTAAAAGGTCAGGCATACATCGTGATAACTTAATGGCGAAGTAAGGTTGTAAGAGGAGGGTTTATGGATGAAAAGTTGTCGTCACCTGCAATAAATCCAATGCATACTACGTATGAAAGCCATCAGAACCATAGCAGTGTTTTTTCCAATGCATTCGAGGGAAAGACAAATGGCAGACTGTTATTAAAATTCTTAATAAATGGCAGAGTGTTATTATTGCTTTTGACAAATGGAAATTTATTATTATTTGTTGATTTTTGTTTTTATTTTTTATTTTTTTTATCTAACAATTTCCCATCCCATGTGATGTCCCTTGTTAGGAATTTTATTAAAATGGCAATTTTTCACTTTTTTCCCTAGTTAGACCTTTGACTAGTTTTGAGCTCTAGGTCCCCAAATTGCTCCAATTGCTCCCAAATATTCTGAGAAGTTATATGGATGATGTTATAACATAAATATGTGTTTCATGGATGCTTTTGGACCTTTAAAATACTTCTGCAAATCCTCTTTCAATTCTGGCCAATGTAGGGAACTTTACTAGTAATTTCCCTTTGACTAGTATTGGTCTCTAGGTCTCAAATTGACTCCAAATGCCTTCAAATCTTAAAGGAAGGTGTATGAATGATATTAGGACTTGAATATGATGTTAAGGGATGATATATGGACACCAAAATACCTCTTCAAACTCTCTTAAGATTATGGACCAAGTATGCAATTTTACTAGTAATTTGGGGTTCAAATCCCTCTGGGGTAAGTACTGAAAAATGGCTTCCCAAATGCCTCCAAAGACACTCAAATTTTTAAACAGAGGTAGGGAATGTATTAATGATGTTATTAAGGTCTCATGTGCACCATTAATTGATTATTATATATGTTCCAACCCTCTCCCATTCAGCTACAAAAATTACCAATTCGACCCTTGGGGAAATGACACTATTTCTTTTCCCAATGCAATTAAACTGAGTAAAAATACTTCAAATGCTCAAGTACAGTACATGAAACTTTTAAAATACACCCATGGCAATCTATTAATCATAAATTTATTATATAAACATCCATTCATTCGAAATCATCAGCATTATCTTGCTATACATCAATGTAGTGGGGAAATGGCACTGTTCTTTCATTAAAAATGAGATTTATACATTTCTACTTGGAATTTCGACCTGAAACTTTTTGGAGATGAAGAACAGAGTATTTTCTTCATATTAAAAAATAAATGGGGCATTAGAAGCTCCCTGAAAGAGTACAATAGCTCACCAAAAACGCCCTCCCTCAAGGATCAAGAATATGCCATCAAAACATGAAATGGTTGAAGGAGTGAGCTGCAATAGAAGAAACCATGAGCTACCCTGTAGCTTACACCTGCAAATAAAGGCTCCATTAAGGCTCCAAATGAAAGGTCTGAATGGCCTTTCCAATTACCAACTTGGATGGAAATCTTTCACCCTCGAAATTGGCTAAGGCAAGAAACTAGTCATCTAGTAGCTCTCCCTCTTCACAAATGCAATTGCAAATTCTAAAAATGATCAAAATATGGTTTCATTATTTTCTATTGACATTTATAAATTTTTAATGTCCTCCATGGGTCAAATTCCTTCCAAGAGACTCATGCCAACTCAAGTTGGGAAGAGATTCCAGAGAACGCCACTTGTACAACAATTCCTAGTCTCCCACTTCTACCAAATCACATGTGGAAGCATCTTAGCTTCCCTAACACCCTTGAGCGCCCTCTTGAAGTCTATTTTTAGCCCTGACATGTCATACATTTCATATGTCATCCTTCAGGTCTGATTTGTGTCATAGGTGTCATAGCATCTTCATCATTGTTGTCATAGAGCTAGGGAATCTAGCCCAAGTGTCTCACTAGCTCCAAATTGCCTCTTCCTCTTCCATGGGAGTTAATATTCCTTTATATTTCGACCTTGGATGAGTCATGCCATAAATAATACAATTTGGACTCCCCCAAGTATGTTACCATTCACCTTTAATTTGAATTGGTGAGAGAATGATGCCAAGTGTAGTGGGAAAAATCTAGCCATATATGGGCCCCACTTCTTGCATGTGTCTTCATGATCAAATGCCACTTTGATTTTCACTTGCATATATTTATTTAACTCCTTTATTAAATTTTTATGCCATTCTAATGTTCAAACATCATTTAATATCCCCATTATTCCAAATCCCAAAGCTTCCACCCCAAACCTAGGAAACTAGTAATTTTCCTCCTTGGCAATTATTTGACCTTTAGCATCAATTTGAAAAAATCTAATGAATAGGGCCAATGTGATTAGACCATTGTGACCCAATGCCAAATTTGGGACATGACAAATACTCCCTTCCCAATATTGCTTGTCGTCAAGCAATTTTAAACATGGGTGTTGAAGAACCTGCTTTCTGTATAATTCTTTGAAGTTGCCATTGAATTGCCCAACCTTGAGTCTTTGAGTTTCCATGAATATTTTAGAGAGGAACCACCATGCTTGCTGTTGCACTAATCTGATAAAAATCACTTTATTAAGTGGGAAATCCATCTCCCATAGTGCTTGTTTCCCAAAAAAAATTGAAACCAATGAAACAAAAATTATTCCAAGGTCTCATTGCTTGTATTGCACCCCAACAATTAAGACTCCAACCCACACCATTAGATAAGAGGATTTATGGATACCATTTTCTTGTATGCATTCTTCCAAACATCATGAGTACCAAAAATATATTATCAAAGTACATAACAACATAATGAAAATGTACATCAAGGACATGCTTCATCAAAGAGTCATGAAAGTGCTTATACCTCCAAGCAAGTAGACCACCATTTTCAAAGTACATACAATCTTCAAGTGGCCCATCAAATATGCTCCAGTGACATAGGTGAGGATCCCATGTCCTATAATGCTACTCCAAAAGGATGTGATATGCATCAAAATATTCATCCATGTATTATTTCATCCAAGAAGTGAATGAAGAATCTCCACTAAAATCTTAACCAAATAATGAGCAAAAAAAACAAGGAGACTTCAAATGACTCAAAGATGTCTCACCTATACATCCCTGAATGTGAGAATCATAAAGATATAACAAAGTATGTGGCTACCAACAAAAATGTTCTCCAATCATAAATCTATTCACCCAAGTGTTGGATGAAGATCCTCCAACGTCAAATGAATCAAGTGTTGAGCAAGAAAAACCATGAGTCTTCAAGTGACTCAAATGCATATCATAAGTGCATCCATGTAGATTTGCATCATCATAAAGTGACAAATAATGTTGCTGCAAATGTGAATAAGAATATGCTACAACCATGTCATCATAAAAGGTAAATCTAGGAGTTCCATAATCCTCATGTGGCACCATCAAAAAGAATCATTTCACCCATACTTCATTGAGACTAATGCTACAAAACATGGAATTGTAGGATGTAGGAGAATGAACTAACTCACACAATTGATCAAAAAGTGCAAAAGTTTTATCATGGGAAGGATCCATATGGGTAGTATCATGCAGATCCTTCAAAAGTATGAAACCTTTGTCATAGATTGGTTCCAATGTAGAGGAATCATACTCTTCTTTAAAAATTGCATAACCTTCATCAAGAGACAATTCAAGTTCCTCTTCCACCACATCAGGTGTTTGAATCTCTTCAAGTTCATCTTCAAACATATCAAGAATATTCAAATTTCTACATTTCTCATGATCCACCATGTCATGAGAATCCTCCAAACAATCTACCATTTGACAATCTGAAACATAGGAGGAAAAACAAGTATCTTGCAACTTTTCAAGAAGTTGCTCATTTTGAATTGTGAGCTTATGATTATCCTCATTATTCTTCAAGTATGTATCATGTAACAATTCATTAAGCTCAAACAAATGGTTTCTATAAAAAAGGAAAGACATGAAATTACCTTTGATGTGGCACATTGCTCTTTGAATCTTCTCCATGTCTTCAAGGAAGGATGTTTCCTCCAATGAAGTACCTCTCCAACAAGAATTTGACACCAAAGCTTGAGTGTTATGGAGAATGCTGAGGGACTCTTGGATCTTCTTTTCATTCATTTTTAAGGACCGTTCAAGAAAATGAGGCTCTTGCAAATGAACCTCCTCATCTTCTTCATTTTTGCTTGGACCAACTTCATGAAGCTCAAGTGGTGATGGGGAAGTTGATCTTGATTCTTATTCAAATGCTACAAGGTCTTCATTATCATGCTTAATGGAACTTGGGATTGCAGCAACACTTTCAAAAGTGATCTCTATGTCACCAACATAGAGGTGTGAGCACCCATCAGTAGGTACTCCTTCATAGTTTAAGCATCCAGCAATAGATGCTCCTTGGTTCATGTCTAAGCTAGAAGGTGTCTCGAAATGATCTTCCATATTTTCAATAGAATCTTATTCATGCTCTTGTGATTTCTCTTCATTTTTATCCTTCAAGCAAGATGATGCATTTTGCTCCTTGTTTTCCTTATGATCAATATCTTTGGAATCTCTTTTTTAAAAATTCCCAAAAGCTCTCCTCAAGTGGGACATAATTTCAAGCACACATATATGATACTCACTCCAAGGTTCTTTACAAGAAGGGCATAAACCTTTCTTTACTAACTCCACATCTTCATTTTTGGGCCTATTTTCAAAAACATGTTTAGCATAGTACTCAAAAGACATGGCATTTTGTGTATTTTTGCTTGAAGCAAGATATTCTTGATATTTTTTATATTGTTGAGGCAAGGTTTTATATGTTGCTCTCCATCTTTGGAACTCACTCATAGAATTATCCTTGGTTAGTGTGACACACTCATATTCATCAGATTTAAAGTCATAAGAATAATATTCATTTCTCTTGATATTGTAATAAGTGTTGAATGATGGCACCTCTTCCTTGTACCATTCACATTCTACTTCATATTGCTCATAAGCATCTGCATATTCCTCATAAGAATTATACTCATAGGATTCATCATAATAGTAATACATGGCTGCCAATTATTCTTGAATGTATGTACCTAATCCACAAGTGCAAGGACCATGCTATGATACCACTGTAATGTCCTTTGTTAGGAATTTTATTAAAATGACAAATTTTCCCTTTTTTCCCTAGTTAGACCTTTGACTAGTTTTGAGCTCTAGGTCCCCAAATTGCTTCAATTGCTCCCAAATATTTTGAGAAGGTATATGGATTATTTTATAACATAAATATGTGTTTCATGGATGCTTTTGGACCTTTAAAATACTTCTTCAAATCCTCTTTCGATTCTGTCCAATGTAGGGAACTTTACTAGTAATTTCCCTTTAACTAGTATTGGTATCTAGGTCTCAAATTGACTCAAAATTCCTTCAAATATTCAAGGAAGGTGTATGAATGATATTAGGACTTGAATATTATGTTAAGGGATGATATATGGACACCAAAATACCTCTTCAAACTCTCCTAAGATTCTGGACCAAGTATGCAATTTTACTAGTAATTTGGGGTTCAAATCCCCCTGAGGTAAGTACTGAAAATGGCTTCCCAAATGCCTCCAAAGACACTCAAATTTCTGAACATAGGTAGGGAATGTATTAATTATTTTATTAAGGTCTCATGTGCACCATTAATTGATTATTATATCTGTTCCAACCCTCTCCCATTCAACTACAAAAATCACCAATTCGACCCTTGGGGAAATGGCACTATTTCTTCTCCCAATGCAAATAAACTGAGTAAAAATACTTCAAATGCTCAAGTACAGTACATGAAACTTGTAAAATACATCCATGGTAGTCTAGTAATCATAAATGTATCATAGAACCATCCATTCATTCGAAATCATCAACATTATCATGCTATACATCAATGTAGTGGGGAAATGATATTGTTCTTTCATTAAAAATGAGATTTATACATTTCTACTTGGAATTTTGACTTGAAATGTTTTGGAGATGAAGAATGGAGTATTTTATTCATATTACAAAATAAATGGAGCATTAGAATCTCCCCCAAAGAGTACAATAGCTCACCAAAAACGCCCTCCCTCAAGGATCAAGAATATGCCATCAAAACTTGAAATGGTTGAAGGAGTGAGCTGCAATAGAAGAAACCATGAGCTTCCCTGTAGCTTACACCTGCAAATAAAGACTCCATTAAAGCTTCAAATGAAAAGTCTAAATGTCATTTCCAATTACCAACTTAGATGGGAATCTTTCACCCTCGAAATTGGCTAAGGCAAGAAACTAGTCATCCACTAGCTCTCCCTCTTCACAAATGCAATTGCAAATTTTACAAATGATCAAAAGATGGTTTCATTCTTTTCTATTGAAATTTATAAAGTTCTAATGTCCTCCATGGGTTGAATTCCTTCCAAGAGACTCATGCCAACTCAAGTTGGGAAGAGATTCCAAAGAATGCCACTTGTACAACAATTCCTAGTCTCCCACTTCCACCAAATCACATGTGGAAGCATCTTAGCTGCCCTAACACCCTTGAGCGCCCTCTTGGAGTCTATTTTTAGCCTTGACATGTCATATACGTCATATGTCAGCCTTCAAGTCTAATTTGTGTCATAGGTGTCATAGCATCTTCATCATTGTTGTCATAGAGCTAGGAAATCTAGCCCAAGTGTCTCACTAGCTCCAAATTGTCTCTTCCTCTTCCATGGGAGTTACTCTTCCTTTATATTTCGACCTTGGATGAGTCATGCCATGAATAATACCTTTTGGACTCTCCCAAGTATGTTACCATTCACCTTGAATTCAAATTGGTGAGAGAATGATGCCAAGTGTAGTGGGGAAATCTAGCCATATGTGGGTCCCACTTCCTCCATGTGTCTTCATGATCAAATGCCACTTTGATTTTCACTTGCATATATTTGTTTAGCTCCTTTATTAAATATTTATGTCATTCTAATGTTCAAACATCATTTAATATCTCCATTATTCCAAATCCCAAAGCTTCCACCCCAAACCTAGGAAACTAGTAATTTTCCTCCTTGGCAATTATTTGACCTTTAACATCAATTTGACAAACTCTAATGAATAGGGCCAATGTGATTAGACCATTGTGACCCAATGCCAAATTTGGGACATGACATCCCACCAAAGGTAAATTGTCACTTCTTAAGTTTTGGCCAATCAAAAAATAGAATACTAAATTTTAAATATTATAAAAACTATTTTTTAATTTTTAAATATTGAATTTAATAATATATTTTTGAAAACTATATAAAAATCTCTATGGCAAAAGCAAAAATAATTTGAAAATGAAAAAAATTTAAATCCTAACTGATTACTATATAATTGCCTTCGACGGATATAAAAAATGAAATAAAACTTAAAAACATATGCAATTTGCCAATTTGTTTTAAAAATTTGATTATTGTGGATTCCCTTAATCTGAATCAATATAGCATGAAAAATCTGAATGTTCTTTTAAACAAAATCATCTTAAGGAAATTCGTCAAGCTCATTTTTCCCAATGCCAATGCTCGTACCAGTTCACTGCGAAGATTAGAAGTTTTGGAGCTTGAGGGTCGTCATGGTGACGTCGTGCATTTACTCGATAGATTTACTGAGGTAAGTACACTTTCAGTTTCACCGAGTATTGTCTTGAAATTTGTACGTTCTACTCCCCTATTCCGTTTTCTCAAATGGTTAGGAACCAACATGGAATTGCAGGATAAGATAGTGTTGAAAAATACCCCATCTCTACAATCACTTGGAATTGATTTTACCGAACTTAAAAATCTAAGAGATTTAGATCAATCTGATATAACTACAAAAATCCCTCTCTATTCCAATATCTACAATTGCGCGACTGGAGGATGCTATCCTCAATATAAATGAAAGTTCTCATGTGCTGAAATTCTTGAAAGTTCAAGGTCTCCATATGGCGACAGACAAAGGAGTTATCGCCGAATCGGTAGCATTTTACAGGTAGTAGAACAACTAAACTAAGCACGGCCAAACTTCCCCAGATTACTACAGCATGAAACCACAGTAAATAATGAGCCAACGAAATTGAAGAGTTCAAATATGACAAATGGATTTTCCCCACCCACTTCGCAGCTGCAATAAAACTAGAAACCTGATCAAACTTCTCAGCTGCGTTATCAAAAAGAATTTCTGGAAATTTTCATTGTGAAGATGGATTCTCCACTCTTCTTCTTTACAAAGATGAACACATACTTTCCTGCAACTGCTGGAAAGGGAAACCTAACTGCAGGGAGGATTCATATTTCAGAAATGGCTAATCAGTCAAGAAATACACAAATCGAAAATTACACAGAAGCACCTGTGATTAGTTGGTGGTCCTGTTGGTGCTGCGTTCTGTTGGGGTCCCTTGGTGATGCGTTCTCCCTGCGTTCGTTCAGTGATAAATGCTTCATTCACACCAGCAAACCTGCCGACCATTATGTGGTATTTGTAATCGATGCACTATTCCAGCCACGTTGCGATGGAGTAACGTTCCAGTTCCAGCCACGCTCGCTGTGCTGCGATTAATATGTTATTTCAGCCTTCCAGTCACGTTACAGTTCCAGTTCCAGCCACATTTCAGCCAAGACTACGTGCGTTTAATATGATATCCAGCCAAGAGTAACGCTTTTAAGTGGAGTGGATCGTTACAATAGTACAAAGCAATGGAGCACAACCACTTGGCGTTTCAATAAATTATTGAAATTATTTTAAATAATTATAGTTGTTGATTGGATTTAAATATGCGTCTAAGTTATTTGGGCATCTTAGCCATCTGTTATTAAAAAATAAAAAATCAACTACCCAACTCCCACCTCCAAATGTTAAAATAAAACGCCTATTGACATAATAAATGACTAAACATCAATATGTTTCTATTATGAACCAATGAGATAAAGAATGATTTTTGGTTTTTGATAGAGAGAGTATACAAAGCTTGTGACTTCAATTTTTATGCAAATCAATTGCTACAAGCATCATGAAAAATTAAAATAAAATTGTAATTACTATGAATAGTTGTGTAGAGAAGTTACCAACTTGGGTACTTTGTTAATTTTCTTAAACTTTTAAGAAATTGTTTTTCAAGAGTGTTTATATATATATATATACTAACTAGTTTATTTTTTCAAATTTCCATTTCAATGGTTTATATATATATATATATACTAGTTTATTTTTTCAAATAGGAAACACATTTTTTTATGTAGATTTTGTGTCAATATTGCTCTAATTAATTATTATATTTTACTTCTGGATGTTTTTCCAATACATGTATTGCATTGGAGGTTATAAATTTAATATAACCACTTTGACTTAAAATATTTATGCTAAAAGCAATCATCCTTGAGTTATTTTGACAATATTTGACAATATATTTCAAACTCTGATCCATCACCGAATTCATGTGCCCATTTAAGCTTTCACACCATCACCGCATCATCGAATTGTTATGGCCATTTACGACTATCTTGACAATAAATTTTCCAGTTATTTATGAATTCAACCAATGTTTCGTGAAGATTGCTGTTAGTTTATCAGAGGTGAGTCGATACGGAAAAGGTCATATCCAAGAGCATTTGGCCTAGTGGTATGATTATCGCTTAGGGTGCGAGAGGTCCCGAGCTCAATTCTCGGAATGCCCCTGCCTTCCTTTGTCGTTCTTTCTATCAAATGCACAGGAAAGTTGTTTTGGTGCTTTTGATAACTGTACATAAAACGTGTTTTGATAAAATGGATTACAGGGTATCCAAGTAGATAATTCTGTTTTGAACACAGTGAAGGACCTTTCGACATTTCGGACCTGCCATACTAGTCCACCTTCAGGATAGGTGAGCAGTTTGATTTCCAAAAAATTGCTCCAATATAAATTCCTTAATTAATTTAAACATTATTCCAAAAATATTTGATTGTTTTGTTTATTTTTTATGTTATTTATTTATTTTTGTACCACTGAACTGAATTATTAAAGGCTTTTATTGGAATAATGTTCATAAATAAATAAAAATACAACATTCAATAGAAAGGCTTCTTAACATTCAATAGAAAGGCTTTTATTGAATGTTGTATTTTTTATGTTATTTATTTATTTTTGCACCACTGAACTGAATTATTAAAGGCTTTACACCACCTCTCTTGTATTTTTATTGAATGTTGTATTGTATTGGTAGAGAGCTGGTTCAATCTGTGTGGTGTGTACAGGACGAGATAATACAACAGAATGTTCATGCTCAGATTTATTAGCGTTTGACTGTATTTCACATATATAAATACATGCTCCATTATGAATTAGATTGGTTCTGTGCGTATGCTTGTTGTTATATGGTGTTCATTTTGCCAGTCCTCCCTGATGAATGATATGTTTTTCTTTTAACATTAAGATATTTTCTATTAGTTCTTGCAATTTCCAGGTTGAAGAAAGGATTGCAAAAACAAAGTTTAGAGGCTCATGAGAACTTGGCAAGTTGTCTTATTTGCTGCCAAAGGATCTATTGAAATCAGTATTGTGTTTCAGATACAGGTGAAGGCACTGAGATAAATGTTATTTTCAGAGACAAAGGTTATTTTCTCAACAATTGGTATCTGAGCAGGTTGGAGCCAGCCCCTGCTGTAGAAGAAGTTTCCTGTTAAAGGCTATCTAGTGTGCATTTGGTCTGCCTACAAGCCTGTGAGATTCTGTGGATGCCAGAATTTGGAAGTGGGATCCTTTGGTAGTGGTAGAAAACAAGCAATGAACCTGTTATCTGCCTGAACTAGGCCTGTTACAGCATTTGTGTGAGCTGGGTCTCACAATTTCATTTTTGGGGACAACCATTTGAAGCAACATGGAAACTACATCCATGAGTGACATGGAGAAATTGAATGGGGCTAATTTTATCCTATGGAAAGCTCAGGTGGAATACATATTGATCTTGAAATATTAAAATTTTCCCATTGAGGGAGCAAGACGTAAACCTTCCTCAATGCTAGATGAAGAGTGGAACAAGCTTGATAGGAAGGCCATTGCTACAATCATGCAATACCTATCAAAGAATGTCTACTTCAATGTGGCTCGAGAGAAGACAACAGTAGATCTGTGGAAAGAATTGCATGATTTGTATGAGAAAAACACATCATCAAACAAGGTATTTTTTATGAAGTAACTGTTATCACACAACTTGTAGTTGCCCCTAGTGGTATCCCATCTGGGACGGTAGAGGAGATGGGCAACTAAAGAGGTGACCCAAGAGATGCCACGGTTCCCAATGCAAGGTGGGAGTCACGTCAACCGAGGCACTCTTCGCTTTAGGTCAAGGTGAAACAAGACCTAGGGGGAGACCCTATAACCAATCAAAGGTGATTGGATCCAAACAAAGGTTCCTAGGGATGAGTAAATGACAAGTTACGGAAACCAATGCAAGGTAAGTGGACCTAGAAATTAAGGTATGGTTGAAGGTGGTTTGGGAGATGAATAGTGTTTCAACCAATGTATGACTTAGGCCACTTAATGAGCTAGAAGGATAAGATCTAGTACCATGATTTACACAAGTGGGACCTACTTCCTTGGGATATGTGAGATGGCTTAAAGTGGACCCACACGGTGAAGGTGAGGGATGCAATTGGTACTAGTGGATGTGTGACGAGTGGATCTATGGATCTAAGTTGTTTTTAGGAGTACCCATGTACCGGATCTAGAGTTTGACACAATTCCCAAGGAGTGCGACTTGCTTAGAGGAGGACTAGTGCCTTGTTGGATGGGCTAATGGGGTCAAAAGGTATGTCAAAGTGTAGATCGGGACACCTAGGAGCCAAGTCAAGTGGGCTAATTGAGATTGAATGGTTGGATCTTGCTAGATCTAGGTTTTCATGAAATGACCCTAAGTGGACCACAATCCCTTGAAACAAGGAATGCTACCCCCAAGGCAGATCGTCACAAAATGATACTCTAGACCTAGGTTTCAAGCTATGGTCGTTCCAAATCCGCAAAAATCTCAACCACCCACTTCCTCAAAGTGGGCAAACTCACTTCCCCAAGGGAGTGCGACTTTCCTCAAGGAGGGTTAAAAGGTGGGTTAAGTGGACCAAATCAAGTCCAATGGCCACCAAACTATAGATCCAAGTAGCTTATGCCCCGATCTATGTGGATCTAGAAAATTATGTCAATCCAAGGGCTAGATCTTACTAGATCTGAGTTTTAAGGTGCCAAGAAATTCAAAAAGGGGATTTTAATCCCTTAAAATGTGGAATGATGCCCACAAGGTAGAATTCACCAAAGTAACAATCTGGGGATAGGTTATCAAGTGTCTAGATTGCAAATCAAGTGGGATCTCACCTACCCATGTGCTAGATCTAACCAAACAAGCCTCTCTTAGGGAAGTGCGATTTGGTTCAAGAGGGCTTTTTGCCTTGAAAAGTGTACCAATTTTAACCCAATCACCACCAAACTATAGATCCAATTAGGGGTGGATGCTATAGAGGTGGGTTTTCAAGATCTTCTCAAAAGCAAGGCTAGATCTAAGTAGATCTAAGAAATATAAAAATTGGGGTTTTTAATTAATTAGGGTTTGAGACCAATGAAGATAGAATGGATGAAAGAGGCACATACCTTGTAGATCTTACCTCAATTGCTTGTGGCCACCTTGCAAATTTGATAGCATTCTCCTATGTGTATATTCAAGAGTGAGATCCAAGAGCTCCAACCAAAACGTCCTCCTCCAAGATAGCCAAATCGTCCTCCTCCTACAAGACAAGATCAAAGAAACAAGTCAAGCAAGATGATTACGAAAATGATAGAAAGATGTAATAGAAAGCATCAACTATGTCACAAAGATACAATAATGATACTCCCTGTCACAAGATCAACCCAAGAGAGAATATGTGGATCCCTCCAACAATAACCCTCAAGAAATCGCCCTCCTCTCCACCAATTCGACTTTCCTGTAAGAAGACTAGTAGAAGCACCAAAATCCACAATGATACATAGAAGAGATACTGTATATTCAATATGCAAGAGAATCCACAATAGAAGAGAGATATGCTCCACAAAGAAATGTTCTATTCCAATATTCCAGAGCTCCAAAGGTGAGCTATACAATAGGGGGTCTCCTCCTTATATAGGATAATAAAGACCAAAACCCTAGATCTCAAAACCACTTTACAACAAGATGAGTGGTTGAGATTAAAATATCTCAATATACAATCAATGGCTAAGATGAATCATAACAATATATCACATGGATCACCCAATATAATGATGATGTCATAGTATAAAGTAATCATGGAGGGTGACGTCATCCACTAGAAGGGGTAAAAATACCAAAATCCACCTCATGATGACTAGGACATGACAAAATAAGCACATGGTGGGACTAGGAGGCATCAATCCTTACTAGCTCATCCCCAAGGCACAATAAAATAATAAAATATGTCCAAGATAATATAAATGATCAAATTTGTCCTCAAAATATGTGACAGACAAGCAGTAAAAGACCTCCTGTGATCGCTGTGGGCATACCCACATGGTGAAAACTGGCTGGAAGATAGTGGGATCACCCTGGAAGACCTCTGTGAAAACCAAATGCCAAAACCTTGCCTCAATTTCCCAAATCGAATTCCTCAGTGACCACTTTATCCCATTTTTTAACTGCCTCGGTAACTGTGAAAGTGCCAAAACTGCCTCCTAGGGCATCTGCGCTGTCCATCTGAGCCCACCAGGCTCTCCAGAAGGGGGGGTAAATGGTAAAAACAAGTGGCTGGACCATCCCCTCCATCATCATTTCCCTAGGTGAACTGGCCTCTCATGGCCCCTGCTGCTTAGTCTGGGAAATCAGTCCCAAATCTGGTCAACAGGTGTAAAACTGCATCAATCACTGTCAGAAATGCCCGGAACTGAAAGATAAGTGTCTCATTAGATTCAGAAGACCCAAATCCACTAGGAATGTGTACTCATACACCATGGGTTGCCCTAATGGGCCAGCTGTAGGGTCCACCATATATGGACAATGCACAATCTGTTGATCTGAAGTAATAAATAACTTTGCTGAACTGCATCAATCATCATCCGCATCATATGTCCATCATATGATATCATCATCAAGTATGTGGGACCATCAATCATCATCAATATGCATATATATATGGCCCACATCATCACGGATCCCAATAATATACAACCAAGGATAAATCACATCAGTAGACTAAGACATGCTTCTCTAATCATTCTCACAGCCAAGCTCAAAGTATAACATCCATTCAGTGGCATTAATCAAGTTAGTATATTCCTTTGTTATATATAATTACTTGCACACCAGTTCAAATGACAAACTCACCCATTGGACATGGTCAAACTGCTAGTGAAGGATGAAGGCTAGGAACAAGGTTGGGCCAAGGGGTTGACTTATCTAACTTAACTCAAAAATACTTTGGACTGGGAGAAGGGGGAAAGCTACAAACTCTGTGCTGGACAAAATAACACGGGGAATGGCTGTGCCTCACAAATGGATAAGTTGTTCAGAGAGTGCTTATTCAACTTACGCATCATGTCTACATCAAGTTGATCCAGGTTCATTAGGATCATTCAATTTCATTTCATGGCCTTTTTGGCCTACATAACCCTTCGGATCTCAGGTGTGCTGATAAGCACAGCTAGTTGCAGCTTGCATCCAGGGCATGTTTTTCAAGTACATATAAGGTCAGCAATTGTTTAGATATAGCTTTTAAGAACCATTGCTTTTTGGACCTTTCTTATACTCTTCGAGGAGTATTTTTAGCTGTTCATCGCTCTTGCCCTTTTTAGTTTCCATGGGTGAATTTATAAGTTTCCATAGGTAGAACATGAGCTTTCAGTTTTAGCCAACAACATCTCAAGTGACTAGGGGGAGTTTGAGCCAATGCCAAACATCGGGACAACCGACCAGAATGATTTAGGCCTACAATCCAACTCACCAAAGGCAAGTTTTGTCACCAACTTAGAGCCGAGACACTGAATATACAGGGATGCGGTCCAAACACAGAGGTAGAAAAATGGGGAAGTCCTCAGTATCAGAAAGTCAAATGAGACAAGTCAAGGTATAAAGTCAAATAGGAAAGTCATGTATGGATGGAGTCAAGTGAATATGGAGCCTACACTAGCAGACAACTGGTGTCAGGTAAGACCATATCTATGTAAGGTGGAAAGCCAATGGGTTTTGTTAAATGACCTAAATGTGCAAGCAATTGTCCATTTTATGATTTATAGTTCATTTTAAGCAGTTTGCCACATCAAGAATAATATACCAAGCAGATGCTGTAAACATGACTAAATCGACAAGATAATAATCCACAGTCAGTAATAACATATCCATAGATCATACAACATCATCATGGTAATAATCATCATACACCGTCTGAAACACTGCTGCAATACATCTCTAAGCACTGAACTGAAACTGTATGGGAAAAAGGGTCACATCGGTCATCAAATCTAAACTCTCAAGGCTCAGCCTTGACACAAGGTCAAACATAAGTCTGAATAATATACTGCTCTGATCATGAGTGATCACAAAAATATACAATCATCATAGCCATGCTCTGAATAATGGAAGCTCTGGAATGTGCAGATATCTGCTAAACAAGAATAGTAGCCCTGCTACTATGGTGTGATAACAGTAACTATATAACCTCAAGATGAAGGAGGGTGCTTTAGTTCCAGAGCACTTAAATGAATTTAACATAATTACCAACCAACTTGCCTCGTGCTTGCCTCTGCTAAAATTGTATTGGATGATGAAATCAGAGCCATCCTACTCATGTGCTCCATGCCAGACAACTGGAAGAAGTTGATCGTTTCCATGAGAACTTCAACACCTAGAGGCACCCTGAGTTTTGATAGTGTTAGCAGCAACTTAATGAATGAGGAGCTGCGACGAAAATCAGTCACAGAAAATCAGGGAGGAGAAGCTCTAGCTATAGTTGATCATGGAATAAAATTTGACCGAAGTAGACAGGGGCTTTCAAATTCAAGAGGGAAATCAAAATCAAGAAGAGGCATAATTACTTGCTATCATTGTGGAAAACCAGGACACATGAAAAGAGAGCACGCTGGATATGGAAGAGAGAACAAAAGGAGCCAAAATCAGCTAGCTCAAATAAAAAATCAGCTAACATAAATGAAGGTGAGCCCACTGTTGTAGCTTTAGATAATGATGTTTTATTTACTGTTTCAATAGAAGAAGCATGCATATATACTTCTAGCAGTAGCATTGATTGGATCCTAGACTTTGGGGCATCTCACCATGTAACCCCATGCAAAACCAATTTTGTCTCATATGAAGTTGGATACTATGGTAGAGTACATTTGGGAAATAATTAATTATGTAATATTGTTGGAGTGGGAGATGTCTGAATCCAATCAAAGGATGGCCATGATATCTTGCTGGAAAAAGTTAGGGATGTCCCAGAAATGAACATGAGCCTAATTTCAGTGGGGCAATTAGATGATGAAGGCTGCTCCACTAGCTTTGGAAAGAGTGGATATAAGGAGCGTTGGTCATGGCTAGAGGAATCAAAACAAGGACATTGTATACCTTAAGAGAAAATACAAGAAAATCAGATGTGGATGCTGTTGCAAGAGAAGGAAACTCACCAGATCTATGGCACAAGCGCTTGGGCCACATGAGCGAAAAGGGGCTAAAAATCCTTGTTGGCAAAAATATGCTCCCAAGTTTGAAATCTTATGAGTTTGGATTTTGTCGGAATTGTATATATGGTATGCAACATAGAGTCTCATTTATGAGAAGAGGACATGAAAAAACAAAATTTATTGGAATTGGTACACTTCGATGTATTTAGGTCAATCAATGTAAAGTCTAGGAGGAGCCTCATATTTTGTTACTTTCATAGATGATGCATCTAGGAAGGTTTGGTCCTATCCTATGAAAGGCAACAATGAGGTATTTGAGATATTTCAAAACTTTCATGTTGGTGTTGAAAGAGAGACTAACAAACTAGTCAAGTGCTTGAGGACAGATAAAATGGTGAATATTGCTCCAATGCCTTCAAGGACTATTGCAATAGGTTTGGCATAAAGCATGAGAAGACCATCCCTAGTACTCCTCAACAAAATAGTACTGCAGAAAGGATGAATCGCACTATCATGGAGAAAGTGAGGAGCATATTATCAAATTCCGAGTTGGAGAAGCATTTTTGGGCAGAAGCGGTGAGGACAATTTGTTACCTCATCAATCAATCTCCTACAATAGCCTTGGATGATGACATTCCTAAAGAAGTTTTGACCGGTAAGAAGGTAAACTATTCTCACCTAAACATTTTTGGATGTGAAGCATTGTACATATTCCCAAAGAGCAAAGAACTAAGTTAGATAGCAAATCCATGAAATGTACTTTCTTGGGATATGTGAATGGTGAATTTGGTTACGGTTTATCGGATCCGGTTAAATGTAAAGTTATTAGAAGCAGTAATATTATATTTAATGAATTAGAGATGTTTAAGAAGCCTATAGGTGATATGGAGTTCAAGAAACCTATTGTAGGTATGTTGAGCAGCAAGAAAACATACCATCTGTAACATACCCCTTTGCTGAAACATTTAATGTTTGAAGAAAACATTATCTTAACTTTTATTGTAAAGTTTTATATTTTGGCCAAGTGGCCAAGGATGACTGTAATTGCACAATATTATTATTTAATAAAATAAAATAGGAGACACTCACCCAAAGAGACTGTTGAAAGAGTGTTTACTGACCCACTAGGTGGAATGGAATCTGGGGTAGAAGGCAATGGACAAGTGGCAGCATCATGAACTTAGTAACTCGCTGTTTTTATGGGATAACTCCCTTGAATTGTGATCAAAGTTCCCTGAAAGATGGGACTGGAGCTTGAGGCTCATTTATTTGGAAACTGACCACTAAAGACCTAGGCATCTTTATAAGCCATCGAATTGAGCAAAGGCTCGCACTTTTTCTGACGAGAAAATTTACCTTGTGGTTCTGCTATATGCACACAAGATATTTGACGAGGAGAAGCTATGTTTTGAGTTGTAGTGTAAGTCTGTTTCACATCCGCTAAGTGCAGAGAGTTATTTTGAGGTGTATTGCAAGTCTCCATTGATTGCTGGAAGTATAACCTAAGTGTCTTGCTTTTACACAGAGTCTTCTACCTAGTGGTTCAGTAAACAGGCTCGGGGGTCCAAAGGAGCAAGTGATCTTGGCTGCTTCTTGGAGAAGGTTGGGAGGAACAGGCCTCTATGGATGTTTGTCCACCCTATCTACATTATCAAGTTCTACTTGCTATTTCATTCTAGTAATTATAACTTATTATATTATGGGTTACTATTTTTATGTATATTGTTAGTTATTACTGTTCAGATTGGAATAAATGATTTTTTGAACTGTATGGAGAAGTAAAATGATGTTGATAGATTAAAATTTACTTATCTGCATTTTTCCACACACTGTTTTTGTGCTGTACTCTAGCGCAGAGAAGGGTGCTTAAAAATAGATAAATTATATGCAATAGATAGAATGATTGAATAGACAAATTATGTTATGTAAGCATGCATTTTCTTACCTACTTACAATCTATAGTCAGCATATCTTAGGTTTCTGTTATAGAAAAATGTAACCACTATGCTTTTGTTTAGATATGGTAATATCACTTCATTCGCAAAGACAAATCCCATATTTCTGTACAAATCCTAACGCTTAGTCTTAAGTTAACTATTCATGACAAGAAACGGATAATATATATAATTGTTCTGTACTAAATTTCTTTTATTTCAAATTTTCTATTTACACACATTAGTTTATCTGCGTTATAAACTCTAGCAATATCGAAACATATGCTGTAGAATTTCTCTATCTCTTATGAATTAAATCGACTAGAAAGAAGATCGAAACTAAAATAGTCAACTTTTTATCTGCTACACAACATTGTCACACTAATAGTATTTTTATTTATAATACATTGTTTTTATTTATAAATACAAAACAACTCAGATTTCGGATGACTATCCCCAAAGTCTCTACCCTGGCTAGCTACAACATATTAATAAGTTGAACAAATCAAATAGAATATCCATGATAGAGCTCGACTACAGAAAGAAGTTTTCCTTCCAGTCTACATCTTCCATAAACAAGTCTGGGGTTCGAAACCCTCATTCTTTTTACAGCTTTAAAAACAAATAGTATTGATAGGGTTCCAAACCAGCTTACGGCCGAGAACCCTTAACCCTTTTTATTTTTACCAATCTCTTCGACAGGGTCTTCAGACGAGGCTTATTGCCCTTCTCAATAAACATTATTACAATAAACACATTATTAACATTTTGTAACACAGTAACCTCAACAATCTAGACAGTTAGTCATTTCAACGTTTGGAGATTGTTTTAAAAAACAACACCTTATATTATAGAGATGGGATTAGCCCTTATTATCATTTTTTTTACAATCTTAAATAAATGCAGACTGCAAACAAACCGTGCCAAAAAGACCACATCATTCTTTTTACATATCAAAACAACGAATTCCTAACTATAGTTTTGACAAATGCACATATATGGATATTTACCAAATACCAAAACTTATTATTTATCTTCAGTTTTGCAAAACGCAATGAGAAACCAACGAAGTAATAGGTCGAGGGTTACTCCTTGCCAATAACATAGCTCGAAGCACTATGAATGCCCACGAGGTATTGCCAAGGATTACAAGGTTTCCCTTGCTTCATCCTGAACCTTCTAGCTTTGCAAAAAGAAAACCAATGACGAGGAGTCACCTACCACTACAAACAGTAGAGTGATTAGTTTCAAGGAAACGTAAACCAATAGTTCAAAAATCTACAACTGCAACATTACTAAGTTTCATAAAAGGAGCTACGACTTACCTTGAAACGAAAGAAACCTTGTTCTGAACATTCACTCCTGCAACCGACGAGAGCACTGGGTCTTTAACAATCACCAACAAAGCAGTAGAAGAGTGGCTCGGCTCTGAAATCCCATAGTGGCAGTTTATGAAATAACAGGTCACGGATTTGAAGCTTGGAGAGGTGCCTCCAAAACCCTGCTACTAACCCTAAGAGTTCGCAGGCCTGTCGGCCTCTCCACAAAACCCACTCGCTACAAATTAAAACCTAAGTTATGCCTTCGTAACAATAAACCCCAAGCAGTTAATGCAACACCACAACCCAAGAAAACTTCGTAACAATAAACCCCAAGCAGTTAATGCAACACCACAACCCAAGAAAACTTCGTAACAATAAACCCCAAGCAGTTAATGCAAAAACCACAACCCAAGAAAACTTCACGTGAAAGATCGCCATGGTGGTTTCCAACGGGCATTCCACCATAATGTGTTTAATGCACTTTTGGTACCTCAATCACCATTGTACACTCAACCCTGCAATCATATTAATCAACTTATATGGTTCGATTTTCATATTTGGTGGATCATTAAACTAGGGAAATTTATGATTACATACTTTGTCGCTAGGTCAATTAATAGTGGTTCCCATTACAAGTATTATATGATAGTGACGTAGAGATCCCTTAACACTTATCATAAACTATAGAGAGTATATTAGGTATTACCATGACAGTGTTTAGTGAGCTTAGATTATGGTTTGCAACCATATATTTTATCAATGCCACCCTTTTATGGATAATACTCCAAGTTGGTACACTTAGGGCATAAGACCAAAGTCTAGACTAAGCGTTATAATAAGCCTTAGCACTTAGACTTAGGTTGTAATTTATATTTATTTAAAAATAGAAGAATAGTGTAATATGATCAATTATTATTTCCTTAGTATGGTTGTCAAATACTTATAAGTGTTGTTAAAACATTTAAAAACATCACTTAGAGTACTTTTATATTTCAAACTCTCATACTTAGCATAAGACCTAAAATTACACTTTTTCTATTACATAGCATGGTTAAGGTGAGCTTAGTACTTCACGTTCATAATTGAAGTTTGTATTATATTTGATTCAAGCATACCAAAACAATAAGTTGATACAAATAGTGCATATAGCTAGGAGTTAGGCCAAGAATTGCATTACAAGTTTCAACATCCAAGTTTAAAGTTGTCATCATTTTTTGTTTAAGGTTTATGGATACTTAGTATCTTTGATTGAAGTAAACAATGTTCTATATCTTCCATAGTGACATAACTTATAACAAATGAATGATCTTAAACAATTGTAAATTCTGAATATAAGCAACAGAGATTTATATAAACATTTAGGTGCATAAAGTAACAAAAGGTCATATTATAATAATCTCACCCGGGAGAACTTCAAATTACTCTATTTATAAGTTGAAGTTTAACTGAAAAATTTAAATAGGATCTCTTTCGATAGAAGCATCACTCTTACCTGCGATCTGCAACAGAGGTTCAAATGCTTTAGCTAATTAGCTAAGTAAGCCTCGGGGTGCCCCATAGGACCCCTTCATCATCAGCAAAGAAAGTAAAACATTCAGCACTCATAAAGAAATCAGTATCGTAATTAAACATAAACACATCACGTAATTCTAGAGATAAACATAAGCAAGATATCAACATAACATTACGAAGAGGTGTTATCGATATTAGTTCATTAGTTAAGTAGATTGAGATTTATTTTACTTCCGCTTATCACTTATAGCACTAAGTGCTACCTTAAAAAAAAATTAAATTTTTATGAATTTTCAAGATGTTACATGAGGTATCAGAGCGTGAGTTCAAACTCTAGGCCTAGAATAGGCTCAGACGTGTAAAACCAAAAATGAAAACAAAAAAATTAGTTACTAACTTTTATTTAAATTTGTTTATGTATAGAACAACTTGACATTTAATTTGCAGGTATGGATATATCGGAAGAATCAGCAGATGATAGATCTCCTCATAATGAACGTAATAATAATGAACATGAAAATATTAATGAAGAAATCTACGTAGAACTAAATGACCAATCATCTGAATTGTTACGTACTGTTAAGGATTTAAAAACTGAAATAAGAAGTGTTAAAGAAGAAAAAGAACGAATTTTAAGAGCACAAGAAGAATTAAACTAGATTTTACTGGATAAGTACCATCAAGATGAAAAAGATAAGAGAACAGAAGTAAAGATTGAATCTGGAACAATGTCCTACAAACACAGAGATAAGAAAGCAAAATACTATAAAACTGAAGGCGACTCTTCTTCCTCTGAATCTGATGATAAGACTTATCGCAGAAAATATAAATCTGATTAGGACAACAGTGACAGTGACTGCGGTCCTAAGAAAAGACATAAAAGATCAAACCTCCAACTTTTAATGGCGAAAATGAGAAGGGAGAGGCAGCTGAAGCATGGCTGTCCGAAATGAAGAAGTATTTTCAGATTTATAATTACTCATCTCAATTAAAAGCTAAAATGGCCATATACAATCTGACCGGAAGGGTAGACATTTGGTGGCAAGATATCAAAAGAGTTAAAAGCCTTAAAGACAAGAATATAAAATGGAGCGTATTTAAGAAAATGTTTAAGAAAAAGTTTTTATCCGAATAGTATTATGAATATAAGTCAAAAGAATTTTATGATTTAAAGATGGCTTCTATGACCATGAAGTAGTTATGCAGCAAATTTCTCAGCTTGTTAAGGTATGTACCTTACCTAGATGAAGAAAAGCCTAAGATACAAAGGTTTCTAAGTTGTTTACCCTTCCACATAAATGACAGAATTGAATACGATAATCGTTCAACTCGTGAAGAAGCCATGAGGAAGGCTAATTTCTGTTTTGAACAAAATAAGAGAAGAGAAGGTGTATCGAGTTGAAGGAATAATAAATCAAGTAATTATGAGCATAAGAAGAAAACTTTTTATTTTAAGAATTCTGGAAATAATAAAAATTTCAAAAACAGAAATTTTCAGAATAATAATAATTACAGAGGTAATACACCACAAAATTTTACTACTGCAAGGAATGTGCCTAATAATAATAATAGCAATAATAATAATAATAACACCAGAAATGTTGAACATAGGCCACCTTTGAAGTGTTTTGACTGCAATAGACCACATACGAGAGCAAACTTCCCATTCATAAGAAAGACAGTCAACAACATTCACACCATACAAGCAGAACCAACAGTTGGTGATGTAGCAAGAGAAATGCTCGGGATAAATGCAGCGCTAGAAAATCGACAAGCAAACCGTCAAACTTCTATGGTCGAGATCAAATGTATGATACAAAAGAAATCTATTTCAATTTTAATAGATTCAGGTGCAAGTTTGAGTTACATTTCACCTGATTTAGTGAAAAGTTGCAAGTTAAAGATAGAAAAAATTGATAATTCATGGTTAGTTCAGCTAGCAACAGGCACTAAAAGAAAAGTTACAGAATTTGTCAAAAGTTGTGATTTACTTATGAGTCAGCTGAAAACGCAAGTTAATTTGAATGTTTTGCCATTAGGGTCATATGATGTGTTAATTGGCATGGACAGGCTTGAACAACATAGAGTAGTATTCAACCGTTATGAAAAGTCTTTTACTTGTTTGAATAATGAAGGTAATACTAAAACAGTAAAAGGAATTCCTAGGAAAACATCTGTAAAACAAATTTCTGCTTTACAAGTAAAGAAAGCTGTAAGAAATGGCTGTAAAATGTTTGTTGTAAATGTGATTAATGACGAATGTACCGGGAACTTGATTTCACCATTGAGTTAGTACCGGGTGCGGTACCAAACTCAAAGGCTCCTTACATAATGAATATTCTGGAGTTAAATGAGCTAAAAGAATTAATTAATAAGAACTACATAAGTCCAAAAGTGTCTCCTTGGGGAGCACTGGTTATCTTTGTTAAAAAGAAGGATGGTACTTTGCGATTGTGCATAGATTACCGTCAACTTAATAAAATGACAATTAAGAATCGATATCCCTTGGCTCGCATCGACGATCTATTCGATCAGGTATGTGGAGCAGAGATATTCACTAAAACTGACTTAAGGTTTGGATATCATCAACTTAGAATAAAGGATGAAGACATTTTCAAAACAGCTTTCAGAACTCGTTATGGGCACTACAAGTTCGTAGTTATGCCTTTTGGGATAACTAACGCACTGGCAGTGTTCATGTGTTTAATGAATAACATTTTGCATAAGTATCTAGATAAGTTTGTAATTGTGTTCATTGATGATATTCTAATTTATTCAAAAACTAAAGAAGAGCACGACGAACACTTAAGAATAATTCTGTAATTTTTAAGAGAAAATAAGCTTTACACTAAGTTTAGTAAATGTGACTTTTATAAAGATAAAATAAGAGTAATTAACGAGTGGCCTATCCCTAAAGACGTGACTGACGTATAGTCATTTATGGGAATAATAGGTTATTATAGAAATTTTATTGAAGGATTCTCTAGAATTGTGAATTCCATAACTTCTTTGCAGAAGAAGGAAAAGAAATTCGTCTGGGATCAAAACTGCGAAGAAAGTTTTAAGAAGTTAAAAGAATTATTAACAACAACACCTATATTAAAAATTGTTGATCTTAATAAGGACTTCGTTGTATGCACTGATACATGTAATGATGGACTTGGTGGGGTCTTAACTCAAGAAGGTCATGCTATTGCTTTTGAGTCTAGAAAGCTAAAAATCCATGAAAAGAACTACGCAACTTATGATCTAGAGCTGGAAGTCATGATACATGCACTAAAAATGTGGCGCCATCACTTGATTAGAAGAAAGTTTACACTAATGACAGATAACGAAGGCTTAAAATATTTGTTGGATCAAACAAATCTTAACGCAAGTTAAGCTAGGAGGCTAGCTTTCCTTAGCGAGTATGATTTCGAGATTCAACACCTTAAGGGTAAAGAAAACAAAGTTGCTGATGCCTTGAACAGAAATGCCAAATTAAGTTTTGTGGCAGCAATCAACACTTTTAAAACAGATCTGGAAAATCAGATCAAAGAAGGAATAAGCAAGATGGAAATTATCAAAAATTGCATGATAAAGTTGCTAAAAATTTATCTGAAAATTTAATAACAGATTACAACATTAATGAAAGAGGTTTAATGACTTATTAAGACATAATTTATGTACTTGATGTTTTAAAAGTTAAGATGTTGATTTTGGATTAAGTTCATAAAAGTCCTTATTCAGGACACCCTGGTTATCAGAAAATGATAACTATGCTAAGGAAGGATTACTTTTGGCCCAACATGAAGAATGAGGTGGCTGAATACATAGCTAGGTGTTTTGAATGTCAGACAATTAAGGCCGAACATCAACATTAGGTTGTCTTATTGCCGCCATTGCCAATTCCGGAATGGAAATGGGAAATTATAAGTATTGATTTTATTACAAGTTTACCTAAGAATAAAAAACAGAATGACTCAATAATGGTGATTGTGGATAAACTTAGTAAATCTGCTCATTTTATTCCTGTTAAGACGACTTTTAAAGCTGCTAACATTTCAGATGTGTTTATGAAGCAAATCTTCCGTTTACATGGAATTCCAAAGGTAATTATTTCTGATCGAGATTCCAAGTTCACTGAAAATTTGTGGACATCATTGTTTAAAGGTATAAATACTAAATTGAATTTCAGTACTTCTTTCCATCCACAAACTGACGGACAGACTGAAAGGGTTAATCAGATTTTAGAATACATGTTAAGAATGTATGTTAAAGATCAACCAACTAAGTGGGAAAACTATTTGCATTTAGCTGAATTTGCTTACAATAATCATTATCAAGCATCTGCTAGACTTAGTCCATTTGAGATTTTATATGGAATAAAATGCGGTACTCCTATTTATTGGGATAACCCTGTTGACATATTAATGCTAGGACCAGATTTGTTAAGAGAGTTGGAGCTAACCGTGAAACATGTACAAAGCAATTTAAAAGTTGCACAAGATAGACAAAAAAGCTATGCAAATCTGAAAGAGTATTTCAGGTTGGAGATCATGTCTTTGTAAAGGTAAAACCCAAGAAAATTTCTTTTAAGCTTGGGAGTTGTGCTAAACTAGCACCAAGGTACGATGGACCATTCAAAGTCCTATCAAGGGTTGGACCAGTTGCATATCAGTTGGCTCTGCCATCTAATTTAAGAATCCATAATGTTTTTCACATATCTGTTTTAAAGAAGTATGTGCACAATGCTACTCATGTGCTGAATTGGAATGACATACAGGTGGAACCCGAAGGATATTTTCAGGTGGAACCATACTGTATCCTCGATAGGAGGGAAATTATGCTCCAGAATCGTACAATAGGGTAGGTAAAGGTGTAATGGAAGCACCTTAGCACTGATGAAGCTACCTGGGAATTGGAAAGTAATATGTGGGTAGCATATCCAATTCTGTTCCAGGGAGGCTCGAAGGAAGAATAAGCAACATCGAGTACGATGTTGAGCTTTAGTGGGGGTGTTTGTAACATACCCCTTTGTTGAAACATTTTATGTTTGAAGAAAACATTATCTTAACTTTTATTGTAAAGTTTTATATTTTGGCCAAGTGGCCAAGGATGAGTGTAATTGCACAATATTATTATTTAATAAAATAAAATAGGAGACACTCACCCAAAGAGACTGTTGAAAGAGTGTTTACTAACCCACTAGGTGGAATGGAATCTAGGGTAGAAGGCAATGGACAAGTTCCAGCATCATGAAATCTGTAACTAGCTATTGTTATGGGACAACTCCCTTGAATTTTGGTCAAAGTTCCCTAAAAGATGGGACTGGAGCTTAAGGATCATTTATTTGGAAACTGACCACTAAAGACCTAGGCATCTTTATAAGCCATCGAATTGAGCAGAGGCTCACACTTTTTCTGACGAGAAAATTTACATTGTGGTTCTGCTGTATGCACACAAGAGATTCGATGAAGGGAAGCTATGTTTTGAGTTGTAATGTAAGTTTGTTTCACATCTGCTGAGTGCAGAGAGTTATTTTGAGGTGTATTGCAAGTCTCCAATGATTGCTGGAAGTACAACCTGAGTGTCTTGCTTTTACACAGAGTCTTCTACCTGGTGGTTCAGTAAACAGGCTCGAGGGTCCAAAGGAGCGATTGATTGTGGCTGCTTCTTTAGGAGAAGGTTGGGAGGAACAGGCCTCTTTGGGTGTTTTTCCACCCTATCTACATTATCAGGTTCTACTTGCTATTTCATTCTAGTAATTATAACTTATTATATTCTGGGTTACTGTTTTTATGTAAATTGTTAGTTATTACTATTCAGATTGGAATAAATGATTTTCTGAACTGTATGGGGAAGTAAAATGATGTTGATAGATTAAAATTCACTTCCCTGTATTTTTCCAAACACTGTTTTTGTGTCGTACTCTAGTGCAGGGAAGGGTGCTTAAAAATAGATAAATTATATGCAATAGATAGAATGATTGAATAGACAAATTCTATTATGTAATCATGTATTTTCTTACCTATTTACAATCTGTAGTCAACATATCTTAGGTTTATGTTATAGAAAAATGTAACCACTATGCTTTTGTTTAGATATGGTAATATCACTTCATTCACAGAGAAAAATCCCATATTTCTATACAAAGCCTAATGCTTAGTCTTAAGTTAACTATTCATGGCAAGAAACAGATAATATATATAATTGTTATGTACTAAATTTCTTTTATTTCAAATTCTCTATTTATACACATTAGTTTTTCTGCTTTATAAACTCTAGCAATATCGAAACATATGCTGTAGAATTTCTCCATCTTTTATGAAGTAAATCAACTAGAAAGAAGATCGAAACTAAAATAGTCAACTTTTTATCTACTACACAGCATTATTACACTAATAGTATTTTTATTTATAATACATTGTTTTTATTTATAAATACAAAACAACTCAGATTTCGGATGACTATCCCCAAAGTCTCTACCCTAGCTAGCTACAACATATTAATAAGTTGAACAAATCAAATAGAATATCCATGATAGAGCTCGACTACACAAAGAAGTTTTCCTTTCAGTCTACATCTTTCATAAACAAGTCTCGGTTTCGAAACCCTCATTCTTTTTACCGCTTTAAAAACAAATAGTATTGATAGGGTTCCAAACCAGCTTAAGGCCGAGAACCCTTTACCCTTTTTATTTTTACCAATCTCTTCGATAGGGTCTTCAAACGAGGCTTATTTCCCTTCTCAATAAACATTATTACTATAAACACGTTATTAACATTTCGTAACACAATAGCCTCAACAATCTAGATAGTTAGTCATTTCAGCGTTTGGAGATTGTTTTAAAAAAAAACACCTTATATTATAGAGACAGGCTTAGCCCTTATTATCATTTTTTTTACAGTCTTAAATAAATGTAGGCTGCCGAGAGTTGCTCCAAAACCCTGTAACACCGTTTTATCAAACAAACCGTGCCCAAAAGACCACATCATTCTTTTTACATATCAAAACAACGAATTTTTAACTATAGTTTTGACGAATGCACATATATGGATATTTACCAAATACCAAAACTTATTATTTATCTTCAGTCTTGCAAAACGCAACGAGAAACCAATGAAGTAACAGGTCGAGGGTTACTCCTCCCTTTACCTTACAATTTGCCTCATGGCTATAAGGTTTTACAACGACTGAGTAGTTAAACAAAAACAAAACAAAAGTCTTGGAAAACCAACACAGACCGACACCTTGCCAAGAACATAGCTCGAAGCATTATGAATGCCCGCGAGGTATTGCCGAGGCTTACTAGGTTTCCCTTGCTTCATCCTGAACCTTCTAGCTTTGCAAAAAGAAAACCAACGCCGAGGAGTTACCTGCCACTACAAACAACAGAGTGATTAGTTTCAAGGAAACGTAAACCAATAGTTCAAAAATCTACAACTGCAACATTACTAAGTTTCATAGAAGGAGCTACGACTTACCTTGAAACGAAAGAAACCCCGTTCTGAACATTCACTCCTGCAACTGATGAGATCACCAAGTCTTTAACAATCACCAACAAAGCAGTAGAAGAGTGGCTCGGCTCTGAAATCCCATAGTGGGAGTTTATGAAGTAACAGGTCACGACACTACAAAAAAAAACCCTTTTGGGGGTGGTTTTTGCTTGTGGCGGTTTTGGTAAACCCCCCCCCAAAAGAGTTTTTAGGTCTTTGGGGGCGGTTATTCAAAACCCCCCTCAAAAGTCCCAAAAATTGGACTTTTGGGGGCGATTTTTAAAAAATCCCCCTAAAAATTGCAATTGTTGGTATTTTGGGGGGCGGTTTTGTAAAACCCCCCCCTAAAGTCCAATTCTTAATACTTATGGGGGCGATTGTTTAAAACCCCCCCCAAAAGTCCAATTCTTAATACTTTTGGGGGTAGTTATTTAACCCCGCCCTTGAAAGTCCAATTGTCAATACTTGTGGGGGCGGTTGTTTAAACCCCACCCCCCCCAAAAGTCCAATTTTCAATACTTGTGGGGGCGGTTGTGGAAACCCCCCCCAAAAGTCTTGATCCCCTAAAAGTGGCTTGCGACAGTATTGCTAAAACACCCCCAGAACAGTTTTTAAAGGTATTTGGTGGCGGTCCTTAAAAACCCCCCTGAAAAGTCCTTAGAATTTGACTTTTGGGGGCGGTCGTTAAGAACCCCCCTCAAAAGTCCTTAGAATTTGACTGTTGGGGGAGGTTTTCATAAACCCCCCCCAAAAGTCCAATAGTCCAGTGTTCACATGGCCACCTGCGCTTATACGTGGGACGATTTGATAGAAGCAATTTTTCGGGATAGCTACAGAGTTATCCAGGACCAAGACATGATGGTTTTTCGTGCGAGTAGACATCATGCTGACGATAGTCGAGACACGTAACTCTTTCCTTTTGCAGTTGTCCGCATCGGCCTTTAACTCCTGCCTTTTGCAGTTTCCTTTAACTCTTTTCTTTTCATCCTCCTTCACGTCACTCGTTGTACCTCCTTCAGTTATTAAGATGTACCCGGTTCATCATAACAGTCGGTGGCAGGCGAGAATATATGGAGGCTCAAGGTGGAAACCGTGATCGTCATTGCTGGTTTTATGTATGCATACAAGTTTTGGTAATCTTGTTGATTATGGAGCAAGCCTCTGGTGAGAGGATGAACGAGCCGAAAGATACTAACTGTCATCCTGAGGTTGGAGATAATTCCAGTCGCAATAGGAAGAGAGGGCGTTGGGATTTTCCTGGGGAGCTGGGTGGTGGTTTGTCTCGTGCCTATCAATGGGCGCGTAGGGAAGCAACTTCCTTTGCTCTTAACATCCCCTTTGAAATCCAGAGGGACATCAATGACTATGAACAACAATGGTGGTCTCGTCTGAGTAGGGAAACCCTGGTGGCGGAGCGAAAGCAACTGGAGAATTGGATCATTGATCCTAGCAACACGGCTGGTCGCCTCAGTCTTTACGAATGCACTGTTGCGCTGTTTTGGATTATGAAAAACTTGGTTGGATATTATTCCGTTCACGATAGGAAGCTTCTCTTTGAAGAGTCTTGCATGATTCACCGGAAGCTAGATTTCCTTCTGTCTGCATGGCGCTTCAATCTCCTCCATGCACTGCTTCTTCGTCCAGCTTTCGCCATCCAGGGAGTTCTCCAGAAGCTCCTTATATAGTTCGTTGATGTCTGGGTGGGTGGGTGTTTATTTGGGGGGTCTGGGGCTAGCTGTTTTAGCATTTATCTTATGTATCAATGGTTATGAAGCTGGGGTGTCTATTATGCTTGGGTGTCTATATTTATGCTCTTTGGCCTACGAGCCTATGGGAAGAAAGTATATTTGGTTTTGTGGTTTTTGGTAATTCTGTGGTTTTTGGTCTGTTCGGGTAGAAGGTTCGTCTCGGTTACTACGGCAGTAGCCTTCAGATGTGCCACGAGGGTGTGTGTCTGTTTTGATGAACAATTCTGAGCTTTGACCAGATTGCTCCTTTTGTAATTCCTCCTTTTAATATAATGCAAAATCTCCTTATTCCCCCCCCCAAAAAAGGATACTTGTAGGAATGATGTTTAGTATTCCCAACGGATTATTCTTCCATATCATAGTCATGATAAGTGTATTTTTGTGTTTTAAGTAACTGTAAGTACCGTTCTCTGCTTTTAAAAAGTTGATTTTTGATGAGGTAAGTGTTCAAGTAAAAGCTAATATTTTTTTGATAATGCATGATGCTAAGAATGTATCTGCTAATGCATGCTTTAACCATTCCTTTCACAAAAAGACATACTTTAACCATTCTTTTGAATTTGTCATAGGATTCTTTGTAGAACTACTTAGGGTAATGTGATAAATTTGAATATTAGTTTAAATTGGATTGAAAACGACTCTTCATAAGGAATTATGATGATATGAACATATAACTAAGAATGTCGGGTTTGATATGATTTACATTATAACACAGATCCCTATTCTTGGAGAATTATGTTATGATATGATTGTGAGTTTTTGCTAGATGAAAGTCAAGCTTGCAGACGTATGTATTCTTCTTTTCACTAGTTGATTTCTGATTGTCTATGCTGATTTAAAATTTGAAACCTCTGTGTACGATCTTTGTAACTGAATGCATCCTTGAAATGGTTTTTTCTGCAAGATTGAATGTCATTCCAAATGCATTTGAATGGCTTGCAATACGCCTTCATGGTAGAAATGTTGAGTTAAAACGGAGTATGTTTCTGTATTTGAATCTTTCGAGAAATCCATTGATCAAAATCTGTATGTTATTATTGGTTGGGATAGAGCCATGATTGTAGAACGTTGCAATTATTGGTAGTGAGTGAGTGAATTGGTTAAGAGGACAGGCCGAATGCCTCCCCTGCATTTGTTAAATTGAATTTTACTGTCGAGGCCAAATCCATTGAAAGGATTTGGCCAAGATGTATCTAAATTGCTTAACCAATAGATTCCTTAAAAACCAATCACGCTAGTAAGATTCAACAAAGACAATCTGATCTAATTGCAGTGCTGATTGCATCGAGTTAATGCATATTGCTGTGTAAATATTTTTTTTTATAATATAAGACGTATTTCTAAAAAAAGTGAAACTTATTGACTTACAAAGTGAAAAGTGTTTTTTCGTTGCATATAATGTGGATTAATCTTATTAATTGCATATAGTTGTCCTTCATTCATGTTCTCTAAAATAGTAAAAAAGTTGGACGAATTTTCCCATACTCAGCCAATTTCTTGATTTTCACTAATTTGTCGTATCTCTCCAGAATGATTCATAATGCAACAATGATTTCAACTTCATGCCACATCATCATCTATGCCATGCGAGCATCAATATCCTTATTGCGGGCATCAACCTTAATGCGGACATCACTTAGCCCCTTTACAACACTTAGCCATTTTTCCTTTGCCTTTAGTATGCAAAATAACATTTTTCTTCTAATTTGGCAGGTTGATATTTTCCTTATCTGATCACCATAAGAAAAACCAAGAGCATGGCTAGATAGCCATTTCAACAATGAACAAGGCCATATGGAGAGCGTTGATGGAGAGCGATGATACCAATGAGCAAAGAATTAAAGAGTATTCAATGAGGAATTGGCAGAGTCGCAGTTGCCAAAAGTAGGAAAAATGGACAAATTAAGGTGTTGCAGCTGCTTGAAACAGAAAGAATAGGCACTTTTGGAGGTGTCGCAACTGCTTGAAATAGGAAAATTGGACAAATTTAGGTGTTGCAGCTGCTTGAAATAGGAAAAATAGGCACTTTTGGATGTTTCGCAGCTGCTCAAAATAGGAAAAATAGACAACTGTTGGAGAGCGCTAAAACCGTTGAGAAAATAAATAATGAGTATTCAATGAGGAATTGGCGGAGTCACAGTTTCCAAAAGTAGGAAAAATGGACAAATTTAGGTGTTGCAGCTGCTCGAAACAAGAAGAATAGGCACTTTTGGAGGTGTTGCAGCTGTTCGAAATAGGAAAATTGGACAAATTTAGGAGTTGCAGCTGCTTGAAATAGGAAAAATAGGCACTTTTGGAGGTGTCGCAGCTACTCGAAATAGGAAAAATAGACAACTATTGGAGAGCGTTGATACCGATGGAGAGCATTGATGGAGAGCGCTGATACCGATGATCAAAGAAATAATGAGTATTCAATGGGGAATTGGCGGAGTCGCAGTTGCCAAAAGTAGGAAAAATGGACAAATTTAGGTGTTGCAGCTGCTCGAAATAGGAAAAATAGGCACTTTTGGAGGTGTCGCAGCTGCTCGAAATAAAAAAAAAAATTGGACAAATTTAGGTGTTGCAGCTGCTTGAAATAGGAAAAATAGGCACTTTTGGAGGTGTCGCAACTGCTTGAAATAGGAAAAATGTACAAATTTAGGTGTTGCAGCTACTTGAAATAGGAAAAATAGGCACTTTTGGAGGTGTTGCAGCTGCGATAAAGAGAAATAAGCCATAGTTAGCGGTGTTACAGCTGCGCAAAATGGGAAAGATAGGCGATTTTGACGGAGTCGCTTGGGAAAATATCTGCTTAGATCAGGGTGAATGGAAGGAACTGACTTACCCCAGATAACCCATAGAAAAACTATTCTCCTAATGAAAATCTGTAAATGGGAGGGCTTGGGTTTTTTCTGTAAATGTATGTTTTTGGCAATAGAAGGTGTTGGTCACCCTATATGCTAATTAATTACAACTAACACACATGATGCTCAATATAAATTGTTAAACCCAGGGAAGTCTTTTATTTCAATGGCAATAAGCACAATCTATGCATAAACATTTCAAGTAGTTGATTAACTGAATGTAGATAATAACCCTACCTATCTGCTCAACCAAACTCATTCCATAAAGAAAACTAATCTAACTCATACATCTAGGAATTCAAAGTGCAACTACCTTCCTACAGAAATCAACCTAGCAGTTACTAATCTAAGAATAGAAATGAACTAGATTACTTTTGCAAGAAGTTAAATCCTATAATTATCAAACTACAGTATTCAATCTTTACCAAAATGATTCATCCAGCAACTACTGTAACTCAATCATAATCTACCTAATCTATGAATTCAACTAAAGATACAACAGCAACCAGAATTAGAAAATAAACTTGAACTCTAAATTGATAATCATTGGAAATCCTAGGAAGCATAAATACTTTAAGGAATTGAAGTTGAGCTTGGCTGTAACAGCTATTGAACACACATGCATTAATCAAACTAACCTACACAGTCGACTGTCACACCACACAGTTGCAGCTATTCGTAATGCAAAGAATAAACTGCCAATAAAGAATGCAATCATAAATCTTTGTTGCAGCTATCTGAAATACGCCTAATGCAATTCCACATAGATCCATAACCATAGCAACCTTAGGCATTTAATTAAACCAGTGTAGATCCATCTCAAACCCGGATCTATCAAGCACCGAGAGGGATCCAATTTCTTGAGGTGTATTTCTTTTTTTTAAATTTAAACTCAATAAATTTGATCTCTCTTGATTGATAGATCCGGGTTTAAGTTTTAAGTTTTTATTTTATAAAGGAATATCTTTTTTTATTAATTTTCATAATATTTTATTTTATGAACCAACATGGATTTCTATATTTTATTTTATTAATGAACCAACATTAATTTTTTATTAATGTTTTCTATATTTTTTTTATGCTATTTTGATTTCCATTATATAGCCATTGATTTCGAAGGTGTTTTTCAAACGAAAATACACGTCGTTACAAAATATATATTAATGGCCGACTTAATATATCATAATATATATTACTTTTTACATTTTATTACTTTTTACAAATGTTACATGTTACATCCGTCATACTATTACATTTTACATTTTATTATATTCGAAAAACGTTACATGTTACAAGATCCTGACTTTGATCCTCATTCATATTATGCAAGTGAGTTGAAGGAATCAATTTTGACAATTAGCCATCGGAAACACTAGTTCTTCTGTGACAGCCTCTCCTTACCCTTAGCAGTTTCGTCTTATATTGGAACTCACCAGATTTTCAATTGTGTTGGTCCTTCTGAAACAATATCTTTTCCTTATGTCCCCATCTCAGCATATTTTTCCTGCGTTGTAATTCCAACAAAAAAGAAATTTTGAGGGCGCTAGTTCTTGTGTAATTTTGAGGGCGTCCTATTTCTTGATTCTTTTGGCCTGCTGAATCGGTTCAATGTTCCTGAAACAATGAGGTTGTGCCCTGGGATAATTCCTTTGATTGTCTTGCTCCTGAGGGTTTCTGTAATCCTAGGTCCACTACTGTAACTTTATGCCCTGCCATATTAAAAATATCTCCACATTCCGGGCATGTCATTTCTGGCTGTCCTTCATTCCCCTGAATGGACGATAAATTCCCCAATTGGTCTGTACCTTCCACCATTGAACTTGCATATTTCTTTTCCTGTTTCCGACATGTCTCCTTCCATTTTTCTAGTTCTGCACGAAGCACTTGCACATCCTCCTTTAACAACTCATTTTCAAACAGAAGATTCTCTATTTGAGGTTCTTCTACATCAGGTTCTTGTGTATCAGTACCCTGCTACTAACCCTAAGAGTCTGCAGGCCTGTCGGCCTCTCCACAAAACCCACTCCCTGCAAATGAAAACCTAAGTTATGCCTTCGTAACAATAAACCCCAAGCAGTTAATGAAACACCACAACCCAAGAAAACTTCACGTGAAGGATCGCCACGGTGGATTCCAACGGGCATTCCACCGTAATGTGTTTAATGCACTTTTGGTACCTCAATCACCATCGTACACTCAACCCTGCAATCATATTAATCAACTTCGATATGGTTCGCTTTTCATATTTGGTGGATCATTACACTAGGGAAATTTATGATTACATACTTTGTCGCTAGGTCAATTAATAGTGGTTCCCATTACAAGTATTATATGATAGTGACGTAGAGATCCCTTAACACTTATCATAAACCATAGAGAGTATACTAGGTATTACCATGATAGTGTTTAGTGAGCTTAGATTATGGTTTGCAACCATATATTTTATCAATGCCACCCTTTTATGGCTAATACTCCAAGTTGGTACACTTAGGGCATAAGACCAAAGTCTAGACTAAGCGTTATAATAAGCCTTAGCACTTAGACTTAGGTTGTAATTTATATTTATTTAAAAATAGAAGAATAGTGTAATATGATCAATTATTATTTCCTTAGTATGGTTGTCAAATACTTATAACTGTTGTTAAAACATTTAAAAACATCACTTAGAGTACTTTTATATTTCAAACTCTCATACTTAGCATAAGACCTCAAATTACACTTTTGTTATTGCATAGTATGGTTAAGGTGAGCTTAGTACTTCATGTTCATACTTGAAGTTTGTATTATATTTGATTCAAGCATACCAAAACAATAAGCTGATACAAATAGTGCATATAGCTAGGAGTTAGGCCAAGAACTGCATTACAAGTTTCAGCATCCAAGTTTAAAGTTGTCATCATTTTTTGTTTAAGGTTTATGGATACTTAGTATCTTTGATTGAAGTAAACGGTGTTCTATATCTTCCATAGTGGCATAAATTATAACAAATGAACGATCTTAAACAATTGTAAATTATGAATATAAGCAACAGAGATTTATATAAACATTTAGGTGCATAAAGTAACAAAAGGTTAGATTATAATAATCTCACCCGGGAGAATTTCAAATTACTCTATTTATAAGTTGAAGTTTAACTAAAAAATTTAAATAGGATCTCTTTCGATAGAAGCATCGCTCTTACCTGCGATCTGCAACAGAGGTTCAAATGCTTTAGCTATTAGCTAATTAAGCCTCAGGGTGCTCCATAGGATCCCCTCATCATCAACAAAGAAAGTAAAGCAATCAACACTCATAAAGAAATCGATATCGTAATTAAACATAAACACATCACGTAATTCTAGAGATAAACATAAGCAAGATACCAACATAACATTATGAAGAGGTGTTATCGATATTAGTTCATTAGTTAAGTAGATTGACATTTATTTTACTTTCGCTTATCACTTATAGCACTCAATGCTACCTTAGAAAAAAATTAAATTTTGATGAATTTTCGGGATGTTACATGTGGTATCAGAGTGCAAGTTCAAACTCTATGCCTGGAATAGGTTCACACGCACAAAACAGAAAAAGTAGTTACTAACGTTTATTTAAATTTGTTTATGTACAAAACATCTTCACGTTTAATTTGTAGGTATGGACATACCAAAAGAATCAGCAGAGGATAGATCTCCTCATAATGAACGTAATAATAATGAACATGAAAATATTAATGAATAAATCTGCATAGAACTAAATGACCAATCATCTGAATTGTTACGTACTGTTAAGGATTTAAAAATTGAAATAAGAAGTGTTATAGAAGAAAAAGAACGAATTTTAAGAGCACAAGAAGAATTAAACTAGATTTTACTGGATAAGTACCATCAAGATGAAAAATATAAGAGAACATAAGTAAAGACTAAATCTGGAACAATGTCCGACAAACACAGAGATAAGAAAGCAAAATACTATAAAACTGAAAGTGACTCTTCTTCATCTGAATCTGATGATAAGACTTATCGCAGAAAATATAATTCTAATCAGGACAACAGTCACAGTGACTGTGGTCCTAAGAAAAGATGTAAAAATTATGAACAAATTTCAGGAGAGTTTAAAAAGATAAAACCTCCAACTTTTAATGGCGAAAATGAGAAGGGAGAGGCAGCTGAAGCATGGCTATCCGGATTGAAGAAGTATTTTCATATTTATAATTACTCATCTCAATTAAAAGCTAAGATGGCCATATACAATCTAACCGGAAGGGCAGACATTTGGTGGCAAGATGTCAAAAGAGTTAAAAGCCTTAAATACAAGAATATAAAATGGAGCATATTTAAGGAAATGTTTAAGAATTTTTTTTTATCCGAACAGTATTATGAAGATAAGTCAAAAGAATTTTATGATTTAAAGATGGGTTCTATGACCATGAAGGAGTTATGCAGCAAATTTCTTAGCTTGTTAAGGTATGTACCCTACCTAGCTGAAGAAAAGCCTAAGATACAAAGGTTTCAGCTGTTTACCCTTCCACATAAAGGACATAATTGAATACGATAATCCTTCAACTCTTGAAGAAGCCATGGGGAAGGCTAATTTCTGTTTTGAATAGTATAAGAGAAGAGAAGGTGTATCAAGTTGGAGGAATAATAAATCAAGTAATTATGAGCATAAGAAGAAAAATTTTAATTTTAAGAATTCTGGAAATAATAAAAATTTCAATAACAAAAATTTTCAGAATAATCATAATTACAGAGGTGATACACCACAAAATTTTACTGCTGCAAGGAATGTGCCTAATAATAATAATAATAACACCAGAAATGCTGAACAGAGGCCACCCTTGAAGTGTTTTGACTGCAATAGACCACATACCAGAGCAAACTGCCAACTCAGAAGAAAGACAGTCAACAACATTCACATCATACAAGCAGAACCAACAGTTGGTGATGTAGCAAGAGAAATGCCCAGGATAAATACAGCGTTGGAAAATCGACAAGCAGACCATCAAACTTCTATGGTCGAGATCAAAGGTATGATACAAAAGAAATCTATTTCAATTTTAATAGATCCAGGTGCAAGTTTGAGTTACATTTCACCTGATTTAGTGAAAAGTTGCAAGTTAAAGGTAGAAAAAAATTATAATTCATGGTTAGTTCAGCTAGCAATAGGCACTAAAAGAAAAGTTACAGAATTTGTCAAAAGTTGTGATTTACTTATGAGTCAGCTGAAAACGCAAGTTAATTTGAATGTTTTGCCATTAGGGTCATATGATGTGTTAATTGGCATGGACAGGCTTGAACAGCATAGAGTAGTACTCAACCGTTATGAAAAGTCTTTTACTTGTTTGAATAATGAAGGTAATACTAAAAAAGTAAAAGGAATTCCTAGGAAAACATCTATAAAACAAATTTCTGCTTTACAAGTAAAGAAAGCTGTAAGAAAGGGCTGTAAAATGTTTGTTCATCTAAATAAGATAAGATAAAACTGGAAGACAGACCTATTCTTAAGGACTTTTCTGATGTATTCCCAGAAGAAATTCCAAGACTACCTATGAAAATGGAACTTGATTTCACCATTGAGTTAGTATCGGGTGCGGTACCAAAATCAAAGGCTCCTTACAGAATGAATATTCTGGAGTTAAACGAACTAAAATCTCAGCTGAAATAATTAATTGATAAGAACTACACAAGGCCAAGTGTGTCTCCTTTGGGAGCACTGGTTATCTTTGTTAAAAAGAAGGATGGTACTTTGCGATTTTGCATAGATTACCGTTAACTTAATAAAATGACAATTAATAATCAATATCCCTTGCCCCGCATCGACAATCTATTCGATCAGGTACGCAGAGCAGAGATATTCACTAAAATTGACTTAAGGTCTGGATATCATCAAGTTAGAATAAAGGATGAAGACATTTTCAAAACAACTTTCAGAACTCGTTGTGGGCACTATGAGTTTTTAGTTATGCCTTTTGGGCTAACGAATGCACCGGCAGTGTTCATGTGTTTAATGAATAACGTTTTGCATAAGTATCTAGATAAGTTTGTAATTGTGTTCATTGATGATATTCTAATTTATTCAAAAACTAAAGAAGAGCACGACGAACACTTAAGAATAATTCTACAAGTTTTAAGAGAACATTAGCTTTACGCTAAGTTCCATAAATGTGACTTTTATAAAGATAAAATACAGTACTTAGGTCACATATTATCTAAAGACGAAATTTTGGTCGACCCAAATAAAATAAGAGCAATTAACGAGTGGCATGTCTCTAAAGACGTAACTGACGTACGGTCTTTTATGGGAATAACAGGTTATTACAGAAAGTTTATTGAAGGATCCTCTAGAATTGTGAATCCCATAACTTCTTTGCAGAAGAAGTGAAAGAAATTTGTTTGGGATAAAAAATGCAAAGAAAGTTTTAAGAAGTTAAGAGAATTATTAACAATAGTACCTATATTAAAAATTGTTGATCCTAATAAGGACTTCGTTGTATGCACTGATGCATGTAATGATGGACTTGGTGGGGTCTTAACTCAAGAAGGTCATGCTATTGCTTTTGAGTATAGAAAGTTAAAAATCCATGAAAAGAACTACACAACTTATGACCTAGAGCTAGTAGTTGTGATACATGCACTAAAAATGTGGTGCCATCACTTGATTGGAAGAAAATTTACACTAATGACAGATAATAAAGGCTTAAAATATTTATTGGATCAAACAAATCTTAACGCAAGGCAAGCTAGGTGGCTAGCTTTCCTTAGCGAGTATGATTTCGAGATTCAACACATTAAGGGTAAAGAAAACAAAGTTGTTGATGCATTGAGCAGAAATGCCAAATTAAGTTTTGTCGCAGCAATCAGCACTTTTAAAACAGATCTGGAAAATCATATCGAAGAAGGAATTAAGCAAGATGAAAATTATCAAAAATTGCATGATAAAGTTGCTAAAAATTTAATAACAGATTACAGCATTAATGAAAGAGGTTTAATGACTTATAAAGATAGAATTTATATACGGTCCTAATGTTTCAAAAATTAAGTTGTTGATTTTGGATGAAGTTCATAAAAGTCCTTATTTAGGACACCTTAGTTATTAGAAAATGATAACTATGCTAAGGAAGGATTAATTTTGGCCCAAGATGAAGAATGAGGTGGCTGAATACATCGCTAGGTGTTTTGAATGTCAGACAATTAAGGCTGAACATCAACACCCAGCTGGCCTATTGCAGCCATTGGCAATTCTAGAATGGAAATGGGAATATATAAGTATCGATTTTATCACAGGTTTACCTAAGAATCAAAAACAAAATGACTCAATAATGGTGGTTGTGGATAAACTTAGTAAATCTGCTCATTTTATTCCGTTTAAGATGACTTTTAAAGCTGCTAACATTGCAGATGTGTTTATGAATCAAATATTCTGTTTACATGGAATTCCAAAGGTAATTATTTCTGATCGAGATTCCAAGTTCACTGGAAATTTCTGGACATCATTGTTTAAAGGTTTAAATACTAAATTGAATTTCAGTACTTCTTTCTATCCACAAACTAACGAACAGACTGAAAAGGTTAATCGGATTTTAGAAGACATGTTAAGAACGTATGTTAAAGATCAACCAACTAAGTGGGAAGACTATTTGCATTTAGCTGAATTTGCTTACAATAATCATTATCAAGCATCTGCTAGACTTAGTCCATTTGAGATTTTAGATGGAAGAAAATGCAGTACTCCTATTTCTTGGGATAACCCTGTTGACAGATTAATGCTAGGACCAGATTTGTTAAGAGAGATGGAGCTAACCGTGAAACATGTACAAGGCAATTTTAAAGTTACACAAGATAGACAAAAACGTTATGCAGATCTGAAATGCACTGAAAGAGAATTTCAAGTTGGAGATCATGTCTTTGTAAGGGTAAAACCCAAGAAAAGTTCTTTTAAGCTTTGGAGTTGTGCTAAACTAGAACCAAGGTACTGTGGACCATTCGAAGTCCTATCAAGGATTGGACAAGTTGCATATCAGTTGGCTCTACCATCTAATTTAAGAATCCATAATTTTTTTCACATATCTATTTTAAAGAAGTATGTGCACGATACTACTCATGTGCTGAATTGTAACGACATACAGGTGGAACCCGAAGGATATTTTCAGGTGGAACCAGACTGTATCCTCGACATGAGGGAAATTATGCTCTGGAATTGTACCATAGGGTAGGTAAAGGTGCAATGGAAGCACCTTAGCCCTGATGAAGCTACCTAGGAATTGGAAAGTAATATGCAGGTAGCATATCCAAATCTGTTCTAGGGAGTCTCCGAGGAAGAATAAGCAACATCGAGGATGATGTTGAGCTTAAGTGGGGGTGTTTGCAACATACCCCTTTGCTGAAACATTTTATGTTTGAAGAAAACATTATCTTAACTTTTATTGTAAAGTTTTATATTTTGGCCAAGTTGCCAAGGATGACTGTAATTGCACAATATTATTATTTAATAAAATAAAATAGGAGACACTCACCTAAAGAGACTGTTGAAAGAGTGTTTACTGACCCACTAGGTGGAATGGAATCTGGGGTAGAAGGAAATGGACAAGTGGAAGCATCATGAACTCAGTAACTAGATGTTGTTATGTGACAACTCCCTTGAATTGTGGTCAAATTTCCTTGAAAGATGGGACCGGAGCTTGAGGCTCATTTATTTGAAAACTGACCACTGAAGACCTAGGCATATTTATAAGCCATCGAATTGAGCAGAGGCTCACACTTTTTCTGACGAGAAAATTTACCTTGTGGTTCTGTTGTATGCACACAAGATATTCAATGAGGGGAAGCTATGTTTTGAGTTGTAGTGTAAGTCCGTTTCACATCTGCTGAGTGTAGAGAGTTATTTTGAGTTGTATTGCAAGTCTCCATTGATTGCTGGAAGTACAACCTGAGTGCCTTGCTTCTACACAGAGTCTTCTACCTAGTGGTTCAGTAAACAGGCTCGGGGGTCCAAAGGAGCAAGTGATCTTGGCTACTTCTTCTGGAGAAGGTTGGGAGGAACAGGCCTCTTTGGGTGTTTGTCCACCCTATCTACATTATCAGGTTCTACTTGCCATTTCATTCTAGTAATTATAACTTATTATATTCTGGGTTACTGTTTTTCTGTATATTGTTAGTTATTACTGTTCAGATTGGAATAAATGATTTTCTGAACTGTATGGAGAAGTAAAATGATGTTGATAGATTAAAATTTACTTCCCTGCATTTTTCCACACACTGTTTTTGTGCCATACTCTAGTGCAGGGAAGGGTGCTTAAAAATAGATAAATTATATGCAATAGATAGAATGATTGATTAGACAAATTATGTTATGTAATCATGTATTTTCTTACCTATATACAATCTGTAGTCAACATATCTTAGGTTTCTGTTATAGAAAAATGTAACCATTATGCTTTTGTTTAGATATGGTAATATCACTTCATTCGCAAAGACAAATCCCATATTTATGTACAAAGCCTAATGCTTAGTCTTAAGTTAACTATTCATGGCAAGAAACAGATAATATATGTAATTCTTCTGTACTAAATTTCTTTTATTTCAAATTTTCTATTTATACACATTAGTTTTTATGCTTTATAAACTCTAGCAATATCGAAACATATGCTATAGAATTTCTCCATCTTTTATGAAGTAAATCAACTAGAAAGAAGATCGAAACTAAAATAGTCAACTTTTTATCTGCTACACAGCATTATTACACTAATAGTATTTTTATTTATAATACATTGTTTTTATTTATAAATACAAAACAACTCAGATTTCGGATGACTATCCCCAAAGTCTCTACCCTAGCTAGCTACAACATATTAATAAGTTGAACAAATCAAATAGAATATCCATGATACAGCTCTACTACACAAAGAAGTTTTCGTTTCAGTCTACATCTTTCATAAACAAGTTTGGGGTTCAAAATCTTATTCTTTTTACAGCTTTAAAAACAAATAGTATGGATAGGGTTCCAAACCAGCTTACAGCTGAGAACCCTTAACCCTTTTTATATTAATCTCTTCGACGGGGTCTTCAGACGAGGCTTATTTCCCTTCTCAATAAACATTATTACTATAAACATGTTATTAACATTTCGTAACACAGTAACCTCAACAATCTAGACAGTTAGTCATTTCAACATTTGGAGATTGTTTTAAAAAACAACACCTTATATTATAGAGACGGGCTTAGTCCTTATTATCATTTTTTTTACAGTCTTAAATAAACGCAGATTGCCGAGTGTTGTTCCAAAACCATGTAACACCGTTTTATCAAACAAACTGTGGCCAAAAGACCATATCATTCTTTTCACATATCAAAACAACGAATTTTTAACTACGGTTTTGACGAATGCACATATATGGATATTTACCAAATACCAAAACTTATTATTTATCTTCAGTCTTGCAAAACGCAATGAGATACCAACAAAGTAACAGGTCGAGGGTTACTCCTCCCTGTACCTTACAATTTTCCTCATGGCTATAAGGTTTTACAACTACTGAATAGTTAAACAAAAACAAAACAGAAGTCTCGGACAACCAACACAAACCGACACCTTGCCAAGAACATAGCTCGAAGCACTATGAATGTCCACAAGGTATTGCCAAGGCTTACCAGGTTTTCCTTGCTTCATCTTGAACCTTCTAGCTTTGCAAAAAAAAACCAACGCCGAGGAGTCACCTGCCACTACAAACAGCAGAGTGATTAGTTTCAAGGAAACATAAACCAATAGTTCACAAATCTACAACTGCAACATTACTAAGTTTCATAAAAGGAGCTACGACTTACCTTGAAATGAAAGAAACCCCATTCTGAACATTCACTCCTGCAACCGATGAGAGCACCGGGTCTTTAACAATCAGCAACAAAGCAGTAGAAGAGTGGCTCAGCTCTGAAAGCCCACAGTGGGAGTTTATGAAGTAACAGGTCACGGGTTCGAAGCTTGGAGAGGTGCCTCCAAAACCCTGCTACTAACCCTAAGAGTTCGTAGGCCTGTCGGCCTCTCCACAAAACCCACTCGCTGCAAATGAAAACCTAAGTTATGCCTTCGTAACAATAAAACCCAAGCAGTTAATGCAACACCACAACCCAAGAAAACTTCACGTGAAGGATTGCCACGGTGGATTCCAACGGGCATTCCACCATAATGCGTTTAATGCACTTTTGGTACCTCAATCACCATCGTACACTCAACCCAGCAATCATATTAATCAACTTAGATATGGTTCAATTTTCATATTTGGTGGATCATTAAACTAGGGAAATTTATGATTACATACTTTGTCGCTAGGTCAATTAATAGTGGTTCCCATTACAAGTATTATATGATAGTGACGTAGAGATCCCTTAACACTTATCATAAACTATAGAGAGTATACTAGGTATTACCATAACAGTGTTTAGTGCGCTTAGATTATGGTTTGGAACCATATATTTTATCAATGCCACCCTTTTATGGCTAATACTCCAAGTTGGTACACTTAGGGCATAAGACCAAAGTCTAGACTAAGCATTATAATAAGCCTTAGCACTTAGACTTAGGTTGTAATTTATATTTATTTAAAAATAGAAGAATAGTGTAATATGATCAATTATTATTTCCTTAGTATGGTTGTCAAATACTTATAACTGTTGTTAAAACGTTTAAAAACATCACTTAGAGTACTTTTATATTTCAAACTCTCATACTTAGCATAAGACCTCAAATTACACTTTTACTATTACATAGTATAGTTAAGGTGAGATTAGTACTTCACGTTCATACTTGAAGTTTGTATTATATTTGATTCAAGCATACCAAAACAATAAGCTGATATAAATAGTGCATATAACTAGGAGTTAGGCCAAGAACTGCATTACAAGTTTCAGCATCCAAATTTAAAGTTGTCATCATTTTTTGTTTGAGGTTTATGGATACTTAGTATATTTGATTGAAGTAAACGATGTTCTATATCTTCCACAGTGACATAACTTATAACAAATGAATGATCTTAAACAATTGTAAATTCTGAATATAAGCAACAGAGATTTATATAAACATTTAGGTGCATAAAGTAACAAAAGGTCAGACTATAATAATCTCACCCAGGAGAACTTCAAATTACTCTATTTATAAGTTGAAGTTTAACTGAAAAAATTAAATAGGATCTCTTTCGATATAAGCATCGCTCTTACCTGCGATCTGCAACAGAGGTTCAAATGCTTTAGCTAATTAGCTAAGTAAGCCTCGGAGTGCCCCATAGGACCCCTTCATCATCATCAAAGAAAGTAAAACAACCAACACTCATAAAGAAATCAGTATCGTAATTAAACATAAACACATCACGTAATTTTAGAGATAAACATAAGCAAGATATCGACATAACATTATGAAGAGGTGTTATCGATATTAGTTCATTAGTTAAGTAGATTGACATTTCTTTTACTTCCGCTTATCACTTATAGCACTAAATGATACCATAGAAAATTTTAAATTTTTATGAATTTTCGGGATGTTAGACCATCATTGCAAGAAGATTATGGACAATAGGCATAAAATGGTGGAGAACTAGTTGAAAATGATGGCAACGAGAAGAATAAGCCTTGCAGCAAGCATTACAAGAGGTCCAACCATAAAATATACCACCACAACAGGTTTGTAGGTCCACTAGGCCTCATAATCCATCACAAAGGTATCCTCCCTCAAATTATATTTTATTAACCAGGGATAATTTTAAGAACAACCCCGAAATTTATATATATAATAAATGGGTGAATCTCCCTAATATATAAGAAACTTTGAAGGCTATTTTATCAATAATATAATATGTATATACAATTTTTTGGATAATCTTTCATTCTATTATAGAATCTTGTAAAATCTTGACGAATCTTTCACTAAATTATAAGATATTGTAAAATCTTGGCGAATATTTCCTTGAATTATAAAATATTGTAAAAAGTTGGCGAATATTTCATCAAATTATAAAACCTTGTAACGTCTTGGTGAATCTTTTGCTAGGAAGACTCAGCTTTTGATTTTGTAGATTACTAATGTAGTGCAATTATGCAATAGAAGAGCATATACCATAACTCGACTCTCGCAACTCCTAGACCCTCAAATGAACAAATGCATGAATGAGGAGAGGAGGGATTTATTTATACATTTCACAATAGTATTGGGTCACTCACAACCAGAGGTGTTGGTGAAACAAAACTACACTAACTAGATTCAGGCAAAGTAGGGACTCCACTTTTTATCTCATCCCATAATGGTCTAACGGACATGTGGGGACCCAAATATTGACATATCGACAAACTAAAAGAATTGAGCACTTTACACTGTGGAGTGATTATGGCACCCACGAACCATTATTACAACGCGGAGTATTATAGAGACCCACAACCTTAATATAGTGTATGAATTCCCAATTAGCTTATTCTCCAAATATCTCATTTTTAAGCTACCCTCTAAGAAAAAAAACATGCTTATCTATTTATAGATACGAATGCTACTTTTTCCTTTCATTTTGTTGGCAATCAATATATGAATTATGTCATTTGATTTAGAATTTTTAAAGTTAGTTAGAAACTTGGAATGGTTATTAGAAATAAGAACATACACTGACAAGAATAGAAATCACATCAATGCATCATCATGCATATCATTAGAAATACTTTGTTAAAGACTACTTTTTATTAGATAAACTGAGGAGGTGTTTGTATCATGTCCTTGAAATTTTTGAAATCATGCAAAATGTGGTAAAATTGTTTTAGCACCCTCATTGAATGCAAAAGACTAGATATCAAATGGCATAATGTCTACATCTCAGGTCAAACATGCCTTGCACATATTATATACAATCATGATGGAAATGAAGTATCATGTTCCAACTAAATCATATATTTATCATAAATAACTAGATCCATTTCTAGATTATGATAGCAATTACACATCAAAACAAATCACCAAAAAAAATTTTACTTCTGAAATGACCCTTACAAAAACAAAATATCATGAAACAAGTACCGAACCCAACAAATTTAGGTCACACTTAAAATTTATGAACTTGGCAATACGAATAAAAAAATATACCAGTCACGAACTTCTCAATACAAATAAAAGAATCCACCAGAACGCTTTGGACAAATCTACAAGAAGATAACCAAAATAATGACCATTCTACTGCAGCCCCACCATTATAATCAGTGCACATTCATTTTTATTACAAACATACCAAACATCAACAATAACATACATAAAATATGAACATATACACTCTCATTAACGCCTTAGATCCAATATTAATTGCAGAGAAAGATCCTAATAATAGCAAACAACTGGGTAAAATTCAATTTTAATATATAAAAACCATGTGGCATCTCTCCATCAAGAGTAGCATCCACTAACAACATATAATGTCAGTCGATAGTTAAAACATGACAAGGCATAAAATAAATCATATCTTTTGAGATCTATAACACTTTCACAGAACCAATACTCCTAGGATAGAATAAAACCCTAATAACACCAAATGAGCCCTAAGAATCAAGAGTGCCCTAGAATTCAGCAGGCCTCAAAAAACTTCCATGATAAAAATAATGATAACAGGTAAATTTACAATATAATAATCTATTTTAACTATGGATAAAAACCATAAAAATGATGATAAAAAGCATATCACGTTAATTATTGGATAAAAAGCGTGATCCGAGTTTATATTCTCTGATAAATTGCATGTACGACATGTCCCTTCAAGACCTGATCTTTTGAAAATGGAGATGTTATACGAATATTAAAATGTCGAGAAAACTAAGAATGAAAAATGGAATTGCATCAACCATAACCTTCAACTTGTAAGAGCAATCTCATGTGGGTGAACCATGAATCATTGTAGCCTTTATATAGAACAAAACAACCCTTGATTTTCCCTCCAATACTAGAAATCGAGGGTTCAAAGAAGGTATCACATGAAATTGACTAAAAATACATGCGAATGCAACCATATGCCTGAATTAAAAGGAAAATGGAGGGAAAAATAACCCTTGGGAGCCTCCATTACTCAAAATTAGGGCTGAAGGAATGATTTCACTAGAATTTCTCTAAAAATTGGGGGCGAAAGATAGATTAGAGAGAGATTTTGCTAGGGCGAAAAATAACTTTTTTCATTTTCCTCATTAATATATGGGAGGCTATTCATTTTGGATTTTTTTTTTTCTAATAAATATTGGGAGAATATATTTTAGTTGAAAAAACCCTTTCCATATAAGAAAATAGCCCACTAAATTTTTGTAACCCCCTTAATATAGCCCATGGGCTATATATAGCCCCTAAAATTATCCATGTTATTAACTGATGAAGGTGAACCTCATTGTTTTCAGGAGGCTTGTGATGATGAGCATAACAAAGATTGGAAGAATGCCATGCAAGAAGAAATGGACTCACTGTTGGAGAACAAAACATGGGAGCTAGTAAAGCTTCCAAACAGAAGAAAATCTCTTCAAAACAAGGGGGTATACAAGATCAAGCATGAGGGTGAAGGAAAGGAGGAGAGGTATAAGGCAAGGTTGGTGGTGAAGGGATTTTCCCAAAAAGAAGGTATTGACTTTAATGAAATTTTTTCACCTGTTGTTAAAATGTCATCCATTAGAGTTATCCTTGGTTTTGTTGTTGCTTTAGACTTGGAGTGTGAACAGTTAGACGTGAAGACTGCCTTCCTTCATGGAGAATTGGAGGATGAGATCTATATGGAGCAACTAGAAGGATTCAAAACCAAAGGTAAAGAAAATCTTGTTTGTAGGTTAAAGAAGAGCCTCTATGAGATAAAACAAGCACCTCACCAATGGTATACGAAGTTTGATTCTTTTATGTTGGAGCATGGTTATAGGAGATTAGAGGTTGATCATTGTGTTTATATTAAGAAGTATGACCAAGAAAGGTTTATCATTTTATTGCTATATGTGGATGACATGCTAATTGTTGGGCATCATAAGAGCATGATTAACAGGATGAAGAAGGATTTGGGAAGTCAATTTGCAATGAAGGATTTGGGCCAAGCACAACAATTATTGGGCATGAGGATCATACATGACAAATAGAGCAAAAAAATGTGGTTGTCACAAGAAAAGTATATTGAGCAGGTGCTTAACAAGTTCAACATAAAGGATGCCAAGTCAGTTGGTACACCCCTTGCAACCTACTTCAAATTGAGTGTTGATTTATGCCCTTGTAATGACTAGGAGAAGGAGGAAATGAGTAAAATCCCCTATGCTTTAGCAATTGGCATCTTGATTTATGTCATGGTATGTACACGCCCTGACATTGCACATTTAGTGGGAGTAGTGAGTAGATTCCTTGCCAATCCAGCCAAACAACATTGGCAAGCGATAAAGTGGATTTTAAGGTACAACACCAATTTCAATAAATTTGGACAAATTAGGCAAATTTTGGACTAAGAAAGCGTGAATTTAGACTTTGAAAGTGTCAATATCAACCTTTGTAAAGTGCAAAAACGGGTTCTGAAAGTGGCAATAGTGGATTTGAAAAGTGTGTTTTTTTATTCGAATAGTGTGTTTTTTGACTACTTATGAACCTTAAAATTGCAATTTTTTGTTATAAAACTATGAATTTCAATTCAAAAGGTGTGAATTTCAAATCAGAAAATGCAAATTTTGATTTGAAAAGTGTGAATTTTAAATCAAAAAATGCAAATTTTGATTTGAAATGTGTGAATTTTAAATAAAAAAATACAAATTTTGATTTGAAAAATGTGAATTTAAATTCAAAAAATGCAATTTCTGATTTGAAAAGTGTGAATTTCAAATCAAAAAATGCAATTTTTTATTTGAAAATTGCAATTTTCATTTGTAAATGTTCAAAATTTAAGGCGAAAAGTTCAATGTCTAAAATATTTAATCATTGTTTGAATAACAAGTCAACCGGCTAAGGTATAACATAAAAAAAGGTTTGTCCCGACTTCTGTTTTCCGGCAAGAAGGATTGTCTGCCCCTTTTCGTAGTTAATTGTGAAAACATATATACAACAATTCAGCTATATCCATAATGGAGAACACAAGAAGGATCGACCGACCCTTCTTTCAGTGTCAAACTATTATTAAAATAATATTGGGAATAAGAAGGGTTGGTCGAGCCTTCAATTTCGAGGGAATTGTAAAAATAGAACACCTTGGAAGTTATAACATATAAAAATAGCTTGTCCTAACTTCCATTTTTTGACAAGAAGGACGACCGCCCCTTCTTTTCGTAGTTAATTGTGAAAACCTTTATCCAACAATTCAGCTATATCCATAATGGAGAACATAAGAAGGATCGACCGACCCTTCTTGCAGTGTCGAAATACTATGAAAATAATATTGGGAATCAGAAGGGTCGACCGATCCTTCTTGCAGGGTCGAACTATTATGAAAATAATGTTGGAAATAAGAAGAGTCGGCTGACCCTTCAATTAGGAAGGAATTGTAAAAATAGAACACCTTGGAATGTATATCATATAAAAATGGTTTTTCTCGACTTCCGTTTTAAGACAAGAAGGATCGGTGGACCCTTCTTTTCATAGTTAATTGTCAAAACCTTTACCGAGCAATTAATCCATAGCCATAATGGAGAACACAAGAAGGGTCAATCGACCCTTCTTGCAGTGTTGATATATTATGAAAAGAATATTGGGAATCAGAAGGGTCGGCCGACCCTTCAATTAGGAGGGCATTGTAACAATAGAACACCTTAGAGAAAGAGAGGAGAAAGAGCGGCCAAAGTCTTTAAAGCAAAACGTCTATAAATTTTGTTGTTAAAATGTTGATATCTAGTATCCTAGGGTGACATGTGGAACGATCATATTATGACACGTGGCATATTTGATTTGGCACATTGAGTATATCCAGGTTACTATTTTTTATTTGATTTGGCACATTGAGTATAGTGAGCTTACTAATGCGGGTTTAACCACATCACAATCAGGAAATGAAAATTCACTAATAGCAGTTTTAAGGATTATGCACATGCAAGATTACCCTGTAGCTGGAATGCTAATTGAAAAATTAACATGAATTTATTAATTTATGTTAATTTGAAAAGTGTGAATTTAAAATAAAATAAAATGCAATTTCTTATTTGAAAAGTGTGAATTTCAAATAAAAAAATGCAATTTTTTATTTGAAAATTGCAATTTTCATTTGTAAATGTTCAAATTTTAAGGTGAAAAGTTCAATGTCTAAAAAATTTAGTCATTGTTTGAATAACAAGTCAATTGGCTAAGTTATAACATATCAAAATGGTTTGTCCCGACTCTAGTAGCAATTGATGTAGTTCCATCTTTAGATTTTATCAATTGGGTGGTAAAAGTTTGGATTAACTAACTCAGGAGTAAAATGAATGTAATTTTTTGTTTAATTATAAACAATAAATATACAAAATACATATGTGAATATTCAATTTAAAGTAATTTTTAAAACAGGGTAATTGACGGAGCCGGAGATGTCTCCAAACAACGAGGAAGTTAATTCTTCCGCTTTAAAAATGCAGAGTTTTTTTTCAATATATAACTTTTCATTAATATAATTTTTTTGGATGATTTTTCATTTGAATTTTTTTTTAAGGGAAGTTGCCTTCTTATGGTGTATTTTTGAATTGTTTGTTTTCTTCAACTAAATTAGTGTCAATGAGAGAATCCATCTTGCATGCATGAGTCTTAATATTTAGAATATAAGATTAACTAAATAAAACATGGATAGATATTTTTATTACTATATTTTATTGAAAATTAAAATCTGTAATAAAAATTTCAATAATGGAAGGTAATTTCTTTAATAACACTAGTCTTTATTATTGAAGGGCATGCTCTGAAACTAAACGTTTTGTGATGGTTAAAGTAAGAGTTCAAAATGTAATAAAAATTTGATTTGAAGGGTAAAGATAAAATGAATTTCCAAGCCTGCCTACGTGCAATCGTGAAGCCAAATCATGAAAAGAACCAAAATGACTTTATTGATTGTTTGATCTAAGAGTTAAGAGTTCTCAGAATATTGATTAATGTTTGATCTAAGAGTTAAGAGTTAACAGATTAATTCAGGATTAATTTACGTATAGAACCTTTTTTTCAATGAAAAAAAAGTCCCTTGTTATTCATTAAGTGAATCAAAGAATCTTACAATAAAACCTATCCCAAGGATAGAATCTTTGAAATAAAAATAAAAATAACACATAGAGGAAATCTTAACCAAAAAGCCCCTAAAGCGAGTGCATCGAATTTACAAAATGGATCATAAAGGCTAGCCTGATTAATAAAGACGAACATAAAACATTTCCCCCAGATGGTGATCAGTGAAAGTGGTAACCTGAAGAATACCATCTGTCAAATGCAATCCCTTCTTTGACAATAAATCAACTCTATGATTGAAAGAACAAGAGATGTGTTGTATACAGTAGTCGTGAAATTGTCCCAAAAAGATGGTAATTTACTTGTAGAACCATAATGACTTTATTATATAATTAGTAATGTGCTTTAAATTTGAATAATCAAACATACATACTATAGAATCAAATAACAGAGAAATCACAACATTACAATTAACAAAATATAAAATAATATTGCACTACATTTAAGAAATCAAGTCACAAACCCAACAAATAGTTACTAGTGTTATAGTGATTTGAATATTGAGAATTCATAATGCAATATTTCAATAGAAGTATCCATTTATTACAAATTGGCTTTTAAAGAGGCTTTCTTCTTGAACCAACAGCTCATGTGCAAACTATGAAACTAGTCATGCTTTACTTATTAGCCTTTGTAGCAAAGTGAGAAGTGGAAGAATTAAGTAATCCTACAAATTACCACAAGCAAGAAGTTTAACCAGAGCGTTCTACTTGCAGGGCCAAAGTGTTTTAATACTTATAGAAATAGATTTAAATGCTCAAGGAATATACACAAATCTTATATCCATTGATAGATCTAGAATTTTTAGAAATAGATTTAAATGCCATAGGAATATACAGAAATATTATATCCATTAATATATCTTCGTCAATATTTTCAAGTACAATTTCCGATATACAGCTATATTTTCCAAATAGACCAATATTTGTTGTTGATTACATCAAATGTTTATATCACTAATATGATATAATCCTACTCCCTAGAACCTCAATAACATGAGCTTCTATTTTACAAAAAAGATCATAGTGTGCATACCAAAACTTAATATAGACAAACATAAGGGCCTTGGAAAATTAACAGAAAACGAAACAAGTAAACCTAATAAGACAAGTAAATATCAAGAGACCATGGTGGGTGGGCCGCATGGTTCCCTCAACTAGTCTCCATTGGTCTTGGTCTAGGACCTACAGAAGCCGTTGGGATCCCCTCGCGCTGGAGACGTTGAAGGGATTCACATTGTTCATCATGGAGCATTCGCATCTGTGTGATCAGTTCGACATTGTTATCTACGAACTTCTGCCCCATGGTATCCTCGATTGACTTCTTCAAGGACTCAAGGTCCTCTTTGTCACATTTCCGCTCCAGCTTCTGTCGAAGCTCTTCCATGTCCTTTTCTAACTTCTCCATTCTTCGAGTAAGTTCATCAATGGCGCTAGTCCTTCCAACAGGGCCGAGACTGCTACCTTCCACCATTATATAACACGGAGCTAGCTCTAAATAATTGTTGTAATAAAGCTTCTGGCACGGGAGATTGCCGCTACTAAGCAGAGCACTGGTCAAAATACGGCGCCTGCCCTTTTCTGAAACTTCAACAACCAAACGACGAGGAGGACCAGTGGAAGGAAAAATGGCCGGAGACAGAGCTATTTTAGATAGCATTTTCGGCAAAAACCAAGGAACAGGGGCAGATCCAATTTAAAGGAGCGAAAATGAACCAAAAACCCTGAACACGGATCCGAAGAAATATCGGCCACAAGCGTCGAAATTAAATATCAAAGTACTTCAAAGAGGGTTGCATGACATTATGAGTCAGAGACCTTATGCGAGAGTCCAAACTCAAGACCTTACCCTGACCGACATTTGAAGTGACTGATGGGAGAGATTGGCTGCCAGGGTTTATAGAGGATATCCTTGGTGATCTTGCCATGCAACTGTGGTATCAGTTCCCTCCTTGATTCTTCAAACCAATCTTATTGCTCTAGCCGCCCAACACTCTTCTCGGTTCCACCTCAGCAGAAGCAAACACAGTGCACCTCGATCCCCAGGGAAAACAGAACTCCAAACTGGCAAATGCAGTGCACCTCGGTCCTCAGGGAAAACAAAGCTCCAAACCGGTAGTGGGCGGCATTTATCCTGTATCAATGCAAGAAAGTTTATGACATTAATGATCACAGTGTGGCGGGATATCATCTGTACGTTGTGACAAGACATAAATGGGATGAGATTATTCATAAACGTGATGAGATTATTCACACGAGTGATACAATCCATCATTTACCATTAGCGCCGTCAGGATCACTGCCATGCCAACGTACAAACCATTTTAAATGGTGGAAAAGATCAACTGTCGTTGATTGGCCAGTGAAGTATCAACGGTCCCACGTCCGTTCCGCATCCCCAACATGCGCGCTAGGATGGAGGAATTGGTGGTTGCGGAATCGAAAACCGTCTCCACGTGGCAGCACCACATGATTTCGCAAGTTGGAAGGGTGGTAAGGAAAACCACCTTCCTCCATTTGTGAAACCACCTTCGCCCCATCCTTCACGGTCGTTGGCCGTAATTGTGGGTTGCGAGTTGCAGAAAGAATGAATTTCAAATCCAAATGACTTTGGAATGAGCGGATTGCGGGGTTCAGAAAGGTCAAAGTTTGGAGAAAATCTGTGTTTTCCGGGTTAAAACAGTGCAACTTCGCCGCATTACACAGAGATTAAATTTACTCTGATCTTTCACCGTTTACAAAGCTTGGGCTCTTGATACATTTCAGGACTACGAGCTTGAGCTCACAAACATAGACTCTTCTACTTGCGTTTTCTGAACCAACAACGTGGATGTTATATCTGCGGGGTCCAAATGAGAAGTATAGCTTGCAGTTTGTGGAGAAATGAGAAGTAGTTGGAGATGAAGATGGTGTAAGGAATTTATGGTTGAGTTGCTAAGTAGAAGTTCCTTAACGAAGTTTAAAGCTGATATACTCCAGATCAGGTAAATATAATAAAAATTCGTTATAATTTTCTGTAAAAACTATTTTCAGAAAATTAATAGCTAAAAGTTTTAGTTGAATTAATTCTTTTAAAACATTAAGGATACACAAATCATAAGCAAAGAAAAATCAAAACTGTAGATCAATGTAATTATAGATTGAAAAAGATTAAACAGTATTGATAAACAACCTGAAAGTGAAAATCAATATTGATCAAAGAAATTTGATTAATAGACAAAAGAGTATGCAAGAGAATAACATAACTGTATTACTGAAAGATTGCAAGAAATGACAAGCCCTGCATTAACTAGAGTATTCCTAGTCTCTTCTGTTGATTTTCTCCTCCAAATTCTATCATCCCTAGCCTAAGAGAGATGTACCCTTTAAATAATAATTGCAATTTTGTTACAAAGGATAAATTCCCCCAAAAAATAGGGATTTCAAAAATCGAACTAGGCTAATGGCCAAGAAAATCTTGTCACTTGGCTGCAATTTCTAACAATTCATCTAAATTTGGATAATTGACTTACTCAAGCCCTAGTTGGGCATCACACGTAAAAGTGTCCATCTCGTTTTTAGCCAATTTATGCCAAATATGAATAAAAATGTGGATCTTTCCCTCCATGGCAACAGGTTGCCTAATTAACTGATCCATGTCATCAATCTTGATATGCTCGAGGTGCTGGATCTTCTCTTTAGCTTCCTCGGGTCGATGTTCAACCTGTTCTAGCATCAACTTCGGTGGACAAGTGCTTTCAATGAGGTCCATGGTAGGGAACTGCAAATTCACCATGATGCTATCCACAACGTACCATCTCCTTCTGCAAACAGCTTGTGCTTTCTGGATAGTATCTCCAACCATATCATTTAGATCATGCCAAACATGCAACACAGTTCTGATTTTCTTCAGTTGGAAACTAGTGAGTGTAGTAATATTCTCAGGTCTCTCCTTAATGTACCTCTGCCATTGCACAATATCTTCATTGGCCTTAAAGTCCTGCTGTCTTTTAGCTACCTGCTGATCGAGAGTAACAAACATCTTCCCAAAAACAATGTGAGTCTCCTGGATATCATTCAAGGTGTGAAACAATTTAGCTAGCAACTTACAGTGTTCATCATTGACCTGAATGGCCAAATCCTTAAACTCCAGCTAGGAAAACCCAAAGAATGCAGAGTGTTGAGATATTGTAACTTCAAAGAATATTATAATTGTACTTTATTATTCCGGATATGTTTCATTCCTCCGTGAAGATCTTATTGTATATCCGGAGATGTTTATTCCTCCGTCGGAATGTGGTAACTCGGGTTATTAGACTTCTCTAGTGGGAGTCGGCCCTATATGTGTTATGTGGGTCAAAGGGTTATTAAACCACCCTAGAGGGGTCATCCCAATCAGTTGTAGTTTATTTAACCCATTGGTTAAATACGAGCCTACATGTCTTGTGTAAAAGAAAAGTCGGAGTAGTGTATAAATAGAGGAGGTGTATTCCTCATTACACACACACACTCACTTGAGAGAGAGGCGCACTTGTGGAGGAGAGGTCTGCTATGGTGGAGGAGGAGATCATGTCTTTGGTTTTCATCTTTGTATATTGCTGGTCATCTATACTGAGGAAGCTTTACTGGGTTTTCTACCCCATGAGGGTTTCCCAGGATAAATCTGTGTCTCTTGTGTTTATGCTATGCTTGTTGTTTCTTCAGTGATCCTGTATATGCTATTATTGTGAAATGGAATGTAATGCTGCTATTTTCTGTCTTAGCATATTGAATTTTAACATGGTATCAGAGCTAACCTGAAGGAAGACAAGGTATGGCACTTACGACACTTGCTTTACTTACGACAATTTGAAGGTTAGGGTTCTATATAGCAAAAACCAGTCATCGTGGAACTTTCGCCATAAATCCCTTTTGGTGAAGTTTCAGGATCTGAAACCTTACAGGTCGTAGATAACATCTTCAGGTATCTTGCGTCCAAAGAACACCCTCAGATTCGTTGTACTTTGTAAGTTATGATCAGTACAAGCTAGGGTTTCTGCCTCTTCTAGATCTCAGTCAAAATCAGGTGACCTAAGAAAAAAAGTCATAACTTGGGCTAGGAAGCTCCAAATGAAATTTCGTAAAAAGTGACAGGTAGTACACAGACCGTACTATCTCAGGAAACGTTTTCAGAGGCCGAAGCTGAACCAGTGACACGTGGAATGCCGTACAAGTTCGCTCTCTTGTTTTATCCCATAAACAGGTCACGTTGCGACACTTGGCATAACTCTCTCTCAGAGAGTCCAATTGAGGTCAGACCTGTCAGGATGGAAATATAACAGGGCGAGCTATCTCAGGAAAAGTTTTCAGAGGCCAAAGTTCAAACAGTGACACGTGGAACTCCGTACAAGTTCGCTCTCCTGTATTATCCCAAAACAGGTCACGTTGCGACATTTGGCATAACTCTCTCTCAGAAAATCCAATTGAGATCAGACCTATCAGGATGGAAAGATGACAGGTCAGGCTACTGCAAAAAAAGTTTTCAGACCCTGTGGAGCAAACATTTTGAAGTTACAGCAGAAACAATCAGGTACATATTTCTGTCAAAACAGAATTATTTTTGGAGCACCTTCATTCATGGCTTCCGGAATTTAGGGTTTTGGAGAAAGTTAGAATTTTTGGAATCGGAATCCACGGCTGAATGCTACTCAGGAAAATCGAAATGTAGAATCCAAGATCGAATTTTTTGGTTGGGTAGAAGACCGGGCTTGATCAAACCCTAGTTCGGGATCCTGTCCAGAAGATCCAGAAGTTTTGAAGGCAATTTTGAGGGGTCAAATTTTGGAGATTTCAAAATTGAAGTATGCTAGTTTGATCAGCTCAGCAAGACACATCCTTCCATCCATTCAGAAGTGTGAAAGTCAAAGATTGAACTTTTGGGGTTTCTCTAGCAAACCCTAATCAAGCTCCAGATCAAGTTTCAGGGAGAGTTGAGGCTAAGGCCTTACATAAGAAGACTACAAGAAGTCTCAACAGGTATGACTTAAGGAGGTTCAGGTACGTCTTGAAATCTGATTCTTGATTAAGTTCATAATGTGTTTGTCAGTACAATCTTGATTAATGTTAGAATTGTATTATCACCCTAGTAACAGTATGAATGCATGTGAATGATCGAAGACATTCATTGATTAGGGCTATATAATTGTACTAATGCATTATGGTGTTGTGTAAGGTTGATGTTGTCTGCTAACAAGATATAGGTACATCACAAAAGACAAATCAAGCTCCATGACCATGACATCATGAAGACAAAGACTCATCCATAATCTTTGTTCTACTTACGAGGTATGTATGACTTTGTTATATTATGATTAACCTATGATACATGCAGGTTCTAGCTCAGGATCTCTAAATCATTGAAGAGATTGTTTAGGTATGTTGTACATAACTAAGCAGGTATACTAATCCAGGTATGTTTTCCTATGTCAAGTTAGAATCTTACCTTGTGTTAGGATCCCTTATAAAATATACTTGGTATGATTGGCTATGCTTATTCATAAAGCTAGTAATCAAGGGTTTATGAATATTATGTCTTTTATCTTGATTAATGATATGCATGAGTAAAAGAAGACTTCCCTGAAATATTGAATACTAATGTTTATTATCTATGATCATGACTATACATATTCAAGATTATTTAGAATTATAATGTTTTGATAATATTTATAATATACTAATGAATGTATGTTTTTGTATGAGATCATGAGGATAACACTAGTGCACTCTTGAGCATGCACAGTGGTACAGAATGAATAGAAGTTCAAAAGACATATAGAAGATCAAGCGGGAGGCAACCAGACAAACATAAAAGATAAGTATTTGAGTTGTTATTTGAAATAGTAAATGATATTGCTTGTATGCATATTTGTATTCCTAGAATATCTCATGCTGAGTGTAAACATTCATAGAGCATTGAACAGTATACCACTAATATGCATATGATTGGTAAGTTGGACAAACATTCCATTGTTGCTTGTCTAGAATGAAGCCTGTTTGCTGACATGCTGAGAGCTGTGCACACTCTCGATAGTATGTTCTGGTAGAGATGGAAGGCATCTAGATAGCCATTGTATGCATACAGGATATGGGAAAGTGTTGTGCCAAAGTACTGGTCAAAATAGTTGCATAACTATGTAAATAATATCTGTATGCATAATAGGTTATCATGTCAATATGATTTGATGGTTATGAAAGTATTACTAATCATGTACTTAATTTTGATTTGTAGGAAAGATCATGATGAATGATGAACACTGAACAAGCGATGGATGTTCAACAGAAAAAGATTTTCAAATCAAACACACTATAGAAGGCTTGTGGCTAGAAGATTCTCTTAGAAAGAGGAAGAGAATCATGATAAGATGTTTGCTCCAAGTGGCTAGATAAGACCATTCTCTTAATGGTGTAATTAAAGAAGAAGTGTGAATCAGGTTCTGTATGGGTACCCAGGATTGATAATCAATTGATGAGCTTAATGATCACCATGGGTGATGAGGATCTCAACCTTTGCTACAAGGTTGAATATTGTTTCTATACACAGATGACATGGATGCAAGAAGGAACTCACCACAGAGTTCAAATGATATTGAGGCTCATATCAGTAGACCCATCTAACGAGAGATGGCACAGATAGATATGCAGAAGATCATTCAATGCAGAGTGTGAATGATGTTCAAAGGGAGAATTGACAGTTTCTTGATAAGCTTGGGCTTTACCAAAAGTAAAGTTTATTCCTAACCTTTACCTTAAGGTTGTGGATGATGAACCTATCATACCATTATTGTATGACGATGATCTCTTTCTGACAAGGAATGAGAAACAGATCATGAAAAGAAAGAAGAAGATGGCTGAAGAAATGAAAATGAAAAATCTCAGATTGATGCATTACTTCCTAGGTCTGGAAGTATGACAAGGCTCAGAAGGAATCTTTCTCAACCAGGGAAAGTATGCTGAGAAATATTAAAAGGACTTGATGTGTTGGAATGGCCACTCTTGAAGTTGTTATCAGATGACTCATCAGAGTTAGTGGATAGAACTCTGTACAGACAAAATATTGAGTCATTGATGTGTCTAACAAATACTAGGTCAGATATATGCTTCGCTATGAACACCTTGTGTCAGCATCTAGTGGAAACCATATGTGTTCACCTGTTAGTTGCAAAGCATGTGATGAAATACCTAAAGGATACGATAGATTTTGATCTATGTTATCTTAGAGATCATGACTTCAGAAGGCTACATAGATGTTGATTGGGCAGAAATTGTATCAGACAGGAAGAGCACATCGAGAGGATGTTACTGTCTGGGATCAGCCATGATCTCATGGTTTAGAAGGAAGCAATATAGTGTGGCTCTTAGCACAAGCAGAATATATGGCTGCTTGCTCTGCTAAGTTATGAAACAGTATGGCTTTAGGATTGTTTGACTTAGAGATAGACCCAACTATGATCCTATGTGACAAGCAGAGTTGTATCAAGATGGCAAAGAATCTAGTGTTCCAAGATATGGTGCAGAAAGGAACCAAAAGTTTGAATTTGTAACAATGTACTAACCAAACCTCTACCGATCCGATGTACTAACCAAACCTCTACCTCAAGTAAAGTTTTCTGAGACAAACTTAATATAGTTCAGAAGGACCCTCCTCGAAAGGGGGAGTGATGTGATAACTCATGATGAGATTGCCTGCATCGACAGTGAGGTCGATGATGAGGATACCTATATTAGTGATGCCGACAGAGAGGTTGGTGGATGGTCCTTAGACAGGGTCTAAGGTGACAAGAGGATTGCATCATCCTTGAACATATATTCTAAAAGAAGCCGTAGACATGATGTCTCCGAAAATGAAGTCCTTGGTGGACATATAGGATTGCATCATCCTAAAGAGAGCCATAGACGCATGTCTTCGAGAATGAAGTCCTTGGTGGACTTGAGGGGATTGGATCATCCCTGGACTTCAGTCCTAAAGAGAGTCGTAGACGTATGTCTTCGAGAATGAAGTCCTTTGTGGACTTGAGGGGATTGGATCATCCCTGGACTTCAGTCCTAAAGAGAGCCGTAGACGTATGTCTTCGAGAATGAAGTCCTTGGTGTACTTGAGGGGATTGGATCATCCCTGGACTTCAGTCCTAAAGAGAGCCGTAGACGTATGTCTTCGAGAATGAAGTCCTTGGTGGACTTGAGGGGATTGGATCATCCCTGGACTTCAGTCCTAAAGAGAGCCGTAGACGTATGTCTTCGAGAATGAAGTCCTTGGTGGACTTGAGGGGATTGGATCATCCCTGGACTTCAGTCCTAAAGAGAGCCGTAGACGTATGTCTTCGAGAATGAAGTCCTTGGTGGACTTGAGGGGATTGGATCATCCCTGGACTTCAGTCCTAAAGAGAGCCGTAGACGTATGTCTTCGAGAACAAAATCCTGAATGAACAGGTAAGGGGATTGGATCGTCCTCGGACTTTAGTCCTTTGAATTGAGCCATAGACAGGATGTCTCCGAGAACAAAAATCCTGAATGAACAGGTAAGGGGATTGGATCGTCCTCGGACTTTAGTCCTTTGAATTGAGCCATAGACATGATGTCTCCGAGAACAAAATCCTGAATGAACAGGTAAGGGGATTGGATCATCCTCGGACTTTAGTCCTTTGAATTGAGCCGTAGACATGATGTCTCCGAGAACAAAATCCTGAATGAACAGGTAAGGGGATTGCATCGTCCTCGGACTTTAGTCCTTTGAATTGAGCCGTAGACATGATGTCTCCGAGAACAAAATCCTGAATGAACAGGTAAGGGGATTGGATCGTCCTCGGACTTTAGTCCTTTGAATTGAGCCATAGACATGATGTCTCCGAGAACAAAATCCTGAATGAACAGGTAAGGGGATTGGATCATCCTAGGACTTTAGTCCTTTGAATTGAGCCGTAGACATAATGTCTCCGAGAACAAAATCCTGAATGAACAGGTAAGGGGATTGGATTGTCCTCGGACTTTGGTCCTGTGAATTGAGCCATAGACATGAGGTCTCCGAGAATTGAATGATAGGACTGGATCGTCCCTGAGCTTCGGTTCAAAAGGTACATGATAGGACTGGATCGTCCCTGGACTTCGGTTCAAAAGGTACATGATAGGACTGGATCGTTCCTGGACTTCGGTTCAAAAGGTACATGATAGGACTGGATCATCCCTGGACTTCGGTTCAAAAGGTACATGATAGGACTGGATCATCCCTGGACTTCGGTTCAAAAGGTACATGATAGGACTGGATCGTCCCTGGACTTCAGTTCAAAAGGTACATGATAGGACTGGATCGTCCCTGGACCTCGGTTCAAAAGGTACATGGTAGGACTGGATCGTCCTTGGACCTTGGTTCAAAAGGTACATGACAGGATTGCATCATCCATGGACCTATGTCCTAAAGAGAGCAGGATTGATCATCCTGTAATATGATTGTGTGTGTTGATGTGGTTACTTGTGTCGGTATGGATACTCGTATTGATGATGTGGTTACTTGTATCGGTAGGATACTTGTATTGATGATGTGGTTACTTGTATCGGTATGGATACTCGTATTGATGATGTGGTTACTTGTATCGGTAGGATACTCGTATTGATGATGTGGTTACTTGTATCGGTAGGATACTTGTATTGATGATACTTGTATTGATGATGTGGTTACTTGTATCGGTAGGATACTTGTATTGATGATGTGGTTACTTGTATTGTGTGGATACTTGTATTGATGATGTGTATACTTGTATTGGTGTGGATACTAATACTGTTGATCTAGATAATGATGCTGCTGATCGTATTGTTCTAGATGACGATGCTGCTGATCGTATTGATCTAGATGATGATGCTGCTGATCGTGTTGATCTAGATGTCGATGATGCTGATTGAGTTGATCTAGATGACGATGATGCTGATCATGTAGATTGAGATGATGATGATGCTATAGATCAAGATGTTGTAGATCAAGATGATCCAGATTCTGTAGATCGTGATGATCCAGATGCTGTATATCGTGATGATCCAGATACTGTAGATCGAGATGATCCCGATGCTAATGATCGTATGATGATGATGCTGACAATCGTGAGGATATAGATGTTGATGTTATTGTAGCTATTCGAGTGTTGCAGAAGATAAAGACTCAGTACTGAAGATGTTGATGTTCCAGTAACTGGTTGAGTTACTGATGATGTTGAGAAAGCTTCCAATGATTTATAGATGTATCATGTATGATGTTGATGACTCCTTGCTCATGCAGATGCTGTTATAATATCCTTCTCGTTAAGGGGGAGTGTTGAGATATTGTAACTTCAAAGAATATTATAATTGTACTTTATTATTCCGGAGATGTTTCATTCCTCCGTGAAGATCTTATTGTATATCCGGAGATGTTTATTCCTTCGTCGGAATGTGGTAACTCGGGTTATTAGACTTCCCTAGTGGGAGTCGGCCCTGTATGTGTTATGTGGGTCAAAGGGTTATTAGACCACCCTAGAGGGGTCGGCCCAGTCAGTTGTAGTGGGGTATTTAACCCATTGGTTAAATACGAGCCTACATGTCTTGTGTAAAAGAAAAGACATAGTAGTGTATAAATAGAGGAGGTGTATTCCTCATTACACACACACGCTCACTTGAGAGAGAGGCGCACTTGTGGAGGAGAGGTCTGCTATGGTGGAGGAGGAGATCATGTCTTTGATTTGCATCTTTGTATATTGCTGGTCATCTATACTGAGGAAGCTTTACTGGGTTTTCTACCCCATGAGGGTTTCCCAGGTAAATCTGTGTCTCTTGTGTTTATGTTATGCTTGTTGTTTCTTCAGTGATCCGGTATATGCTATTATTGTGAAATGGAATGTAATGCTGCTATTTTCTGTCTTAGCATATTGAATTTTAACACAGAGGAGGATGCACTTTCAATTGCATCCTCACAGTGTTTTTCTAGCACAACTATCCTTTGTGTATTGGCAGCATTTACAACTTCTGCATCATGTAATTTAACCTGGAGAGAGGCATTTTTCAATTGCATATCTTCAAACATATCTTCAAATACCTTCCTGAGATCAGTAACATAAGATTCATGTTCCTCATTATTTTTGGCCAATTTCTCTTCAAGCCTCTTTGGATCTTCTTTCTTTAAATCAATCTCCCTATTTAGTGTTGTCACTGAATCATAGTTTGCACCTGCAAATGCACCCATGGCTGCAGCAACATCCAATGCTTCTCGTTGTATGTCATCACACTGCTTGGTCCAAATTATTTGATTAGGAGTAGGTGCCTCCAATCCACCTCGATCCCTGCTTCTCTTCTTACCTTTTCTTACCACTGCCTTGGAAGCTCTGCTGTAGAAGTAATCCCCAAGAGGGACTACAATGTCTTCTTCAAACTCAGCTATCATTTCAGTAAAATTTGATGAAGTCACATTTACTATTGAAACCAATGAAGATGTCTGAGTAGTAGTAGGAGCAGGTATAGACATAGTTATTTGGAAAGCAGTTGGGGTGGAAGGGATATTTTGAATAACTGTTGGTACAGAAGTTGGGGAAGGAATTGAAGTGAAGGCTTGAGAAAGTGGAACTTGTATATCATCAGCTGGTAATGAAGAAGGAGAAACTAGAGTCTTCTCATCATTAGCTGGTGGTGATAAAATGAATGGAGATGATTGCAGAGGGACAGTCGAAGACTGGATATCTGCAATAGTAGATGGAAAAATAGGAAGTGGAACCAAGCTGGCCGGGAATGGAGCAGTGATGGTAGTTATAGTATGGAAAAGTTGGGATATGGGGAATGGATTTGTTACTCCAGATGACAAAGTTGAAAGCATTTGAATAGATGAAAGTAGAAGTGCTGAGGTTGTGGTGTCAGCAGCAGGGGTAGTTTCAAGAAACTAATGGTCTGGGACAGAATCAACCACTTCAATAGCATTCAATAAATCTGTAATTGTTTGTGAAGTTTCAGTTACTTCCTCAATCACAAGCATAGAAGAATATACCTCATCTTCAACATCACTGTCAATAATATTTAAGGTAGGGATTTGAGATGCAGAAGTCTGAGTTTTATGCCTTTTGGCTGGCTTGGTAACAGCCATCACTTGATCATCACAAGTCTGAGTAACTGCAACAGTCACTTGAATATCAGTAGTAAGCTTAGCAGCTGCAACTACTTGAGTGTCTAGCATCGAAGTCATCTGAGCTAACTTCTGCTTTGATTGTTGTGATGCCTTCATCAATACCTTCATTTGTTCAGTAGTCTTTACCTCTGGAGCATCTTCCATGAGACCTTTGCCTTTATCCCCTTCACTGCAGGTTTGCATTAGTGGAGTAGCTTCTTTCTGAGCTTCTTTCTCCTCTCTATCATTTCTTGCTTGCTCAATGAGATTTAGTTCCATTGCTCTATAGCTCAAAACCTTAGTCTTAAGCTCATGTTGATATTGGATGATATGGTTCTGTTCATCTTTACTCTTAGCCCTTGCCAAGACTTTAAAAAAGTTATTTACTCCCTGATAGATGGAGTCATCAGGAACTTCTTCATGAACATATCCACCCTTCACATGGTTTTGCTTGAAATGGGCATCCAGAAAACCTTTAGGATCATGTCTTCTTTTGGCAGCATAACCCAATTTTTTCACCCAACATTATAGCCCAAGTTGAAGATGGGATGGCCAATGGCCCAAGGTTCAAGGGGAACTTAGGCCACGCCTTCCTCTTAGGACCAGATAGCTTTAAATGCACACCATCGATAACAATTTGATAGGAAACCTCTTCAATGACCAATCTGTCAGGAACTATCCTGGGTAGCAGATGTACAATGTTGCTTCCCCAAACTCTGACATATGAGAAGGATTCACACACATACCAGTCACCAATTGTGGCAATGAAGGTTCTGGCATCAACTGAGAAAGCAGGAGCCTGCTCTCTGAAGATTTTGAAGTAAATACTTCCAAGGAAGTGATCACAAATGTCATATATCAAAGGCATATAATTGTTCTCCCATAATGCTGAATGATAAATATGGACCGAAGGAGATGATGGTGTTCAATTCCATCCCATGTTGGGATATTGGAATTCTGCACAAAATATATCAACGACAAAAGATGAAAAGAAGAAATGTGGCTTCCTCAGAGTCGGTGCCTTCTGATATGCTTGAATGGTTCTTTTGAGTTCAAAAGACAAGATAGACGCCCAAGGGAATGACTCACCAGTCATTAGAACATGACGGGCTACAGGATCCCACTCATCCTTAAATACAAAACAGTTTGGGAGACCATACAGTCTGCATAGCATGGCAGCCAATAGGGAATAAGGTTCTCTAAACCAGGAAAACGGGTACAAGTTATCAGCCCTAGGGATGAAACTGTTAGTTTTATTCATCCATGACTTCATCATTTCGTTAAAATTGTACCTGGTCATAGAGGATTCTATGAACTCAGTGTCAAGGGGTTGCATAAACAGTTTAAGAGCATAAGCTCCGATGAAAACCTCAAGGCGGAAGGTAGCCAATTGTGACCCTGCACTGTCATTAAATGACCGATCATTAGGGTTAGCGTGGTCCACAATCCATTTAACTGCATCAGTATAACGCAAGATAGCGAGTCTGGTAGCAATGGCATGAAGCTGGGAATCCCTAATTTTCTCATGCGCCAGCTGGTCATTCTGAATGTCTGATAGGTCATCATTATCGAAAATTGAGTAGATTTTGGACCAGTCTATCTGATAAGTTTCAGTGATTTTATCACTAGTGTCCGATAAAATACCAAAATTTGGGTCTTTGTCCAGTAAATCCTTCTGAGCAATTTTACAACGTGTATTGCGCGACATGTTTGAAACTAGAGGTTTTCTGATAAACCAATGAACAAAAGTAAAAAACAATTCAAAATCACTAAATAGTAAATAATTGAATAAGAGGAATTAGTAAAACCAACCTGTTTCAGCTGAAAGTAACGGGAAACAGACACCTGGTAAAAACTTCACAGTAAAATTCAAGCAGCAAGGTAATCTCTGAAATTAAAAATGATAAGAAAAAATAGGGAAATTCAAAAATTTATTGCTTTTCGACGGGCCAAATCTAGACCGTAGCATGAAAATGAATCAACGACTGAGATTAAATATTGCAAGATGCGGGGTCAAGTTGTGGGAGATTTATTTTGGAACTATGTACATTGTTCCCGCAATTCGCAATCCGCAATTGTGGGTTGCGGGTTGTGGGATCGCAACTTAGAAAACCAACAATCAAAGGGATCCCGCAATCCGCAATCCACAAATGTGGGGTTGCGAGAACAAAAAGTTCAAAAGCTATTTACAAAGTCTTCCCGCAATAAGCAATTTACGGGTTGCAGGTTGCAGGATGACAACACTTCCAAAAAGAAATGACAAGCTTGCGGGATGAAAATGACATGGTGGAAAAAATCAAAGCTTCCCGTAACTTCATAAAAACAATAAAAAAAACTAGAAATTTTCAAAGGGAAAATTCTAATCAAATCAAAACAATACAAAGGCATAAAATCATAATAAGCATGAGGATTAAACCCCCATAATGATAAAGTAATTTAAACCATTACCTTTGCATTAAAAATCTTGGGGCTCCCGTGTTCCATTAGAAAATGGGATATGTTGTACCTACAACACATCCTAATTGGAATTTTAGAAAATGGTACAGGGGAAAATGCTATAGGGGAAAACGGACAAGCTAAACTTCATTTAAATCACCATATGTAATCTCATCCACAGGATCAAGACAAATCGACGGTTTAAACTTAAACATGCAGAAAGGAAAAGAAGGGTTGCGGGGTTTTATTTCATAAATATATACATTCTTTTCGGAATCCACAATCCGCAATTGCGGGTTGCGGGTTGCAGAAATGCAAAGTGTAAAACTATTTTTAGAATCTAACTGCAATCCGCAATTGCGGGTTGCGGGTTACAGAAACACCAAGTGCAAAACTATTTTAAGACTCTTTCCGCAATCTGCAATTGCGGGTTCCGGGTTGCGGGTTGCGGATGTAAAAGACCAAAATTATTGAAGAAGGGTCGGCCGCCCCTTCTTTTCGTAGTTAATTGTGAAAACCTTTATCCAACAATTCAACTATATCCATAATGGGGAACACAAGAAGGATCGAGCGACCCTTCTTGCAGTGTCGAAATATTATGAAAATAATATTGGTAATAAGAAGGGTCGATCGACCCTTCTTGCAGTGTCAAACTTTTATGAAAATATTATGGGGAATAAGAAGGGTCGGTCGACCCTTCAATTACGAGGGAATTATACAAATAGAACACCTTGGAAGCTATATCATATGAAAATAGTTTGTCCTGACTTCTGTTTTACGACAAGAAGGATCGACCGCCCCTTCTTTTCGTAGTTAATTGTCAAAACCATTATTCAGCAATTCAACTATAGCCATAATGGAGAAGACAAGGATCGACCGACCCTTCTTGCACTGTCAAACTATTCTAAAAATAATATTGGGAATAAGAAGGGTCGGCCAACCTTTCATTTAGGAGGGAATTGTAACAATAGAACACCTTGGAGAAAGAGCGGCCTCTCTTTCTCTGAGAATTTTTCTACTTGCCAACAAAGTCTTTAAGAAAAACGTCTATAAATTTTGTTGTTAAAATGTTAATATCTAGTATCCTAGGGTGACACGTGGAACGATCATATTGTAACACGTGGCATATTTGATTTGGCACATTGAGTATAGCGAGGTTACTAATTTTTATTTGATTTGGCACATTGAGTATAGCGAGGTTACTAATGCGGGTTTAACCACAACACAATCAGGAAATGAAAATTCACTGATAGTAGTTTTAAGGATCATTAGGCACATGCAAGATTACCCTGTAGCTAGAATGCTAATTGAAAAATTAGCATGAATTTATTAATTTTATGTTAATCATTTGCAGAAATAGATAAATGTTTTAATTAAATAAATTCACTTAAAACATAAAAGACATGCAAATCATCATTGAGTAAAAACAAATCCAAACTGTAGATCAATGTATGGATTATTGATTGCAAAAATTAAACAGTGTTCATAAATAATCTGAAGTGAAAATCAACATTCATCAAATAAATTTGATCAATTAACAAAAGAGGAATGAAGAGAAGGACTAACTGTATTACTTCAAAGTTGCAAAAAATTACAATCGACTCTGCATCAATCAGAGTTTCTCCAGTCTTCTTTTGTTGATTTTCTCCCCCCTATCCCATGAGACCTCTACCCTTTAAATAATAATTACAAAAATAGTTAGAAAAGATAGACTTCCCATAAAATAGGGATTACAAATCGAAACTAAAAGGCATCCTCAGGAGCGACTAATACCGACAATATTTTAACAAAATTCCCAAAATATTTGCATCACTCTAATCAATGCCTTGAGAAAGGAATGTATGCTGACATGGCGATGGTTTATACGATGAAATTCTGAAATGGCGGTTATCCTAACGGTGCTATGAGATTCCAATATCCTGACAGTGCTATGAGATTCCAGTATCCAGATTCTAGTATCCTGATCACGATGGCTGGTCGTATCCAGAGGAGTTTGGCTGTGGCCAAAGTTTCACATAACTGGAGATGAGTTGGCTAACAAAGGTGTTGAAGCACGTGTAGCCTTCAAAGCAGGCACACTCGAAGGTGCATGTGATCACGTGGATAGAAGATGATGCCTTGAGATGGAACTTGGATGGGTTCGGCCCCCAAAGCCTGGGTGGCGGTGGCAAGTGCTGCAGCCTGCATTATATTTGTTGCATTATATTTTAGGAGGCCACGTTGCCACCTTTACACGCATTTAATTAAATTCTATATAACAATTACATGATGCAGCCAACGTACAGTGTAACTACATGGTAGAGTGACAAAGTAGTAGGCGGGAAGGGTGAATACTAGCTGGTATTCATTAGTGGAGCATTGTTAATGGTGAAGTTCAATTAATTGATCATTGAAGCAGAATAACTACAGCAGAATAACTAATGTATGAGGCAATTGTATTTCTGAACTTGTACTCTGGACAAGATAATACAAGACTAGTCTGTAAAGCGTGAATTTTGTGGATCTTAGGTTGATTTTAAACTAAAATGGTAAAACAAATTGCAAATATATAAGTAATATTTGAATATAACATTAAAAAAATTGACACTTTATAAAGTTTAATCAAACGTAAAATGATAGGCAATGAAAATTTGTAACCGTCATTAAATTTTGACTTGACAGGTAGTGACAATTTGAAATTCCAGGACTGGACTTGAAGGCTCACAACTTACCAAGCATGCAAGGCCTCGGGAATGGATGGAAAGGTTATCATTTTCATTAATGGCAAATCAAGTCCTGGTACGATGACCATATCTATTGGCATGATTATGGATTATAAAGCCAAAAAGGCGGACCGGTGTAGGCAGGTCCGAATTGAGAAAGTAGCTTGCCCTACCCTAAGAAAATCCATGCTGTGTCTATTCCATTTCCGGATTAAGTGGTTTTAGATAGTTGGAGGGTTTTTTTTTTTTTTTTTTTTTTTTTCTTTTCCGTCTGGAACCATCTTCTTAAGCATTATGGCCCCTCGCATGCGTCTTTGCAGTCGTTGTGGCTCTAAACGGACCTTTAGGGCGAGTGGCAGGCAAAGGGGTGAAGGCTCATCCAACCAGGTGAACGTCCCGGTGGATGACCACCATTTGGATTTCCACTGGGCGCATATTTACCTAGAGGAAACTCTTGTGGCTATTGAGGCCCATATCGCTCATTTGGAAATCTCGCTGCAGCAAGAGGTCGACGAGCAGTAGGGTCGTTAGATTGCAGCGAACCCATTCTGGGAGGGCAGAATTCTTCTATCCTGCGCAATCCAGGTGCGAGAGCAAATTGTCAAAGACATTAAAGATATCATCGAGGGAATGAAAGTGACTCAGCAGAATGAAATGGAGAGTACGTGCACTCTGGAGACCTTAGTGGAAGCGCTCAGCATCCATGACCCGCAAGAGGCCTGGAGCCGGACGCCGAGAACCACGCGTTGATCAGGATGGCTTTTTCTCTGTTTGCCCTATGTCTGCGGTTATATTTTGATGGCAGTACTAGTTTTTGGTTTTCTTCTTGTTCGACCTGTTGTTCTCAATTAAGCTGGCAGCTTGTTCCCTTGCTTTGCTGCTAGGTTGTTTTTTGGCCCTTGGAAGGTGGCTTCTTTTCCAAGAGGTTTTGTGTTCTCAGTTTTCCTCTGTGAAGTAGTCATGCTATCTGGTGCAGTTGTTAAGATGATCTGTGTCATGCTATCTGGTTAATTTGTTAAGTTGATCTGTGTAATGCTATCTGGTTAAGTTGTTAAGTTGATCTGTGGGCGCCCGGTTTTCCCAACTCGGGAAGGGCCTGAGTGAGATTTTAGCTCACTCTGTCTGTAACTCTATACCATTTGTGTACCTTTTTAAACCATATTTATAGAATTTTCGGCTCTGCGTAGTTACAAAAAAAGAACAGTCGGTCGACCCTTCAATTTATAGGGAATTATAAAAATAGAACAATTTGGAAGTTATAACATATAAAAATAGTTTGTCCCGACTTCTGTTTTCCAACAAGAAGGATTGGGCGCCCCTTCTTTTCGTAGTTAACTGTGAAAATGTTTATCCAACAATTCAGCGATATCCATAATAAAAAAATGAAACCCTTATCCGAACCTTAAAAGCATGAATTTCAAATAAAAAAATGCAAATTTTGATTTCAAAAGTGTGAATTTCAAATCAAAAAATGCAAATTTGTGATTTGAAATGGGTGAATTTCAAATCAAAAAATGGAAATTTGTATTTGAAAGGTGTGAATTTCAGATCAAAAAATGCAATTTTTTATTTGAAAAGAGCAATTTTCATTTTTAAATGTTCAAATTTTTAAATGGAAAAGTCCAATGTCTAAAATGGGAAAAGTCCAATGTCTAAAATATTGATGCATTGTGAGAATAGCCAGTCAATCGGCTAAGTTATAACATATAAAAATCGTTTGTCCGGATTTCTGTTTTCCGACAAGAAGGATCGGTCGCCCCTTCTTTTTATAGTTAATTGTGAAAACATTTATCCAGCAATTCATCTATATCCATAATGGAGAACACAAGAAGGATCGACCGACCCTTCTTGCAGTGTCGAACTATTGCGAAAAGAATATTTGGAATAAGAAGGGTCGACCGACCCTTCTTGCATTGTTGAACTATTATGAAAATAATATTTGGAATAAGAAGGGTCAACCGACCCTTCTCTCAGTGTCGAACTATTATGAATTTAATATTGGTAATACGAAGGGTGGGCCGACCTTTCAATTTCGAGGAAATTTGAAAAATAGAACACGTTGGAAATTTTAACATATAAAAATAGTTTCTCTCGACTTCTGTTTTCCAACAATTCCAATAATTCCTCTATATCCATAATAGAGAACACAAGAAGTATCGACCGACCTTTCATTTACGAGGGAATCATAACAATAGAACACCTTTGTGAAAGAGCGGCCACTGTTTCTCTAAGAAAATGTATATAAATTTGGTTGTTTAAATGTTGATATATAGTATCGCATGGTGACACGTGGAACGATCATATTGTGACACGTGGCATATTTGATTTGGGACATTGACTATTAGAAATATAATTTAATTATAATATTGGCTCGTATAGAATATTTTATCCTATGAGCACCGCTGAATTTGGCAATTTGAGTATTATTAGTGGATGATATTTTAATATTTAGTTAGTTACTCTGAGGATAATTTAACTTGATTTTAAGTCCAGCGGATAAACCACTTCTAATGGCCTTTCCTTTTATAAAACTTTAATGAAAATGAAAAAATACAAATTTTTGTTGACCAAGTGGAAATTTAGAAACACAACAATTTTGTTGCCTAAAACTGCCACATAGATAAATTTAGAAACCAATTTTGTCTACTATTTAGGAACCATATTTTCTCATTATGCCTTGACTGCTGCAAGGCCCTTCTCGTTTATCCTAATTGTTTCTCCTATCCATCCTTGCCTTGGTTACCATGCCCATATGATGCTATTTACATCGATCATCATATTTTCTTCTGCACCAACAACCCATTGTTGCTTTCTATCTAAGCATTTTTTGTACAAGACCTTCAAATCCTTCGATGCTCCTATTGGCTTCCACCATTGCACCTCTACTTTGTAAGACCCAACAGTACTAGCATCTGAATCCTGATAAATATCACCAATCGCCTTACCCAACCAGATTGCACAATCTGGCTCTGGTGATTGCACAATGACCATTTGGCCCTTTAGAACATCCACTCTTGGAATGGATTCATCTCTAGGCTTGTTGCATAGTGGTCCAACATAGCAATCCTACAAAGCAAGAACATTTTCCTTCAAATAGGCATCCATAATTTCATGTTCAGATCTTGTAGGTTCACTACTACGAATATCATGCCTTGTCGAAGGCCAAAAGTTAGTTGATGACTGATCAACACTCTTGAAGGGACTGTCCAAATCTTTAAGTACAGCCTCCCAATAATTTAACTTGGGATGCCAAAATTGTTCACCTCCCTTCTCAATCCCTTGATTCCAGAATGAAATATATGTTTCTATTCCCTTTTTAATTTCATCAATCTCCGAAGGAATTTTTGATTGCAGATTTAATAACCTAGGTTGTCCCACCAGCAAGTTTGTGCTACCATCCAGCAATGACCGCCATATTTGAATAGGAGATGACCAAGCTTCGTCCCGAAGTGATGCCTTCCATTGCATGACTAGAATGTCATCTATGAGCTGAAATCTAAAATACTGGCATTTTTTTATACCGATGATTTTGGCATTTCCATCCAAAAGGTGGGGTTTCACAAAACTCTTAAAATCGTAAACCTCATCAATTAGATAAGAAACAAGCGAATTTTGATCTTCACATGTCCTATACGTATCCATAATTTTCGGGAGTGAAAATATATCCTTGCGTATTAGATTTGCTAATAACCTCCCATAAGTTCCATCTATGTCCTCATGGGTGTGTTCGACCGGGAGGAATCCAACTTCAACTGTCTCGAACACTCTCCTTGCTATTAAAAGAGATAAAAATGCAAATACAAAGTAGTTTTTGTTATCGCCTGAACAATTATCCATTTGCAACAACAAATTGGGTGGTAGTTTTCTATTTGGCATGCATTGATTAGTACCATCAACACACATTACATCATCTTGCATTACATCTTGTATGTATATCGAACACTTTTCATATGAGTCTGATTGAAATAGAACATCATGCAATTGGTGCTTAGATGTTCCACCTTTGTAGAGAAAATCACCATATTTATCAACCAGTGGTTCTTCAAGACACTTCAAGCATTTAGCCAGGGATGTCACAGTGAAATTCGATCCCATCTCTAAAAATGAGAGGCTGAAATGACCAAAACCTGCAGTCTTGTGCCCATGAGTCAACATTCCAGTCAATGATATGGAAAGATTCATAACATTACTAAAATATTTTGCCTTCTTACCCATCCTTGGAATGGAAGTCTTTGACTTATCCATTTTTTCATGCACAATGTTGAGATAAGTCTTCAGATTTTTCTGAGAATCTGACTTGTGGGAATAATAGAGCTAGTGACAACTTGTGACATATTTATTATGTGCTGCTTGGTTTGCTTGCAACATTTCCACCTCAGCTGGATCAGTGGTCCCCTTAAGCCTATCCTGTATTGTAATGCACTCATTACACCTTGCAAAGGAGTTTGATTTAGAAATTTTAACATTTGGAAAATCTTCTCCCATCACCTTGCTAAAGGAGGATTGTGATACTGGAGACAAACCGATTATTTCGATTTCAACATTAGCCATTTGTCACAGAAAACCATGGGACATATTCGCGGGCAATAATTTCAAGGTTGTCCTTGTTCCATATCCACTGATTAATCGTGTAAGATGTGGATATTTGTCTGAATTCTCTACTAGAATTTTATTAATAGTAGCTACCAGTGCAGTAGTGTTCGCCCTAGATTTTTCCAAGCCATTGTTACCATGCATAGCTCTCACATCACCATTAAAGAACATTCTTTTATAATTGAAGAAAGTGCTCTTTTTCATCCCATGGCATTTATACCATGCATTTTGACAAACATCTCTTGTGTCTAATCTCATTGTAAACAGGCTTCTTTTTCTGTCATCTCCTTTTTTGGCCACAGGAGCGTTTGATCCTATAGAATTTATAACATATTGTATTTTTGAATTTCCATTCATATTATCAAATTTCTTTTGACATTCAACTATCGGTTGAAGTGGAATTTTTGATATACAAAAATTTGAGCAATAATGTTCGGAGCCAATTTTTGAAAGGAATGCACCCATATTTATTGCAGGCCTGTAAGGTACCGATCTTGAATTTCTGTCGAAAATTTTAGTTCCAGCTTGCCATTTTACGGAATTGTATGGCCTTGTTCCATTACCTTTAATATCTGTATATTTACAATGGGGAGTACCTGGAACGACCACCTATAAAGGACATTCTTCAAACACATTCCAAAAGTTGACCATAACTTCGTCTGCTTTCGTTTTTAGTATAACATCCAAAGGAACATCATGGAGGTCAAGCAAATGGTCTGCATGCCATCTTATAAGGGATCCTTCAAATACACCACAATCATCGCAATTGTAGAAGACTTTATGAACTAAAATACCAAACTCACCAGCATCTAGCACTTGGAATTGTACAATGTCGCCCTCAAGAACAGTTGACACTATTCCCCGAGCAACATACTGTGGCTTTAAAGAACATTAATGTATCAAATTAACTTTCTATCCCAAAAACCTGACGTTCTGATTTTCTCTTCATACTTTCAAAGTAGATTCAAATTGATTATTGTTGAAATTGCTTGCAACAGAAAGCAATGTTTTTGTATTAAAATCGATGATTCTTTTAATCGTCCATACAATCAAACTTCCACTGCTCAACCCTAGACAACATTCCATACAAGAAAACACCACTTCATTCACTAGAACACCAAAGGAGAAGTCACCCAAAAGTGTCCCCCCAACAAAATCAGTCGCACTCACATTTGTTACCAAACCTATGGAAATGCAATCCTTGCTTTTTGAACACTTGTGTAACAACTTAACTTTTCTCATAATAAAAGAAGATCTATTCTCAGTTGTTATGATAATGTGTGCTACACTCGTCGAAGTAGAAGTTGGTATATCATTCACCTCAATCTCAGTTGTTATGATATGTGCTACACTCGTCGAAGTAGAAGCTGGTATATCATTCACCCCATTCTCAGTTGTTATAATATGTGCTACACTCGTCGAAGTAGAAGTTGGTATATCATTCACCTCATTCTCGCAAAGAGAAAACCCAATATGGTTAACGATCTCAGATACAAGCCATTGAATATAACCACCCACAGCCTCTGACAATGTATCTGCACCTTTCGATGGATAGGGCAATGGAAGACTTGCATTTAAAGTCTCCGTAACATTTACAATGATACATCAGGCAATAACGCTGATATTATGCAACATTTTTCATTCTGGAAAAGAGATTCCCTCAACAACTTTTAATCCATTCAAAAGCAGGTCCACACATTGTTGAGTAGCAAAATCCATTTCATAAATGATATCTGAAATATAAAATAACAAGACACATTGTTCAGAACAAAAATCAAGTTCCGAAGCGTTTTATGAAATATAAAATAGCAGGAGGAAATTAAAAATCATATTTATTTTAAACAAAGATATAACATAAGGTATAATATATAAAAATATGTTTGTCCGGACTTCCAATTTTCCGAAGAAGAAGAGAACACAAGAAGGATCGAACAACCCTTCTTGCAGTCTAGAAAGATTACCAAAAGAATACTAGGGAGAAGAAGCGTCTCCCGCCCGTTCATTTATGAAGGAATATTAAAAATGTTCAACCTTTGAATGCTAGGGCGTCAATACATGTATTTCCAAAATTGTGAACAAGGGAAGAATATTGATCACAGCAAGGGTCGGCCAACCCTTTATTTACAATATAAATTTAAATATATTTAATCTGCGAAGGCTATGTCGACAATTCCCGACTTCTGACTACCGCTGTAAATAGTAGGGACCCGGACATCATCTATGTTCTAACATATAAAAATGTTTGTCCCGAATTCCTTTTTCCGAAGAGAAGGATCGACCGCCCCTTCCTTTAGGAGATAATTGTGAACAACTATATCCAAAAATTCATTGATATCCAGAATGGCGAAAGAAAGAAGGAACTACCGACCCTTATTGCATTCTAGAACTATTATGAATACAATATTGGGCAAAAGAAGGGTCGGCCGCCCCTTCATTTATGAGGGAATTGTAAAATTATTCAACCTACGAAGCCTAGTACGTCAATTCATCTATATCTAAAATGGTGAACACCGGAAGAAGGGCCGACTGCCCCTTCGTTTAGTAGATAATTGTGAAAACCTTTATCTATAAATTTAACGATATCCATAATGGTGAAGACGAAGAAGGATCGACCGACCCTTCTTGCAGTATCAATCTATAACGAAAAGAATATTGGGAAGAAGAAGGATCGTCCGCACCTTCTTTTACAAGGAAATTGGAAAAATAGAACTTGGAGAAAGAGCGACCGATCTTTCTCTGTGCATATTTCCACTTTCCAATAAAATGTGCGAAGCAATGTTCCTATGAAATATGTATTTAAAGGGCCGATATCTAATTTAGCCACTCCGAAAAACTCATCCCTGGGGGGAGGAGCAGACGCTCTTTCTTCTCAGCATCTACTTCCAACACCTCGAAATGGAACAACCTGACGAAAGAGTGACCTTTCTTTTTTTGACAAAATTTTGACTTGACAGCAAACTCTTTGTATCAAAACGTTTGTAAATTTTGTCATTCAAATTTCGAAATCTAGTTTCCAGGGTGACACGTGGAACGCTCAGATTGTGCAAAGTGGCTTTGATTATTCCAGAATTAATCTGTGCTACACTCGACGAAGTAGAAGCTAGTGTTATTCCATTCATTTCATTCTCGGGAAGATCAAACCCAAAAGTATATTCTGTCTGATTAATCGCAGTCATAATCATTCCAACTAATGGCATCACTATCTTCATTATCGTCACTGTTAAATTCCTTTTCCAACATGGTATCCTGCTTAAATTTTAATTAGCATTATCATGGTGTGCCTGGGAACTAGGCATGCATGTGTTGCTTGGAATGTTTTGAATATAATTGTACCACTGGTGACAAAACTATTCATTAATGACAGTCTGTAAATTTACTTCATTTCTCTGTTAATTGTTATTTCCAGTAATGACAGACTGTAAATCTCCTTCTAGTTTCTTTGTTAATTATTATTTCCAGTAAATCTTTTCCATTGTTTACCACATCTAAGTATTCACTAATATTTTGCTAAAATTGATATTGGATTCATTTATGACCAATTCTCAATATTAATGGACTGTTTTCTTTTCTTCATTATCAACCTGCAAATTAAGACAAACAAAGGTATAATTCACCATTTTTCTGCTAAAATTCACTTAATTTTAAGAACATTTTTATCAGCTTTATCTCTTCAATTAAGTGCCTTGGTATCATATGCAAGACTCACATGTGTTTCATTGCATCCAAAAATTTGAGTCATACACCATGTCCAACTACCCAATACATGGGACTTTTCTAGCCAAGATAGTGTATTGCCAAACAATTATACGTTAATAAATTTGTTTAAAGCTAGTATTTGATTGCTTAATTTTATTCAATTAAATTGAAGACTTAAATTATATATATTTATAAAAGAAATGTAATCAATATTATATAAATTAAGACATAAATTATCAATTTCAAATATTTCAAAGTATAACGTTTACATAGATCAGTATACTATAGTGAATATTAACTACAAAATGATATTAAAAAGAAAAAACATGTTCCAATTTTCCAAGTTCATTTGTTGTTATCTTTTTCCAACAAACCTAGACAAATGCTAGAGGATTTGCAGAAAACAATAATATGGAATATATGAAAATAATACGCTACATCACTAGATAGAAAACATATGCAAGCTGGGGGCAATCGACATTAAACTCGTTAATTCTGTTAATTTAGCTTAGTAATGAGTAACGCATGATTTTGCAAATATAACGATCTAAATTCATATTAATGGACTGTAAGAAGATAACTACCAAGAATTGAAGGAAATAAATTCTGGAAAATTATCTGAAGAAAACAAAAAAGTGTGGAAGGAAATCTGAAGAATCTAAAACATTCAGCCAATTTAAATTACTGTGAACTTGAAACTGCCATTGCATTGATTTTTGACAACCATAGAAGATATGGTTTTTAGCCCGGAGGCTGAATAAGCATGCTCTGTTACAGATTTAGATTTACGGTTTGAATAATATAAATACCTGCCAATTGAAAAACTAAAAATCGATTCTTCAAACCAATCTTACTGCTCTACCCTCCCAACACTCTTCTCGGTTCCACCTCAGCAAAAGAAAACCTTGGTCCTGAGAGAAAACAAAGCTCCAAACTGGAAAACACAGAGAGTTTGAACTTTAAGTTTCAATGTAGGCAGTGGGAAGCTAGAGCAGTGTGGCGGGATATCATCACGGTTTGAATGCAGAAAAGATGGTGACATTAATTATCACAGTGTGGCGGGATATCATCTGTACGTCATGACACATAAACACAATCCATCATAAATGTGACAATAATTATCACAGTGTGGCGTGATATCATTTGTACGTCGTGACACATAAAACACAATCCATCATAAACATGATGAGATTATTCACACGAGTGATACAATCCTCAAGATCAGCTCTATGTCAACATACAAACCATTTTAAATGGCAGAAAAGATCAATCGGGCGAGGAAATATCAAGGGTCCCACATCCATTCCGCATCCCCAACATGCGCGATAGGATAGAGGGATGGGTGGTTGCAGAATCTGAAACTGCTCTCCACATGGTAGCACCACTTGATTTCGCAAGTTGGAAGGGTAGTAAGGAAAACCACCTTCCTCCATTTGCGAAACCACCTTCGCCCATCCTTCACGGTCTCTGGCACTTGTGGATATGATGTGGCCGGTCCACATCACACCTTCTTCCCACACAACTCCTCCACGTCGGGGCTCCTACCCACGTGTCTCCTCCGCGCTAGACTTCCTGCCCACGTGGCTTCTCCCCGTCAACCTGCATATGCGCCGTGGAAAACACCTTTCAATTACACAATCACAACATAATTACCTAATACATAACAACATCCAAACGGTGAGTTAAGAAAACATTTGAACCAACAAATCATATGCATTCATAAATTGTAAAGATCAAAGCAATTGAAAGACAAATAAAAAAAAACGAGAACACGGAGCAATTGAAAGACAGATTTAAAAAACCAGAACACGGATCGCAATAGATAAAAAAAAAACAGAACACCAATCGCAGTAGATCTACAGGGCTAAAGCTAAGCACTGAGCTGCAGAGCATTAAATGTGGCAACTCAGTGTAGGGTCCGTTGAATCTGAAAAATCTACAAATTCAACGGACCCTAACGACTAATCTGCCGCATTTAATGCTCTACATCTCGATGCTAAGCTGTAGCATTTAAGGCTCTGGTTAGCTCAATGGTTAGCTCTCGAAATTAAAAATCAAAGCAATTGAAAGACTGTTATAACGCGTTATAGGACAGTAAGGGTCAAAGACGTTACCCTTTCATTTAACTGGTGGGACATATTGACGTCAAGGGTTCATATTAGTAATTCCTTACTAATTAAAACAAGATTGAAAGACAACGAAGATCAATGATGAATCGATGCATGATCAATTTTTTTTTTATGAAGAGGCATGACTTTCCTTAATAAATTTCTCAAATAATAAAGTTCTTTGAAAATATATATAACCATACAAGTCAAATGTATGAAGAGGACCATAGGTGTCTATGAAGTTTTGGTAATTGCATATCAAAATCAAGATCTGAAAAACCGAAGCAAGATCATAAATTAGAGGTTTGTTGGGTGCTTCTTGGGGCAGGTTCAGGCCTTCTAAGGGAATTGTTGCTTCCTTCCAGTCGTGGGTAGAGATTTAGGGTGGTGGGGCATCCTTGTATGTTTAGCAGGTAGAAAACCAAGGGTGTAGGAGCATCCTTTCTGTAGCAGTAGAAGAATTCCTGGGATTAAGTTCTCCATCAAGTTGGTGCTTATAGAACAATTTTGTATCGGTGTGCTCAAATTTTTAATTGTCCTACTCACATTGGGAATGATTATTTAACTTGTGCTTAATACTAATTTTATATAATTTAAGGGTTGAAAAAGGAAATATTGATTCCCCCCCCCCCAACTCTTAGTATTGTTGGATGAACCAACACCTGCCGCATAGCGCCCTCATCATCGCCTAACGTGTTGTGTAGGCTTAATATTTTAAGCGCTTGGGACTAATAATTGGCATAAGTTTGTAGGCCCCCTAAGGTAAGCTTACGTCCCTTATACTTTTCAAGCCTTCTTTGGACTCCAAAGCTCATGAACTATTTACCCGATCTTTTTAGGTACTCGGGACAAAAATAATGCTAAGAATGGGGTCCCTTTGTGCAGAGATTTTGTACCTTGTCCCACTTTATGAACACCTTCCAAATTTATCTTTCACGTGATCATGTATTCCATGCAACACGATATCCATTTCCATTGCATTATTATTTGTTAGATCCTTCATGGATGCAGTTTTTTGTAGTCTTTTTAAAGCGATGTAAGCATTTCGAACAGATTTCCAGATATCAAAACCTTGAGCATTTAAATGGAGTCTCATTCTTATAATCTAATCATATCAGAATTTGATCCATCATAGAACAGTCAAACCCCATCTGCGGAGTAGAGACTTTCATGTTTGTCCATGTGCTCTAGAGATCTTCGGTCCAGCTATCAGACTCTCTCGAAGGAATTGACTCCATGATTTAACTGCACCAACTGGAAGGAGGCTTGAAACCTAGGGAAGCTCCAACTCCTCAGTTTATTAGCTCCATCTAAAACGAGGCTACAACCCCTTGGTTTTCATAATTTCCAACCTATAGATAAGACTCCAGACCTCAGTAAAGTCTAACTCAATAGTTTTACTAGAACCAACTGGACAATAGTTTTACTAGCACCAACTGGATGGAATCCCCAAGTCCCTCAAACCACGAGCACCAACCCAAAGGAGACTTCAATCTCCTATACTTGCTCAATCCTGCCACCCTAATATGAATAAGAAGAACAATATGCCTCCAAAGAGTGTAATCAAAACCCAGAAATAATCACCAATAGACTTCATCTCTTTTCAACTTCAAACCCTTGCATCATAGACCTCATAGTACATTCCAAAACCTTAGAGGGATCTCATACCAATATCATTACCATGGAATATTCCAATACAACCACCAATAATATCTATGTCATTGGAGAGTGGTTTTTTATCATTTCTCATTTTGCATATTATTGGAGAGCATAACTTGTCCATGCTTATGGAGTGTTTACTCTACTTGCCTTAGTACCAATTTCGAGGGTGAAAGATTCCCATCCTAATTGGGGATTGGAGAGGCCATTGTGCAAAATTTGGACCATGAGGACACATATTAAGAGGTTGTGGGACCCATTTGTGGCAAGATTCCCCACTACACTTGGCATGATTCTCTCACCAATTTGAGTTCAAGATGAAGGGTAACATACTTGGGGTAGTTTAAGAGGTATTATTCATGGCATGAGTCATGTAAGGTCAAATTGGAGTGGAAGAATAAGTGCCATGGAAGAGGAAGAGGCATCTTAGAAGAATTGTGACACTTGGGCTAGATTCCCTAGTCTCTAGTATGACAGCAACGATGAAGATGCTATGACACCTATGACACAAATCAAACCTGAATGCCGACATCTGAAATATATGACATTTTAGGGATAAAAATAGCCTCCAAGATTCAAGGTGCACAAGGGAGTTAGGGAAGCCAAAGAGACTGTCACCCATTCGAAATGAGGGAATAAGGAGAGTCACTAGGAATTGTTGGACAAGTGGCACACATTGGAATCTCTTCCCAAATTGAGTTGGAATGAATCCTTTGGAAGGAATTCGACCCATGGAGGACTTGAGAAGTTTATAAAACTCACAAGAACAAAGCTTCTGATCATTTTTATTTGCATCTTTGCAATTTGGAGAGCTTGTACCTTGTCCATGCTACTAGTGGAGCGTTTACTCTACGTGCCTTAGTACCAATTTTTGGAGTAACTTTTCAAAATATGAGCACACCAACTTGCTCGCCTCAATCAGTTGCATCTCCATGTCCAGTCAGAAGTTTGAAATTTCAAGTTTGGATTTTTACGGTTTCTTTGTCAAACCCTAGCCAGCTCCAAATCTAGTGGTAAGATCTAAATCTTTTATTTCCATTTCAGTTTCTCATTAAGATGTCTCACCACACCAAGCCTGGGGATATTAAGCTTGAAGGGGATGATAACTTCCGAACATGGAAGTATAGGATTGGGTTAATCCTAGAAGATAATGATTCAATTGGATACCTACATAAGTGAAGAGGTTCCAGTCCCAAAGGGAGATGAGGCTAAGGCCTTACATAAGAAGAACTTGGTCAAGGCCACAAGGATCATTGCAGATTCTATCAAGGACCATCTCATACCACATGTGTCATCCCTAGAGACACCCAAAGAGACGTTTGACTCCTTGACCAAGTTGTTTGAAGGAAAGAACACATATCGGAAGATGACTAAATTGAGGAATCAATTAAAGAATGTCAAGATACAAAATGCAGAGATGATGCAGTCACACTTAACAAGGGTCTCTCAGATAAAAGAACAACTTGAAGCCATTGAAGAATATATAGAGAATGGAGAAATAGTGATGACCACCTTGAATGGTCCTCCCAGGTCATGGGATTCCTTCATCCAAGGAATTTGTGCTAGGAAGAAGCTCATCAGATTCAGTAGGCTGCGGGAGGAATGCTCATAGGACAAAGCTAGAATTTTAGCTCGAAAAGAAAACATGGGTAGTGAAGACCAGGATCTCATAGCACACATCAAGAAGAACTACAACAAAAGCATCATCGTCACAAGAAGGAGATTGTCCCAGGAACAAAAGCAGCTCCCACAAGACGAAGAACACTCTGTTAGAGACTCCAATAGTTCCTGCAAGGAAGCAAAGATTGAGAGGGAGTCCACCCAACAACCAAACAAAGATAGGTATTTGAATTATTATTTCTTGTATAATATATGATTACTTAAATAATGTTGTTCACTCATATTATACATACTTAATATGTTCCTATTATGCATGTTAGAAAAAAATTGCATTAATCTATTGTACTACTTATATGCAAGTAATGGGTTCTAAGTGCTCTATGGTACTGTACAACATTCCATTGCTACTTATCTAGAATGAAACCTCTTTGCTGACATGTTGGAGTAGACTATGCACACTCTTAACAATGTTCTAGGAGAGATGGAAGGCATCTAGAAAGTTATGGGATATGTGGACAACATTCTTGAATTATGGTGTAGTGGAAGAGGGAGTGTATGTGGAGCAATCGCTCGGGTTTGAAGCACATGACAGGGAGACTCATGTGTGTAAAATGAAGAAAGCCTTATACGATTTGAAACAGGCACCCAGGACATGGTACGACAGAATTGACAGTTTCCTGACTAGTTTGGGCTTTACCAAAAGTAAAGCGGATTCCAGTCATAATTTCCTGAAGAAAGCCTTGTACAATTCACTAGAAGGTTGAGGAAGGTAATCCGGTGATACTCCTACTGTATGTGTTGTGACAGTTGAGGATGGGTTGATTGCTGACACGAAGAGGAAGCTTGCTTCCGAGTTTGAGATAAGGGACTTGGGTACGATGCACTAATTAATTTTGTAGGCATGGAGGTGTGGCAGAGTGCAGATAGAATCTTCCTTGGACAAAGAAGTATGCAGTAGAGATCCTGAAGCGGTTTGTGATGATGGACTGCAAGTCCATGGCCACACCTATGGCATCGAACCTAAAGCTATTGAGTTCGATTGATGCCACGACAGGTTTTTCAGAGACAGTGTAATCAGTCCTGAGATGTACCCATGGAGGACTTGAGAACTTTATAAAAGTCGCAAGAACAAAGAAGGAGAGTAGCTTTTGTGATGGTCCAAGAATATCCATTTATTTGTATTTTGATAGATATACTCAGTATTTAATGCTCAGAAGAATCTCAGGTCGAAATACCAAGTGAAATTAGTATGTAAAAATGCCAAACAATGCATAAATGGTGCCATTTTCCCTATAATATCTTGTTGCCAGAGCTTGAAGAGACATTATTTCGAATTGTATAAGTCAATATTTGTGATTTTGTTGATGTATGGAGTTTCATTAATGTTATGAAGAAGTTTCATTAACATTGCACAAGTCCTTGGAACCTAAATCTCGAATTCCATAACCAGTGGCGAATTTTACTAGCATTTCCCCCTAAGTATGTGAAGACATGTATACAAACATATGATTTATGGTAGACCATTGACGAAGCATATAGAAACTAATTGATGATGCATTTGGGATATCATTGAAGTCCTTTAACAATACCACGTCTCTGTTCTGAAATTTGGGAAGGTATTACAACATTTGGGAAGCCATCTTTGTCCCCTACCCTTGGAGCCATCTACCCTTGGGGGCTTCAACATAGATTTTCCTAGTAATTTTGCCTTCCATTCTCTAATTGTAAATGCAAGTGGCAGAAGTATTTTGGAATTTTCCAAACCTATAATAGTTGCATAAATATTTCATATTACACCTCAACAGTTATGAATATTTTTCAAATTGTTAGGTATTTTTTATGTTTCTACAATTTCCACTATTAATATGGGTTCTTGGTTTATCTCGGTTAGACATTGCTTATTATAAGCTGTAGAGAGGAACAATGCAAATTTTGTCGCTTTTTATGTCCAAATACCTTTCAAACACGTTCAGACCCAAATCAAAAGCATTTAGAGCCATTTGGAAGCATTCGAGTCATTAATAGTCCAAGGGTCGAATTGGCCAAAAATTGCAATTTTCCAATTTTAACAAATTTATTAAAAAGGGACATTACGTGAACAATAGAATTGTGCAGCTAATATGAAATGGGTTGTGTACCAACCTTAGATGTTATTGCTACGACATGTGCTCTCTCCTTCTTTTCCTAATTTAATGTTTCATCTCAATGCCATCTTGGAAGATTGATCTTGTTGTTTAGACTTCTCTTATCTCTTATGGTCATCTCTCCCTCTTCTTCATCGACTTCTTCCCATGTTACACTAGATCTTCTACAAACCCATCTACAAACAATGTCTAGAATTGGTATAATTGATCAAACAAGTGATTTCTTCATATTGTTAGCATTTTTGTCTTTATGTTTTTTAAATTTATTCTATATGGATTCTTGGGTTATTTAACATTAATATAACATTGCTTATTAATGTTTATAGAGAGGAACAATGCAAATATTATAACTATTCTAAGGTATCTACATAAGGTCTCTGACTCCAAGGGCGGAGGAGGAAAAGGCGCTAAAAATTTGGATGACTCACACCAAAATAGACAAACGTGTATCAAGGTGGCGAGGAAATAAAAGTGTTTACCACGTGGCAAGCGTTGGTGGAGCCCACTATGAAAAGCGGTTAAATTTAAACCGCTCATCGCAAGTTCCGAAACTACCTAAGCATATGTTCTATAAAAGGTTTGTTCGAAATTTCAAAAACTGTTTTTGTCGCTTATTGCCTAGAGGAAAAGAACCCGCGGGAAACACGTCGTTGTCTTCGTCGACTGGAACAGCACACAAGAAGCTCACTTCACATGTAGCTCGAAACCCTCAGTGTTTAGATTTTGTGTCCCAAATGGAGAAAACCCAAGATCTTCTTCCCTTCAATGAAAGTTCAGATGAAAACGAGAAGCTTGTATTTGACAAGGAAAGGGATATTTTCGACTCTGTTTTGTCTGTGTGTAGTATTTCGAAGTTTAAGTCGCAGGGAAAGGATGTATTTAATGTTTTTGGTTCTTTCTGTACTATTTTTGTGTCGAGCAAACCCTACACTTCCCTGAATTTGTTTGTTGGTGTGCGGCGAATTATTTGCAAGGAAAAAGGGTAATCATTACTGTAAAAACAACTAAAATTCTATGTCGAGTAAATGCACAGACTATCCGTGAGGTTATACGTTTACCTGAAACATTTCCCCAAAAGTCGTTTAACGAATAAAATTTGGCAAATTTTTATAGAAACTCCAGTCCTACAGAAAAAGACAAGTTTTTAGGTCAAGTCTTGAAAGATGGTCAGTCACATGAAAACCTATCGTTCCCTTTGAGTATTGATGTCTTTCAGCGAGATACCCAGTTAGTTTTGTCCTTGTTGAGTCAAATTTTAGGTCTAGATAGTGATAAGTCAATTCCGGAAGTTATGTTAGTTTTCCTTCTCCAAGTAATTTCACCAGAGTCACAGTCGAGTCCGGTGTGTTGTTTTAATTTTGATGAATTCCTAGCTGAAGCGATTCATGTCCAGTTGGTGAGATTCAACCAATTGAAGCATTTCAGATATCAGTCATATCTCCTCAAGTTGTTCATGTGTTCAAACATTTTGGAATCCAAGTTTATTGGTACCATATTTTCTCGTGACCTTCCTAAACAGGTCAATATGTTTGAGTTCACCCATAAAATCATGGCAGCAGTTTACATAATTATTTTTAATGCTGAAATGCCCCAAGTGTTAGAAGAAATGAAAGAAACTTTGCATCCTACACCATAAGGCCAAACAGGTGATTGGTTCTTGTCTAGAGAACATACTATAATTATGGTGTATAGTTTTACTGGAGCACCATATCTGTTGCTAGCCTTTTTAACATCGAGGGTTTTTTCCTTAGAATTTATTAAACAAAGGTTGCATTCCGAAGAATAACATTTATGTGCTTTCAAAAAAGTATCGGATGTGAAATTCCCTCTTAAAGTTGGTCCATTCATCATTAAGAATAAGGCAACCCTCTCTGTAGTAGAAAAATTACTGAAAATTATGGATTTCCAAGAGGCTGAAAGGATAAATTATGATCCTATGTCATGGTCAAAGGATTAACTGGAAAGACAATAATTGATAAATTGATCGGTGATTTTGAAATACTTGAATAATTTGTAATGATTAAGAAGGGTTTTCCAGATGCATGTTACACAGAATGCATAGAATTGAAGATGATGGTGAAAGAAATGATGGATTATGAAATCCCAACTCAAGAGCAATGGAAAATTGTTGAAAGATTTGGGAAACCAGAACACAAGTTATGTCAGGAATAAATATTTGAGAATAGATTTGGATGTCCCATTGGTAGATTTCTTTGAAATTTATTTTTTTAGCGAAGAATTCAAAGAACGTTTTGTATAATTATGATTTTGCAAAGTGATAGGGGTTGGATCCGAGAGCAAAAAATACAGTGACGTAATATTTTTTGAAGACTTTAGTGAATAACAGAAGTACAAGTATATCTGAAACAAAGATTCATATGTTGTTACTTTCTTCAGTCTTTTAATTTCTCTTTTGTGAATGTATTTCGTGTTACACCATCTTATCGCTTTGCCTCATAGTAGACTGTAATATCTGAGTTAGAATTCATTTTATATGCTCTAATCCACACATTTAAATATTGTCAATGTTCTTTCTTCCAAATTAATGCAGAATTCATCCTAGAACGGAGATTGGCTAAGTTATAACATATAAACAATATTTATCCCGGCTTCTGACATATGACAAGAAGGATCGGCCGCCCCTTCGTTTATTATAAAATTTTCAACAGTTATATCCAACCATTCACCTGTATCCAGAATGGTGAACACAAGAAGGATCAACCGACCCGTCTGGTAGTCTAGAACTATTTTGAACAGAATATTGGGCAGAAGAAAGGTGGGCCGACCCTTCATTTATGAGTGAATTGTAAAAATATTCAACCCGCCTAGGCTGGGACAACAATTCCAGACTTCCGACTTCCGCAATGAATAGTTGGTATTGGTGTATTGGCTAAGTTATAACATATCAACAATATTTATCCCAACTTATGACAAGAAGAATTAGTCGCCCCTTCGTTTAGTAGAGAACTGTAGACACCTATATGTTCCAATTCACCTATATCCAGAATGATGAACACAAGAAGGATCGACAGACCCTTCTTGCACCCTAGAACTACTTTGAACATAATACTCGGCACAAGAAATATCGGCCGACCCTTCTTGCACCCCGCATGAGGATTTCTTCTCCTTTTCCGAAGACACAAATATATTGCGGATTGCGGATACCTAGATTTCTTAAAACATTCCATCAATTTCGCTATCCCGCAACCCGCAATGCAGATTGCGGGATGGGACAACAATTCCCGACTCCCTACTTCCATAGTAAATAGTGGGGAACGGATATTGGCTAAGTTATAACATATAAACAATATTTATCTCGACTTCCTACCTCCGACAAGAAGGATCGGCCGCCTCTTTGTTTAGTATAAAATTGTGAACACCTATATCCAAGAGTTCACCTGTATCTAGGATGTTGAACACAAGAAGGATTGGCCGACCCTTCTTGCAGTCTAGAACTATTATGAAAATAATACTTGGTAGAAGAAGGGTCGGCCTCCCCTTCATTGCATGGGAATTTTTAACAAAGCCAAGGTAGCCATTTAGTTACAGTCAAATGCTTTGGTCTGGTGGAAAAGAAGAGATAAGAAACAATCCAATCAATACTCTTTAATAAGTATTTTTTGTTATCTTTGCATGATTTGTAGAGCTTGTTGTCCAGTAATTATCCAAGCTTAATTAAGGTTGCTATCTATTCAATGCATGTAAATTCCATTTTTAATACCATAAATCTTTTCAAATTATCGGGTGGCTTGCATATACTTTTGTCCAAATATTCAACCTCCGAAGGTGAGGGTGTCAATTCATGTATATGAAGAATGGTGAACACTAAAACAAGATTGAGGACAATAAGGGTCGGTTGAACCTTCATTCACAAGATAAATGTACACACAAGAAAACCCGTTTCAGTGGCCCCTTCGGCATCACCTTGTAAACAGGTTGAAGTCTAACCTGAAGCGAATACGGGGGTTGCATAATCAAGATTCTCTTAACCATGGTGATGCAGAGATGTCATTACAATCTTCGCATAACGTTATATTTAACATCAACTAAATAATGGGATAGAACACCAGATGTCTTCACACTTGGCAGCTATCGCAGTATACAGAACTACGCTGAATCTCTACTGTATTCACCAGTTAGCCACGAATTCGTCAAACTATGTGTTTCTTATCCACAATCACGCACTCGTATTCCAATTAATCAATGTGCAATTACCATTCACATACATATAAATTAAGTACAAAAAATCGCATAAACTCGAATGCAAAACATGTGATTAACTCATACACATAAACAAGAAGGATCGGCCGCCCCTTCTCTGATGATCGCTTGTTCTATGATCGATTCTTATCTCAAACGACTCTGTAAAATGTGCATTCCATCTCTCATGGATAATGCTAGTAGATTTGTTCTTAATCAATCAATTGATTTTGAAAATGAGGGGTCGTTCCTTAACCATAGATCATTATCATGAACATTTGCAAGTATACATCTAATATTAAAACACTAATTTATAATTATAGACATTGTATGCATTCTTATATTGACTACTTAATATTGACTGTTTTGCAGATAAAGCATGGCTACGTTGTTGAGCCTCTGTAGCTACCAAAAAATCCCTCTCTTTGAATTGCTAAAAGATCACTACTACCGTCAGCCATTCAAAAATGGATGGTATGTTGAGATGGAAGAACCAGATAATTTATACCCAGATTTATATCTATTTTGCTTGAATAATAATGGAGCTCATACTAGAATTGGAATATTGACATATGCGGATCCCATTGAATCTGACGAACAATTGCGAGTTCAAGTTGAAATGGTCGATGGTGAAAATTGTTGCCTTCAACAGCTTGATCTTATGGTTTGTAAATGTCGACCAGATCTAATGAAAAGTGGTCCTGATCCAGATCTGATTTCCTATGCGAAGCAAGGGTGGGTTTTGCCCTTGTATGAAGTTGATAATTCAGGAATTGATACCGCGACATCCTTGAAGAAAGGAATTTTTTCGGTATGGAGGAAAAGAATGCAGGCTGCGAAAACTTCCTCTGTATTGCATTACATGAATATTACTAAGAAGTCGCTAAAGGTGTGCCATGAAAGGATTCTTACGTACAACAGAAGAGCATTTCTCCAATATATTGTAAAAGATGTGAACAAATCTTCCTTGAAACAACTCAAAGGAAGTCCTTCTAGAGCGATGATGCGGAAAGCGGCTAAGAGCTTCGAAAGTTCAAAAGAAGTTCAACAAGAGCAGATCAAATACTTTTTGTTCAATGAGAACATTTTTTCCATTGACATAACAAGATGTGTTGTTGCGCCTCCGCACTTACAATACCGAAAGGTTGATGAGGAGGCCGTGCAAAATATGGTTGTATCTCTTCTCCATACATTTACAACAACATTGAGAGATGCCATTCTATTGCCTTTCGATAAGGAGACCGCATTGCTTTTTCTTCCTCGAAATGAAGAAGAACTTAATTTTCCAACAGTAAATTTTTATATATTGGATGGGCAGCGTACCATTTCTGTGCAGCAAATAATCATTGCTAATGATCGATATAATCAGCTCCATCCAAGGTATCGACATCGAACAGCTCATCTTCTACATAGAGATGTTCCTCAGCACATCATCAGCAAATTATGTAAACAACAAAATTTATCGAATAAAGAATTTTCAGAGACTCCATACATTTCTCAAGTTGAAAAAGAAAGGGAGAAATGGATATCCCGCAAGAGGCCATCCCGCCCTGGAAAGGGAAACGTTTCAAGTGATGCTTGGATGGTATAAAAATTTTCTTCTTATCAATCAAAGTCTTTAGATTGCTTCATGTGTTATGAAATTCACAAATTAACTAGAGTATTGAATTTTATATGTTTGCAGGCTTTCAAATCTGAATGTATGGATATCTTTCAAGTTCAAAATAAGGAGGCCCTTAAAGACAAGCTAACTCTTGTTTTGACATCGAATCGACTATGGAGCAAATGGCAGTCTGTATTGGATCTTTTCAAAAGTGGCTCCTTGACATGCTCGCCCAAGAGCATCAATCAGGATGATTTTGCTCCAAATAAAATAAAGAATTATAGATCTAATTTTTTTAGACCATTGCGTCATCTTGATGAAGATGAATTGACTGCTGTGGCGGACAATATAATCAACGGATTGGTTTGGTTGAGAACATCAGTTGATAAAAAAGTTTGTGCAGAAACTTTAAGTCAATATTGCAAAGGAATCAAGGACGAGAGGTCAACCAGGCATTCGATCGTTGAATATCTCAAAGTTAATGATGTTCAAAGTGATCGACCATAGATTGTCACTGACGATAATGTCATTGAAATATATAAAATTGCACCAAACCATCTCCAACAACTGTGCAGTATTTTATGCTCCGAAAAGCAAGTAAAATCTCCTAGTAAAAAGATAAAGAACGAATCTGAAGTGGATAATGGTACCAAAATACCAATTGATGCTCATAAAATATTGAAGCTGTATATCGATAAAGAGAGGATGGGTACGTCCATTGGAGATGTCGAAAATAGTTCACAGTTTGCTTGCCAATGTTGTTATCATGATTCTTTGGTCAGCACACTCAGATTAATTCCATTTTTTGGTGCGGCAGTCAGCTATGAATTTGTTGCTATGGATATGTGTAATTATGATAGTCCATGGACAGAACAAGACATGTTGGCGTTTTTGTACTACTTAGAAACAAGTCAAGAGTCATGTACCTGTATTTTTTTAGCTGATATGGAAAACTCTTGTATGATTTCTAAAGCTTTCACAATTTTCAACAAGAAATAAAAAAAACATGTTACACGGAATCCTACAAAGGGACTTTATAGAGAATTCTCCAGGGACTCGTTTATAGGATTCTCTATTATACAGTGTTGGAGCATTGGAACACATAATATTAAGGATAATATTTTATCTACTTCTGAAATTGAGATGGATTGGAAGGACGAGGGCCTACCGATGATTGATTTACCTCGGTCCAAGGTTAACAACGATAGTGCTAGAAGCCATGTGTTTGCAAAAGAAAGGACACAAGAATTCTGGGATCACATAGTTTCCAGAGAGGTCTCTTCTCAAGGCATAGTTCTTTCGTTGTATGCAGGAGGTAGGCTTCTTTGTTCGTTGATGAGGGCTCCAGAAAGAATTTTTATTTCTATTGTGGAGACACTACAACAAGAGCTGTTCATTAACAGTTTATATCATGAATTGGGTGTAAAAAAAGGTATTTCTATTAACTTTTTCAGATGTCTTTGATTTTATTTTACTTTTCTACAACAAGGTATTTCTATTAACATTTTCAGATGTCTTTGATTTTATTTTATTTTTCTCGGTCTGTTATGTTCAATAACTTCTTCAAATTCCTATTCTACTACAGCTTCAAATAAAGAGAACACCCAGGTATCTTCCAATCAAATAAAACTATCCAATGACGAAAGTGAATGTGATATACAATCTACAAAGAACTACCAAACAGGACAAGAAGGTAAAAAATTATTTTTCAAAGATCGTGGTTAAATTAACTCAATTATGAAAGGGGATAGTGACCTTGAATACTTGCAAAAAATTATATAAAATGTATACCTGCGAATTTCTAGGTCAACATGTGGTTCATCCACAACTAGAGCTGGCATCGATGATGTCCCTGGATATTGGACATCAAATCATATTGGAGAATAATAGACTAGGCGGGAGCTGGGACAATAATGAACAAGGCGGGAGCTTGGACAATAATGAAAAAGGCGAGAGCTTGGACAATACAAAACCAGAAGAGTGCTTGGACAATATTGAAACTGGAGAGGGCTTGGTGTCAAAATGCAGTGTCTCCAGCGATGTTGCTCACCAGTCAAATTTTGGCCTGCCATTGACAGGTAAAAGACAAAGAATATTTTTTACTTAAATTGATAAAATAAATTTATTCTGAAGTATATAATGACAAGCAATATTTCTGTGCAGCTCCCCATACAAAAATGTTATTAATATTAGAAATGGAAGGTTTTCTATTTCACAAGAAAGCCACAGAAAATGACTCCAAAAGAGAAATAAAAAAAATACTGGTGGGGGGGGAAGAGTAAAAAAGGGGGAAGATATTACTAATGGTGAATTTCAATTTAAACATAAAATATTTTCATATGAGTAGCAAGCATATGCCATTGAATTTTTGGATTTACTTCTTTCCAAATTTAATGTTGGGATTTGTTCATCTAAATGTAGTGTCAATGAGGGGAAGCCACTGCTTACAAAATTTTTGGTGGCAAGTGGTAATGATAAATCATATGAGCAAAAAAATTTATTTATTTTGGTTTCGAGAGAGATGTACCTACGATCAAGAAGGAAATATATCACAAAAAAATATGCAGAGTGTGTGGACGGAGTTCCCAATGAAAACTTCGGAAATTAATACATCAATGATTGTTTTGGAGGGTGATGGTGAGAAAGCACTTCCATTTCAAAACTATATTTTGAGTAAGCCCTTTATTGAATCGTCCCTTAGGACAGATACTGAATTGGTACATGGACTTTGGCAGCATTTTAGTAAAATGAATGAATCAGCTGATATCAGAACCTTCAATGCCATCTCCCAATTGAATCCTGGTTGAGTGATAGCCATCAAATGTAACCTATCATTGCCTATTTATAGATGTAATCTATCATTGCCTATTTTAAATCATTCAATGTGTTTTATGTTTTATCTAGAGACGTTGCTATTTTTTGTCTGTCGAATGTAACATATTATTAGTTCAGTGTGATGCTTTCATTAAAATCAATTGAAACTGTGAAATTTTGGGTGATTTTTGTATTATTCTTTGGAAATCAACATCTTAATGTACAGTTGCATGGTTGTGATCATTAACTTTATGAACAAAGTGTTGTTGTTGTTGTTATATATATAGTCACTATTCTTGTATGCAATCAAGATATCGCCGAAAAAGAAACTATTGGTCCTGGGAGTAGAGGGATTTATCTTTGGAGTTCGGATGTTATCCAACATTGGAGATTCTTCAGAATGTCAACCTCATTTTGTCCATAATTGCTATCGTTATTATACACGCATGTTCAGCCCTGAAATTATCAGTGCTGCTAGAGAGAATTTCGACGTTGCTCTATGGTTTTCGTTGCTCAACAACATGGAAATTAAAAATTTACTTAGCCTATTTGAATGGTTGAAAAATGAAGAATTTGTATTTATTTGGGGTCGAGAGCAATGTAAACTTAGTACTATTTATAATCAGTCAATGTATGCATACTATAATGTTGGGGAAGTACAAAACATATACAAAAAGTCGTTCAAGGATGTACTTATCCAATATGGAGATATATATAAACAAACAGACATGTTGTTTATAGATGAAGGGCAATATCAATCAGCAGACAATTGCAAGGAAAACTGCTTGAAAATGCCAAGTAGTTGGAAATTTGACGGTTCACAAGAGAGAGATATAACTATAAAAACAATGTTATGTTGTCTGCTGAATTATCTCGGGCCTCATTCAAAAATGGGGCGTTGGTTAAACACATTGAATTTGAAATGACCATCATATTATACAAAAAAAATTCATTTAGTGATTTCTATATTTTGTACAACTCCTGCATTTAATTGATGTAATTTTTATTGCACAATTCTCATATTATTTATGGACATCGTACCATGTATCTGGTAATGTGTTTCAAAAATTGTTGAACATGAAAGCAATATACTTAGAAACATTGAACCATAATGTTTTATTGACTAGGTTGTGTGTGTGTGTTTTTTGTTTGCAGATAGTACTAGAATATTTGTTTCTAGTAAACCATTGATAATTTTTTATTTCAATGGCGTTTTGTTACACGCATTGCATAGAAAATAGAAACCCAGATTGCGACGACCACCGGACTTCGAAACATCAACAAAGTATTATTTTATATGGCCAGGCTTAAGGGAATTTTTTGAAAAATGCTTTAGTATTTTTGAGGTTGGCGTATGGACATCTGCTCAACGAAAAAACGTTGACGAATTTTTTCCTAGATTATTAGAAAGAACGGGATTGAAAAGGGAACTATTTAGATTAATTTTAACACGGGAACATTGTTCTTCCGTAGCGAAAGAGGGTTTTCAGGGTGATGGAAATTCTCATGTATATTGCAAGCTTTTGAGTATAGTCTGGGACACTTTGATCCATGGTTGGGATCGGAAAAATACTGTGATTGTGGATGACTCCGAAGAAAAACAGGCTTCTAATGATGAAGGAAGCTATATTATAACAAAAACTTATACTCACGACAAGAATGTCAAGGACACATTTTTTTTAGATCGATTATGGCCTTGCTTGCTGTAGTTGAATGGCATGAGCAATGTGAGGCCAATTGTGAATAAAATGAAAAAGGAAGTATTTTGTTAAATAATACACTTGAATGTTTGTTTTTACTAGTATGTTCAATTTCACTATGATTATAATTCTTGTAAAGTGTCGAGTTTGGTTTCCGAAAATGCAAAATCAGAGTTTGAAATTGCTAAAATCTGTTTTAAAATTTGAAGATTAAGTATTGGATGTGTAAAAAGTCGCCTTCCAAAAGGGCAAGTGGAAATCTGCCCTCAGAAAATCATATGAATGGGGGAACCATCGAAGGAGTAAACTGGAGAAATTATGTACTTGGAGAAATGTAATATTTTACAATCTTAAAAGAATTTCAATTAGTTTCTCTTTTCCTTTCTTTTGTTGTGTATAAAGTTTCCTTGATTCATTTTGGTTTTTCATACATACATCTAGTACCTCTGTTTAAATTGTATTGTTAAATCATAAAATATATAAATCTGTGTGCTTGATTTATCATTCATATAAATTTATTTACTTGATTCATATTGTTTCACATTCTGCAATTACATAACAGTCATTATCATCATATTATTAAGTTAATTTGCTAAGTTGAGTTATTAAGCATCTAATTAATATCTCCTTAACTAGGCTTATGCCTATCATTCTAAGAACATACAGGAGGCATCCATCCATCAATGAGGTTGTGTCATGGTGTTCTTGGTTATCAGTCTATGAAATGGTGTTCTGTTGAATTGCTGCTAGTCCTCCACTTTGTAGGTTAACAATTCTTTGTTGTACTCTAGCAACACTATCATTAGAAATTTTCAGTATTTGTTCAAGTGAAAGGGGTCCTCTAGTGGGTGATATGATAAGGATATCCCTTCTATTTTTCTGCTGAGGTGCAAGTGTACCAGGAATTACAATTGGTTGTGGGACTATTTGTTGTTCAGAGGTAGATGCTTGTGACTGGCTACAAGTGACAATCGATGATGGGAGTGTTGAAAAGTACAAAGCAAGATTTGTTGCCAGAGGATTCTCCCAAAAGGAAGGTATAGACTATAAACAGTAATTTTATCCTGGAGAAAACCCTTAGCAAGGAGAAAAAACTCCAGCCAAGCATTCTTTCTTATATAAGGTATCAAGTCCAGATTACATCATCGTCATAAAATTCCTATGAGCAGAAATTCCAAATAAAAACAAAACAAAGTGTCATCACTTCCTATGATGTCAGTTCTCTCTTTGAGGCTCACACATGTGAGATTTTGGCCTTACAAACTAGAGATCAATTCATCTATAACCAGAATGGTCCAGACCGGAAAATATAAATCACAAGAAGGGTCGGCTGATCTTTCGTTTAGTAGATTGTTAGGAACAACAATATCCAGCAATTCACCTGTATCCAAACTGATGAACACAAGAAGGATCGGATGGCCCTTCTGGAAGTCTGGAACTGGTATAAAAATAATAATGGGAAGAAGAAGGGTTGGCCGCCCCTTCATTCATGATTGAACTGTGCAAATATTCAACCTACGAAGTATAGGCCATCAATTCATGTATATCGTAAATGGTGAAGACTGCAAAAATACTAACCACAAGAAGGGTCGACTGACCCTTCATTTAAGGTGGAAAAAATGGTGAAAACGACCCCTGGTAAAAACTCGCAGTAAAATGCAGACAGCATGTAAATTATGGTTGCCATCTATTCAATGCATGTAAATTCTATTTTTAATACCATAAATCTTTTCAAATTATCGGGTGGCCTGCATAAACTTTCGTCCAATTTAAAGTATTAGCTCATTTGATCTCATGGAGGAAGAATATACCTTTGGAAGTGGGAATGTTTCATGCATGCATTGGAGCAAGCTTAAACCACTAGATTTGCTTATATATCAAAGATTCAAAATTATTATAACTTTGTTCCATATGTGTCATATGACTTTCCATTGTAGCTCTTTTACCTGATTCTTTGAATTTTTCTTTGAGCTAGTTGTTAAGTTATTGCATCAGTTTTTTTGGACTTGGTCCCAGATAGAATGTGCAGTCAACAAGGTGCTAGAGTCTATTTGAGTCTATCTAAATTAACCAAGGGGGTAAGGGGGAAACATAATCATGCAGTACTCAGATCCCCGTGCATTCCATTTTTTATATTATCTATCATTTACTATCATTCTTGTACCTCTAGTGACATTCTTGCACCTCTAGCGATAAAGGAATTTATCTGAGCCATCCATCTTGCATGATCGATCTGGTACCGTTGATCTTCTTCCATGCTTATCCCCACGACCTTCCACAGTCTTCAATCTCTCAAATGCTGCCTTACTCACACCTTAGATCTACGTAGTTATTATCAACTGTCGATCTGGCCCTTGTCCGCATCCTTACCGTCCAAAGGTGCGGCCTTTACTGAGGTTCGCGAATTTGGAACGTGCCGATACTCTGTGCATGTTCAATCTACGAACTAAACCTTCATCGCTGATGCCTTTCCCCTCTAGATATGCACCGTCGAAACATGCGGTCCCTACCAAAACTTCGCAAATCTGAAAAGTCCATTTCCCCATGCATCTCAATTCAACGAAGTACCTGTCATCCGTAGATCTTTCCTTCCACTTGTTGATCTAATTTCCAACTTGCTCGCGGGCTAGCAACACTCCACCCACACTTAAACCATCCTATCTTACTTTTGCGAATAGCGCTTGTGGTCGTCGATCTCCGTCAAGCTTCTATAACCGTCGATCTTCGTCAAGCCTCTCGCATTCTAGAACTAATGAAAATAATAGTGGGCAGAAGAAAGGGCGGCCGCCCCTTCATTTATGAGGGAATTGTGCAAATATTCAACCTAGGAAGTATAGGCTGTCAATTCATGTATATCCTGAATGGACAAGACTGCAAAAATACTATGCACAAGAAGGGTTGGCCGACCCTTCATTTAAGCTAGAAAAAATGGGGAAAACGACCCCTGGTAAAAACTCACAATAAAATCCACACAGCAGGTAATTTTCGAAGATGAAAAATAATAAAAGGAAACAGAAACAAAATCAACATATTTATTAATTCCGTCGGGTTAAATATGGGCCATAAGATTAAGACAAATCGTCGGCTGAGATCTAATCTGTGGAATGCGGAAGACGACTTGCGGGGGTTTAATTTTTGGAAATATATACAACTTTTACGCAATTCGCAATTATGGCTCATGGGACTACAACTCGAAATAAAAGAAAACCTAAGTTTCTGCAATCCGCAATCCGCATTGTGGGTTGCGGGTTGCGGAAACGCATGTCCCAAATCCATTATTCAAATAGTTTCCGCATCCACAATCATTTATAACTAGATAGCCACTTCAACAAGCTATAGCATGATATGATGGTGCGTGCATTTTTCTCAAACCATGAATTATGGTGGGCACTGTCTTAGAGCAGTTTTGACTAGTTTTTCCATACTTTGTTAATTTCCAAAGTTTCACAAACTTGTCATACTTTTCCAGAATGATGTTAGATAGCACCAGAACACCATCATATATCTTTCCAGCCTCATCACACATTCCATGTCATCACTTCCTATCGTGTGAGATTTTGGCCTACTAAAATAGAGATAAATTCATGTATAACCAGAATGGTCAAGTCTGGAAAAATATTAATCACAAGAAGGGTCGGCCGACCCTTTGTTTAGTAGATAATTGTGAACAACAATATCTAGCAATTCACCTATAACCAGACTGGTGAATAAAAGAAGGATTGGACAACCCTTCTGTTAGTCTAGAACTAGTATGAAAATAATATTGAGAAGAAGAAGGGTCGGAAGCCCCTTCATGTATGAGGGAATTGTGCAAATATTCAACCTAGGAAGTATAGGTTGTCAATTCATGTATATAATGAATGGTGAAGACTACAAAACTACTAAACACAAGAAGGGTCGGTCGACCCTTCATTAAAAAGAGAAATGAAAATTGTTTTAATCTACGAAGGTTGGGACAACAATTCCCCACTAGAAACTTCCGCAGAATATTGTAGGGACTGGGACATTGCCTATGTTATAACATGTAAACAATATTTATCCCGACTTCCGACTGCCAAAAAGATGGATCAGCCACCCCTTCTCTTAGTAGATATTTGTGAACATAAATAAACAGCAATTCACCTATATCCACAATGGTGAACACAAGAAGTAGGGTCGGCCGCCCCTTCATTCATTTATCTCGAGCCTCATTCAAAAATGGGGTGTTGGTTAATGACATTCAACTTCAAATGAAACGCATGTCGCAAATCCATTATTCAAATAGTTTCCGCAATCCACATTGCAGGTTGCGGAAATGAAGAACGCAAACATTTACAATACTCTTCCCGCAATCCGCAATTATTAGAAAACATTTACAACCGAATACCAGATGGTCAATAATGGAAAAATACTAAGGCTAGGTCGTAATTTCATGTATAACCGGAATGGTTAATAATGTAAAAATCCTAAGCACAAGAAGGGTCGGTCAACCCTTCGTTTAGTAGATAATTGAGAACACCGATATCCAACAATTCACCTGTATCCATAATGGTGAGCACAAGAAGGATCGGACGACCCTTTCTGCAGTATAGAACTAGTATGGAAATAATACTGGGAAAATCGCATGAATGGGGGGGGACCATAGAAGGAGAGAACTGGAGACACTCTGTACTTGGAGACTTGTAATGTTTTACAATCTTTAAAGAATTTCAGTTTGTTTCTATTTTACTTTGTTTTGTTATATGAATCAAATTGTCTTGATTGATTTTGGTTTTTCATACATACATCTAATAACGTTGTTTTGTATTGTTAAATCATAAAACATATAAATCTGTGTGCCTGATTTATCATTCATATGATTTGTATGCAGGTTATGCACCAGTCTATTTCTTTCCTTCATTCATATTGTTTCACATTCTGCAAACACAGAGCAGTCATTATCATCACAATTTAATTTGTTAATTAGCTCATCATTGACAGGACAGTCACATTCCTTTTAATCCTTTGAATAAAATAACACAGGAATCTTTACTCTTGAAAATATGCATCAACTCTCTTCAGGAATATTATTTCAGAATTGAAGGGCTCAATAGAAAACGAGTATATCTTCACGATTTCCAACCCTTACTACATTGCCAAAAACAACATCTAATACTTTGAATAAAATAACACCGGAATCTTTAGTCTTGAAAATATGCATCAACTTTGCTCGGCCATCTTTATTCAAAATTGAAGGGCTCAATACAAAACAAATATCTCTCCATTTCGGTCAAAATTTATACAATTTCCAAAATTTCTGAGAATATAACATTTGATGTCTTTCTATTGGCTATAGTTGCTGACACGGCTTCTTTCTCGAACAGTATTCTTCAAGTATGCAAGGTGTACTTCATTTTTCCATATCTCTCCACTGTCTTCCATTGCTCTGTAGAAGGTACCTCATAACTAGTCATCTCCTCGACCAGAACTTTCATCTCTATGTGCTCTGCAATGGAAGTTGGAGGAATCTTTTCAGCTATCATGTCCAGCTGGTTTAGAATTTCAAAGTCAAGGGAGATTTTCTTAAGTAGAATTTTCCCTATTAGAACATGAATCAAACCTTGAAATTTCTCATGGTTCCTCCCAATGTTATATAGTAAATCCTTATAATTGTCCTAGGAAATTAATTCATTATTTTCATCCCAAAAAGAAGGCAGTCCCTTTTGTATTACCTTTTCAAATTCTTTTTTGAACGCTTCAACCTGTTCCTTCATCTGTTTTGCACTAGCCTGAACATTCTCAATGTGAGAATGTTTTCCAAGGACTTTCCTAGCCCAAGTTATGACTGTTACCCTATTTTCGATAGCCATTGCTTTCAGATCACCTTTTGTCAGAGTATTTAAGAAAGTTATGGTACCCTGGGCTGTATCTTTTGGTATCTTATCTAAAACTTCTCTCATTGCTTCAGCTTTGTAAGCTATCATTTGCTATGGCTTCCTTTGTCTTCATAAAATATAAATAAGGCCTAAATTTTGCAGCCTCGTCGATGATTGAATCCCAAATCAAACACTTTTCACCTTGCAATGCTAGTTGTCCTGTCACTTGGCCTATCATCCTCTGATTTCTGCCTACCAAATCTTTATTATTTTTTGTCAACTCTTTTATTTCATTTTCTTTTTTCTGATTTTCCTCTTCTAGTCTTTGTTTTTCTTCTTTTAGTTCTATGATCTCCACCTCTTTCAAGCTAACTTGGGACATAGCTTGAACTATATCATCTGTTCCTTCTTCTTTGTTGCCTTGATTTGTTCTGTGCTTCTCCTGTGCTGTATTTGCCAATTTGGCCTTTAGATCTTCAATTTCAGTCTTAAGACTCGATCTATCTTTCGCCCAATTTTCCTCTTTTTCCTCAAACTTGAGCAATTTAGCAAGACTGTCATCCAATTCTCGAGATAAAGTTTCTTTTTCTTGTTCTAACACAGTTAATTCAAAGGCTTGAATTATCCGAGTTACTGGAATTCTAACCTTTTGCTGAAGTAATTGGATATTCTTTTCTTTCTCATCTAAAAGGTTTTTAATTGCCTCCCCTCTATTTGGTTCATCATTGCTCTTCACCAGGTCATCTTGAAATCTTTTTATTTGCAGTCGATGAGCTTTGTTCTCTGTTTTCTCTTGCCTCAACTGGATTTGCAACATGTTCATTGTTTTCTATAGTTATTCCACTGTTAAAGTAGCTTTCATCATATCAGCATAAATCACCTCTCCAGTCTATCTGTGTAGGTGAATTTTATAAGGGACTGTTATCTTCTGCAAATTCAATTTCATTTATGTGACCTTATCATCAAACGATACGGCCAAATTCAAAGTATTTTTGTCCGGATCTCTGCTAGTCATCAGAGTAATTTATGAATCAACAACATTCTTGACTTCTGGAAACAACTTATGCATTGCTTCTACTGTTGTTTGTCTGTCTTTGCCATATTTTACACATATTTCATCTCTTGAATGAAATTTGCTAGAATTACATGCAGCTCTTGCCTCGTCAAATTCGTATTCCTGTGCTTCAATTCCTGGCCCTTGGTATTTTTCTTTCTTCATTCCCTTTTCTTTGTCAGATACAACTACTTCATCTTGCTGGCTTGATTTTAATCTTTTCGCTTCTCTTTCTTCCTCCACCTGCATATCAGTACTTTCATAAAAACTTCTTTTACTTGTTTCTTCAATCTTTCCTGGGGTAGGTACCATCTCAGGTACCAACTCAGCTGAAACTTTATCCAAGGTAGAAGTATTAGCGTGTGAACTTCCCGAAACTTCTGTGTATGATTCATATTGTAGTAAATTTGCCATCTTCACCAATCCTTCAACCTTTTGGTGATCAAAGGCTTTATTTTTGTTCTCCTGCCTTCTGTCAGAAATAACATGACAAGGATCATAATTAATAGTTGTCGCTTTCCTAAAACTCAGTGCTTCTAAATTTTTTTGTACAAAAGGGAGAGCATTCTTGTTCTTGATGATAAAAGGGCCAATTTTTAAAGGGAACTTTATATCTGTAGCTTTCTTGAAATGTAGAAAATGTTCAGTTTCTACTGTCAATTTTTGTTTGATAAACTCCAAAGGAAAAAATCTCGTAGTCAAAAAGGCTGGTAGAATATAGGGCTCCCTAACAAATCCATAAAGTCTCATTACTGTATCTTGCTTCCCTAAAAACTAGTATCCAATTGTTTTTTTTGGGCTTAATTGCATCAGGGTCTTCATCTCTGATAATACTCTAGGAAAATTTTCTCCAAACATCAATCTGTATACTTCTGATAAAATAAAATTCATAAAATTAAACATATTGTCTTCCACTGTTTCTGAAAACACATATTGTGGGAGATGTAAATATTTTCGACTGCTGAATAGGAGCATTTTCATCAAGTGTATCTGGAATCTGAAATGTCTCGAAGTGTGGAAATTCACTAATTGAGAGTGGATGTTCCAAGCCAAGAATTCATCAAATTTAAGGTAGGATACTTGAGTGTAATCCATTTATGGTTTAGCAACACTTAATCTAAAAAGAAAACTTAACTGGACCTCTATGACCATGGAATCATCATCAAACCCTAAAAACTGTGAAATGAGTGACAAAACTAACTGTGAATTTTCATCATAGAAATTAATGTCAAGTGGATAGGGGGTGTTATCAATGGCAAGGCTAGGTTTCAGACAACTGGTCATGAAGGTTTGTTTGGTCTCAGGGGATGACTCTCTATACTGGCTTGTGGTAAGATTTTCTTCCTACATATAGGTAGATATCCCCTTGGGATTGGAAAGGTATCCTAGTTGCCTACCCAAGACAGAGAGGAAACAAATAGACACTATAGTCCTCCTAGATCTTTCTCACACATCAGCTAACAAGCTATGGAAATACAAAGCAAGTAGATGGCATACCTTACTTTGATGGTTGTCCTTGCTACTCCCAAGTTTCTCTAGCTCCAGCCTTTGATTATGGACTTATGAACCTGTTTACAAAGGAAAGACAACACCTTCTCCAAAGCAATATATGTATAAACAAAGATCTAACTATACAAATAGAGACAATTTCATGCATTCATCATTAAAGACATGAAAATGAGAGGAATAGGCTAAGTTATATTAATAATAAGAAAGCCAAAAGAAGCTGATTACAATGTTATACCTTGATGTCCAAAGTAGCAGCACCTCCTTCCAAGCTCTCCAACATCACCCTTGCAAGACTAATAGGATCAAAAGTTTGGTGCTTCCAAGATCACCCCCCTAGCTCATAGATGGCTCTCTTTAAGTAGGATTTGGGAGGCCAACCACTAAGAGGAGATTATGGATCTAAGTGAATAATATGTGGATCAAGGATCTAAACCGTGCCAAGGAGGGAAAGTGAGATGGGATTTGAAGGGGTACCTCATCCCAAGAAAATCTTCATGAGATCCAAGATCCAAAATCAAAGGGATAAGCCTAAACCAAAACTACCGCTCCCCTATAACTAAGCAAAGCGTGATAATTAGGAAAGTGCCGCTCCCACATAGGCATGCAGGGCACGATAATTTGACATTACCGCCCCCCCCATAGGCATGCAGGGCACGATAATTCCAGAAGGCTAATTTTTGGAGGTGGTTAATGTGGGTTTCGGCCCCTTGCTTGTTGGATTTTATTCCAAGTGTGACTAGGGAAGGTACCAACATTAGAATGAAGGGTCCTAACACCCTTAGGAGCCATAAACATCATGTTTTCCATGGTGGTGAAACATGTATATTCTCACTTATGCATGGTGTGGCAATTTGAGGTATAACAGATAATACTCTAGGCAAATTTTCTCCAAACATCAATCTATATACTTCTGATAAAATAAAATTCATAAAATTAAACATACTGTCTTCCACTGTTTCTGAAAACACAGACTGTGGGAAATGTAAATCTTTTCGACTGCTAAACAGGAGCATTTAGATCAGGTGTGTCTAGAATCTGAAATGTCTCGAAGTGTGGAAATTCATTAACTGAGAGTGGATGTTCCGAGCCAAGAATTCATCAAATTTAAGGTAGGGTACTTGACTGTAATCCATTTCTGGTTTAGCAACACTTAATCTAAAAAGCAACTTAACTGGACCTCTATGACCATGGAATCATCATCAAACCCTAAAACCTGTGAAATGAGTGACAAAACTAACTGTGAATTTTCATCAAAGAAATTAATGTCAAGTGGATAGGGGGTGTTATCAATGGCAAGGCCAGGTTTCAGACAGCTGGTCATGAAGGTTTGTTTGGTCTCAGGGGATGACTCTCTATACTGGATAACTAGGGCTTCTTCGGCAAAAGCTTCCTAGTCATGGGAGGAAAACAGGGGTACTGCTAGAGCTTTCCTAACGGTAGACGCATTTACACGATAAAGAATTTTCTTTCGTGATGAATTCATAATGACTCTTTGACTCTGAGAATAATTTACTGCACACCACGAAATGAATTCTGGAAACCCTAAAGGTTGTTCGGGACAGAAATAGATAAAATGAGACTTATAAACATTGTGCACATCCAAATTTTGTTTATATAAACCCTCCAGCTTGCTTTTGATTTCTGAAACTGAGAATTTAACCATTATGGGGTCACGAATGTCACTATCTCTGTCCACTAAGGTTTCTCCTATCCTCATAGTTTCAACGTTCTGACAGACGGTTTCACTACTTCCTTCCATTATGTAAGCAATTCTAGTTACTTTCACGAGTTAAGAGGACCTACCTGGCATGGACAGGATGAATAAACTATGCTCTGTCGCTTTCGAGCAGCACAGACAAGTTCCAATCCTCCACCGTTCGCAACACAAAAGTCAATTTTTGACGTGCCCTTCTCTTTTATACACCACCGAAGGTGGTTTCACAACGTGGGATGGTGGTTTTCGTTACCGCTTTCTCTGATTGCATAATGATGTGGAGACGACACATGTACAGCGGTATGGTATTTCGCAACCGCTCAAACCTCCATTACGTCGGGCATGTTGGCGGTGCAGAAAGATTATGGACCGTCGATCTAACCTCCCTTTATCGAATAGCCGTTGATCTAACCACCCTTTTATCATTCTCCCATGAGGTACGGCGGGCATTTTCCCATCATGTGTCCTTCCAGCCTAATCACACATTCCATGTCATCATACATGCCATGTCATCACTTCCTATAGTGTCAATTCTCTCTTTGAGGCTCATACATGTGAGATTTTGGCCTGCCAAAATAAAGATCAATTCATGTATAACTAGAATGGTCAAGACTAGAAAAATATAAATCACAAGAAGGGTTGGCCGACCCTTCGTTTAGTAGATAATTGTGAACACGAATATCCAGCAATTCACCTCTATCCAGATTGGTGAACACAAGAAGGAGCGGACGACCCTTCTTGCACTCTATAACCAGTATGAAAATAATATTGGTCGGAAGAAGGGTCGACCACCCCTTCATTTATGAGGGAATTGTGCAAATATTCAACCTATGAAGTATAGGATGTCAATTGATGTATATCCTGAATGGTGAAGACTGCAAAAATACTAACCACACGAAGGGTCGGCCGACCCTTCATTTAAAAGAGAAATGAAAAAATATTTAATCTACGAAGGTTGGGACGACAATTCCCCACTACCAACTTCCACAGTATATGGTAGGGATCAGGACATTGCCTAAGTTATAACATCTAAACAATATTTCTCCGAACTTTCGACTCCCGTCAAGAAGGATCGGCCGCCGCTTCTTTTAGTAGATAGATGTGAACACCAATATCCGACAATTCACCTATATCTAGATTGGTGAATACAAGAAGGATTAAACCACCCTTCTTGCAGTCTACAACTATTATGAAAATAATAGTGGGCAGAAGAAGGATCGGCCGACCCTTCATTCATTTATCTCGAGCCTCATTCAAAATGGGACGTTGGTTAATGAAATTCAACTTGAAATGACCATCATATTATACAGACACTGATTCATTTGATAATGTGCATATTTTTTACAACTTCAAATGACCGTCATAATTATCATATCGGAACACCGCAAAAACCAATTTCAAAATTGGCAATATCAAAAGAAAAAGTATGGTTTTGGAACTTGGCTTTGGCACTTTTGGGAACGGATTTTGGTAGTTTCGAAACCGGTTTGGTCACTTTTGGAACCAGATTTGTCACTTTTGGAACTGGTTTTGACTCTTTCGGAACCAGTTTTGTCACTTTTGGAACCTTGATTTGGAACTTTCAGAATCGGTTTTGGCACTTTTGGAATCGGTTTTGGCACTTTGAAAACCAGTTTTGGCACTTTTGGAACCTTGAATGGGCACTTTTGGAACCGGTTTTGTTACTTTTAGAACCGGATTTGACACTTTTGGAACCAGTTTTGGCACTTTTGGAACCGGATTTTGCTTGATTTTGGGGTTTAGAAAGGTTGTTTTTTACCTGTCTTCAAAGTGACTTGGACTGGAATTAGTCCAAGTTTAATGAAATTGGCGTTGTACCTCAAGGGTACTAGTAATTATTGTTTATGTTTTTCCAATTCTAGTATTGTGCTTGAAGGTTTTACAGATGCAGATATGGTTGGAGATGTGGACACTAGAAAGTCCACCAATGGCTATTTGTATGCATTTGCAGTTGCATTGATGTCTTGGGTATCTAGGCTACAAAAGGTTGTAACTCTCTCCACAGCCGCGGCAGAATATATAGCTGCAACAGAGGCTTGCAAAGAGATGTTGTGGATGCAACGATTCCTAGGAGAGTTGGGAATTAAGCAAGACAAGTATGTGGTGCATTGTGACAGTCAAAGCACCATTCACTTGGCGAAAAACCCAGCATTTCACTCAAGAACCAAGCACATTGATTTGAAGTACCATTAGATTCGGCAAGTGTTGGAAGAAAGGAATCTACATCTGGAAAAGATTCATACTACTGAGAATCCCGCTAACATGCTCACTAAAACTTTGCCAATAGACAAGCAAGAGCTTTGTAGAATCCTAGCAGGCTTGGGGGTAACCTGATGCACAATATTTAGATGAACAACAAACCAGAGCCTCCATTTGATTTCAAGTGGGAGAATGTTGGTTGTTGAAACCAAATTCCGGGGAAATTGAACCGTTGAGTTAGCTCACCCACCAGTTCCAGCTTGTGCTACAATTCCGGTTGGTAGTTAAGAACGCAACCATTGAATTAAATGATTAGAGGCTTCTGGATGAAGCCATCTTCTCATCGACAACAACGAAAAGCTCTAGACACCTTCAATCTGGAAAAATACATCTCTTGTATTTTTATTGAGTGTTGTATTCTATTGGTAGAGAGCTGGCTGAGTCTATGTGGTGTGTACAATAATACAACAGAATGTTCATGCTATGATTGTTCGTTGTTCATTTGGTTCTCCCTGATGAACGATATGTTTTTCTTTTAACATTTAGATTATTTGCTATAAGTTCTTGCAATTTCCAAGTTGAAGAAAGGATTGCAAAAACAAAGTTCAGAGGCTCGTGATAGCTTGGCAAGTTGTCTTATTTGCTGCCAAAGGAGATTGCATTCAGTATTGTGCTTCAGCTACAAGTGAAGGCACTGGGACAAAGGTTATTTTCTCAACATATAGATACTTTGCCTTGATCGGCGCTGTAGATTACACCACATATTAGTGTCTATCTCTCAGTACGGTGTCATTTGGGTTCATTGCTATAATTTGAAGCCACCACCTCTCCATTCGTCGTTGTCAAGGCTTCGTGTTTTACCCGTCTCTCACAACAATTGGAGTCATGAATTCGCTTCGGCAAACTTCTTAATGCTCTCCTTCTCATCTAACCATCTCTGAAAGATTGTAATAATTTAACTGTTAATATACAAATCTTAGCGTATGTCTCAACCATTGGACGAGCATATGTTGACTTCATGGGAGGCGTGAATGGTATACATAAGAGGGAACGTGAAATGGTAGATAAAACACTTTTTTGTATGCCATATACAATATGGCGAAGTAGAGGTTGATAAGTCATGTGAAAAAGGTAATGGAATTATTTATTTAGGGTTTTAAAAAACCATTCAAATATTTGATTCACTCTTTTTAGATAATGATGAAATAAAAAACAACCCTGGGTTATGGAGAATGGACATGATGAGATGAGCTCTAAAATAAAACGGTTTTCTCTTTTCAAAATATACATCATAGCGCATTCAAAATAGAGTATTTTATCATAAGGGTAAACGGAAATAACCATGAGAAAAGGGTATAAAGGATAAGCCATGAACATAAGAGCACCAAATCAAACCAATTTTATTCTTTAAAATAGAGAGTGAGTAAAACACAACATCTTTGTCAAATGCTTTTATAAGTACATTTCATGTGATTTTTTAATCAATTTAAGTCATGTCAACTTCTCAATTGGTCACTTATATCACTATATACAACTAAATAACACATCCTCAAACATACATTGTTAGCTCAATTATTCATTAAAATCTCTTAGATTCTCTAATGGTGGAAACCCCAAAAGACCTTGAGGTAGTTAGAGTAGGCTAGGTTTTGAACTCAGCGATTGAAGGTGGTGACTTAGTAGGCATTATGCATTATAGTGGAAATTTTTATATGTAGGAGAGCCCAGCAATTCTTTGTCAACTAAGTATTGTTGGTCATGAAAATCATCATCAACACAAACCATTCATCCAATTGATTACAAGAAGTGAGACTCTAAATATTTGAATATGATTGACTTCATGAACTAGCGCCTGTTTGAGTAAATAGCTTTGAAATCAACTATGATATTTGATCCCCACCCCAACCCTAAGCATGCTTTAACTGATATAAAACTAGCACAACCACTTAACTTGTGGCAGGTGAACTCCAATAGGTCACAAGTTAAGTTCCATGAACAAGTTATTTGTTACTTGTTCTTCATGGGTAGTTGTAACCAACCATTGTCTATGTCTCCGCTACCGACGACCTTCTATTGAGTTGTTTGCCGTTGCTTATTATCCATACCAACTACTAGTTATTTTTTATACTATATATTTTTTAAAATTCTTTATTTAGAATTTGGAATGACGCCCATAAAATCAATCTAGACAGCACACTTGTCTCGTACTCCTGCAATCTAGGAAAAACATACTTGTTACTCCACCACATATTCTAAAATATGAACACCTATGGGTGTAATGAGAATCATTGAAATGTAATATGAAGAAAATGTCACAATTGGAGTCCAATTCTCGGCACACTTCATTGAAAAATTCCCAAGCATGGGATTTGTCGATAGGCACCCTAGACACCTGCCTTGGCCCCAGAACTTTTGGATCCTTCTTATAGTCCTGCTTGTGCTAACTTGGGGTGTAATATGGAAGGTAGGAGTGAACCACTCAGAGAACAAACAAGAATTGTTGTCCAGCCAAATACCCCAAGCAACCATCAATGGGAAAACGTGTAAAGTCTTTAGACCAGGCTGTAGAAAAAAGTGTTGGAAACAATCTCTCTTACCTTATTCATTGATTTCTTCTAGACTTTATTGAAGGGATGGTTTATGTCGGCTTTTCCTTCATGAAGCTCTGCTTAGACAATAAACCCATGCACTTATGAAATCACCGCAAGCATCACCAATTCACCACAATCAATGATAAATTATCATCAAGAAGTTGATAGCTTCGCCATCGGGTGTCCATTGGATGTAGCTTGGGTGGTTGGGAGTATTGATTGATAATCTCCCCGTCGAGGTTCAATTCCTTGTAAGTGACATGTTAGTCTCTTAATTGAACCACCCTTGTTTGAGACTCCCCATAATCCTCATTGAGTAGTGAGGATGTACATTCGCCTAGGTAAATATAACTACACCTTGGCATTGATGAATGCAAACGTTAGCGACTGTAAATATTTATGGGCAGTGAGTTTCTTCAATGGATGTCCAATGTGTACGTATGGTTTGTAAAATGCAATAGATTGGAGGGGAACCTCAATCATCAATCCACTAGCTTAATCAATTAACCAAATTAGAAACCAATCAAAGATTGTAACAACTGACTAATGGTAACCATCAAGCTCCATGCTCTTGGAATTCCAATGGTCGACATAACAAAGCTATTAGGGTTATTCACTTTGCCACTAAGGATGAAAATATGAGTGGGAGCTTCAGACTACAGCTGAGAATAATTGTTAATACCATTAAATTAACCAAGCAACCGTTGAAATATAGACTCTAGCTCATAAAACTCCCATACAAAAATCAACACCTCATTTATACAACACGAAGAATAATTAAATTATTCATGACAAAAACCCAAATAGAAAAACCAACATTTGAATGGTTGCTCAATACTTCATTTCGACAATCTCTGGATTACAATGCAACTTTGGTTCTTTGGTCCTCTCCTCTCTAGGCCTACAATAGGTAGAAAAATCCTTTGATGGTCAACGTGAAACAAGACATAGGAGAGCTAGGGAGTAGTGGGAAGGCCAAGGGACTAACCTTTCAATTTCTATTCCTCCCTCTCTTTTCCTCTCCTATTTCATTTTTTAAATTTAATCAACTCATCATTTTTTAATCTTTTGTTGTATTCCACATTACATTGCATTGTCTTTACATAATGTCTCACCGTAATCAATTACCAAATTACGTTGTAGGTAATGAGTCTTAAGTCCATTCTATTGTTCAGATCTATTTTTGGATCATATTTTCAAATTTAAGTGATGGTATTAGCGACAAGGATATGCATGGAAAGATTATCAGTCTAGAGAAAAAGATAAATAAGTTACTAAGGGATAAAGAAATCAATTGGAGGTCAAAGAGTTGGACTATATGAATTGCTTCGGGAGACTAAAATACTAAATACTTTTAGAACTTTTCCAAACACAAGTGGAATCAAAACTTCATATGGAAGATGAAAGATGGGCATGTGCACCAAGTTCATGGATTTTATGATCCAGCTTGATTAGGGGTTGATCATTTTCACTCTATTTATAAAGAGGTAGATCGATCCAATCTATGGGATATTATGAATTTGGTGGATTATTTCCCAGGTTGGTTGAGGATGGAGAAAATGAGGAGATTTATTGGTTGGTGTCTAAGGAGGAACTTTGGTCCCTGCTTTGTTCTTTCCAAAACAACAAGGGCCCTGCACTGGATGGGTGGTCAATTGAGTTTTTTGGCGACTTGTTTGAGTTCATAAGTTATGACTTATTACATGTTGTGGAGGAGGTGAGGTTGAAAGGGAACATGCCTTGAAGTTTCAATGCAAGCTTCTTGAAATTGATTCCAAAGGTGGATTGTCCCCAAACACGTGATGACTTCAAACCAATTTCGCTATGTAAATGTATATAAAATGTAATTTCAAAGGTGATAGCAACACATCTCAAGCCTCTTCTTTCCAAGGTTATCTCCGTGGATCAATTTGGGTTTCTAAGGAGTAGACTGATGCATGCGGCTATTGGATCAGCCCAGGAAGGTATGCACTTGATCAAGACTTTTCATATTCCCACTGCAGTCATTAAATTGTACTTGTCTAAATCTTATGACTAGATCTGTTGGCTTTATTTGAAAATCTTACTTCTAAATGTTGGTTTTAATTCGATTACCATTAAGTGGATTATGGGCTATCTTTCATCCTCCTCATTTGTAGTGTTGATTAATGGTTTTGGTTCCGAGATTTTTAATCCTTCTAGGAGATTGAAACAATGGTACCCTTTGGCTCCCTATCTCTTCCTAGTAGTTGTTGAAGGATTGAGCAAGGAAGTTCTTGTAACTAGAAGAGAGAGGAAACTACAGGGGATCATTATCGGTGGTAGGAAGCATTTGACACATTTTTTATTTGTTGATTGCATTCTGTTGTTTTGATCTTTTCAGAGGAGGAAAGTTGACAAATAAAAAATACTATCGGCCTATATTGCCAAGCAACAAAAATGAAAATTAACATTGGAATGTCTGAGCTGAATTTTGTGGGAAAGGGTTTTCCTTTTTACATACAATGGAGGAATGGATTAAATATATGGGTTATACCATCAAACCCAATAAGTATGGTAAAGATGACCGGTATTGGCTCACCATTAAGATTAGGAAGCATGTGAATTTTTGGTGCAATCAATGACTCTCTCGTGGAAGGAGACTTGTTCTGATTAAATTGATATTGGAGGCCATTCCAATGTATTAGCACTTTCATGACTCACATTCCTAAAGATATTCTTGATCGGATTAAAAAATGTGTTTCAGCTATCTCTATAAGGGTAGTTGTGACTATCTGTCATAGCATCATATTGGAAGTCTAAAAGGATCACATTTGAGTAAAAGAAAAGAAGAGGAAGACGAACCTGTTTGGGATTCCAACTAAGATGTGGAATAGTATTTTGCTAAATTTGGTTATTTATCATTAATTGAAGGAGTGACCCGAGAGACTACTTAGTAGTGGAGGAAATTATAAAAGGTGGCAGCCCCCTGGACAATATACTCTTCCTCTTGTTGATATTGAGTATGCGTGTATTAACATGGGACATATTACAATGAAGCAATGGATAGGGTCTTGGTATCTGTTTGTTATGTAGAGATAACAAGGAACCAAATAAACATATTTTACTCCACTTTCCATATACTCATAAGGTATGTGTTAGCAACCAAAATGTACCTCTGGCTTGTGGGAGAAAGACACTTCAGGGTAACCACAAAACCACTTTAGACTATACTTCTGACCCAGTACAGTCAAAGAGGGATCTATCACTATTACAAATCCTTCTAGCTCTAGATGTTCAATCAATCACATTCAGAAGGCCAAATTTCTGACAAGGTAATTGGTTTTTAAGGGTTTGGTAAGATAATCACGAGAGGGACCATTGGGAAGTGGATCCAAACAATAGCACACGTATCAAATAATAGTGTTGTTGTGTGGAATATCAAAATAGAGGAAAGATAGCCATCCATTTGCAGTCAAAAGGCTGTTGTTTGGTGGTAAGGGAAGAAGAAATGAACAGTCCATTAGCATGGGTGTCTCACAAGGGCGAATCCGATGCCAAATTTAGTAGAACGGTCTCGTGAATACTTGAAATTAAAAACACAAAGCAAGAATGCATGAATTATGTCTTGATCTATGCTTATCCAAGCATGAAAATGAATACAATATGGAAAAGAGAAACAGGGAATACATTCACATAAGAAGAAGAAAATACAGACTGCAAGATAAAACGACACATGAATCTTTGTCAAACACCAGCTACAACACTGCAATTCTATTAAGGATTATGTCTCAAACAGAACTCATCCTTCTCAGGTCTTCACCCCCTGATTTTCCACCCCTTTGCTACCTTTATTACATTGCTTATATAGGCCCTTAGGCTTGAATTCTCTAACAGAAAACAATTATAGCTGTCCCGATACCTATATGTCCCAGCCCATCACCTTTGAAATCTAATTACAACAAAAATGGAAGCTGATGGAAAAACATGACCGACCTTGCAGGTGTCACTGCATGATTGTAGACTACGACATCCCCTGAGCAACTGGTAGGTTCTAAGAGGCCTCAAAAATATAGGAATATTGCATATAAAATCAAAAATCTGCAACAGACTGATGTGACAGGGAACCAAACATCATGAACAGGTTGCCACCTTACGTTGGAGCTATTACATGGCCTCGCTAGTCGAAGAAATCCTCCACTTTAAGAGAATCAACCACCTGTTCTGTACCTGTTGAAGGAGGAGGTGTCGTCACTATCTCAGTGGGAACAATGTAGTCTTTGAGAATCTCTACGTCCTCGTGAATGTTTTGCTCCACTTCCTAGACTTCTCCCTTCTTCTTCTTCCGTGGAGCCTCCTTGTGCACATGTCGAGCTTGCTACTCCTCTGACTCACTGGATGAACTCTCGTCTACGTGGTCGAACTTCACAGGAGACGAGGGAATGGGATCGTCCTCCACTTCGGACCAGGCCTGTTCTGGCATGAAAACCACCTCAGTTTCTTGATCTTCTGGCATACTGAAGCTCAACTGAAAATATTCCAGGCTTTTTGGTCGGCCACCCTTTTGAATATGGACGCGAGCAAAAAACACTGGGAGGCTGCTTATAACAACATGGCGATCAAGGATAATCATTTGGAATAATTTCCTGACAGAACCTCTCACATGCCGCAGGCTGATGACTGCGCTCCGACGTGGCCCTGAGTCAGCTAGATTAGACCTACGTGGCAGGTGAAACGGAAAATGGCGTCTTTGATGTGGCCCCTCTCATTTGGGCAATGATTTGTATGCTGCAGAGGTGTCCTTTAAATCCTCATTCTTATGATCGACTTAACGTCGTTGATCTTGGTCTTCCCCACATCCCAACCGTCGTTTGGTGGGGCCCCCACCATGTTCACGGATTTTGGACCTGTAGACCTCACGTGCAAGTTAGATTTGTGAACCAAATCCCAGACGTGGATTTCCATCTAGCCAGATCAGCACCGTTGGAAAGCGTGGGGCTTTTAGCAAAAGTTCGCAAATATGAAAATCATACTGCTTCGCGCATGTCAGATATGTGAACCACTTCCTGGCCATTGATCTGCATCGAAAACCATCAATCAATCTCCAACATGCCTACGAGTTACACATGTCGCCTCCACTTAAAATAACGCCACCTTTCTTACGGGATCACTTCTCCACCGTGGATCTCCTTCACCACTGATCTCCACCTTCTGTTTATGCCGTTTTTTAACTGAGTCATTTTTTTCCCTTTTAATTTCTTTATGTCATGATTTTTCCTATGCTTGGGATCTTTTCTCCCTTGATCCCCAAAAAAATGATCCCACTGACCCCTTAGCATTCCTCTGGGCCATCTGCACAAACCCCCGAAGCTTTTTCCATTTATTTCAAGGTTTAACTCTTCCTTCCATCCAGGTCAAAAATGGTGCTAACAAATGGCTCCAATTGGGGATGCTACCCTCCCTGTGAGGTAGCAAAGAACCCCACAGACCAGTGTGAAAATCCTCATAGCAGATCTAAGAGTTGATGTATACCTCACAAGAAAGAATTTAGGAATAAGATTGAGAGTGGTCGATGCAGTAAAATGAGCAACATATTAATAATATAGTAGAACTTGGATAGAATCAAAATAGCTTCACACACACTAATTCATTAATCACAATATGGACAAATAAGTAGTACAATGCATGAGGATTCGAATGCCAAGGTGGCAATTCGAATTAGCCTTCATGGAGTGATCAAAAGATCACTGGAGTGTCACCGGAGCACAACTAGAAGTCTTCATCATCATCAGTGGAGTCATCAATGCTCAAGTAATTGTCAACCATCAGTCAAACTGAGTCTAACTCAGTGTGGTAGGTGTAACTGATTGTAACTGAGTGTAACTGGCACTAACTGAATGAAGGAGGCTCATTGGAGGGCGCATGAGGAGCTAACTGGAGTCAGAATGGGTAGTTAGTCTCACTGGAGGTCCATCGGAGTGATATAGTCAGTTGAGAGTCGGTCTTTCAATAAATCAAGGAAATAACTAAAGATAACTCAATTAACTGTAGTGCAACTGAGTGGTAGGTGAGAGAGGATGAGTGGCTTCCTTAAATCAAGGAGGAAGGGCGCACTAAGATCTAGGAGGGCTAAAACTAATCATAGAGAAGCTCCTGGGGGCTGGCTAACTGAGGGCTAGGTGTGGGACTGATGACTGGGATGCATGCATGTAGAAATGCATGCAGGACTGAAAACTGCAAATAATGAAAATGTTGGTAGGACTAGGATGGAGTATAGGATTATCCTAACAACCAGTGCCTTATCCATTGCGATTTTCCCATCACAAAATTTCAACCTATAACTCTTTATTAAAAACTGAAAATTGTAACGTACTACTGCAACTGAAAATGTTGAAAGGTGCTCACCATGTCAAGCTTATTTATGCACAAACTACCCTATCCTATGCTACTGAGATGGCTGCAACATCAAGTGATATGAAAATGCCAATGCAACCAATCCAGCAACTGATCCATCGGGAAAACTTTCACATCATGCCCAATAAAAAACAGAAAATAATGGCACAATGGCACGAAACAATGATGATAGGTGTAATCATTTTGGCATAAACATAGCCAATCACCCCAACTGAAGAATTTTTCCATGTAATCAACTATTAGGTCATGAAAGGCATGATACCCTCCACATTTCTCTGCCATTCCTTTGACATGACAAGTCAGCTCCAATTGTAACTTATCTGGCACCCTATTCATTTGTGATTTGGCTTGCTACCTGGCAAATTTTCCTTCAAAAGAACTGTAAGCAGCATTTTCATCCCCTTTGTGATTCACACCCGATATAGGGGTTGAATGCTCATGACAGGTATCAACTGGGGCCTGGAAATCATGCATGCTTGACCCCTTATACAATCTCACGGGATTAAAATAACCAGACTCATATATCTCCTCCTGCTGAGACTGCAGCTCTACCTCGTGAGGTGTTGTCTCAATACCTAGGCTACTAATAATGTCACCTCTTTGGTTGTTTGGAATTTCTGGATCAAAAACCAAATTATGCTCTGGTGTTTTGAAATAAATTCCCTCCTGGTTTTCAAAGGGGGCAAGAAGGAGAACTTTCCTTTGGAACAAGGATTTTGGGCCTAAATGATATGAAGAAAAAGTAGACTGGCCCTCCTGGTCCCCCTCCAGAGTGCTTATTATCTTATCAACATGCTGGATGTCTTCATTAAATTCATGAGAAACAACAAGAAATTATTCATGGATACCACAATCTACTTCATCTTTTTTCAAGGGAAAAACCCTGGTTTGCTGAAACCTTCCATAAGCATACTGATAATCAGCTTCTCCTCTCTCTTTTTGATGGGGGCAAGGCTCTCCATGCAAGGCCTTTGAGCCTTCTTCATTCATGATCTTAAAAATTTATTTCACTGTGCCACGTAGTTTAGAGCATAGAAGCAGGGTATCACATTCATTAGGCTTACTATTTCTATGGTCTACAATGATGTGATCTAGGGCTGCTATTTGATTTATCTCTATGAATGGTTTTCGAAATAACAGGACTGAGTGTATGCTTGCTTATTCCCTTCATCCACTTCTAAGAGGCTTGTGACACCTTCTATCATTTCAACTCTCTGGTTTTGGTTAGGAATTTCATTCCCTTGCTTCAACAACTTAAATGAAGGATAACATAAGGGCAAACAACCATTTTCAGATCGCTCACTATCCATCTCACTTTCATCTTTTTGACCTGGAATTGCAATCAGGATTTCTTCATTTACTATCTCAGCATCTGCAAAATACTCTATTGGTTGCTTAGGCACATCATCCCAGCACTCATCCTCATATTCATCTTCATATTTAACATATACATGAGGACTGAGCTCCTCTTTAAAAATTTCCATAGCATAATCTTCAACCTACTGATTGCAATCAATATAAAACCAACCAGCATTATCCTTTTCTTGTACATGAATGGGCTAACCACCTTTATGTTCATCATAAAAAAGAGGGGAATGCAAAATATATTCTTCTCGTTCACATATCTCTTTAATTTTCTTTCCCTTTCATCCTCCATGTCCTGCTCTGAAACTTTCCCAGAAATCCTGAGGTTATCTTCAACCTCCAATGAATCAATGAACATACGCTGCAATGTGGAAGACCTCCTCTCCAACAGAAGGAAAGATAACTCAGAAGGAAGGATAGACACATAATGCAACTTAGAAGCATTTTCTAGGGGCTGAATTTCCTTTGGCATGTTATAATAAAAGCTTGTAAACCTTCTGTTAAAACTAGACAGGGCTTCACCCTTTTGCCTTCTCATGGAATAAAATTTTGAAAGTATTTGGTCCAATGATCTTCTTCTACCCCAAAATTCCAAAAATACGTTAGAAAACTCTTCCCATATATGAATGGACTCGCTGCAAGTGGTTAAACCATCTCTTCGCATCTCCTTGGAAGGATTGGGCAAAATCCCTTAGACAAACATCATCATGATCTATTTCAAAAAGGTATAGAAAATGCTCAAACCCTTGGACATGTTTCTCAGTTGTGAGGCTTCCATATTCTCCATCAAAAACAGGAGGTATTTATGGTATTTGTGAGGGTATTCATGAATAACAGGGGGTAGCTTCAAATGACTATATCTCTGCTGAGCTCTAGGAGGAACAGGAATATGTACAGGGGGAATGCGATCGACCTCAACTTCATGGGGCTTGCAAGGCTAACTATGGATCTCATATGGTTCAAAAGATGGAATAGGATCAGCTCTTGGAATGAAAGAAGAATGTACATCTGTAATATCTAATGAAAGATACACAAAGGAACCTTTCTTATGACTTAGGGATTTTCGGTGAAACAAAAATTCCTTGATACACACACATAGGGATAAAAGGAAATCCATGCAGAAGAAAAAAATCTCTTTGCAGAAACTATTACTTTGATACCTGAACCTTAATTTTCCCATGTTTCTGTCATTTGGGCTCGTTCTCTAGTGGAGCCTGCAAATTTGACTGAATGATGAGTGGAGTGGCATGCGAAATAGTGGAATGTTGGGTTTCTCCCAAGTCGAGTCGCCTTGAGACCTTCATACTGAAATCTTGATGAGTGGAGTCACCAGGTGAAAGATACACAACCCTCTTTGATGTTTGACCGTTTTTCACCATCAACAATCAAATCTGTAACTCTCTGTCGTTATTCCAAGGGACAATATAACCCTTGATCCCTAGCAACGATATAAATTTGTTAACACCCAAAATGTACCCCTGGGTTGTGGGAGAAAGACGCTTCAGGGTAAACACAAAACCACTTTAGACTGTACTTCTGACCCAGTACAATCAGAGAGGGATCTCTCACTATTGCAAACCCTTCTAGCTCAGGATGTTCAATGAAGCACATTCAGAAGGCCAGATTTCTGACAATGTTATTGGTTTTTAAGGGTTCGGTAAGATAATCACGAGAGGGACCATTGGGCAGTGGAGCCAAAACATAGTACAGGTATCAAATAACAGTGTTCTTGCATGGAATATCAAAACAAAGGCAAGATAGCCATCCATTTGCAGTCAAAAGGCTGTTGTCTGGTGGTAAGGGAAGAAGAAATGAACAGTCCATTAGCATGGGCATCTCACAAGGGTGAATATGATGCCAACTTTAGTAGAACAGTCTCTTGAATACTTGAAATTAAAAAGACAAAGCATGAATGCATGAATTCTGTCTTAATCTATACTTATCCAAGCATGAAAAGGAATACAATATGGAAAAGAGAAACAGGGAATATATTAACATAAGAAGAAGAAAATATAGACTACAAGATAAAACGACACATGAATCTCTACCAAACACTAGCTGCAACACTGCAATTCTATTAAGGATTATGTCTCAAACAAGTCTCAACATTCTCAGGTCTTGACCCCCTGATTTTCCAACCCCTTTGCTACCTTTATTACATTTCTTATATAGGCCCTTAGGCTTGAATTCTCTAACAGAAAACAGTTATAGTTGTCCCGATACCTATATGGCCCAGCCCATCACCTTTGAAAGCTAGTTACAACAAAAATGGAACCTAATGGACAAACATGACTGACCTTGCAGGTGTCACTACATGATTGTAGACTACGACAGCCCCTGAGCAGCTGGCAGGTTCTAAGAGGCCTCAAAAATATAGGAATATTGCATATAAAATAAAAAATCTGCAACAAACTAATGTGACAGGGAAACAAACATCATGAATAGGTTGCCACCTTACGTTGGAGCTATTGCATGGCCTCGTTGGTCGGAGAAATCCTCCACTTTGAGAGAATCAACCAGCTATTATGTACTTGTTGAAGGAGGAGGTGTCACTATCTCAGTGGGAACGATGTAGTCTTTGAGAATCTCCACGTCCTAGTGAATGTTTTGCTCCACTTCTTAGACTTCTCCCTTCTTCTTCTTCTGTGGAGCCTCCTTGTGCACCTGTCGAGCTTGTTTCTCCTCTGACTCACTGTCTGAACTCTCGTCTACGTGGTCGAAATTCACAGGAGACGAGGGAATGGGCTCGTCCTCCACTTTGGACCAGGCCTGTTTTGGCATGAAAACCACCTTGGTTTCTTGATCTTCTGCCATAACAAAACTCAACTGAAAATATTCGAGGATTTTTGGTCTGCCACCCTTCTGAATATGGACGCGAGAAAAAAACACTGGGAGGCTTCTTATAACAGCATGGCCATCAAGGATAATCATTTGGCATAATTTCCTGACAGAACCTCTCACACGTCGCAGGCTGATGACTATGCTCTGGCGTGGCCCTGAGCCAGCTAGATTAGACCTTCATAGCAGGTGAAATGGAAAATGGTGGCTTTGATGTGACCCCTCTCCTTTGGGAAATGATTTGTATGCTGCAGAGGTGTCCTTGAACACGTCATTCTTGTGATTGACTTAATGTCGTCGATCTTAAACTTCCCCAGATCCCAACCGTCGGTTGGCGGTGCCCCCACCATGTTCATGGATTTTGGACTTGTAGATTTTACGTGCAAGTTAGATCTGCGAACCAAATCCCAGCCATGGATTTCTGTCCAGCCAGATCGACATTGTTGGAAAGTGTGGGGCTTTTACCAAAAGTTCACAAATATGAAAATCATACTTCTTCGCGCATGTCAGATATGCGAACCACTTTCTAGCCATTGATCTACATCGGTAACCGTCGATCGATCTCCAACATGCCTGTGGGTTACACATGTTGCCTCCTCTTAAAATACCGCCACCTTTCCTACGGGATCACTTCTCCGCTGTGGATCTCCTTCGCCACTGATCTCTGCCTTCTGTTTACGCCGTTGTTTAACTGAGGCGGGTTTTTTCCCCTTTAATTTCTTTATGTCATGATTATGCCTATGCTTTGGATATTTTCTCCCTTGAGCCCCAAAAATTTATCCCCCTGGCCCCTTAGCATTCCTCTGGGCCATTTGCAGAAACCCCCAAAGCTTTTTCCATTTATTTCAAGGTTTAACCCTTCCTTCCATCCAAGTAAAACATGGTGCTAACAACTTGCTCCAATTGGGGATGTTACCCTCCCTGTGAGGTAGCAAAGAACCCCGCAGATGAGTGCCTTATCCATTGGGATTTTCCCATCACAAAAATTGCAACCTGTAACTCTTTATTAAAAACTGAAAATTGTAACGTACTACTACGACTGAAAATGCTGAAAGAGGCTCGCCATGTCGAGCTTATTTGTGCACAAACTGCCCTATCCTATGCTACTGAGATGGCTTCAACATCAAGTGATATGAAAATTCCAATGCAACCAATCCAGCAACTGATCCATCAAGCAAACTTTCCCATCATGCCCAATAAAAAACAGGAAATAATGGCACAATGGCACGGAACAATGATGATAGGTGTAATCATTTTGGCAGAAACATAGCCAATCACCCCAACTGGAGAATTTTTCCATGTAATCAACTATTGGTTCATGAAAGGCATGATACCCTCCACATTTCTTTGCCATTCCTTTGACATGACAAGTATGCTCCAGCTGTAACTTACCTGGCACCCTATTCATTTGTGATTTGTCTTGCTGCTTGGAAAATTTTCCTTCAAAAGAACTGTAAGCAGCATTTTCATCCCGTTTGTCATTCACACCCAGTATAGGGGTTGAATGCTCATGACAGGTCTCAACTGGGGCCTGGAAATCATGCATGCCTGACCCCTTATGCAATCTCACAGAATTAAAATAATCAGAATCATATATCTCCTCTTGCTGAGACTGCAACTCTACATCGTGAGGTGTTGTCTCAACACCTAGGCTATTAATAATGTCACCTCTTTGGCTATTTGGAATTTCTGGATCAAAAACCTGATTCTGCTCTGGTGTTTTGAAAGAAATTCCCTCCTGATTTTCAAAGGGACCAAGAAGGAGAACTTCCCTTTGGAACAAGGATTTTGGGCCTGAATGATATGAAGAAAAAGTAGACTGGCCCTCTTGGTCCCCCTCCAGAGTGCTTATTATCTGATCAACATATTGGATGTCTTCATTAAATTCATGAGAAACAACAAGAAATTCTTCATGGATACCACAATCTACTTCATCTTTTGTCAAGGGAAAAACCTTGGTTTGTTGAAACCTTTCATAAGCATATTGATAATCAGCTTCTCCTCTCTCTTTTTGATGGGGGCGAGGCTCTCCATGCACGGCCTTCGAGCCTTCTTCATTCATGATCTTAAAAATTTCTTTCATTGTTCCACGTAGTTTAGAGTAGATAAGCAGGGTATCACATTCATCAGGCTTACTATTTCTATGGTCTGCAATGATGTGATCCAGGGCTGCTATCTGATTTATCTCTATTACTGGCTTTTCTAAATAACAGGACTGAGTGTATGCTTGCTTATTCCCTTCATCCACTTCTAAGAGGCTTGTGACACCTTCTATCATTTCAACTCTCTACTTTTGGTTAGGAATTTCATTCCCTTGCTTCAACAACTTAAATGAAGGATAACATAAGGGCAAACAACCATTTTCAGCTCGCTTACTATCCATCTCACTTTCAACTTTTTGACCTGGAAATACAATCAGGCTTTCTTCATTTACTATCTCAGCATCTGCAAAATCCTTTGTTGGTTTCTTAGGCACATCATCCCAGCACTCATCCTCGTATTCATCTTCATATTTATCATATACAGGAGCACTGAGCTCTTCTTTAAAACTTTCCATATATAGCAGAATCTTCAACCTGCTGATTGCAATCTATATAAAACAAACCGACATTATCCTTTTCTTGTACATAAATGGACTGACCACCTTTCTGTTCATCATAAAAAAGAGGGGAATGCAAAATGGATTCTTATGGTTCACATCTCTCTTTAATCTTTAATTTTCTTTCCCTTTCATCCTCCATGTACTGCTCTAAAACTTTCCCAGACATCCTGAGGTTATCTTCAACCTCCAATGAATCAATGAACATACGCTGCAATGTGGAAGACCTCCTCTCCAACAGAAGGAAAGATAACTCAGAAGGAAGGATAAACGCATAATGCAACTTATCAGCATTTTCTAGGGGTTGAATTTCCTTTGGCATGTTATAGTAAAATCTTGTAAACCTTCTATTAAAACTAGACAGGGCTTCACCCTCTTGCCTTCTCATGGAATAAAAGTTTGAAATTATTTGGTCCAATGATCTTCTTCTACCCCAAAATTCCAAAAAGACGTTATAAAACTCTTCCCGTGTATGAATGGACTCAGGCTGCAAGTGCTTGAACCATCTCTTCACATCTCCTTGGAAGGATTGGGCAAAATCCCTCATACAAACATCATGATGCTCTATTTCAAAAAGGTCTAGAAAATGCTCAAACCCTTGGACATGTTTCTCAGCTATGAGGCTTCCATATTCTCCATCGAAAAAAGGGAGGTATTTATGGTATTTTGGAGGGTATTCATGAAGAACAGGGGGTAGCTTCAAAGGACTATATCTCTGCTGAGCTCTAGGAGGCACAGGAGTATGTATAGCGGGAATTCTATTGACATCAACTTCATGGGGCTTGCAAGGCTGACTATGGATCTCACACGGTTCAAAAGATGGAATAGGATCAACTATTGGAATGAAAGAATAATGTACATCTACAATATCTAATGAAGTATATACAAAGGAAGCTTTCTTATGACTTAGGGATTTTCATTGAAACAAAAATTCCTTGATACACACACGTAGGGATAAAAGGAAATCCATGCAGAAGAACAAAATCTCTTTGCAGAAACTAATACTTTGATACCCGAACCTTAATTTTCCCACGTTTCTGTCATATGGGCTCGTTCTCCAGTGGATCCTACAAATTTGACTGAATGATGAGTGGAGTGGCATGCAAAATAGTCGAATGTTGGGTTTCTCCCCAATGGATTCGCCTTGAGACCTTCATACTGAAATATTGATGAGTGGAGTTGCCAGGTGAAAGATACACAACCCTCTTTGATGTTTGACCGTTGTTCACCATCAACAATCAAATCTGTAACTCTCTTCCATTCTTCCAAGGGACAATATAACCCTCAATCCCCGGCAACGGCATCAATTTGTTAACACCCAAAATGTACCTCTAGGTTGTGGGAGAAAGACACTTCAGGGTAACCACAAAACCACTTTAGACTGTACTTATGACCCAATACAGTCAAAGAGGGATCTCTCACTATTACAAATCCTTCTAGCTCAGGATGTTCAATCAAGCACATTGAGAAGGACAGATTTCTGACAAGGTAATTGGTTTTTAAGGGTTTGGCAAGATAATCACCAGAGGGACCATTGGGCAGCGGAGCCAAAACATAGCACACGTATCAAATAACAATGTTGTTGCATGGAATGTCAAAATAGAGGCAAGATAACCATCCATTTGCAGTCAAAAGGTTGTTGTCTGGTGGTAAGGGAAGAAGAAATGAACAGTCCATTAGCATGGGTGTCTCACAAGGGCGAATCCAATGCCAACTTTAGTAGAACAGTCTCGTGAATACTTGAAATTAAAAAGACAAATCATGAATGCATGAATTCTATCTTAATCTATACTTATCCAAGCATGAAAAGGAATACAATATGGAAAAGAGAAACAGGGAATATATTAACATAAGAAGAAGAAAATGCAGACTACAAGATAAAACGACACATGAATCTCTCTCAAACACCAGCTGCAACACTGCAAATCTATTAAGGATTATGTCTCAAACAGAAGTCAACCTTCTTAGGTCTTGACCCCTGATTTTCCAACTCCTTTGATACGTTTATTACATTGTTGATATAGGCCCTTAGGCTCGGATTCTCTAACAGAAAATAGTTATAGCTGTCTTGATACCTATATGGACCATCCCATCACCTTTGAAAGCTAGTTACAACAAAAATGGAAGCTGATGGACAAACATGACCGACCTTGCAGGTGTCACTACATGATTGTAGACTACGACGGCCCCTGAGTCGCTGGCAGGTTCTAAGAGGCCTCAAAAATATAGGAATATTGCATATAAAATAAAAAATCTGCAACAAACTGATGTGACAGGGAAACAAACATCATGAACAGGTTTCCACCTTACGTTGGAGCAATTACATGGCCTTGTTGGGCAAATAAATCCTCCACTTTGAGAGAATCAGCCACCTTTTATGTACCTATTGAAGGAGGAGGTGTCAGTATCTTAGTGGGAACGATGTAGTCTTTGAGAATCTCAACGTCCTCATGAGTGTTTTGCTCCACTTCCTAGACTTCTCCCTTCTTCTTCTTCCGCAAAGCCTCCTTGTGCACCTATCGAGCTTGTTGCTCCTCTGACTCACTGTTTGAACTCTTGTCTATGTGGTTGAAATTCATAGAAGACGAGGGAATGGACTCGTCCTCCACTTCGAACCAGGCCTATTATGGCATGAAAACCACCTCGATTTCTTGATCTTCTGCCATACTTAAACTCAACTAAAAATATTCCAGGCTTTTTGGTCTGCCACCCTTCTTAATATGGACGCGAGCAAAAAACAATGGGAGCCTGCTTATAATAGCATGGCGATCAAGGATAATCATTTGGCATAATTTCCTGACAGAACCTCTCACACGCCGCAGGCTGATGACTGTACTACGGCATGGCCCTGAGCTAGCTAGATTAGACCTTCGTGGCAAGTGAAATGGAAAATGGTGGCTTTGATGTGGCCCCTCTCCTTTGGGAAATGATTTCTATGCTGCAAAGCTGTCCTTTAACTCCTCAATCTTGTGATCGACTTAACGCTATCTATCTTGGTCTTCCCCGCATCCCGACCGTCGGTTGGCAAGGCCCCCACCATGTTCGTGGATTTTGGACCTGTAGACCTCACGTGCAAGTTAGATCTGCGAACCAAATCCGAGCCGTGGATTTTCGTCCAGCCAAAACAACACCATTGGAAAGTCTAGGGGTTTTAGTAAAAGTTCACAAATATGAAAATCATACTTCTTTGCACATGTCAGATATGCAAACCACTACCTGGCCGTTGATCTGCATCGGCAACCGTCGATTGATCTCCAACATGCCTACGCATTACACATGTCGCCTCCACTTAAAATACCACCACCTTTCCCATGGGATCACTTCTCCGCCATGGATCTCCTTCGCCACTGATCTTCGCCTTCTGTTTATGTCGTTGTTTAACTGAGGAGGGGTTTTGCCCTTTTGATTTCTTTATGTCATGATTCTGCCTATGCTTTGTATATTTTCTCCCTTGAGCCCCAAAAATTGATCCCGCTGACCCCTTAGCATTCCTTTGGGCCATCTGCACAAACCCCCGAATATTTTTCCATTTATTTCAAGGCCCTTAACCCTTTCTTTCATCCAGGTCAAAAATGGTGCTAACAGTATGGAATAACATTTCTGGGAAATGGTGGATATGGTGGTTGAACGCTTTTCTAGCTTTTTCACCCAACTAGATCTCAAAACCTTTTGCTCGATTCCCTATTTGATCATTTGGAGGATTTGATTGGCTTGGGATGCTCATATATTTGAAGAGAAATAGATCCCTACGATCAAGGATTCCCCTATAGTGCTTTTTATGCCCCCGAAGGGGATCATATATATATTGTGAAATCCCTATTATTTTGGTCTACTTACTGTAAAGTTTACCTACAATATAGTTTGAACTATAGTTTTGAATATATTGTATTAAATTGTATTTTTAAAAATGGGTTTTTCCCAATCCTCATTGGTTGTAGGAGGATGATGTATTCCTCGTTTTCCCTTCTCGGGAGGTGGCTGCGGAATGACATCATCCTCATTTAATTTCTGCATTCACATAAGTCTGCAGTGCAACGTGCAGGTTTTTAATGTTAGTCTGGGCTATTTTGGTAAGTGTTTTCCATCTATCTTATGGAGTACAATGCGCCTCGACCTTGGTGTGGCATGCATCCGTGAACCATTAGCCCTCTTTATGCACAGGTCATTGTGGAACACCAACTCAGGCATATACACTATCCATTCGGTTCCCTTTTCACATTTCTTTTCGGTTCGTTTGCAGAGTGACACAGAAGGTGCGAATTCATGCATCTCAAGGCTCAGAAACCATCAGTCTTCTCACCTTTGGAAGGTAGAAAGTCAGAAATCTGTGCACCTTGGAGGTCCAGCAGATGGAGGAATTTGTAGTGCTTTATGTCCAATTTCCCATTTCAGAGAGGCTTTTGTAAAAAAAACAGTTGCAGTGGAGGAATTTGGAGGTTTTTTTTTGTGCAAATGACCTTTTCAGAGGCGTTTTTGTGAAAATAGTAGTAGTTGAGGAGGAAGTTGGAATCCTCTCTGTCCAAATGGCTGTTTCAGACAGTGTTTTGTAAAAATAGCGGTCGAGGAGGAGTCTCGGCAAGAGAGCGGCATATATATTTTTAAAATAGTTAAATTCTGGCTCTTTTGCAAAGCAGGTGAATTTGCGGTAAATAATCGGGGGAGCTTGGCTAAATTCGACATCCCGTGGATAAATTAGTTCAACAAAAGGTGTTCGGAGACTGTTTTGCTTAAAGCTCAAGGAAGGAAGTTTTGCAGGATAGACGATCTGTGTTTTCCAATCAAATTATATTTTTTGGAGAAAATGAGTCGCGGATACTTGATAAATCAACAGTTGTAGGCTTAAGTTGATGGTCATCTAGAGAAATCAGCAATTGTAGAGGCTCATTAAATTTCAGCTACCCTGGGAATTCTGGAAGCTAAACCAGCTTCCTCCTGTTAAATTTTAGCTACCCTGGGAATTCCCTCATTAAGAAATTATTTTTCTCAGTTAAGAAAGATGTAGAGACAGTTTCCAAAAATTGATTTCCTTATCAAGAAAGTTTCCGAGCAGGGCTAATCACAGTGTAGCAGACTCTAACCCTGGAGGCGGCGAGCATCTTAAATCATGCCATAGAAAAAGCTTGTCGCCACGGGCACATCTAAACTAATCCTCAAAATGTCGCTGCGATGCTTTTGGCAACCCCTGCTAGCCATCTGTGTCAGGCCTGCTAGGCTGCGGCTTCAAAGTTCATGGGTTGGTACTAAAGCCACCGACAATAGAAATGATGAGATTAGAAGACTCACAGAAATCTTTCTAAAGCTTAAGAAGAAGAATCTGATTCTTGTCGAGGAGAAAGAGCAATAAAAGAAATTGTGATGAGAATAGAAAAAGGTAAAACCCCAGCGCAGCTTCAGGGTGTGTAGATCCTTCCTATTGAAACAAAGATATTTTCTTTATGTCCTGGAAACAAGATAAAGACCACATTGCTATGAATTTTGGGGAATTGGACCAAACAGTGGAATGGAGTTGACTTGTAGAGCATCCCAAGGGAGGACGAGCATCGATAGGGTTGTCAGTCTCATCTTCTTTGCACCAAGTTGTTATGAAATTGAGCCAATTTCTAGTTCGATATGGAGGAACTAGTCAACTATGGCTGATTGAGATTACGACGTGTGAAACATATCTGCGTTGTAAAGTATATCATCCTTTTATGGAGAATGATTGGGACCTGCAGCCTCTACTTATTGTTGTTTCCAAACCAACTCCAGGATTGTTTCCTAGGTGTGATTTATCCTATCACAAAGCATTTGTGCTTTCTCATCACTCAGCGTGTAATTCTGCCCTGTAACTCATAGTATGCTATTGTAAAAAATATGAATCATTTTCCTTGCCCTTTATTACAATTTATTACTATCATGTTTTCATTTAAACACGAGTTATATTGGTGGCCAATTTTGATCAATTGACAGAAATCTATTTTCACTCCCGTTCATGATTTTTTCATGTATGTAGAATGTATATTTGGTTACTTGGTAAAGACAATGGCTATCATAAGCAAATTCAGCTCGATTATAATAAAGTTTTAAATATGTTTTTATATTTATTTCGGAGTTTTTGAAATTATACAAAGAACAGTCAAAGAGACTGCATAACTTAGTTAAGATGGATTACCATGAATGAGCAATGATAGAAAAGCAGTGTATCCACTTATAAGTTTTGGAAAAATAAGTATTGAAGTCAGCGGAAAAGCAATTTAGACTCTTTTTTTTCTGATAAACTGAATGTCATGCAACCTAACTCATTTGAGATTTTTTCATTGTTTGTGATGGAAGGTTTATTTGCCATTGGGTGACATCAAACTAGCCTTTGGTGCTTCTCATAAAGGTTTTGATGCTAATAGCTATAAAAGAGAGTTGGATTTAGATACTGCTAAAGCTATAGTGAAGCATGTTATTTCCTTTTTACATCCCATCCACATCAAGTAATTGCTATAAAGATATCTGCAAACAAAATAGGTTCCATTTCTTTTACAGTGGCCCTCAATAGGCCCTTGCGTTACAAATCAACATAAATGGTCCAACTCAAATTATTATGCTGGTTCAGTGTCCTAGCAAGAGCGCCCCTCCCCAAAATGATGTGCATGTAGTAAGACGGAATAAAATTTTGTGCAATTCTTGAGTTGCACATTAGCGCTGATGCTAGTTTTATATCCAGCATAGAATAAAAGAATCTCAAAGTTGAAGGTTCAAACTGGGTTGTTTTAAATCTATCTTACGCTGAAATGCAAATATAAATTCAAAGTATGCATGCACTTTATCATGACATCAGTACATTAAAAGTCACATTTTGATTAAGCGTTTCTCCATGGTTTGATGTATGTTTGACATGACATTTCAGTATCTTCTAGTTGCTTCCATGTTAATAGTTTGGGTCCTTACCATCACAACTTTATCTCTTCAATGAGGTAATTTACGAAGTGTACTTATTAATCTTCGGGTTTTTGTTTTCCACTTCTAAGAGCATCGTTTCAAATATAGTGTGTATGGTGCACTCCTAGCTAAATTGAATTGTCTATTTATTTTGTACATTTAAGTTGATTTACTTGGCGGTTAGACACTCTTAGCATCTTTCTTGACTATGATTGCACATTTTTCCAGGACCATGTGATGCACACCATTTTCTTTGTTCATTTTTTTGGGTAGTTATAACAACTGTTGTAATGGAAATTGTAAAAGATAATGGACGGTTGTTCTATAGCCAACCTCGTCTTTGCAAGTTGTACTAAGTTTATTTCTAGAGATATCTTGGGCTACTACATGCTTAAGATTATGATTGCAATATTTTTTGGGGAATAGGGATAGAAGAAGACAACACAACATCGTCAATACATAAGCAGGAAAATTTTGTTTCAGTGGTAACAGGTTTTTTGGAATGACATTTCCTTTCTGGAAAAAATTCAGTGCTCTATTAACATTTATAGGCCATGATTCTTCTGGATAAAAATATTGTTTTCATGATAAATCGCAGGAGACATGTAAAGTGCATAGCTAAAGCAACAGTGGATCATATGTATTATATGTGGAACTAGTCTACGGTTTTGAAATCCTTTTGGATAGTAGTGTCATAAAAGTGTTTTTTACTTTGCACATCAAGTCGCTTAGGCATATTGACAGCACTATGAAAAACACAAATGCTAGAGACATGAGATAATATTTTAGTTGAATGAAACTACATGCTTATGAAAAAACTATTAAAATATGTTTGGATGCTTATGAAATGTAATGCAATAGAATATAGTGGCCTCATCGTTGATGAAATTTTGTTATCAATGTCAAGCTTGGGTGTTAGCAAGTTCAACCTATGGTCATAGTTACAAAATTGCCTCATCATGTCTTAAACATATTTCCATTATAGTGTAAGTAAATTTGTCTGCATTTTGAAGTGTTTTGGAGGTGGTTTTTTTAATTGAAAGTAAAATTCTTCCCATCAAATTATTCATAAAACAGGTATGTACGTGGAATTTTATATAACAAATAAAAAAGCAGGTTATTAAAAGTTGTTTGCGCAAGAAAAAATCTACGAGCATAAGGTTGTAGTAAGCACACAATTTCCATAAGGATACAAAAGACAAGGGAGAAAAATCCACGAAGTGGATAGTCCCTGCTTTGTAAACCATTTTGAGTTCATACCAAGTGTGCCTCGTAAACCATTATGAGTTCATACCAAGTGTCTAATCTTTCCTCTTTAGGCATAGACTCTACAAAATTCATGAAACTCGATATTTATATGAATGGTGTTGTCCACTCTACAAGTTTATATGAAGATTTGGTTGTTTCAACCTTGATCAATGGATCTAAATAATTTTGATGTCCCACATGAGCTTATGTCATTAGCTCATTTGTAAATAGCTATTGCAACAAATATCCACCCTAAATAGTTATTGCTTACGAGTTGCACCTCATTTCAATTTTAATATATGTTAATATTGCATGGAATGTATATGGAAGCAAGCTATGATGGCAAGGAGCATTAGGTAGGTTTTCCAGTATGACAGATTGTTCAACTTCAACCCATTCTTCGATTGGTCATTCTCCTAGATGACAAAATTAAGTAATCAAGACAAGGACTCAAGGTTTCCAAGACAAGGAAACACCATGGCTTGTAACGGGTCTTCTTAAAGGGCAGCAACAATGACAACATCCTCTCACAATAGAAATGCAATCAACATTCCCAACACCTTGAAGTTAACAGAAAAGGATTTGAACAATGGTTCAAACATGGATCTGATGTTAGTTTAGTGTAATGTCTGTTCAGAATCTATCAACTTAATGATCTGCACATAATTCTGCAATTATGTTTCCTTCATGTCTTACCTATTAATTGATACCATTAGTCAGTTGACCTCTATCCATTCTCAACCTGATTTCTTGTAAAATGGCTCGTGTTGTTGTCGGGGGAACCCATAAATTTATGTGAGTGGAGACTTTATGTCTATAAAAAAATGAAATGGATGGGATTGTTTGAAAGGGGGTTCATGGACAAGGAGGTCCTTATCCTGCAAATCGTCCTCCTAATTATATGTCAAATGGCACATGGTCCTGTGGGTGGAAACTACACTTTTGGTGTGTGGAGGGCTCCTTGAGAACTGTTATTGACCAGATAAGGATTTGGTTAGTGATTCAGTTGAGTGGAGTAGAAAAAACAGAAGACCAGAAAGTCAAACCAGTTTGGGTAGGTGAGTTCGATAATAATGGGTGAACTTGCATCAAACCGACGTATCTAAAATCTTCTTCGGACACTAGAAAGCCAAATGCATGAATTTCCACATGGCTCTTAAGTCTTGACCAATCAAGGGAGAGGAGAGACCACTCAATGGGGCACCTACAACATTGAGTCTGAAAGTAACAATGTATATGTGAAATGCTAGTCATTATTGAACTTAGTCAAACTTTCAAATTTAAAAACAGGGAATATTAAACTAAATTATATGTTATGAAACCCTCATTCACCCAAAAAATATAATATTATGTGGATATATCCTAATTAAACCCAACTTGTACATAGTTAAACAAAAAACAAAACCTAAAACATCCAAAGCAGAACATGAACTTCAACCCTTAGTTTAAAATTCTTTCAATTTGAAAGATGTCAAGGCCAATGATGCAATATTCCCCAATAGAAACATTCATGGAGTTTGGACATGAAAGATTTAGTTCTGGGGTAAGAAAACAAAACAAATGAGAATGCCTCATCAAAAATAAATTGGATTCCATGAGAATATGATGTGCAATAGATAATAAGAAACAAGAACATCTAAGGTGGATCTTATCAACTCCTGTACAATTTATTGTTGGATTGCGCTTTTATATAGGTGCATATAAAGCATTACGTCATGGCTCAACCAACATGGATGTTTGTAAAATTTGAAGCATTTATACTTAGCACCTCTTGCCAAAGCAATTGTTGCTTGGGATTTATCCCAAGCATGTGCTAAAGAACACCTATTAACTTGTAATAGCAGTCTCAAATAAAGCAATGTAAATAAACAAATTTAAACAGTAAATCTATAACAGTAAAAAATAAATTTGATCTAGCATGTGTATTCTAGATTCAACAATGATAAAAACTGAGATCTATGAAATAAATAAATAAAAATTTGAGTGTTTTGTATTACCTCAAAGGTGAGGATGTTGGAGGTTGAGCAGCTGCAAGGTGAGGTGCTCCAATGCTCCAATGATCTTTCTCTTCTCCAAATGCAAGTGGGAATATAGGCCAAAAGGGGTTTCCAAGGATGGATCTAAGCTCAAATGAAGGCTTGAGATCTCAGGGAAGAAATTGGCAGCATAAGGATAGGATGAATGAGGATGAATAGTGAGGAGCCCCTATCACCTTTTTATAGTTTTTGGTGATGGGAAATACAACCATGGTTTTGAGGAAACCAATGGTATTGCTAAAATGGTTTAGGTCTCTTTTTCCTCTTTTTTGAATATTTTGAATATTTTTATTCCCTTTTTGGACCCTTTTTGAGGGTTTTTTGTGTTTTTTGAGGAAGAATACATATTTTGAGGGGGAAAAGGTGTATTATGGTCTTTTTGGTGACCTTCTGAAGGTTTTAGAGGCTCAAATGGTGGGAAAAGTGGACAAATGGGTCATGTGAATAGGGAAATGAGCTAGTGAGCACTTTTTGGGTGTTAACGGATTGCCCCGTGATGTGTGAGGGCAGGAGCTCATTGTATAGCCGATAGACATCATAGTTCTTTTGCCTTTTTCTTGGGGTTTGGAGGGGAGAAGAGATCGATTGGAGATTAGAACACTGGCCCATGCAAACTGCACAAACTAAAAAATACATATCCTCAAATTGAATGAGGAATAATCTCTGATAATGGACGAGGCGGGCATACCCATGCTCATATCAAGATATAAAAATAATGAGGCCCAGAAAAGGGGACCTGAACAATACATGTAGAACTGTTGTATACATCATATTGGTCCAGAGGGGACACAAAGCTGGGACATACTTATGGTCATACCATGATTGATCTGAAGAACTGATGCACTGGAAAAAACCTCTATCTCTCTGATTGTGGTACCATGAAGATGGATAATATGCTGGATCTGAAAGTGTCCAACAACTATTTTTTCAAGGAAGCATATATCTGGGGTGCTTCCAAATGTTGTCGCCAAGCGCAGCCCAAATATCCATAGGAATATATAACTGGTGTTTTCTGAGATGGACTCAAAAATGTGGTAGAGTCAGGTGACATCCGGGTTCTTCGTCAAATAACTGAAAGGACCGATACCCTGTACGAGTCTCAACGATGCGATCAAGGTCTTGACGTCGAGCATGTGAGAAACAATCATTCAGAAAGGCAATAAGGTTTCCTTTCAAAATGATCCATAGGCACTCATCACTGATGGTGATGAGTCCAAGGCACAGGGACCTCTAGGTCTATCCTCTGGAATAGATTGGTTGGCGTCGACAGAGGGAGACCTTGCAACTACCAAGGTAATGATGTTTCCTTAATAGGAGCGCGAGGTGTATAACCAAAAGATGATAGTACTGATAGTGGGACTGACATACTATGGGGATGGGGAATAACTGGGGTCGCAGAGTGGGGGGGACTCAAACTTCCTTTGTTCAGAGTATGATGGCATGGATGACCTGGCAGCATATGAAACTATCTTTGGGTATGGGGATCATAGCTTAAGGGATCAGGGGTATGCACTGCAATGGGAGAGGTTTTTAAAACTGATTCATGTTATCGAGAAACTCTCAAGGTGGGATATCGCAGAATACTCTAAACAAAGGCGACCATAATGGGGAAGCTACCATGATAGTGTGACTAGACATGATCTGTTGTGGCATCGAGAGGCACCGTTGGGGCCTTCTTCATTTTTTAAGGAGCTTCAAGAAGGGATAAAAGTGTGCTCATAATGGTACTGTCTTGTGGATTTTTTGCGAGCCCAAGACTGTTCATGCTCGTGGTTGCTTTCAATATTAGAGAGTCTAAAAGCAGTAAGTAGACTCCAAGGGGGTTCTTTTTCGTGTGTTAGTCTTCAAGGACCGAAAAAGTATAAAACCATGCAATGAAGAACTCTTCTAGCCGATGTGACTAGAGTATACCTTTTTCGTAATTAGTCTACAAGGTCCGAAAAAGGGGTAAACTTATACCAGGTAGACGCCCTTTCAAATACATTTAACGAGCATGAAAGGAAGCAAGATTGATCTGTGATCTTTTCATTGTTTTAGGAGTCAAAAAAGAGCTTAACAGAAACTCCCTAAGTGCCTTTTTTGTAAAGGAATTGATCGGCCCAAAAAAGGGATAAAATTATACCGAACAAAAGTGATGGTGAGGCAAGGAAGAAGTGTTCAATCAAGGGATAAGTGTGGGAACCAAGCATAGTGGTAGGGGGGAACACTGATGGGGCCTCCTTGCGGGTTGATGAATGGTAGCAAACAACGCCATCATTGTAGTATGGATGGAGTGGAGGGCTCATGTATAAATGGTGATGCAATCGTTTTTGGAAAATCTGACAGTTGCCGATGTGGCACACAAATCGAGGCAGCGAGGTGTGAGGACACACTCTCAAAAAGGTTTTTGGTGAGAGAGAGGGATGATCTCAAGCATCGTCACGAGCGTAGAAAACTGAATCTGGTGATATAAAGAATGTCAAAAAAGGAGAACGATCGATGTGGCACGCAAACCGAGACGGCAAGTGTGTAAAAAAGTGCCAAAAATAGGGTCCAGTGAAATCAAGAAACTGACTTTACCACTGTGAATCTCTCGCTACGCTGAATCCAAAGGTGTGAATGGTTTGAAAAACGGACATCGTATGACTCCGGAATGGTCGTTTGAAAATTGGTCAAATTTCTATAAATAGCAAGTGAACCCAATGTGACATGTGTCATTTTCACGGTTGGGTTTGATAGGATATCAAAGCACTTTTTTCATTTGTGGGAGATTCAACCGTTGGTTTTTTATTCTGTGAGTTTCAAGTAAGCCTATTCACCTTAGCCTTTCAATTTATTTGCTTTCGGGGGGAAGCTGGGTCTCAAAAGTAGCGCATATGCAACGTTGGCTTGCCAACATGGAATATCACAGCTTGCAGGCCTTTTTGCGCAGTGCACATCGCATCTATGGGCTTTACAGCGGTGATGTGCATCGCGTCTATGGGCTTCTCAACCACGATGTACATCGCGACTGTGGGTGCTTACAGCCGCAATGTGCATCGCAACTGTGGGTTTCAAAGCTGCGATGTGCATCACGGCTGTTGGCTTCAAAGCCGTGATGTGAATCGTGGTTATGGGCACTGAAGTCGCGATGTGGGTCGCTTAACTGGGAAAAATTTTCTTGTATTTTTCTAATAATTTGCATGTTTGGCTTGGCAGGATGCTGAGGTGGCCACAAGTATCGTGGTGGGAGAGAGAGATCAATGATGTCATCATGGAGACTATTCGGGTGGACCCCGATGTGCGGTCAGCATTGGCTTTGGGCGGACGACTGAAGTTGCGGAGATTCCACTTATATGTTTAGTCAAATTGTTGTTGAACAAGTTGATTGAATTCTGGAATCTAGAGTTGTTGGCTTTTACGGTTCAAGTTGAGTGACTGGATCTTACCTTGACCGATGTGTATTTTCTTACTGGCTTACCTGTTTGGGTGAGATAGGGGACACCCAGCCGAGGATTCCGGCTGGGATAGATATAGAGGATCTCCTTAGATATTTTTTCGTTGAGGGGCCCACGTACAGAACAGCGCACTGGTTGTTACGGATCTGCGGGAGCCAGAGGTGCGGGCAGTGGCAGCTTGTGTTTTACGGGTGCTTGGTGCACAATTTCCCCACCATTTGTCGGGGGGGTAGATGATGATGGTTCATCATGTCATGACCAGGACTTATTTTTATTGGGGTCAAATGTTCCTCACTTGTGTTCAACGTGAGCTGAGCAAAGTGAGGCTACAGGGAGGGGAGTTCAGTTATGCCTCTTTCTTGTGCTACTTTTTCTTTGAGCGGGTACCTACTTTGCGGTCGCGTGTGCCAGTTTGGGACAGTCTGAGGAGTGAGCCGCGGATGGTGCGGTTGGGGGAGATGATGCCCCGAGGTGGTGGTGGTATCCGACAGTTCTTCTCGATGGAGATGTACGAGCAGTAGGAGCAGGTGCCACTAGGATTTGATGACTACCCATACAGGGGGATGGATTATTGGGGAGACATCGAGATGCCTCGGGCTCTGGGACAGGCTTGGAGGTTGGATGGTATGTCTTTGTTCTTGTTGTTCTATCATATTATGTTTATGATTTTGTTATGATGATAGATAGAGATGTTTTATATGAGTTGACGTATGTTGGTGTTGGTTTTTTTGCAGACATGGGACCACGACCTCCAGCTGATCATCAGGGTCGTAGGGGACGTTTGGTGGTGGTTGTATGTCCACCGGTAGTGGTACCCATGCCTCGTTCTCGAGGAGTTGTGAGCCACCAAGATGGTTCCATAGAGGATGTGTGGGATACCTTGAAGGCACTATTGGATGATGTGCCTGATGATGGTTGGAGAGGCCTAGATCAACACGTGTTGGATCATTGTTTCGATGCTCTGCGTGAGTGGAGGTCAATTTTGCGGAGGGTAGTTGTCTTGACAGTTGAGAGGAGAGCTCGCTATCTGTATGATTTGGAGGAGGAGGAGTCAGAGGAGGCGGCTGACCGTGATGATGATGATTAGGTTGCTGTACTTTGCCCCCAAATGTTGATGAGCATATGGGGACATTTTTGTGGATATTGTACTATCGATGTATATTTTTTGTATATTCGGGTGTTGTGAGCATGCCTGACATTATAACTCTATGATGATATATATATATATTTTCATGCACGTGGATGCATTTTGTTATTGTGTTTATGTTTTGTTGCACGTGGATGCAATTTGTGTTCTGTTTTGTCCGTGGAGGCATGTTATATGCATGTGGATGCACTTTATGTTTGTATTCCCATGGAGGCACATTTTTATGCACTTGGATGCAATATATTTTACTTATGTATGTTTATGTATGTTTGATTTCCTACATGGTTTGGTGGATGTGCCAATTTAGTATGTTGTTTTCCATTTGGTTTGCTACACTGTTGAGATTCCTTGGGACATGTGTGAATGAAATGGATTCAAACTGTCGAACCATTTGTTTAGTGCGCAAGAATTTTCTAAAAAGATAGGGATCACATACCTAGTAGCAGTTGTTAAGCTGGGAAACAAGGAGCTAGGTGTCGAGGAAGACATTAAGGTGACTTATGCCCATCTGGAGAGCAGCGGTCAGGAGACCGGTCATGGTGTCGTACTCAGCCTGATTATTTGTGGCAGTGCCTATGCATACTCCGTCGAGGTGAATCAAATCATGTGAGGGAGAATAAAGTACCCAGGCGGCGATGGTGAGATTTGGAGACCAGCGGCTTGCACCGTCGGCAAAGCCAACGTAGTAAAGTGAAACAGGATCCATCTGTGGTCATGCAGGAATACAAAGTGTAAGGTTTTTGGAATTTTAACAGTGAAAAAAGAATAAAAAATTGTACAATATGGACTGTGGTGTCCAAAATATTTTCTATGGGTAAAATCGCTTGAGGTACAACCCGTTACGTGGGTTGCGTAGGGGGTTTCCTTCTGATTCGGTCAGAATATATGCCCCATGTCCGAAGCAGGTGTGTATGATATATGGGCCTTGCCACATGGACACAAATTTTCCTTTGCCCATTTTGTCGTGGGCTTGATCGTAGGAAAGTACAAGGTCGCCTTCATTAAATGTTCGTGGGTGAACATGATTATCGTAATTGAGTTTGGACCGGTTCTTCATGGCTTCAATGGTTTGGAGGGCTACACGGCGATCTTCATCGGCTTGCTCCAAAAGTAGTAAGTGTTGCTCAATTGGTGAAGTATCCGGGAGGAGTTCAACAGCAATATGCAGTGCTGGGATCTAACATTCGATGGGGAGGACAGACTCCATGCCGTGAACTAAATGAAAAGGAGTAAAACCGGTGGCAGTTTTAGTTGACGTGCGGTAATCCCATAGTGCAGGAAAAAGTATGTGATGCCAATTAGATTTATGTTTGTCGACAGTGCGTTGGAGGATGGTCTTCAAGATTTTGTTAATCGCTTGGCCGTTCCCTTGGGGGTAGTAGGTGGAGGAGAAATGATGTTCAAATTTAAGGAGGGTTGACAATTCTCGCCAAACAGAGTCCTCAAAGTGAGAACTGTGGTCTGAGACGAGTTGCTTTGGTACTCCAAAACGAGAAATAACATGGTTGAGGAAAAATCGGGCTGCAGTGTCGGCTTTGCAGTTGTAAGTGGGCATGGCTTCTGCCCATTTGGTGAAGTAATCGACGGCCACAATGATGTGTTTATGGCCGCCCACTAATGCGGGATTGCAATTCATGAAGTCGATGGCCCATTTGCAGAATGGTCCAACGGTGACTACTGGATGAAGGGGGGCGGGGGGGGGGTTCTTGCCTTGGGGGCAAAGAGCTGGCAGTTTTGGAAATGTTTGACTGCTTTGATGCAATCAGTAAATAATGAGGGCCAAAAGTAACCTGCGTGGATTATCTTTTGGGTAGTGGCCATTCCATAAAAATGGCCTCCGCGGGCACCGCTATGACAACCATTAAGGACTTGTTCTGCTTCTTCTCGAGAAAGGCAATGTCGTAAGATGGTGTCGACACCATGTTGATAGAGGACATCGCTAAGAGGAGATAAAAGGGGGCATGGTGACGTATACGATGACGTCCGTCATGGTCGATATTCTATGTACGAAGGTAGACCAAAATGTCGTCATACCAAGGGTCGTCAAATGAAATGATGAATAAATGGTCGTCAATTAGTTCAATATGGATAGCTGGTAGCGCCATTACATTCAAGATATGATAGAAATTGAAGCCATCACTCTATCTCAATTATTACCTCTAGATTTAGACATTTTACTTCTACCAATGTTCAGACCTTCCAAGAACATTTTTTGCATTCAGAGAAACCAACTATTCTTACAGTTTTGGATGCAAGTATCTAATAAATTAAAATTGAAACCAATTATTTTACAGTTCTGGATGCAAGTATCAAACACTAATAAATTGAAATTGAAAAACAATCCACCAACTATCTTTAATTTAAAACAACACCAATAACAAAAAAGCATGTGTAACATATAAATGGTTATAGATGGAGCCTAACCAGGGCATTTTAAGCAGCCATAATTCTGAATAGTCTTGCAATTTTTTTTAAATTCCTCTTAATACATAATAAATGAGAGCTTAAAGAGATATATTATAATTAACTAATAATTGTCTTCTTTTATGTTTAGTCCTCAGAACTTCTTTGAAAATATAATATGGCTGAGGAAAGGCAATTCACAATTTTGTTTATGCATCCACCGATCTCCTATGCGGTATACTATGTACATTTTAAGCACCTCCAAGTCATTGTCATTGTACTAAGTTACAACATTTTGCAGACAAAATAATAGAATCCATACACTATATATATATAATATATATAAAAGTTGCCAGAAAACTTGGGTACGGAAACAACGTATGTCGAAGTACTATATATATATATATTGAAACACGGTACGTTGGAGTACTATATATATATATAAACATGTCACAGTCACATCATACATGAATATTTCAAATTTCTTCATAAATTATGAATCATGATTCATAATTCTAAATTCAATGATTCATTAAGCAATGAAGATTCCCATTGAAATTTGAAACATAAAATTTGATAAATCATAGACTCATAGTAGATATCAAGTGGAAGACTTGAAGTTACATAAAATTTGATAAATCAAACTTGATCTGAAGGTACAATTGAAATCTAATTTTAAACACCTATTTGTACTGTTGTTACAAGCAATAAAAAGTTGCAAATATATTCCTAGGTTGATGTCAATGCATTTCTCGGTATTAAATACATATGTATATTTTTTATGTGCACATTTGGTTGTCAAATTATTTCCATGAGTGCTGAACACAAAACCATAAAAAACATTCTTTGTAAATCAATGCAAAATCATTCTATCAGATTTGGACAATATATAGTGGAATTTGAATAGTGTTGCAAACGTTCTTGACATAAGTCCTTAACCAGACTCCATAAGCAATTAGCAAAATTTAGTTCAATTTTGGTTGGGGGTCATTACATTTTTCCCTGCAGATTTGCATTTTGTTGATTCGGCCGTACCCCCGAGTACCCAAACACGGGATACGAAGTACCCAAACACAAGGTACACCATACCATTTAGCCTATAAGTACCCCTTTTTTTATAATAGCATCTCGGGTATGTGAAGCCAATATGGGGTACATCAGGGTACGACAGGAAACATACCTTACGCGTACCCAAGTACCCAGTACGGGTACATGTACCCTACCCTGGGTATGGGTACCCATATATATATATATATATATATATATTATTTGATATTTTATTTATTACATTAAGAAAAATCCATGAGGTTCTCTAAGGAACTCATCTCATACAGATTATAGGCACACGAACTGCATGAACAATGGGCCAACTTAATGTCCAAGCACGAGAGTTCCCTACCAAGATAATCATGCCATGACCGTCGAAAATCACCATAGAAGGAATACTCTCAAACCTGTAGCATCTTCAACTTCATCGACAATTACAGCCTTTATTTTGGTAAATAAACATTAAAAAACTTATATGAACACAATACAAAATATACAAGCCATTGAGATTCAGGTACTCACATTTATTGTGGTGGGTCCCATTCAAAACAATGGTTCTTGAACCCTATGATAGTCATCTTATAAGATTCAGTTCTATTGCACCATATTCTCATGGAATTGGATATTTCAAGAATATTCTAAACATTATGGATATTGTAAATTGACTAACTATTTAAATATATTTACAATTTTAAGCTTTTAAAAATTGAAAAAATATTATTATTAAAATTTAATTTTATAATAAAAATAAAATTAGTTTTTTATTATTAACTATTATACCACCACAACAAAACATAACAAAAATTGAGCTCCTTCCAACATACTACCAATCAACCCCAAACATCAATAAACATAGGATATAAATCTCCTTTTTCATTTCTGGTTTTAAGTTGGAATACCAAATTTTATGTCTTTTGGAAGACTTTGAAATCTCTAATAATTATTTTGGATAAAATAGGATTGAGTGTGAAAAAATACATTAAAAAAAGTGGTACAACTAAAATATAGAAAGTAGACATCTCATAAAATTTTAAAGTAACATTCATTCTTCGTTGTAAGCAACTTGAAACATATCTTAAATTTGAAGCTTAACATATGATACAACAACTTAAAGAGTTTAACATGTATGTATGGTCTAGTGGCCTCAATGTATGCATTTTTTTATGTTGATTAGCCTTCTGACTTCGATATTCATTTAAAAGATTACATGGAACAAGAGTCACAAATTTGTTTGAAATGATTTATGTGTTTTGTGTGTCCATGTTCTACTTTGTCTTCTTTGCAAAATAATTCTTGCTTATGCAATTTCAATGATTGAAAACATATAGGTTGAAGATTCACACATATGGGACTATTGTCCTATAATGCTGAAGTTATAAATAGTATGAGACTTGAGTTATCAAAACAACTCAGTGGCGGGTGTTGATGCCTAAAATGATTCAAACAAAAAAATAAAAACAAACATACAGACATACAGACAGTAGCCATGACACTAAATAGATTATAGTAATCTAGATCAATTCTAACAATTAGTTTGTTTCTAAGAAAAAACAGAATCTTAATCAATTATTTCGCAATGTAATATACTGGCACATCCACTTAATTTGTGGTTGGTGAACATTGATAGCCCACAAGTTAAGTGTCACTAATAAATTAAGCGTACCTATGATAGAAAGACACTCTACTTTCACCTTAATGAATAGACTTAAAATATAAAATCTCGACTTAAGTAAGTAGATAGACTTAGAATGTAGTCACCTTAGTGATATAATTAGAATGTAGACTTACCTTCCATTGCTACACCATTAATAATGGTATTAGAGTACTGCATATGAATGAAAATAAAACTATATACCTCTCCTTTACCTTCGATGCCTGAGCAATATTCATAGCTTAGTATTTAAAACAGGTCTGAGGGGTATCTGAAACACTTTGGCTGCCTTGAGAATATCAAGCACAAACGCTTGCAATAATCCAAGAGACACTTTCCAATGCACTGCTTCATTTCACACTTTTAGAGCTGGCACATCTTTTGTTGCAGCTATGAGAAATTTCTCATAGGCATAGGCAACAATTTGATTTTTATTTTTATATATGGTTGCAAAATGACAGTCACTTTCTCAATATGAGGTTGTGAAGCAACGACGACTCGATCTATGTAAGGGCCATAAATATCCTTAATGATTCTTGAGATTCAACAGGATGTGGCTTCAATATGGTTCCCATCGACACGTCATAACCCTCGATCGCCTTAGTTTTTAGAGTATTCATATGTGGTGCAAGAGAAACCATCCATGGCTTGTTGCCACTGTTTCTTCAGAGTAGTGCTCCACTGAGTCTTTGATGTTTCAAGATGTGGTCTTGCCAAGTGGTGGTGCAGGCTTCATTGTTGGAGATAATTCCCCCCGCCAACTATTTGAATCCACCAACCACTAGTAGGATAATTTATTGCATTAGGTGTAGAAGTTAATATGTCTCATATGAAGAGGCATCTATGTTAGTTGGAGTGATAATCTCGCCCACCGCATCTATATTCCGTAGACGGAATTCACTGCTTAGTCGTAGTTAGATCTGAACATCATTAATTGTAGTAGTTGTAAACCACATGAAGATCACGTAATGGGAAGTCTCGGTACACCCAGTGTAGCTTGTATATTAATATGACTTTGCCTTCAGGCCTAATTGAATAGATTTGAAGAGCCTCAGAGCTCCATTGCAATTCCACTCCCTCTAATAGTTTGACATGGTATCAGAGCCGAGAGTTATGAATCCTCCTTCACCAGCCATGTGAAGGATCCTAGTGTTGTAAGAGTTACAATCAAAGTTGGTCATCCAAGTCAACTTGGTGCAAAGGAATAAGTAGGAGCAGCAATCTCCATTTACATGTGAGAGAAATCCCAACCACAATCGCTGGAAGAGATTTTTTTTCAAAAGCTAGCCTCAACCGAAGGCAGAGCCGAGAGGATATCTTTCCTTCACTAGTCTCATGAAGGTGTTAATGGATTTTGTGTAGACTTTATCAACTATCGTAGTTGAGGAGTTGGTCGTGCATTGAAGGAGTCGCCCCATAGAGTAGAGCCAGCCTGACTATAGGAGAGCACCGTCTAGTGCCAAGAAACAAAATCGTCAAAGAGGAAGACGTTAATGCTTATCACTGAGGGAGTATCCGTTTTTTAAGATTGAAGTTGTTGACGTAAAAACTAGAGGAGTTGCTCTTGCATTAGTTGTCCTCTTTCTCAAGAATAAAGAAAGCCGCTGGAATTGTTAAACCTGTGAATCATGGAGAAGGAAACCTTTGCAGGTCACGGTGTTTGTGACTCATATCCCTCTAGAATGAGCGGTTGTTTGTATTTTGGTACCTCCCACTGAAAAGAATCCAGGGCTATGTTATGGTTGCCACAGTTTTTAATTTAAATGAGTTTAAAGGAGCTACCATTCCTTTGTAGATTTTCCTGCTTGAAGCCGCAGGTGAAAGAGCAGGAGGAGCCGCCATTCCTTTGTCTACGATTGTTTGTTGAAAATACAAAGCTTAGTCTATGGCTTGAGGATACAAGGTACAGACCAATACAATCTACAAAATCCCAATTTAAGAAGGGCGAGGTAGTGGATGAAGGAGGCGCCATTCACTTGGAGACTACCTGGAGAGAGGGTCTCGGTCTGCATTGAAGAGACACCCTCGAGATCAATAAATACCCAATGGCCTTTGAAGAAACGGTGGTTGAAAGGAGTAGCGTATTCACAAAATTCGTTGGTTGAATGGAAAGAAGGGGCTAGTTGCGATCTAGGTAAGAGGAGAACCCACAAGCTGTAGCACGAGAGGGATGGAACCCATTGTGGCTCAGTAGAAGGAGCCGTGAAATCCTGAAGTAGGGAGCTGCACGCACTAAAGGGCGAGGTGGTGGCAGCAGTTTTGTTGGTAGTTGTGTGCATCCCGTAAGGCAAATTGAAGGGTAGTAGCCCGTGGAAGAATTGAGCAAACTCAGAGCAGGGACCTGCACAAACTGGGTAGAAGAGTTGGCTTGAGAAATGAGTTACCAAAGAAGACTCAAGCAAATTAAAAGAAGAAATACAAGGGCAGAGGAAAAGTATTTTGCACATAGATATGGAGAAGTTCCCTTTGCAAAGGAGCTTATTAATACAATTGAATTCCAAGAGGAGAACCAGGATAATTGGAGCAGCAGAGTTCTCCTAGTACCCCCACATTTTCCAAGTAAAAATTATGAGTTTTGGGCTATCAAGATGAGAAGTTTTCTTAGAGAAGAGGATTTATGGTATTTAGTTCAAAATGAATTTGTACATCCCCTGGATCTAGAGGCCTTTGAGGCCCTGACAGAAGACCAAAAAATGCAGAAGCATGAATTAGCTTTGTATTTGATTTAGCAGGCCTTGGATGAAAATATATTTTTGAAGGTAGAAACAGCTAAAACAACCATGGAAGCTTGGGAAACTTTAAAACATGAATTTGAAGTAAAGGGGAGTGACATGTGCAAGCAGCCAACAATGTCACAACATGCTGAAGAAGTAGCAGAAGAGAAGCTTGCAGTTGAAGCAAAATACAACCAAGCTGTTAGTGAATCCCACGATGAAGCAGCCATAGCTGCAGATGAAGAATCAGTTGAATGTTCACATGAAATGGTTGAGGACTCTGTCAACTAGGCAGATCCTGATAAGTTTGAGAATAGTGTGTTGTCCGCCGCAATGCACACTAGCAGCATAAATATTTCGAAAGTTGTTTCCTCACTACAAGTGGGAAAGGTGTGGCCTTGGGGGCAAGCAACGAGCCAGGTACTGTCACATGAATCCCAGCTCCTCCGTTTAGGCTAACTCATAACGAATCCAAGGGGGGTTGTCCCTAACAAAGAGTTGTATAAGGCTCTTGTGGTTTTTAGATGTTTTTATGGTGGTGATGATGCAGATGGGTGTTGTTTAGGAGTTTTTTTGTGTGATCACAGATTTACAATAATAACTTATATAATCGGAAATAGCAATTGCAAGATATTTGAGATGCACAATCCACTTGATAATTTAAGTACAAGACACTCACAATATAAAATATGAATTTGAAACTTAAGACAAATTCTTTAGATGGATAATAAGCAAATGAAATGATGTCAAGGACCAGTGCCTTATGGAGTCAAATGTCTTGAGTGATTGGGTTACTTGATACAAGAGTTCAGATGTGCTTGAGATCATTTTGCAATTGTTCTTGGTAAATTTTATTGTAAATTTTAGGGGTGATCTTGATTATTATGGCTGGGGAATTTCCAACAGGTACTCAAGGTACTGGAAATCTGTCCAGTAAATATTATAAATGGCTCCGTTCGAAGACATGACGGACCACCCAGTTCTCTAGTTAGGCGCTCAATAGCTAACCAGCAACTAGAGTCTGAACATGGATGCCCGACGCCCCCACTTGGAATTTTCCCACTTAGACTATTTATCGATCAATGTCGGATTAGTTGGTTGTGGGGGTGGTGAATTTTATTATGGTTTAAAATTGAGAGATTAAGCAACCAATCCCGTTTCTGAGTAATCCAACCCCTTTCAAGGTTGGGCAGAGCATACACGGTATGGAGAAATGAATAAATTCCAATTTTAAAGGGAGAACGAGTTGTGAGTGTTTTAATTAGGGCATAACAGACAAACCTCTCCTACAGAGAGTGCTCTTGATCCACCTTATGGTGAGATTCAAGAGTCTTATCTAATCTATATGCAAATGCACAATGTAGACAATGCTCTCCGATAGAAAGTGCTCTTGACTTGTCTTATGACAAGTTCAAGAGACTTTGTGTTCCTTTTAAGATTAGCGAATTAAACAAGAAACACAATGATTAAATCAAATAAGTGATGCAAAAAACTAAGCTAACAATTAGTGATTTAAATGCAAAATGGAAAACTAAGTAATTAGTGTTTCTACTTTCAAAAAGAGAACTAAACTAAGCATGAAACAAATCAATGAGACAAGACACTACAAACTTCCCTAAATGGGGAAGTTGGGTGTGGGAGCCTTAAATCCCACTTGCTTTTCTTATTATGAGTTACTTTTTAGGGATTTCAACCTTTGAAAGAGAACCTTGAAGAAAGTAGAAGAAGGCTTAAGGAGCTTTTAAGAGATTTTACAAAGAGGAGAGTGATTTGTCTTGCTTGGTTTTCTCTTCTTGAGTTTTTGTACTTCTTGGTTTTTGGTCACTTCTTGGTTTTCCACTACTTTTCCCTGTTTGATCTTCTTCTTGAATGTTTTGTTTGCACTTCTTCGTTTTTTGGTCTTTTCTTGTTTTCCACTTCTTCTTCAAATTTGATCTTCTTCTTGGTTTGATTTTTTCTCTTCAACACCTACAACAAAACAATCAACTCTTGCACCCATTAATCATTAGTTAAAACAAATCCAAACTTGAAATTAATCTAAGATCTAATGCAACTACCAAAAGCAACTAGATGCAAAACTAAAAAATGAACTAAAATGCAAATTCTGAAAAATGCTAACTCTTTTAAAAATGGATCAAGATCTAGATGTGAAGTTAAACAAGCTAAGACTTAAAGAAAAAAACCAGGTGATGGAAATGAGGATGGAAAGGGAAACAAAAGCAAGGTAGGGGGAGAAGATCAAAGTGAAAGGAGAGAAGAAGCAAAGGCTAGCGAAAGCAAAGGAGACGAGAAGAAGCTAGTAAATAAAACAAAGGAGCGGCAACAAAGGTAAGGAACAACAACTAATAAAAGAAGGAGCAGCAAACAATGAATGGTAAAGAGGAGGAAGAGAAGGGCGAGAAGGAGACTAGCAAGGAAGGCGAAAAGAATAGAGGAGAGCAAGAGCCAAACAAGGCAAGGGAAGGAGAAGAAGCCAAACGAGTTTAACTTGGAGACTTAGGGATTCTCAAAAGGTAACCAGTAACAAGATTTTAAAAAATTGATTTAATGGATGGAAATTAAAACAAGCTTCTCAAGCTCAGTTTGCAGCACCGATTCTATCCTTGGAGAGTCCTATAATGCACAAGTTTGTCATAAAAAATTGGTGAAGAGGAGAGAGAGACAACCGAGTTCAAACTCCACTTTACTCTTTGAATATCTGCACCATACACAACTCATAAAAACACTTGATCAAGCTTAGTATGTTAAATAAAATGGGACAAGAAGCACATAAGTATTACCGATTACAGTTTACACTTCTAAATCACATAAAACCCAACATCAATGAGCAAATTGTACCTTCAAATGCTCATCCTATGGACTTAAGAAAGACTTCTAAGCTAAAGAATGATCAAGCATTAACAATATGAGAAATGTAAAAGAACAATATCACCTTATCATATGTGAAGCATTCCTCATGAACAACTAGGGCACACCATGTAGACCTCCAAAGTCACTTTTTATTCCAAGATAGCAAATGCTGTGAGCTATTACAAAAAAGGGCAGAGTAATCTTGCACCAAAAATTCCATCATAAGAGAGCCAAAGGGGCCTCTCTTTATACACAAACTGAGCACAATACCCTAATTCGAATTTGGCTTGAGAGAGAGCCAATAGCAACCAACTAGAAGTCAAATTCCAATCTAATCAAAGCTTGGAGTGAGATCCAATAGTCTAACACTGAGTTGTGGTTGTTGGGAGTGGGGAGGTGGCCTCCACCTAGGAAAGGTGCCCCCCACTCCATCCTTGATCATATCACCACCCAATAGACTTCCTCCATATGTGAAAGACGTGAGTAATGAGGGAAGGCATGAATCGTAGCATGAGGTAAGCTTGGAGCTAGATGTGAAGTAAACTCGAGTTCAAATGAGTTGTAACTTGAGAGGTGCCCATAATTTGAGGAAGGCGCCTACCCAATAATCAATGCTAAGTCAACAAACCATTAATCACTTGCCATATCATCAAAACGTGAGAGCTCATGAAGGAGGGCGGAATTCTTGATTGAAGATCTCCTGCAGTGACTAGATACTCAACTGAAAGTGTTTGGAGTTGATTGGAATCCTCTTCAATGTTGTTTGCCATGTCATTTAGCCCATTCATTTAATCCAAATGGATTATTTGGAGAGATTTGGATTATCTCCAATGCATTAATTTTTTATTACTTTAATTAATAATTTTTTTTATTGATTTTTTGAGAAAATATTAATTAAGTGGCTAAATGAATGTCTGAAACTTAGGATAAGTGGGTTTGGGGTTTAACTAGGATTATTGGCTTAGGAATTAAGCCTCAAATCTCTGAAATCCACCCCCAAACGACTGACATATTGTTAGGAACCCATTTATTTACTTGTCAGTATATTGTTGTTGGACGCACATGCTTTGTAAGTCGTCCCGTAGTATTTGTTGATCCATAGTTTGTGTTATTGTTGTTGGCGCATATGCTTTGTAAGTCGCTCGTAGTTTTGTTGATCCATAGTTTGTATCGGTCTGTGGTTTTGTTTCATAGTATTGGCGCCTAGACTTAGTATATAAGTGTGTGTTGAGGCCTATGAAGGCACTGTGAAGTTATTTATATTGAGCTTGCTCAAAGGAGGTTGCCCCCTTGAAGTGGCATGCGATCAATATAAAAGTTATTCTGAGTTATGTTATTTCTGCTATCTCATGTTTTCATTAATTAATTATTGCAGGTTCATCACATCTGGTATCAGAGCACTTTCTTGGGCTCGCTGGGTCAAATTTCTGTCAAAAAAAAAATTTGCATCTGTCGCAGCTTCGGATCTGGGAATAATCCCTATCCGCTTAACTGTGGGAAGTACTTGGGCATAAGTCCTAAAACTCATTGTAAGGAGTACCACAAGAACCCCAAAGTAGCTGGCCCATTGAGAGGACCTGCCAGCGAAAAGGGCAACGACCCCTACCTGATTAACTAGTTCCCACCCGTGAGGTAAACCAAGAGCTATCGTTTGCGGCAAAGCGGTTATTAGTTTTACCTGAGCCGTGGAGTGAGGAGTACTGCCCCAATACGCAAGCCATCAGACAACATTGGTGGCCGAGTGAATCCCCTGAACCGATAGGAAGCCGCACACACCTGGGGTCCATATCTATTTTCAGCTAAACTGTTTCCGATCACTTCCGTGCCGTTTTCAGATCCATTCCGAGCCCTTTTAGATCCAGTCGTTTCAGATCCATTCCGAGCCGTTTCAAATCCATTCTGGCAATCGTTCTAGCTCCAGCCGTTTCAGATCTATTTTGAAAGTCGTTTCAGATCCAGCCATTTTTTATCTATTCGGCATCGTTTTAGATCCATCTGTTTCCAATCCCTTTCGCGCCATTGCAGATCTATCTATTTCCAATCCCTTCCGCGCCTTAGATCCATTCCTGAAAAATAAAAAATTAAAAAAATTAAAAAAATAAATAAATAAAATCGTTTTTTCGCCTTATCTCCCTTGTTTTAACTCCATTTCCCTTGAAACTTCCCGGACACCCTTGCAATCCCATTCTACATATTTCATTCCTAAGGACCCTATCCCAAATTCCTCTTCCCAAAGCCAGAAATCTCACATTTGTGTATTTTTAGGGTTTGCCATAACTCCTTCGATTTTCACCCAATCACCCTCAAATTTTGTCACCGTGTCCATTCTCTATTTCTGCTTCTTTGTCCCTCTTTGAAAAAAAATTTCATTCTTTCACCCCGCTTCTGAAATCCCCATTTTTGCTTCCATGTCCATCAGAAAGTGTTCAAAACCTAGTCAAACCCCAATTACCCATCCGAGTTTTTCCCAAATCCAAATTTCTCTTTACTAAATAAGCTTTTGTTTGTGTTTTTCTATCCATTCCCCCCCAAAAAAAAACTCCTGGTTATGGTTGTCTCCCGTGCAGGCGCAAAAACCATGGAGGAAGCACTTGCAGCCATCCAAACCAAACTCCAAGATCTGGATGAAAAAATTCTCAACCTCCATCTTCAGCATTTAGCCATGAATAATAACCGACAGCCAGAATCTTTTGCAGCCACTGGGTTCTCTTCTTCCAGCAATTTTCGTGGGCCAAAACTTGATTTTCCTCGCTTCAATGGTACTGATCCGATTTGATGGATATACCGAGAAGAACAATATTTCAGTCTGCATAATACTTTTGATGTCTAGAAAGTTCCACTTGCGTCTTTTCATTTGGAACAAGAAGCCCTTCAATGGTACCGTTGGTACATCAAAGCTCATCCCGAGCCAAACTGGATAGATTTTTGCCAACTCCTTTTTCCACGATTTGGTTTTAGTGCTTTTGATGACTTCATAGGAGCACTCACTAAACTTCACCAAATTGGCACAGTGAGAGAGTATCAGACAGAATTTGAGAAATTGGCCAATCATACAGAAGGATTGTCTGATGAATTCTATAGGAGTTGTTTTATCAGTGGTCTCAAGGATGAAATCCGCTCAGAGGTCAAAATGTTCTGTCCCAACACAATGATGGAAGTCCTAGGGTTGGCTAAGTTGGCAGAGGACAAGATCACAGCTCAACAATGCTCCAAACCCACCTTTGTTCCTTTCAGAAATATGGGTTCCCAACGACCTCCCATCACGCCTGCTCCTCGACCAACTCCTATCAAGCATTTGTCTGAAACAGAGATGCAGGCACGCCGAGAAAAAGGGCTTTGTTATAATTGTGATGAGAAATTCACTCGGGGACATAGATGTGTTCAACAAAAGCTCTATCTCTTGGATGTGGATTCTCCGCTTGCCTCTGAACTTAATGAAGAAGCTCTAGATATAGTAGATGATCAGGTCGACATTCAGCACCCGCCTGTTGACACCCCATTTCAGGATGACCCACCCGTGATCTCTCTCCATGCTATAACCAGCGTCACCACCCCACAAACAATGCGGGTCAAGGGATACTTCAAGAAGCTCCCTCTTACCATACTCATTGATTCAGGTAGCACTCATAACTTCATTGACCCTTGGATTTCCAAATAGGATGATTGTTTTGTCCATCCTTGCTCCAACTTTGAAGTCATGGTTGCCAATGGGGGCACCTTACCTTGCAAGGGGAAGTGTCACAATGTGCGTATCTCTATGGAAGATTATAACCTGCGCTCTGACATGTTTGCCTTGTCCTTAGGTGGATGTGATGTGGTTTTGGGAGTTCAATGGTTACGCACACTTGGCCCCATCTTATGGGATTTTGCTGAACTTTGAATGCAATTTTCAGTCAATGGGACACAACACAAATTTATGGGCTTACAACTAGGGTCTCTCCGCATCATCAGTTCCCATCGCCTGGAAAAGATCCTTAAGAAGAATTCACATGGTGTCATTACTCAGCTCCATTCCATTCAGATGCACCCGCCAACGGTCTCCACTACTTCCTTGGATAGATATGCAAGTGTCTTTGTCGCACCAGTGGGCTTGCCACCTTCACGAGACCTTTCCGGTAAGCATTTAGCCGCATCTACATCTCAGCAGGAAATTATGGTTATTTTGCATACAGTACAGAAGTAGAAACCATCCCTATTAGGGAATTATTTATGCATCAAGACTGATCTCCAGAGTCTGGAACATTTTCTGGAACAATGGGTCTCCTCCCCAGCACACCAGAAATGGGTTACCAACTCATGGGTTATGACTATGCGATCACTTACAAGAAGGGTAAGGATAATATGGTGGCAGATGTTCCTTCTTGCAAATTTGATGACCCAATTTCTCTTACAGTTATTTCTCTATTTGTTCCAAATTGGTTGCAATCTGTTCAACAGGGCTATTTTTTCTATGAACTCCATGCTTTTTCATTGGCAGGGCACTCTGGGTTCCTACAAACCTATGACCAGGAACAATGTAACTTCTTTTGGCAAGGACTGAAACTGAAAATTCACCAGATGGTGGTTGAGTGTGATACTTGCCAGGTCAACAATGGTGAAACGACACTCCTTTCGGGACTGCTCGAACCCTTGCCTATGCCTACACAAATTTGGACAGCTATTTCTATAGATTTCCTAGAAGCGCTCCAGTGGTACAATACCACATCTAAAAGGACACCATATGAAGCAATTTATGGACAGGAACCGCCAGTTCTTCTTCCATACACGCCTAGCAGCTCCCTAGTTCAGGAAATTGACTCGGTTCTTCGAAACTGCAATCAGATTCTTCTCATTTTATAAGACAATCTTCACATGGAAAGAATTCGACTGAAACAACAAGTCGATTAGCACCGTTCTGAGTGCACTTTTCACGCAGCTGATATGGTCCTTCTTCCTCTACAGCCTTGCAAGCAATCCTCCCTGAAACTCAAAAGGCGTCAATGGGCCGGAATGCAACCCAAGGATGCTACAGGGGAACCACTCCCTCAGATTCTGCATCAATTTTCACATCTAAAGCTTTGAGGACAAATCTTTTTCTAAGGGGGAGGGGATGTTAGGAACCCATGTATTTACTTGTTAGTATATTGTTGTTGGACGCATATGATTTCTAAGTCATCCCGTAGTATTTGTTGATCCATAGTTTGTGTTATTGTTGTTAGCGCATATGCTTTGTAAGTCGCCCATAGTTTTGTTGATCCATAGTTTGTATTGGCCCATAGTTTTGACTCATAGTATTGGCGCCTAGATTTAGTATATAAATGTGTGTTGAGGCATATGAAGGCACCATGAAGTTATTTGTATTGAGCTTGCTCAAAGGAGGTTGCCCCCTCGAAGTGGCCTGCGATCAATATAAAAGTGATTCTAAGTTCTGTTATTTCCTGCTATCTCGTGTTTTCATTAATTAATTATTGCAGGTTCATCACACATATTACAAATTGAATTTTCCAATTAAATATTTGGAAAAATAATAATAAAATAATAAAAAATAAAACATGTCCAACGCGTCCAGTAAAAAAAATTCGGACATTGTTTTAAATGGACAAGGGACCTAGGAAATGACCATCTAACACATACATGGTGTCTAGTAGGTTTATATACATCAGTTGGACTCTAATAACCCCCAAGGCTCAACTTTCAAAATCGGGCATTCTAGCTTTGGAGGAAGTGGGAAAAAACCTCGTCGATTATTACTTAGCTATAGGAAAAGCATAATTGACAAGAGAAAAAAACTCCCTGGAATGCCTTAGTTGATAGTCAAGTCATGGAGAACTGAGCCACTCAAAAACCCTACTAGCACACTTATTACAAACCCTGTGGGGCCATGGTCATTTCAACAGAAAAACAAAACTGGCTAGTCACCACAAACTGAACCCCTGATACTCTGAAAGTGAACATTGATCATGTTCAAACACTAGCAGCTCAATGGAGGTTCAACTATTGTACAAAATAGTTGATAACATAGTGAAGCCCACTATGCAGAGCCACAAGTGGATGAAGATGACAAAGATGATGATGAAGATGAAGAAGTTGCCAACCCAGCAATCCTTGAAGATGAAGCTGCCATAGCAGCATCAGAAAATGATGAATCAACAACTCAAGCAGTTGTAGGACAACCAATAGAGGCTAAATGTGAAAAAGAAGATGAACTCATGAAGAGCATGCCCATGAGGGCAAAAGTTTTTCCTAACAGTTTAGATGTTTGTGCATGTGCAGGTGCATATAAAAATCAGCGTGCAATTGAGGAAAATGTAAATGAATATGATGATGATGAAATTATTCAAGAATTTTTTGACAATGTGATGTCCTTGTTTGAAACAGAGAATGGTGAAGATTGCACAGAAGGAATAGAGATTGAAAAAGAAAAAGAAGGCATCCTGGAGTATGCCAAGAATGAAGAAGAAGGCAGCATTCAAGCTGCAAAGATGAATGGAAAAGAAGGCAGCCATGTAGCTCCAAAATATGAAGAAAATTTGTTTAATGGAAGGCTTGAAGAGCCAATGTGTTATGATGAAGATGACAGCCTCATTACAATTGAAGAGGCAGATTTGGTTAATGAATTAGAGAGTTCTCCGATAAAAGAGAAAAATTAAAAGAACCAATATGGTTCTTATCTTGATATTTCACATAATTTTGATGATATGTCTGAGTTTGAAGATGATGAAGAACCAACTGACAATATCTTTGTGAGATGGAGTCCTGAAGAAATCAGGCACTATTATCAGCTGATGTCATGGCAGCATGCCAATGAAGAGGATGAAAACAGAATGAAGGATGAGAACAGCATGTGGGATCTTGAAATTCCCACAACATATGAACTAAGCATGCTAAAATTAGATTTTGAGGATGAACATACATGGCAGCACTTCATCGAAGAATTTGTAGACATTGATGGAAGAGTCGGGCCGAAAAAGCCAGAAGAGAGTTGGAAGAAGAAGACTAGGACGAAGAGGAAAAAGAAGAAGAAGAAGAAAATCAGGTTCATGAAGAACATAACAAAGAAGAAGAAGACGAGAAGAATTCCAGAGTTCAAGATCTGGAGCAAATGAAAGAAAAAGAAGACGCTGCATCAGCATGCAACAGACAAGAATAGTTAGATAATTTTGAGTTTTGACATGAATTGATGTAAGCTTTGTTGAGACTTAGACCAGCAAGCATGATGAATATTTGAATTTTGAAAAGTATGTAAGCCCACAAAGACTTAATATGTAATGTTGTAGCATGTTAACATTTAGTTTGTTTATGGTAGGAATTATGGGGGAGTGTTGGAGATCATTCCTCCGGCCAACTATTTGAATCCACCAACCACCACTAGCAAAATTTATTACATTAGGTGTAGAAGTTAATACGCCTAGTATGAAGAGGCATCTATGTTAGCTGGATTGATAATATCACCCACCGCATTTATATTCAGTAGACGGAATTCAGTGCTTAGCCATAGTTAGATCTGAACATCATTAATTAGAGTGGTTGTGATATCGTAAAGACTCATATTCCCTGTATTGATAGGTGCTTTGTGAATGATGGCGAACTTGGGATGCGAAGGGAGAAAACCTGTGGACAATTCACCATGACAAGATCAACACAAAGGCGGCGCCCAAGGGTCCCATCCCGAGCTTGTAAATAGATAGCCACCTAAAAAACACGTGGATAGAACGATGCTATGTGCTTATAGGAACTCCTGTATCAAAAATTGATTGCATGAGGCTAATGTAAATATAACAACCATTGATGCCATTCTCTCCAAGAGTATGGCAGATATTCCAGTCGCGTAACATCTCCACTTCGTTTCCTGCAAAGAGTGGTATAGATCCCCATGACCGTGACTGTGGAATATAAGGGATCGTCTAACACAATATAGCGTGATAGTAATTCTACACAATATGGCCTCATTGTTTGTTTGATGGTTGTTCATTGTTTGTTTGTTTTATGGTGGTTCATGGTGTCTGTTTCTATTCAAACTCTTGTTTGGTTCCTGAGTAGCATTTATTTCTTCGGAGGATTCATGTGGTGGTTATTAGTGTTTGTCATTTTAGTGCATATATGCTTCAAAGTTCAACCATGAAGTTATTTGGCTACCTTCTTCACAGTTTTGATGGGTATACTGCTCCTACCATTCGTTGCATCATTGTGGCACATTGCATCATTGTGGGATCTTCAGATCAGTTTCAGCTCCATTTCCTTGTTTAGATCAGTTTCAGCGCCATTTCCTTGTTCAGCATGTGTGATTCTCTCTCTTTTGAGGAGGAGTTTTTTCCATAAGGTTTTCTCATTTTCTCTAGTTTCTAGTTATGAGAGTAGTTTGTACATAGATACTTTAACAGGCCTGTTGCAGGGATCCATCTTTGTTTTTTCCTTTCATCCCTGTAGTTTCTAGTTATGAGAGTAGTTTGTACATAGATACCTTATCACGCCTATTGCAGGGATCCATCTTTGTTTTTTCCTTTCATCTCTGTAGTTTCTAGTTATGAGAGTAGTTTGTACATAGATACCTTATCACGCCTGTTGCAGGGATCCGATCCATCTTTGTTTTTTCCTTTCATCCCTGTAGTTTCTAGTTATGAGAGTAGTTTGTACATAGATACCTTATCAGGCCTGTTGCAGGATCCATCTCATCCCTGTAATTTCTAGTTATGAGAGTAGTTTCTACATAGATACCTTATCAGGCCTGTTGCAGGATCCATCTTTGTTTTTTCATTTCATCCCTGAGTTTTGTTTAAAGAAGTTGTTGGCGTTAGGTGTTTGGTTATCCTTTAATTTCCAAGGATGCCAAGTTGTAAGCCAATTGTAATCTATTTTTAGCTCTCTCCATTATTATAAATAGAGGCTTCTTCATGTACTGACACATAAGAGAATAAATAAAATCTCTTCAAACCGTGACTTTGGATAAGGGATCGTCTAAACACAATATGAGTAGGACTGTATCGATAGATCTAACCCCAGGTTCACTATTATGAACGTAAACATTAGCATATAGTTCTGTCTCGAAATCTGATTCACCCCGCACAGTTTGGCTCCTTCTAGGTCGAATTATAATCATCGCCCATTACCAAAATCATTATTTCCTTTGTGATTACCAGCCTGCTTGTGATTACCAATTATTAAATTATAACTGACCTACCCATCTGCCTATATTAAGTTATAACTGAAATGCAACTCTACCATCCTCTCGTTATTCCACTTGTGGTGCCAGTGTTTCTAAGATAAGACCTACGCACTAGTAGAGATGATCATAAGAGGTTCCCTGCTAGACTGCCACTATCCATGCTCTATGGTTTTCAAGTGCATCATATTAAAAATATTATACAAATGTATACATACCAAATGTCAATTACCAATTATTGCAAATACCCTTTTATATATGTCTGTATAATAGAACATACCTAACACCATACTTGACAATCCATATATGTGATGGGTGCCTAGATTGGTTTCCATGTGTTTTCAGGTTGGCGGAGATCCTGAATCAATATTGATGTCAGTTGTAGTTGCAAGCGATTGAGGTCACTTGTGGTATAATTATGCCACTTTATCCACAAGAGTCTCTGCAACACTTCTATGCTTGCTACTAACATAATTACAACATAGATATAGAAGAATGGTGTGTCATGTTTTTATCAAAGTTGGAATTTAGCAACAACCCTGTCTCCCTTTCCTTCATCTAAGTATGCCTACGCTCCTTGTGATCACTCCTGCAAGGGTCCTAGCCATCGGTTTTAGACTCTGCACACTTAAAGCTCGAGAAACTAATCTTGATTGTTTGAAGACTGCACCGTTGAGCAACACATCATTTTTCAATATCCAGTTACATTGCATCGCTTCATTATTGTAAGTTTGGATATCAAAATATGTCTTGAGGACATATTTTTCCAGCTTTGAGTGTATTTTTCTTAAGGCCATTTTCATAGTAAGGGAGTCTTTGTAAGTTTGGAATATTTTGATGAAAAGTTGATTTTGAAGAATTTGTGCATGTGTTATTGATTTGTTTCCTACATTGCTTTTGAATTATTTTTTCCAATGTGGGGGTTTGAAAATTAACATGGTGTGAGAACACACACTTTGAGACGGAGCAAATTTGAAGTCTATTGCAACAGATTTAGTAGATCTGAGTGACCAACAAACAAATCTAGTACGGATATGGGGTTTACAACAATAGATCTAGGTGGGTACTTGAAGGACGAAGCACCCAACAATTATTTTTGTGCGGATCTAGTTATGGCAACAACCAGTCTCAAATTTGAAGACATGTTAGATGGGATAGCTAAATTCCTAGCATGTAATGAAAGAGTAGTCTTGTTGTTGAAGGAGCGTGATATTTGGGAGATTGTGGAGAAGACAGTGACCAAAACAACATATCCAACTGATTTGGCATCCCATGAGAAAAAGGAGATCAAGTCCTAGAGAGTGGTCCTAGATCATGTCACAAGGATCACCTGATTCCTCATGTAGTAGAGAAGACAATGACCCATGCAATGTACAACGTGAATAGGAAGATGATCTTGAGAAACAAGATCAGAAATGTTCGGATGTCAAAAACTGATAATGTTACTAGTTTCCTCATGAAGATCACCCAAATTTGTGACCAACTTGCAACTGTTGGGGAGAAGATTCTTTATACATAACTCGTGAATGTAGCATGGAATGGTTTCCCAAAGGCTTGGGATCCATTTGTCAAGGGGTTTATAGCTCGGGAATATATTCCAAATTGGCAGAGGATTTCAGATGATTGCATCCAGGAAGAGTCTCAAGAGGAGTCTAAAGCATGCAAGCAAGAAGATGAGGAGGAAGAGTCTCGAGAGGATTCTAAAGCATGAAAGCAAGAAGATGAGGAGGAAGAGAACCTAGCTCTAGTTAGTCAAACCAAGAAGGGAAAAAGAAAAGGTTCCAAGGACTTTAGTAAAATCAAGTGTTTCATTTGCCAAAAGAATGGGCACTATGCATCTCAATGTCCGAAGAAGAAGAAGAAGGGGAAAGAGAAGATGCAGAAAACAACATCAGCAGAGACACAAATTGATGAGTTTGCAACAAAGTTTGAGAACAACCTCTCACTAGTCTCCTTCCTTTCCACTAGCATCGACAAAATGAGTGGTTGGTACTTGGATAGTGGTGCATCATCTCACATTATTGAAACACGTGATCTTTTCAGCAATCTAATGGAGAAGGACTTAGGCACCCATGTGGAGTTTGGTGACGATACCAAGTATGTAGTGAAGGGGGTGGGAACTATTTGGTTCCAACTTGAGTCAGGAGGTTCATTGGAGTCCCAAGATGTGCTTTGGATACCATAGTTAAAGAATAATTTTCTTTAATTATCAATTTTGGAGGACATGGGTTTTTCCATCACAATCAAGAAAAGGAAAGTACTCATTCCTCTAGAGGGAGCTAGCCCCAATACAGTAGTGAGCATTGGAGTTAGAGAGGGAAAGTTATATAGGTTGTAGGGAAAGCCCCTAAGTGAAACAATGTCAATACTAGAGGAAGTGGACCAAGAGTCTCTAAAGTATGAGAAATGGTTAACAACTTCCAGTTCAGGGAGCTAGACTTCAGGAAGAAGACTCATTTTAGTATGAATTGACATTAAGGGATGCTCGGGAGCAATTTGAGGCTCCTAGGAGCACATTTCAAGGGAGCATGCCTCCGAAGAATCATATGGCACTCATGAGTATCGCCATTGATGTTGAGATTTCCAGTTTTTAGGAAGCAACAAATCAATAGGTATGGCAAGATGCTATGGTGCAGGATGATGTGCAAGATATTGTACTAGGATCGAATGGAAAACTAGTTCCAGGTGGCTCTTCTAGAAGAAACTTCCTCGCTAAGAGGGAGTGTTGATGTTTGTAGCATTGGACAAGTACTTCCACTTTGGTTTTGTGTCTAATATGTGGAAGGTGTCATTAATATATCTCAATACTTAGGAGATCCACTTTAATAAAGTGAAATTATTAAAGTGAATGTAACTTTATAATCAATGGAGTTTAATTTAAGTCAAAATTTACCTAAGTATTTGGCATTGGTGAGTTAAACTAAATCCTATCCATCAGATCATAAAGTGAAGGTGAGATCTAATCTCAACCATTGATCACTTTGGAGATCTAGGGATTTGGATTTAGGATAAACCCAAGATTATAAAAGGCATGGCAAGGGAGAGGAGAAGACACACAAGATACACACACCTAGATTGAGATAGTGAGATTTCATTGATTGGGTGAAGAAGGAATTTCATCCAAGTGTAGAGAAGGGTGAAGAAGGACTTTCATCCAAGTGTGAGAAGAAGAAGGAGGATTTTTGTATTTCTAGTCTTTAAACCAAGGAGAGAAAACAATAATTCGGGAAGCGGTAGGGCAATCATACCAGCGACGGTAGAAAAGTAGATTTTTGCAGGGATGCCGTATAGACTGTATAGATAGGCCATATAGTCACACATACTTGTTGTAAGGATCCTACAATCATACAAATTAGGTTGTACATAAATCTATACAGTCATACGGAAAGACTGTATGAATCCATATAACCACATGATTTGTATAGTCCATACGATTGGATGTCCATGACATCAAAAGGAGGAATTTTCTAGGTTTTTGCTACATATTTCTAAGGAATATTTGCAAAAGAAGTATTTTCTTTTGAGGGCATATTTTTCCAGGTTTGTTGTGTATTTTTATCAAGGACATTTTTGTGAAAATCCTCACAACAGATCTAAGAGCTGATGTATACCTCACAAGAAAGAATTTAGGAATAAGATTAAGAGTGGACAATGCAGTAAAAGAGCAACAGAATAATAATACAGTAGAACTCAGATAGAAGCAAAATAACTTCACACATGCTAATTCATTAATCACAATATGGACAAATAAGTAGTACAATGCATGAGGATTCGAATGCCAAGGTGGAAATTCGAATTAGCCTTCATGGAGTGATCAAAAACTCACTGGAGTGTCATCGGAGCACAACTAGAAGTCTATCTCATCATCAATGGAGTCATCAATGCACAAGTAACCATCAAATTGAGTCTAACTGAGTGTGGTAGGTGTAACTGAGTGTGGTAGATGTAACTGGCACATGGAAGCACTAATGTAGTGAAGGAGGCTCAGTGGAGGGCGTAGATGGAGTTAACTGGAGTCAGAACAGGCTATCTAGTCACACTAGAGATCCATCGGAGTGATAAGGTCAGTTAATCAAGGAGAGAACTCATTTAACTGAATATAACTGAATATAACTAAAGATAACTGGAATGGTAGGTGAAGAAGTGTGCCTCTCTCATGCAATAGGTGAAAGGAGGGCGCACTAAGCTCTAGGAGGGCTAAGACTGATCCAAGAGAAGCTCCTGGGGGCTAGCCAACTGGGGCGAGGTGCTGGGACTGATGACTAGGATGCATGAATGCTACATGCAGAAATGCATGCAAGACTGAATCTGCAAATAATGAAAATGTTGTTAGGACTAGGATGGAGTATAGGAATATCCTAACAATTTTCCAAGTAAGGGATCCCTTCTAAGTTTGGAATATTTTAATGAAAATCTTATTTTGAAGGGAGAAAATTTGTGCATGTATTATTGATATGTTTTGTACATTGCTTCTACTATTTATTTCTCTTAATAGATCTCAAAAGTATAAAATAATCAGTGAGCTGAAAATTAATTTTTAAGCAAGGAAAATCACTAGGAATTGTTTTATCTAGTGTTGGGGTTAGAAAATTAACAAATAAGGATATGGGGATCTTTGGAAACTCGATTGGTCAAATCTGATGCCAACAAATCAAACATGATGAGTACGTGACTAAAATATTTAAACATGAAAGCGTAACTATGAAACATGTATTCGTACTTGTATCCATCCCCAAAAAGAGAAGGGAGTGGATAGTGTAGGGATAGTGTCCCACAATGGGTGGAGAAGAGGGATTAGAAAGAAGGATTGGGAAAACCAATAAAAGAGAGTGTTAACAGTTCCACTTACCCAAGCTAATCACTAAGAATTTCCTAATAGCTGTACTTACTCTAAGTCACGTCCTCCTCTCCCCATACGTTGTTGTTGTAAGTATGTGTTTTGTATAGATTCTAATCTATGCATAATATCATATTCCCACACCTTGTCACTCAACTATTCCTAGGTTCTTGGTTTAGATTCCAATATAAAAAATTTCCTTTTTTCTAACAACTTTATTATTATTCGTCTTTGTCATGCTTAATATTGCTTCTAGGATTCTATCAATAGGGGACTATTCACATAAAATATTTTTTGATTATGCTTTTCATTCTTTAGTCAGCCACTTGTTATTTTATAGGAGTAGGAATACCTAGGTAGTCACTAATAGCTTCATTGTGAGAAATAATGAATGGTTTTCGTGGAACTACATGATGTAGCACATTTGAATATTATTAGTTAATTTTGAATGTTACGAGTCAATATAGAGTACTTTGGATTATATATATTTCAAGTAGAAGTTTATTAGAGAGCTAAAAAACATAGGTAAATAATCAATAAATAAAAGCAAAGTAGGATATGAAATGAACTATGCACATGCTTATGAGGATCAACTGACATTGTTGCAATCACATTTGAAGTCATGTTGTTGTTAATCCTATTGCATTTGATGTTATTGCAAAGAAATCAGTTAGAATGCCAACAACTGCAAATTCTTATTGTCCACAAACTGTATATATCCCCTTATTGGATTATAGCTATAGATGTAGCTTACAGAATATTCATAATTTGCAAAATTAACAACCAATATTTCTAGCACTGCAAAGTTTGCAAATTGTACAATATTTATAGGAGCTTGTAAATATATAGTGTGTACCAACAAGCCAATCTTTTTCCTCTACAACTTGGATTCGAGCAAGAAATGTCTTCACAAATGTTATTTTTTTAAATGGAACCATATGTTTCATTTGTTGATGGGTCAATATCTTGTTAGTTGAGGGGTGTTAGTAACATATTTGTCTAGGTTCCTCCAAATCATGGTAATACTTATACACAATCAAATTTGTGTGTAGAATGAAAGAGTAACAAATCAAATACAACAAAGTGAAGTTGTGACCATCAATGGCAGGCATGATTACAAATCATCCCATTTTCTACATATTAGGTTTGAGAAAACTGCAAAACTTGTGTGGTTTACTACTTTCACAATTAAATATATGTTGTTTATTATTATTTTTTGTCTTTCAAAATAATCTTGTGTTTAAGCCTGAAAGTCCTTAATATTGACATTTTGGTTTTGCATGCCTCGTGTTGCTATTATTTTTCCTCTTTTATGCTTTGTGGCGATTTGCTAGTGTTTTGGTGGTTGGCTTTGTTCTATGGTAAGCTATTCTATGCCAACTTGATGTTGAAATGGCGTTGAATTGAAAGGAACTTAGAAGTGGAGTAATGCTTTCTTTCAATTGGATTTTGACACTCTAATCTTAGTTTTAGTCTTTGTTATGTTAGAGTTGTATTAAATCCTTAAACTCTTGTAGAGGTTTAGGTTTAAGAAACTACATCTCCTGGAATTTGAATATGTCATGCATTTTGTTGATGTGCATAGTGGCAGCAGATATGGTTTCTTTGAAATCCAAATAGCTATAAACTTGGCATATTGTAGTTGAATTTCTTTTGGGGGGAGGGGGGAGAATCTAGAGTACTAATTGGTTGTTCTATTAGCAAGAAATATTGAGCTTGGATGGATGTGATTTCATAGTAGTCATTATTTTCGGCATTGGGGGTAAGGGGGACTCTAGAGTGTTATTTGGTTGTTCTATTAGCAAGAAATATTGAGCATGGTTGGATGCGATTCATGGTAGTCATTATTTTTAGTAGTATTATATTGGGTAGTGATAATATAATTAATATTATTGTCTTGATGTTTCTCGTTTTTTTCATGCACTTGGCTTTATTTTTCTTTCAATACTTTTAAATTCATACAAATTTACAATTATGTTTATCAAAAAGTTGTTTTAAGTTTTATTCCTTGGGTCGGTTTCCAATAGCTCTTAGGTGTTCTTTAATTTTCTTGTATGTAGTGGCTTTAAGTCCATTTGTGATAATGTTGAATTGATTCTTAAACAATTGTTAAGTTTTAGGTTTCGGTCATTTGGTTTGCATAGTGTTGTTTTCCTAGGCCAGATGGAGTGCCGCAACGACACCTATGGGGGGAGTGGGGGCATAGGTCTCGGGGTCCATTCGGGGGGGGCATAGGTCCCGAGGTCCATTTCGGAGGGGCTGGGATACCCTTCATTCCCAGGGATGGAATAACAGGGTAGTGTTAACAATTGTTTTTAAAATAGTGTTGTTTTCCTAAATTGCAATTCAATTAATTAACCATTTCACACCTTTCTCTATATATAAAACATGTTCTTGTAAATACTAAGTGCTTGTGTGGTTTTGCATCAAACTTGATATCATAATTCCACAAATTAGCTTTATCTAGTCCATTGAACACTACATCCAAGTTGTTGGTTGGCCTGAATTTTTTCAAGTGTGATAGTCCTTGACAATGCTTTAGACTGGATTTCATGTTGGTCATTGTTTCAACCACAATTATTAGAGGGATATTCTAACCTTAGTTTGCTAGGTTCCAAGTATTATAAGGATTTGATGGCAAAGGTTATATTATTTTGTTCATATAGATTTAAGTTTAATGCACTTCATCTTTTGAAATATGATGATGCTATTATTTTGTTAGGTACATTATGATTGTTGATTTGGTTTCTTTGAAATCCAAATATCTCTAAAATCCATATCTTGTAGTTGAAAAATATTTCACTTGTGGCTAAACTCAAAGGCAAGGGATCTCGTTTGCTCATATACATTTATTTTGTATCACTTGATTGATGAATTCAATGTGGCCTTCTGCACCTTGCCCTATATATATATATATATATAATCTATTTTTTTTAATATGGAGTGCTTGTGTGGTTTTGCATTGAATTCACATTCATAATTGTGCAAATGAGTTTTGACTATTCAATTGATTTCTAATTGTATCTTCCTGCTTGCCCTATTTTTTCCTCAATACATGATTATTGTCGTCAAGGTGTCTTGCTTCAATTGCATTGTAGTATGTCTCTACTAAAAATATAGGGTCTAGACTTGGCGGTTTCACAAGGATTTTTCTCAAGCCCAGTAGAACCCTTTCTCACATTGACTCCGTTTTACATGTTTTATAGTTTACTACATGGATGGTGAAAATGTCTATGTGATACTAAGCTAGAGAAGGGTGCTTCGAGTTGCTTGAATTTTGGTATGCTTGTGAATTCACTATTGTCCTTATGCTATGAAATATTTGTATCTTAGTTCGTTTTCAATAATGGTGTTTGTTGCCTCATCTTGGATTGCATTTTAATTTTGGAGGGCATGTGATGTTTGTATTTATAAAAGAATTTTCCTTGTTTTATGGTAAGTTTATATCCATGTTTTGATATAATTGTATAGCTTTTTTTTTAATTCATGCAAGAATTATCATTTGGTGGGCCATTATTGTTGATGCATTTTACTTATGGGTTTCCTTTGGTGTCAAAGTCTATATTCTTGTACTTGAGTGTCATTGTTTCTATGGGAATTGAAACACTATATCTTGTTTGTTTTGATGAAATAACATATTTCTTTCTATTTTTTTGTGATAATGGTAGTTTAGTGGATGGTCTGTGTAGCTAATGTCTTTTGCCTATGTTTTATTGTGTCAAAAATTGGTGTCCAATTTAGCTCTACAATTACAAAAGCTTAGTTCTTATGCACAATGTTTCATGCTGGAACAATGTTGTTTGAAGGATTAATATCATTGTGTAACCATGTATTCATATTACCTATAGGCATCATAGTGATATATTTGTATGGTTTTTAATTCATTTTGTAGTTATTGCATACTGCTTGTGGATTTTCTTTCGTGTCACAATGCCTACATAAATGCAAGTATATGTGGCTCTCTCTATTTTCATGGAATATCATACTATTATTGTTATTGTCAAAATATCTATTTCATAATATGGATTTTAGATATAAAAAAGGGCCAAGTTCAAAAATGATGGCATTGCTTTGTATTAATTATTTTGAATATCACAATGGTTAAATAAATATCTCAAGAATAATGTACTCATATCTTGCTTGCTCATATACATTCATATCACTCCATTAATCAATTCAATGTGACCTTTTGCACTTTGCCCTTTATATAAACTATCTTTTTCTTTTCTTTTCTTTTTCTGAATGTGGAGTGCTTGTGTGGTTTTGCATTGAATTCTTGTTGATAATTGTGAAAAATAGCTTTGGATAGTTGATTGAACTCTAATTATAGCTTGTCGCTTTCCCTAACGTCTTGTCAATATACGGTTTGTCTTTGAGGTATCTTGCTTCAATACATTATTGTTTGTAAACTCTGACTTGGAAGATTTGCAAAGATTCTTCTCAAGCCTAGTGGAAGCATTGCTCTTGATGACTCTATTTTTCTTGTTCCATACTTTACTACATATATGGTCAAAATGTCTATTGTGATATGGAGTTGAAGGAGGATATTGATACTCACTTGAATTCTAGTATTCTTTTGAATTCGTTATTGCCCATTTGTTTTGAAATATATGTATCCTAATTCATTTTCATTCATGGCATTTGTGGCCTTGTTCTAGAATGCCTTTAAATTCTAGAGAGCTTGTGATCTTTGTATTTATAAAAAAGAATTGCTTTATTCTATGATAACGTATACCTATGTTTTAATGGGATTAATAGTTATTTTATTTTTGTAAAAGCAGTTTAGTTTGGTGGATAGCTCTTACAGTTGATTCCTTCCACTTATGGGTTTCCTTTGGTGTCAAATCCTACATGCTTGTACCTAGGTGCTTGTATTTTTATGGAAACCAAAAAATCATATCTTGTTTATTTTGATGTAGTAGCATATTTTTCTTTATGTTTTTGTGATAACAGTGGTTTGTGCTTTATTTTTTTGTGATAACAATGGTTTAGTGGATGGTCGTTGTAGTTATTGTTTTTTTGCTATGGTTTTCTTTCATCTCAAAAAATAATGTCTAGTATGGCCTTGCAATTACAAAATCTTGTGTAAGAATTCTTATGCACAACCTCTTCTAATAGAACTATGTTATTGGTAGGATTATTATCTCTATGCAGTTACCATGCATTCATGTTTATGTGTATGCATCATAATCGCGTCGTTGTATGGGTTTTATTCATTGGTGTAGTTATTGCATATTGATTGTGGGTTTTCTTTGGTGTCAGTGGATTCATAGCCACAAGCATGAGTTTATCTCTATAAAAATAAAAAAGACATATATTTGCTTTCATGGAATAGCTTAGTTATTGTGAATGTCAAAACATCTATTTCATATATAGATTTTGGATATCAAAAAGGCCCAAGTTTAAAATGATGTCATTGGTTTGCATCATGTGAAAAGAAAAATTTTATTGTAGTTACTATGAATCGCTATGTAGCGAGGCTACAAGCTGTGGTGCTTTGCAAAAAGCTTGTAACTTCAATTTTGATGCAAATCAATTGCTAAAAAGATCATGTAAAAATAAAAAAATAACTATAATTACTATGAATCCAATTTCCATTTTAATTGAAAAAACACTTTATCATAAATCTCTTGTATCAAGGTTGCGCTAACTAACTATTGTATTTTACTTTTTAATGCTTTCTCAACACATAAATATACATTGGATTCTAGCTTTTAAATGCAATATAGAACCTTGGCTTGGAATAGTTGTGCTGGAAGTAACAATTCTTGAGGTCATGACAATATGTTTGAGATTCTGCATATAGTTGTGGATTGATTGCAAAAGCTTTCGCTCAATAACTACGCCATTGAATTAATATGCTCATTTAAGGTTATGGTCAATTAACTTAAATGTCTCCCTTGAAATGGAATCTATGCTTTCTCAATGGATTTATTTGCTTTCAGAACCAGTTTCACCATGTAGACGTCATTTTTCGTTAAAGAGAAACAACAACAACAACATTTTTCATTCTTTTATAGTATCAATTCAATAGATTAAATAAATATTCTGCCCTCTTAAGTAAGTTTCCATAATCTCTCAATACTGTACTTATTTGAAACCTCAAACTTCCATGCATTTTTAACATTAATATTAAAGCATATTGCTACCATGCAATCGTTTATTCATTCAATTAATTATAGCGTTTTAACATGGGCTTTCCACATGAGCATAATGGTTTTTGGTATTCTTTTATTTATGAAAATAGCGGCCATGAAAACTGAAATAAAATCCTGTGTCCTCTTCAAACACACAAACATTCGGCCTCGTTTGTTCAACCAGCTGTTGAGATGGCCGACTGTCTAACGCGGTAAATTAAGGTTAAAATTCCACTCTCAGTCAGGAATAAAAGAAAAACTAATAATTACCAAATTTAATATTTCCAAGGTTAGTCAGGACGGCCGAGTGGTCTAAGGCGCCAGACTCAAGTTCTGGTTTTCAAAAGAGGGCGTGGGTTCAAACCCCACTTCTAACACGGCGAAATATATTTCAGTCTTACGAAATATTTGATTAAGTATTTAATTGTTTTAATTACGAATTTAACTAATGATTCTTGGGATAAATTATTTTAAATACAAATTTTACTAATGATAATTAGGATATAGTTATGAATTTGACGAGATGAAACTATTTCGTACAGTGGTGTGATGCTCGCGTGGGGCACGAAAGGTACCGAGTTCAATTCTGGTTCACGTTTTCCAATTATGAATGTAATGACCTTAGGATGCAAAAGGTCTCGAGTTAAATTCTCGGAATGTCCCTATTTTCACAAAAATAAACCAGCTTTTGCTCTTTTGTACTTTACAAGATAGACCAATGCCAACAAAACCTTGATTTGCCTTGCTTAAGGTGCACACGAGCCACGCCAAACAAGGAATTTGAAAGATTTGACCAACATCTACCAAGAAAAGAGCAAGAGAGAGTTCTTAGTCACGAGTTATAACAACCATTTTTTGAATCAACCTTGAGAGATAGCCACAACCCTAAAAATTCATCATCCAACCATTCATCACAAGAAAAAAGTGCCAAAGAAAGAGGTGTGCATGTCTTAGAAGCTTCAATGGACCAAGATGAAAAGAATAAGATCATATTTGAACCCTTGTCTTGTTTACAAACGAGAGCTAGGAACCTATATTTATATGAGGTGTCCTAGTCGTTTTGAGTTTTAGAGCCTACCTTTATAAAAGATAAAATAACTTAAATTAGAGTTTGTCGCCCACAATTTGGGGACTAAACCACAAAAAATTAAAAATAATGATAAAATGATACAATTAGCTTCAACCAAGTGGAATGTTGAGCTGGAGGAGGACGTGGGGCACGAAATAAACCCAACAATGTAGAAGATCCCTCAACGTTCTCCCCTTTAGCAAGGTAGGGCCTTCTTCTAGAGGATGACGTCATCATGAATTTTGCACATGGAGATAAAGAGGAGGGGTAATACATGAAAATTTAAGGTCCAAGTCAACATAAATGAGGTGTGCTAAGGCGAGTATGACAACCCTTACACACGCAATCACCAATTCACCCCAGTCAACGATAATTTATCATCAAGAAGTTGATAGCTTCGCCATCGGGTGTCCATTGGATGTAGCTTGACGTTATTGGGAGTATTGATTGATAACCTCCCCGCCCAGGTTCAATTCCTTGTAAATGACATGCTAGGCTCTTAAATGAACCACCCTTGTTCAAGACTCCTCATAATCCTCATGGAGTAGTGAGGATGTACATTCGCCTAGGTAAAGATAACTTCACCTTGGCACTGATGAATTCAAACGTTAGCAATTGTAAATATTAATGGGTAGTGAGTTTCTTCAATGGATTTCCAATGTATACGTATGGTTTTTAAAATGTAATAGATTGGAGGAGAGCTCAATCATCAGTCCACTAGCTTAAGCAATTAACCAAATTAGAAACAGCTCAAAGATTGTAACAACTCACTAATGGTAACCATCAACTATATGTCATAGGCTCATGTTGGAACTCTGACAGGATCACATGCGAGTAAATGAAAAGAAGAGGAAGACGAACCTGGGGGATAGTATTTTGCTAAACTTGGTTATTTGGCATTAATTGAAGAAGTGACCCTTGGGGGAGCGTATTTTGCTAAACTTGGTTATTTGGCATTGATTGAAGGAGTGACCCAAGAGACTACTTAGTAGTGGATGAAATAGTGGAAGGTGGCAGCCCCGTGAACAATATAGTAATATACTCTTCCTCTGGTTTATTGAGTATGCTTGTATTAACATGGGACATATTACAGTGAAGCAATGGATAGGGTCGTGGTATCTGTTTGTTATGTGGAGATAACCAGGAACCAAACAAACATATTTTCCTCCACTTTCCATATACTCATAAGGTATGGAATAACATTTGTGGGAAATGGTGGTTGAACGGTTTTCTAGCTTTTTCACCCAACTAGATCTCAAAACCTTTTGCTCGATTCCGTATTTGATCAATTGGAGGATTTGATTGGCTTGGGATGCTCATATATTTGAAGTGAAATAGATCCCTACAATCAAGGATTCCCCTAAACTGCTTTTTTTGTTAAGGCATTATAAACAAGTCCAGTACCAGATCTGGTCAATCCATTGGTGAGTTGGAAGCGAATAAGGATATAGGATGGAGTTTATTTGGCAAGGCTTGCTAGGGGTCTAAGAATCATTGCAGTATTGGATTTGTTTTGTACCTCTTTGATGTGAATTATTTTACTGGTAAAGCTTGCTTGGGATCAAGTACTAATAATATTGGCAAGTTCTATGCTTTATTTATTTATTGAAATTTGCAAAGGGGAAGGAACTTGCGTAGATTCAGGTATTCAACTATTCTTCAATTACCATCCAATGGATGAAGGGTGAGATTTAGGTCCACGGTATAGGGCTTCATCATTTGACTGTGCACTACTGTGCACTCAAAGGAAATCAGTGGATTGTTCCAGTCGATGAGTTATTCACATGCATTTTGGGAATTGAATACTTTTGCAGACTCCCTTTCTAAACAAGTTTAGTCGATGAGTTATTCACATGCATTTTGGGAATTGAATACTTTTGCAGACTCCCTTTCTAAACAAGTTTTGCTTTTGAAACTTGGTCTCATTCATGTTGAAGAGTGCAATAAAGGACTAGGATGTATGATCTTCTATGATTAAAGTTAACTATCTGATCACATCATTGTCTGGGATTATTAGTTCTATAGGTCATTTTGATATAACAGTTTTGGGATTCGAATAGACAAAATTAGTTATAGTGGATCATAAAGCATTTTTTATCTCGATGCTGTGATTGTATTTTTCGAATAAAAAATATGGTTTTTTCTTAGAAAAGAGAAAAAGGTATCTATATATAAATAGGATTATGAAATGCTGATAAAACTTTAAAAATAGCAATGTTAAACAAACCCAAAGAGAATGTTAACATAATACTCTCATATATATAATGAATACATATACATATATAACCAGGTAAAGGTTGATAAACGATAAAATGGTGCTGCACAGGTTCGTACTGGGGACCTTCACACTGAAGTGATAACCGACTACACCACAGCACCAGATAAACGTTGCTCTCTATCAAACATTTAAAATACCAGTCAAAATATTGTCTATCTTATTGCTTCATTCATAAATACGTTTGAGAAGCTTCAAAATTTTAAACATTCGAAGGACAATGATTGCAAATCAATATATCCCATCTCTCAGTGCGAATGTTGAATTAGAAAGCAACTACTCCGGAAGCAGAAGGTCGATCCTTTCTCGTTTTCCTTGCTTCCATAAGATGGATCCTTATGCCCATGCAACTTAACAGGAAAGAAGGAGCTCAGATTTTAGTGGAAAACCTATACATACTTGTCATAGCACTGTTTCCATGCCCATAAGAGCATTGACAATTTCAGTTACCAAATACATGTTCAATAGAATATACTTGTCTGGATTGATAGGTAAAAGCAAATTTCAGTTACCAAATACATGTTCAATAGAATATACTTATCTGGATTGATAGGTAAAAGCATATTTTCCTTCTTGGGCTCCAATTTGTTCCTTCATATTGCTTGAAATTCTCCTTCTTGGGCTCCAATTTATTCCTTCATATTGCTTGAAATTCTCCAATTCTAGGGAACTTCCTACTCTGAGTTTCAAGGTATGACAGATACTGAAGCAGCCATCTGTTGGACAAAGACCAACCTTTTTCTCCGTTATTTCCACTATCTTAGACATATTTTCCTCTACCGTTGTTTTCAGGTTAAGCAATTGGATTATGAAGGGCATCTCTACGCTATGAAATCACTCAAGACTTGTCCCTGAAGTCTGCAAAATATTTCCTTTAAAAAAAATTCCGCTTAATTAAAAGAAGCAACTTTGAGCTATTGTATATGCAAATGCCAAATACTGATCTCCTATGTTGTCTACTATGCACATTTCACATTGGCTGTAAATTTGTTGTTTCCATGATGATCTGCAAGCAAGAGAAGAGATACGACAGAGAACAGCAAGAGGCAGACCTATGCTTCCAATTCTAGGAGGAATTCGTCAGAGCACTGTTTTCAGTGCCATAAGAGTACTGTTGATTTCATTACCAATTTCATGCTTTATAAACTAGAGTTAGTTGAGTTGATGGGAAAAGAAAGCTTTCCCTCATCTGGGATCCTATTTGTTCAGAAAGGATTACTGTATTGCTTTAAATTCTCCAGTTCCAACCCCGAGTTTCAGGATATGATAGAAATTGAAGCAATCAGTCTATCTCAGTTAGTACCTCTAGATTTAGACATTTTACTTCTACCAATGCTCGGACCTTCCAGCAACAATTTTTGCATGCAGAGAAACTAATCCCAATTGTTTGAAGACTGCACCGTTGAGCAACACATCATCTTTCGATATCTAGTTAGATTGCATCGCTTCATTATTGTAATTTTGGATATCAAAATAGAGTCTTATGAGAACATATTTTTCTAGGTTTGCATTGTATTTTTCTCAAGGCCATTTTCCTAGTAAGGGAGTCCTGGTAAGTTTGGAATATTTTCATGAAAAATTGATTTTGAAGGGAAAGAACTTGGGCATGTGTTATTGATTTGTTTCCTATATTGTTTCTGAATTGTGTTTTCTAGTGTTGGGGTTTGAAAATTAACATGGTATCAGAACACGCACTTTGAGAGGGAGCAACTTTGAAGTTTATTGCAGCAGATTTAGTAGATATGAGTGACCAATAGACAAATCTAGTATGGATATGGAGTTTTCAAAAATAGATCTGGGTGGGTACTTGAAGGACGAAGCACCCAACAATTATTTTTGTGCGGTCTAGTTATGGAAACAACCAGTCTCATATTTGAAGACGGGTTAGATGGGGTAGCTAACTTCCTAGCATGGAATGAAAGAGTAGTCTTGTTGTTGAAGGAGCGTGATATTTGGGAGATTGTGGAGAAGACAATGACCAAACCAACATATCCAACTGATTTGGAATCCCATGAGAAAAAGGAGATCAAGTCCTAGAGAGTGGTCCTAGATGATGTCACAAGGATCACTTGATTCCTCATGTAGTAGAGAAGGCAATCACCCATGCAATTTACAAATATCTAGTGGATTTGTTCCAGAGTGACAACATGAAAAGGAAGATGATCTTGAGAAACAAGATCAGAGATGTTCGGATGTCAAAAACTGATGATGTTACTAGTTTCCTCTTGAAGATCACCCATATTCGTGATCTACTTGCAACTGTTGGGGAAAAGGTTCTTTATACTTAACTCGTGAATGTAGCATTGAATGGTTTCCCAAAGGCTTGGGATCCGTTTGTCAAGGGGTTTGTAGCTCGGGAAAATCTTCCAAATTGGCAGAGGATTTCAGATGATTGCATCCAGGAAGAGTCTCGAGAGGAGTCTAAAGTATGCAAGCAAGAAATTGAGGAGGAAGAGAACATAGCTCTAGTTAGTCAAACCAAGAAGGGAAAAAGAAAAGGTTCCAAGGACTTTATTAAAATCAAGTGTTTCATTCGCCACAAGAATGGTCACTATGCATCTCAATGTCCGGAGAAGAAGAAGAAGGGGAAAGAGAAGATGCAGACAACAACATCAACAGAGACACAGATTGATGAGTTTGCAACAAAGTTTGAGAACAACTTCTCACTAGTCTCCTTCCTTTCCACTAGCATCGAAAAAAGGAGTGCTTGGTACTTGGATAGTGGTGCATCATCTCACATTATTGAAACACGTGAGCTTTTCAGCAATCTAATGGAGAAGGACTTAGGCACCCATGTGGAGTTTGGTGACGATACCAATTATGTAGTGAAGGGGGTGGGAACTATTTGGTTCCAACTTGAGTCAGGAGGTTCATTGGAGGCCCAAGATGTGCTTTCGGTACCATAGTTGAAGAAGAATTTGCTCTAATTATCAGTTTTGGAGGACACATGGGTTTTTCCATCACAATCAAGAAAGGGCAAGTACTCATTCGTCTAGAGGGATCTAGAATAGAGAGGGAAAGTTATACTGGTTGTAGGGAAATCCCGTGAGTGAACCAATGCCAATAATAGAGGAAGTGGACCAAGAGTCTCTAAAGTATGAGCAACGATTAACAACTTCTGGTTCTGGGAGATAGACTTCGGGAAGAAGACTCATTTTAGTATGAATTGACATTAAAGGATGCTCAAGAAGAAGTTGAGGCTCCTAGGAGCACATTTCAAGGGAGTAGGCCTCTGAAGAATCATATGGCACTCATGAGTATCACCATTGATGTTGGGCTTTCCAGTTTTTAGGAAGCAACAAATCAATAGGTATGGCAAGATGTTATGGTGCAGGATATTGTACCAGGATCGAAGGGACAACTAGTTATAGAACTGTCTCTTCTAGAAGAACCTTCCTCGCTAAGAGGGAGTGTTGATGTTTTTAGCATTGGACAAGTACTTCCAAATTCGTTTTGTGTCTAATATGTGGAAGGCATTATTAATGTCTCTCAAGACTTAGGAGATCCACTTTAATAAAGTGAATGTAACTTTATAATTAATGGAGTTTAATTTAAGTCAAAATTTACCTAAGTATTTGGCATTGGTGAGTTAAACTTAATCCTATCCATCACATCATAAAGTGAAGGTGAGATCTAATCTTAACCGTTGATCACTTTGGAGATATAGGGATTTGGATTTAGGGTAAACTCAAGATTATAAAAGGCATCCAAGGGAGAGGAGAAGACACACAAGATACACACAGAGAGATTGAGATAGTGAGATCTCATTGATTGGGTGAAGAAGGAATTTCATCCAAGTGTGGAGAAGGGTGAAGAAGGACTTTCATCCAACTGTGGGAAGAAGAAGGAAGATTTTCTTATTTCTAGTCTAAACTAAGGAGAGAAAGCAATAATTCGGGAAGCAGTAGGGTGGTCGTACCAGCCAAGGTAGAAAAGTAGACTTTCGCAGGGACGTCGTATAAACCGTATAGATAGGTCGTATGGACAGGCCATATAATCACACATGCTTGTTGTAAGGATCCATACAATCGTACAAATTAGGCTATACGTAAATCTGTATGGTCATACAGAAAGATCGTATGAATCCATATAACCACATGATTTGTATAGTCCATACAGGTGGATTTCCATGACATTAAAATAGAGGAATTTTCTAGGTTTTTGCTACATATTTCTAGGGCATATTTGCAGAAGAAGTATTTTCTTTTGAGGGCAGATTTTGACAAGTTTGTTGTGTATTTTTATCAGGGCCATTTTCCAAGTAAGGGATCCCTTGCAAGCTTGGAATAGTTTAATGAAAAGCTTACTTTGAAGGGAGAAAAATTGTGCATGTGTTATTCATATGTTTCGTACATTGCTTTTGTTATTTATTTGTCTTAATAGATGTCAGAAGTATAAAATAATCAATGAGCTGAAAATTAATTTTTAAGCAAGGAAAATCACTAGGAATTGTTTTATCTAGTGTTTGGGTTAGAAAATTAACAATAAGGATATGGGGATCTTTGGCAACTCAATTGGTCAAATCTAATGCCAACAAATCAAACATGACGAGTACGTGACTAAAATATTTAAACATGAAAGCGTAACCATGAAACATGTATTCGTACTCGTATCCATCCCCGAAAAGAGAATGGAGTGGATAGAGTAGGGCTAGTGTCCCACGATGGGTGGAGCAGAGGGATTAGAAATAAGGATTGGGAAAACCAATAACAGAGAGAATTAATAGTTCCACCTACCCAGGCTAATCACTAAGAATTAATCAATAGCTCTACTTACTCCAAGTCACGTCCTCCCCTCCCCATACATTGTTGTTGTAAGTATGTGTTTTGTATAGATTCTAATCTATGCACAATATCATATGCCCACGCCTTGTCACTCAACTATTCCTAGGTTCTTGGTTTAGATTTCAATATAAAAAAATTATTTTGTTCTAACAACTTCAGTATTTTTCATCTTTGTCATGCTTAATATTGCTTCTAGGATTCTATCAATAGGAGACTATTCGCATAAAATATTTTTTGATTATTTTTTTCATTCTTTAGTCAGCCACTTGCTATTTTATAGGAGTAGGAATACCTAGGTAGTCACCAATAACTTCATTTTTGAGAAATAATGAATGGTTTTCGTGGAACTAGATGATGTAGCACATTTGAATATTATCAGTTGATTTTGAATGTTACGAGTCAATATAGAGTACTTTGGATGATTTATATTTCAAATAGAAGTTTATTAGAGAGCTAAAAAACATAGGTGAATTATAAATAAATAAAAGCAAAGTAGAATATGAAATGAACTATGCATTTGCTTATGAGGATCAACTGACTTTGTTGCAATCCCATTAAGTTATGTTGTTAATCCTCAGAAATCCTATTGCATTTGAAGCTATTACAAAGAAATTGGTTAGAATGCCAACAACTGCAAATTCTTATTGCCCACAAACTATAGATATCCTCTTATTGGATTATAGCTATAATTGTAGCTCATAGAATATTCATAATTTGCAAAATTAACAGAATAATTCTTTGAGTTAATTTGCAAAGTTAATAGAATATTATATAGAAAAAATCCAATGAAAGTGGAAACATATTAATTTCAAGCTATGTTGCAATAGGTCCTCTATCAAATATATTTGATGCAACCAAAGAGTTTGAAGTCATTCATCTATGACACGTCTCCCAAATTTAGAATGAATAATCAACTTAACACTCATTATCAAACAATTCTATGATTTTTCTAGAAAAAAAGCATCATACTAGTTTATATGTAGTTTTATTTCAAAAATTATTTATCATATTTATTCACTCATATTCATGCATATAATTAATTAAAAGTCAATAAAATAACTTTGTGCATTGTTGGCATATAAGGGATGATTTCAATTTATTTAAAAATGCAACACACATTTATAGATTCATATTAATGCATATTATAGGCAATTAAAAATCTTTAATTGAGTGTGCCTTATTAGTTTCAAATATGATATGATTACGATTACAAATATTGATTGATTTAAGTAAACAAATTTATGAAAAAAATTGTATTGAGAAATCAAATATCTTAAATAGTTCAAAAAGTTCAAATGATTCTAATTTTGAATCGCTATTTCAAAATTTAAATTTCATTTTTATACACAAGTATTAATGCATATAAGTAAATAAAAATCAACAAATAACTTTGTGTATGGCTTAAATGAGATTATTTTAATTACACATAATTTACTTAGCAAAACATTTTTTTTAAATATACAATAGAAAAAAAATTGTGCAGTGCAACAGAGTCAATGCAAAAGCAATTTTAAACAATAATAAAAATTTATATTAATATAACTATCAATTCTCATATATTTCAAAAAAAATATAAATTCGTACAAATTGATTCATCAAAAAGTATTTCCAAGTTGTACTGAAAAATTGGAATGTTCTTGTGATCAAATTTCCAAAGAAAAAAAACTTCATCTACTATAATGAAGTTGTTGTTCTATTGAACATTCTAATGTACTCACATTTATCTTTGATACGATGAAGTGTTTTAAGAAACGGGAATAAAACTTGCATAAGCCAAGTATCGTGCTCTTGTCTTGTATAGGCCTTTAGAAAGATATGGTTTGATCGATATCCGACAACTTGAGAAGTGGGATTTGATGTATCTATTAGTAATACATTTGATTCGCCATATTTATCTCCATACTGGTACCACACATCGCTCAACTTTTTCTCATAATATTGTATTGTGCTCCCTGCTTTGAATTTTGTTTGCAAATGACATTGGGACCTATCTCATGTGAATTCAAAGTCCCTTGTATCAATATCTAATTTTTCAAGTACGTGTCGGATGTACTTGTCAGTGACATTTAATTTCCATATTGCAACATCATAATTTTGTAAGCATTATTTTAATAATTTTGACTAAAAAGGCCTAAAAAATAGGACCTGACACCAAATTCCCAATCCGGTCTTCTTTGAATATGACAATTTAGTTCATCTCTAGTGTATGATGAGAAAAACACTCCTTCCATTTCAAAATCAACATCTTTTGACTAGTATTGATTCCCATCTGCACTGCAACCACATATATCAAATTAACATAGCTCCACTTCATTACTAAAGGACATCAAAACATGATATTTAAAAGCATATTAAAAAAGCATGTAATTCCTATCAATTATCAATTTTTTTCATTTGTATCCAAAGGGAGTTCTACAAGGTGTTAAATGGCAATTAAGAAATATAATTACAGTGGCCCGATTCTAGTGAATAAACTAATGATATGTTAACATATACATCAATCTAAAACTTGTATTCTATTTTTATGGAATAAGTAAGACCTACATGCACACATTAAACAACCATTCAAATATTGATTTTATTATTTATAATAATTAGTGAATTGCAATTGAAAAATATAATTACAATGGCACAATTCAAACAATCAAACTAAATAGTTTTTAGATGGTTGTTGCACAATCTTCAGAAGAAAATCTAACTTATGTTAGCTTTCATTCTAACCACATTGTCATCATAACTAACGCATGTTACCTTTCATATAGTAAATTTCCTTCTAGCACCATATAATTAATTACAAAGGCCCAATTGAAATAATAAAATTAATATGTTATTTTCCATAAACAAACTAATGATATGGTGAAATAAGAAAATTTTATCAGAACACATTTAACCATCCTTCAAACCACTAATTTTTAAGAGATATAATTATCAATTAAACCAAAAATGAAAAAATTAGTTGCAATGGTCCATTCAAACAAACATAACATTTATGCAATAATCTCTACATCCACCATAATGCATTATATAGCCATTCAAATTAATAACCTTTATTAACACAATATCTCTATAAAAAGAAACAAAATAAAAATATTTTAATTTCTAATAATGACACAACAAATCACCAATCTTTATATTAGCATTATGAAATACAAGTCATCGTAAATTGAAAAATGCTACAAATATAGTAATGACAAACAATTTATCACTGAAAAATTCCTCAAAGTAACTCGCACATCTGTCTTTTTGTCATACATATAATGACGGACAATATATCCCTGAAAATCCTTCAAAGTAACTCACATCTGTTTTTTTGTCATACATATAATGGCGAACAATTTATCACTGAAAATCCTTCAAAGTAACTCGCACATATGTTTCTTTGTTGAATTTATTCAACATTCTCCATAGCTCTTTAATCAACCATTTATCCCCTTGTTTATTTCCAATGAATGGAGTGGAAAGAATCACATTTTGTTTGGGATTTTCTTTAACTCTTTCAAATGAACAATCCACTATAACAGTGTTAGTTGCATCATATTACGGATACATTTCCCACACCTTTTGCAATGATTTAGTGTATATTTTTTGTTGGATTGTCAATGGCCTTATTTCCTTTTTGTGGTTTGCAATCAGAACTAGTCCACATAAACACAAGTTTATCTTGTGATGTTTCTGAAACCATTTTTTTAGAACTATTAACGTGTATAGCTTCGAAACTGTCGTCCAAATTGCAATGTAAAGAGATTCATTCTGGAAACACATTTCAAGAAAAAAAATTGCATGTGGATGAAACCATATTTGTTTTTTATCTATTGTGTAATTTGCAGTCCTTCCCATTATCTCAACATGTTCTTTTGCAGTGTCATCATCAATGATCTGATAAAAAATGTCCTTTAATTAAAAAATAAATATTTTTTTCCAGTTATTTTGGCTGCAACGCAATAACAAATAATATAGTCAAACTATTGTATTCATGTTGCAAAAAACATTAATAAAAAATTGTTGAAAAAATACACTCACCTTGAATACTTTATATACTTTTTACAAATAGGTCATTATTTTGTTGCATTATCTACATAGAACCTGGAATAGAAAATGTTAAACCTTCAATGAAATTCCAATCCTAATACTTGTTTGGATCATTCTTTATAACATATCACATTTATTGCTTATTTAATAATGAAAGAAAACATTTTCAATGCCACTTTTAAAGACAAATGCATGTATACATCTTTAACATTTTGTTAAATGTTATTTTTGATCTTTTTATTTGTCCTCCTAATAAAAATTTAAAATGATACAATTCTTACAAGGATAAATTTTTAAAAAACAAGAAGAGAAACAACAAGACAAGTTAGAAATACTTGAAATCATATTATGTTCATGATTATGACCTTGCACCTTGTCGTTGTCTATGTTATCCTTATTTGTCACTATATTAAACATAAAAATGTTTTTAATTATTAAAATGAATAATACTCATTAAACAACAAAGAAATTGCAAGTTGACAAGTTATAAGTATTTAGATTTGTTCTTGATTATAGCATTGTTACACAAACTTCATGTTATTATCATTGTTCTTTCCTTGTCTTCAATTGTCTTAGAATTTCCAATCTTCCTTTTCTTTAATTTGTCATTGGCAATTAAGAATTGTCTTTTTGAGCGCACACAATCAATTAATGGAGTTTTGAAGAAGACCTTATTTGCATTATTTAATTGACAACATATGCGAATCACAATACTGGGTTCAATTGCTGGATCCAAGAATCGAGCATTGCGTTCTTTATACTTGTTCTTTGCCTCCACAGATACACTATACTTGGGATTTGTTAAAATTTATTTGGCTGCTTGAATAGTATGTTGACCATCAACTATCCAAAAGTTGACATTCTTAGCATTTATATCTGTCTCATTTACTGTTTTCACTGGGTTTACTAGTGTCTCAGACTCATTGATATCAAATGGAATCAAGAGAGCATCAGGCAATGATGTTTGAAATCTTTCTAAGAATGATTTCACCAACACTTGAACATTTAATTCATCTTGTGATCTCAATTTAAACACTTTCGGTGCTTCTATGCATCTTTAAACATCTACCTTTCTGCTTAAGGAGCTTGAAAATAAAAACCATTGTTTGAAGTCTTCATGAATTTCATCACTTGTCTACAAGCTTCACTGTCTCATATTGAAATTTTTTACTTTTTTGAAATTGTGTAGTAGGTGCAAAATCACTTGCTGCAATGCTTTCTTTCAATTCTTTTAAATATAATCTTTTAATTGAGCGTCAAGCTTATCATCTGGTATTTTATCGGGTAATTTACCTCTTTGATGCAAATAAAGAAGCATAGATGATGTTTTCATACTTTTGACATTGCGATATTTTAGAACTGTAGTGATATGTTCTAAAAGATCTGTGCACCTCTTTAACCCAGATTTATTGAAGCTCTCATAACTATCCAACTTAAACATTGAATCTTTTATTGTGTTTGGAAAATCCTTACTTGAAGCTTCAATCAAATCTGGTCTAAATTTTGTATACGCCACTCGACAAGAAACTAATTTTACTGCATTTTCTCTAATAACCTCCATCTGAAGGACAGCGTCTATTTCACCATGAGCATAGCAATTAAAAATTATCCTGAATATATCTGGATCTCTTTTACCTATGTATCCAAATAGATACATATCGGGGAACATATTTGGAGGAGTTTCTATCTGAACATACCAATCTCCCACAAACTCATATTCATTGGATGTATTGTACTTTCTAATCATTTGAAAATTAGAAGTAGAAATTGGTGTTGCCATTGTAATTTGAGATGAATGAAGTCTTTTTTGTTTCATGGATGATGGATGTAGCATTTCACTTGTTTTAGAACTGAGTGATTCTGAAATTGTAATTTGAGATGAATGAAGTCTTTTTTGTTTCATGGATGATGGATGTAGCATTTCACTTGTTTTAGAACTGAGTGATTCTGAAAACAAGAAAAATAAATTATTAGCATAAATCAAAGTGAAGATATAATTTCGAATATTAATCATATAATTTTCTATTAAAATTTGAACAAACCTTCTAGTTTAACAATTTCAAAAGGAGAATAAGTAATATAAAACTACCATACCATTTTGAGGAGGCATTGATTGTGTATCACTTGCTTTTCTTTTTTTCTTGGAGGCTTTAGTTGGAATTTCATATGCACCAAATTCAATAGTTTATGGAAACAATAGTAGAAAACTGTCTATAATTCAAAATGGTTGGAAAAAACATGAAATATCAAACATTATTAAACAACCATATAATACATCATTTTCATTCACATGCTCAAGAACAATTTAGTTCTTGTGTTATGGAAGCTAACATTATTAAACTACCATAAAATACATTATTTTTATTCACGTGCACAAGAACAAGGAAGTTTATGTGTAATGTAAACTTATTACTCACGTAATGATATATCAAACTTCATCCAATCTCAAATAGCATAATAAAATATGGTATAATTATTTTGTAAATGAATATGAACTAGATATGAAAATGCCATACGGAAGCTAACATTATTAAACTACCATATAATAATACATTATTTTTATTCCCATGCACAAGAACAAGGAAGTTTATGTGTAATGTAAAATTATTACCCACATAATGATATATCAAACTTTATCCAATCTCAAATAGCATACTAAAATATGGTATAATTATTTTGTAAACGAATATGAACTAGATATGAAAATGCCATATGGAAGCTAACATTATTAAACTACCATATAATACATTATTTTTATTCACATGCACAAAAGAACAAGGAAATTTATGTGTAATGTAAACTTATTACCCACATAATGATATACCAAACTTCATCCAATCTCAAATAGCATACTAAAATATGGTATAATTATTTTGTAAATGAATTGAACTAGATATGAAAATGCCATACCAACTCCAGGAGACTTGTGTTGTGTCATAGTTGTACTCATTTTTTTCCTTGATGCTTTCTTTGAAATTTCACTTGCATCATGGTTTTTAACATCTAAAAATATTTGTAGAAAATATTACAATATTTTCCTAAGAATTAAAAAACATCAATTAAAAAGTATTATGAAATCATATATTATAACTTATCATCTCATACATATGAACAATAGCAAGGAAGCTCTAACCATATGAAGTTTCTTTGTTCTTGGATGCTTCCTTTGAAATTTCACTCACTTCAGACTCCATCGTTTCTGAAAAATAAATGAAAAAATCCATTACCGTAATTTCAAATTATTGAAGTAAACATGAATTTAAAAATATTATATTTGCTTGCATCAATCTATTTGTAACTAAATTTCAAAGAACAATTGTAGTGCTCACGATAATAGCAAATCATGGTGATCATTATAAGAAGGCACATCTAGATCTTTTATTATATTCTTTTAACTTTGACTGTAGGAAAGCTAAAAGCTAAACACAAGCACATTGCCAACAACAACATTGCATCGTGTGGTATCCTTCGTATTATAGATTTTGTTCTAACGCAACCATATTATCCTCAAATACATTGCACCATGAAGGAAATCATAGCCTTCCATCGAACACTCTAACACAACCACGTTGTCTTTGAATGCATTGCACCATGAAGGAAATCTAACTTAGGTTAGCTTTCCTTCTAAGAACATTACATAATGAATTAAAGCTAACATATGTTAGCATTCTTATGTTAGTTTTCCATCTGACACAACCATATTGTCGTCAAATTCATTGCACCATGAATGAAATCTTACTCGAGTTAGTTTTCCTTCTAACAACATTGCACTGTGAATAAAAAGAAATTCGTGTTAGCCTTCATATGTTAGTTTTCCATCTAACTCAACCACATTGTCATCAAATGCATTTCACCATTAAGGAAATCTGACTTGAGTTATCTTTCCTTCCAATAGTGTTGCACGGGGAATGAAAGCTAATGCGTGTTAATGTTAATATGTTAACTTCCATCTAACACAACCACATTGTCATGACATGCATTGCACCAAGAAGTAAATATAACTCGAGTTAGTTTTCCTTCTAACAACATTACAAAATGAATGAAAGATAACACATGTTAGCTTTCCATCTAACACAAACACATTGTCATCAAATACATTGTACCATTAACAAAATCAAACTTAAGTAATTGGCTTTCCTTCAAACAACATTACATAATAAAAGAAAGCTAATGCATGTTAGCCTTCATAGGATAGCTTTCCATCTAACACAACCACATTGTCATCAAATACGTTGCACTATGAAGGAAATATGACTCGGGTTAACTTTCCTTCTAACAACATTGCACAATGAATACAAGGTAACGCGTGTTAGCCTTCATATGTTATCTTTCCATCTAACACGACCACATTGTCATCAAATAAATTGCACCATGAAGGAAATCTAACTCATGTTAGCTTTCATTCTAACAACATTGCATGGTGAAAGAAAAATACCACATGTTAGCCTACATTTGTTAGCTTTCCATCTAACACAACAACATTGTCAGCAAATTCATTCCACCATGAAGGAAATATGACTTAGGTTAGTTTTCATTCTAACAACATTGCACTACAAATGCATGTTAGCTTTCATTTGTCAATTTCCATCTAACACAACCACATTGACATCAAATACATTGCACCTTGAAGGAAATGCGACTCAAGTTAGCTTTACTTCAAATGACATTGCATTGTGAATGAAAGATAACGCATGTTGGCCTTCATTTGTTAGCTTTCCATCTAACAAAACCACATTGTCATGAAATGCATTGCACCATGAAGAAAATCTAATGCAAGTTAGCGTTTCTTCTAACAACATTGCATGGAGAATTAAAGCTATAGCATGTTAACATTTTTATGTTAGTTTTCCATCTAACACAACTACGTTGTCATCAAATGCATTGCACCATGAAGGAAATCTAACTCGGGTTAGCATTCATTCTAACAACATTACACGGTGAATGAAAGATAACACGTGTTAGCCTTCATATGTTAGCTTTCCATCTAACACGTCCACATTCTCATCAAATACATTGCACCATAAAGGAAATCTGACTCAAGTTAGATTTCCTTCTAACAACATTACACAGTGAAAGAGAGCTAACACCTGTTAGCCTACATTTGTTAGCTTTCTATCTAACATCACAACATTGTCGACAAAGTCATTGCACCATGGAGGAAATCCGACTTGGGGTAGATTTCATTCTAATAACATTGCACTATGAATGAAAGCTAGCACATGTTAGCCTTCATTTGTTAGCATTCCATCTAACACAACCACATTGTCATCAAATATATTGCACCACGAAGGAAATCTGACTCGAGTTAGCTTTCCTTCCAATAGCATTGCATGGTGAATGAAAGTTAATGAGTGTTATCCTTCATTTGTTAGCTTTCCATCTAATTCACAACTACATTACCATCAAATACATTGAACCATGAAGAAAATCTAACTCGGGTTAACTTTCCTTCCAACAACATTGCACGATGAATGAAAGGTAATGCATGTTAGCCTTCATATAATAGACTTCCATCTAACACAACCACATTGTCTTTAAATGCATTGCACCATGAAGGAAATCTAACTTAGGTTAGCTTTACTTCTAAAAAACATTGCATAATGAATTAAATCTAATGTGTGTTAACATTCTTTCCTTCTAACAACATCGCACTCTAAATAAAAGGTAATTCGTGTTAGCCTTCATATGTTAGCATTCCATCTAACAGAACTACATTGTTATCAAATGCATTGCAGCATGAAGGAAATCTAACAAAAGTTGGTTTTCCTTCCAATAGCGTTGCAAGGGGAATGAAAGCTAACGCGTGTTAGCGTTAATATGTTAGTTTTCCATCTAACACAACCACATTGTCAAGACATGCATTGCACCATGAAGTAAATCTAACTCCAGTTAACTTTCCTTCTAACAACATTGCACAGTGTTGATGAAAGATAACATGTGTTAGCTTTCCATCTAACACAAACACATTGTCATCAAATACATTGTACCATGAAGGAAATCAAACTCAAGTATTTGGCTTTCCTTCTAACAACATTGCACGGTAAAAGAAAGCTAATGTGTGTTAACCTTCATATGATAGGTTTTTATCTAACACAACCACATTGTCATCAAATAAGTTGCACCGTGAAGGAAATCTGACTTGGGTTAACTTTCTTTCTAACAACATTGCACGATGAATCAAAGCTAACACGTGGTAGCCTTTATATGTTAGCTTTCCATCTAACACAACTACATTGTCATCAAATACATTGCACCATCAAAGAAATCTGACTCAAATTAGCTTTCATTCTAACAACAATGCATAGTGAAAGAAAGCTACCATGTGTTAGCCTTTATTTGTTAGCTTTCCATCTAACACATGAACATTGCCAACAAATTCATTACTCCATCAAGGAAATCCGACTTGGTTAGCCTTCATTCTAACAACATTACACTATGAATGAAAGCTAACACATGTTACCCTTCATATGATAGCTTTCCATCTAACACAACCCAATTGTCATCAATTATGTTACACCACGAAGGAAATCGGACTCGAGTTAGCTTTCATTCCAACAACATTGCATGGTGAATGAAAGCTAACAAGTGTTAGCCTTCATATATCAAAATTTCATCTAACACAACCACATTGTCATCAAATACATTGCACCATGAAGAAAATACAACTCGAGTTAGCTTTCCTTCTAACAACATTGCACGGTGAATAAAAGGTAACGCGTGTTAGCCTTCATATATAAGCCTTCCATCTAACACAACCACATTGTCGTCAAATCTATTGCACCGTAATGAAATATGATGCGAGTTAGCTTTCTTATGTTAGCTTTATATCTAACACAACCAAATTGTCCTCAAATACATTGCACCAAGAAGGGAATTTGACTCGGGCTAGCTTTCATTCCAACAACATTGCACGGCAAATGAAAAATAACGTGTGTTAGCCTTCATATGTTAATTTTCCATCTAACACAATAACAATGTCATCAAATGCATTGCACCATGAAGGAAATCTAATTGGAGTTAGTTTTCCTTCCAATAGCGTTGCATGGTGAATGAAAGCTAACGAGTGTTAGCCTTCATATGTTAGTTTTCCATCTAACACAACCACATTGTCAACAAATATATTACACCATGAAGAAAATATAGCTCAGGTGAGCTTTCATTCTAACAACAATGCATGGTGAAGGAGAAGGGTAACATGTGTTAGCCTTCATATATCATCCTCCCATCTAACACAACCACATTGTCGTCAAATCTATTGCATTATAATGAAATCTGACTCGAGCTAACTTTCCTTACAACACCTTCATTTGTTAGTTTTCTATCTAACACCACAACATGTGTTACCCTTCATTTGTTAGCTTTCCATCTAACACCACAACATTGTCAGCAAATTCATTGCACCATGAAGGAAATCTGACTTGGATTAGCTTTCATTCTAACAACATTGCACTATGACTAAAAGCTAACACGTTTTACCCTTCATTTGTTAGCCTTCCATGTAACACAACCACATTGTCATCAAATACATTGCACCACGAAGTAAAACTGACTTGAGTTAGCTTTCCTCCCAACAACATTGCATAGTGAATGAAAGTTAAGGAGTGTTAGACTTCATATATCAGCCTTCCATCTAACACAACCACATTGTCATCAAATATATTGAACCATTAAGAAAATCTAACTCGAGTTAGCTTAGATTTCCTTCTAACAACATTGCACCGTGAATGAAAGCTAACACGTGTTAGCCTTCATATATGAGCCTTCCATCTAACACAACCACATTGTCGTCAAATCTATTGCACCATAATGAAATCTCGCTTGAGTTAGCTTTCCTTACAACACCTTCATTTGTTAGCTTTCCATCTAACACCACAACATTTGTTATCCTTCATTTGTTAGCTTTCCATCTAACACCACAACATTTGTTATCCTTCATTTGTTAGCTTTCCATCTAACACTACAACATTGTCGTCAAATTCACTGCACCATGAAGGAAATCCGACTTGGGTTAGCTTTCATTCTAACAAAATTGCACTATGACGGAAAGCTAATAAGTTTTAGCCTTCATTTGTTAGCTTTCCATCTAACACCACAACATTGTCGGCAAATTCATTGCACCATGAAGGAAATCCGACTTGGGTCAGCTTTCATTATAACAGCATTGCACTATGACTAAAAACTAACACATTTTAGCCTTCATTTGTTAGTCTTCCATCTAACACAACCACATTGTCATCAAATACATTGCACCACGACGGAAATATGGCTCGAGTTAGCTTTCCTTCTAACAACATTGCACGGTGAATGAAAGGTAACGCGTGTTAGCCTTTATATAACAGTCTTCCATCTAACAAAACCACATTTTCATCAAATCTATTGCACCATGAAGAAAATCTAACTCCGGTTAGCTTTCCTTACAACACCATTATTTGTTAGCTTTCCATATAACACCACAACATTTGTTAGCCTTCATTTGTTAGCTTTTCATCTAATACCACAACATTGTCGGCAAATTCATTGCACCATGAAGGAAATATGACTTGGGTTAGCTTTCATTCTAACAACATTGCACTATGATTGAAAGTTAACATGTTTTAGCCTTTATTTATTAGTTTTCCATCTAACACAACCACATTGTCATCAAATACATTGCATCACAAAGGAAATCTGACTCGAGTTAGCTTTTCTCCCAACAACATTACATGGTGAATGAAAGCTAACGAGTGTTAGCCTTAAAATATCAGCCTTCCATCTAACACAACCACATTTTCATTAAATACATTGCACCGTGAAGAAAATATTACTCGAGTTAGTTTTCTTTCTAACAACATTGCACCGTGAATGAAGGTTAACGCGTGTTAGCCTTCATATATCAGCCTTCCATCTAACACAACTACATTGTCATCAAATCTATTGCACCATAATGAAATCTGACTCGAGTTAGCTTTCCTTCCAACACCTTCCTTTGTTAGCTTTCCATCTAACACCACAACATTTGTTAGCCTTCATTTGTTAGCTTTCCATCTAACACCACAACATTGTTGGCAATTTCATTACACCATGAAGGAAATCCAACTTGGCTTAGCTTTCATTCTAACAACATTGCACTATGACTGAAAGCTAACACGTTTTACCCTTCATTTGTTAGTTTTCCATCTAACACAACCACATTGTCATCAAATACATTGCACCACGAAGGAAATCTGACTCGAGTTAGCATTCCTCCCAACAACATTGCATAGTGAATGAAAATTAAGAAGTATTAGCCTTCATATATCAGCCTTTCATCTAACACAACCACATTGTCATCAAATACATTGCACCATTAAGAAAATCTAACTCAAGTTAGATTTCCTTCTAACAACATTGCACCGTGAATGAAGGCTAACGCATGTTAGCCATTATATATCAGTCTTCCATCAAACACAACCACATTGTCGTCAAATCTATTGCACCATAATGAAATCTGACTCGAGTTAGCTTTCCTTACAACACCTTCATTTGTTAGATTTCCATCTAACACCACAACATTTATTACCCTTCATTTGTTAGCTTTCCATCTAACACCACAACATTGTCGTCAAATTCATTGCACCATGAAGGAAATCCGACTTGGGTTAGCTTTCATTCTAACAACATTGCACTATGACGGAAAGCTAATAAGTTTTAGCCTTCATTTGTTAGCTTTTCATCTAACACAACAACATTGTCGGCAAATTCATTGCACCATGAATGAAATCTGACTTGGGTCAGCTTTCATTATAACAGCATTGCACTATGACTGAAAACTAACACATTTTAGCCTTCATTTGTTAGTCTTCCATCTAACACAACCACATTGTCATCAAATACATTGCACCACGACGGAAATATGACTGAAGTTAGCTTTCCTTCTAACAACATTGTAGGGTGAATGAAAGGTAACTCGTGTTAACCTTCATATAACAGTCTTCCATCTAACAAAACCACATTTTTCGTCAAATCTATTGCACCATGAAGAAAATCTAACTCCGGTTAGCTTTCCTTACAACACCTTCATTTGTTAGTTTTCCATATAACACCACAACATTTGTTAGCCTTCATTTGTTGGCTTTTCATCTAACACCACAACATTGTCGGCAAATTCATTGCACCATGAAGGAAATCTGACTTGGGTTAGCTTTCATTCTAACAGCATTGCACTATGACTGAAAGCTAACACATTTTAGCCTTTATTTGTTAGCTTTCCATCTAACACAACCACATTGTCATCTAATACATTGCATCACGAAGGAAATCTGACTCGAGTTAGCTTTCCTCCCAATAACACTGCATGGTGAATGAAAGCTAACGAGTGTTAGCCTTAAAATATTAGTCTTCCATCTAACACAACCACATTGTCATTAAATATATTGCACCGTGAAGAATATCTAACTCGAGTTACCTTTCCTTCTAACAACATTGCACCGTGAATGAAGGCTAACGCATGTTAGCCTTCATATATCAGTCTTCCATCTAACACAACCACATTGTCATCAAATCTATTGCACCATAATGAAATCTTACTCGAGTTAGCTTTCCTTCCAACACCATCATTTGTTACCTTTCCATCTAACACCACAACATTTGTTACCCTTCATTTGTTAGCCTTCCATCTAACACAACCACATTGTCATCAAATACATTGCACCACGAAGGAAATATGACTCGAGTTAGCTTTCCTTCCAACAACATTGCATGGTGAATGAAAGCTAACAAGTGTTACCCTTCATATATCATCTTTCCATCTAACACAACCACATTGTCATTAAATACATTGCACCATGAAAAAAATCTAACTCAAGTTAGATTTCCTTCTAACAACATTACACCGTGAAAGAATGCTAACGCGTGTTATCCTTCATATACCGGCCTTCAATCTAACAAAACCACGTTGTCGTCAAATCTATTGCACCATAATGAAATCAGACTCGAGTTAGCTTTCCTTACAAAACCTTCATTTGTTAGCTTTCCATCTAACACCACAACAATTGTTACCCTTCATTTGTTATCTGTTCATCTAACACCACAAAATTGTCGTCAAATTCATTGCACCATGAAGAAAATCTGACTTGGGTTATCTTTCATTATAACAACATTGCATGATGACTGAAAGCTAACATGTTTTAGCCTTCATTTGTTAGATTTCCATCTAACACCACAACATTGTCGGCAAATTCATTGCACCATGAAGGAAATTTGACTTGAGTTAGCTTTCATTCTAACAGCATTGCACTGTGACTGAAAGCTAACACGTTTTAGCCTCCATTTGTTAGCCTTCCATCTAACACAACCATATTGTCATCAAATACATTGACCACGAATGAAATCTGACTCGAGTTAGCTTTCCTTCCAATAATATTGCATGGTGAATGAAAGTTAACGAGAGCTAGCCTTCATATATCAGTCTTCCATCTAACACAACCACATTGTCATCAAATACATTGCACCATGAAGAAAATCTAACTCGAGTTAGTTTTCCTTCTAACAACATTGCACCGTGAATGAAGGCTAATGCATGTTAGCCTTCCATCTGACACAACCACATTGTCAGTAAATACATTGCACCGTGAAGAAAATCTAACTCGAGTTAGCTTTCCTTTTAACAACATTGCACCGTGAATGAAGGCTAACGCGTGTTAGCCTTTATATATCAGTCTTCCATCTAACACAACCACATTGTCGTCAAATCTATTGCACCATAATGAAATCTGACTCGAGTTAGCTTTCCTTCCAACACCTTCATTTGTTAGCTTTCCATCTAACACCACAACATTTCTTATCCTTCATTTCTTACCTTTTCATCTAACACCACAACATTGTCGTCAAATTCATTGCACCATGAACGAAATACGATTTGGGTTAGCTTTCATTCTAACAACATTGCACTATGATTGAAAGCTAACACGTTTTAGCCTCCATTTGTTAGCTTTCATTCTAACAGCATTGCACTATGACCAAAAGCTAACACGTTTTAGCCTTCATTTGTTAGCCTTCCATCTAACACCACAACATTGTCGGCAAATTCATTGCACCAAGAAGGAAATCTGACTTGAGTTAGATTTCATTCTAACAGCATTGCACTATGACTGAAAGCTAACACGTTTTAGCCTCCATTTGTTATCCTTCCATCTAACACAACCACATTATCATCAAATACATTTACAACGAAGGAAATATGACTCGAGTTAGCTTTCCTTCCAACAACATTGCATGGTGAATGAAAGTTAACGATAGTTAGTCTTCATATATCATCCTTCAATCTAACACAACCACATTGTCATCAAATACATTGCACCATGAAGAAAATCTAACTCGAATTAGTTTTCCTTCTAACAACATTGCACTGTGAATGAAGGCTAACGCATGTTAGCCTTCCATCTAACACAACCACATTGTCGTCAAATCTATTGCATCATAATCAAATCCGACTCGAGTTAGCTTTCCCTACAACACCTTCATTTGTTAGTTTTCCATCTAACACCACAACATTTGTTAGCTTTCCATTTAACACAACATTATCGTCAAATTCATTGCACCATGAAGGAAATCCGACTTGGGTTAGCTTTCATTCTAACAAAATTGCACTATGATTGAAATCTAACACGTTTTAGCCTTCATTTGTTAGCTTTTCATCTAACACCACAACATTATCAGCAAATTCATTGCACCATGAAGGAAATCTAACTTGGGTTAGCTTTCATTCTAACAGCATTGCACTATGACTGAAAGCTAACACATTTTAGCCTTTATTTGTTAGCTTTCCATCTAACACAACCACATTGTCATCAAATACATTGCATCACAAAGAAAATCAGACTCGAGTTAGCTTTCCTTTCAACATTACATGGTGAATGAAAGCTAACGAGTGTTAGCCTTAAATCAGCCTTCCATCTAACACAACCACATTGTCATTAAATACATTGCACCGTGAAGAATATCTAACTCGAGTTACCTTTCCTTCTACAACATTGCACCATGAATGAAGGCTAACGCGTGTTAGCCTTCATATATCAGCCTTCCATCTAACACAACCACATTGTCGTCAAATCTATTGCACCATAATGAAATCTGACTCGACTTAGCTTTCCTTACAACACCTTCATTTGTTAGCTTTCCATCTAACACCAAAACATTTGTTACCCTTCATTTATTAGATTTTCATATAACACCACAACATTATCTGCAAATTCATTGCACCATGAAAGAAATCAGACTTGGCATAGCTTTCATTCTAACAATATTGCACTATGACTGAAAGCTAACACGTGTCAGTCTTCATTTGTTAGTTTTCCATCTAACACAACCACATTGTCATCAAATAAATTGCACCACAAAGGAAATCGGACTCGAGTTAGCTTTCCTTCCAACAACATTGCATGGTGAATGAAGGCTAACGCGTGTTAGCCTTCATATATCAACCTTCCATCTAACACAACCACATTGTCGTCAAATCTATTGCACCATAATGAAATCTGACTCGAGTTAGCTTTCCTTACAACACCTTCATTTGCTAGTTTTCCATCTAACACCACAACATTTGTTACCCTTCATTTGTTAGATTTCCATCTAACACCACAACATTGTCATCAAATTCATTGCACCATGAAAGAAATCCGACTTGGGTTAGCTTTAATTCCAGCAACGTTGCACTATGACTGAAAGCTAACATGTTGTAGCCTTCATTTGTTAGCTTTCCATCTAACACCACAACATTGTTGGAAAATTCATTGCACCATGAAGAAAATCCGACTTGGGTTAGCTTTCATTCTAATAGCATTGCACTATGACTGAAAGTTAACATGTTTTAGCCTTCATTTGTTAGCCTTCCATCTAACACAACCACATTGTCATCAAATACATTGCACCACGAAGGAAATCTGACTCAAGTTATCTTTCCTTCCAACAGCATTGCATGGTGAATGAAAGCTAACGAGTTTTAGCCTTCATATATCAGTCTTCCATCTAACACAACCACATTGTCATCAAATACATTGCACCATGAAGAAAATCTAACTCGATTTAGCTTTCCTTCTAACAACAATGCACCGTGAATGAAAGCTGACGCGTGTTAGCCTTCCATCTAACACAACCACATTGTCGTCAAATCTATTGCACCATAATGAAATCTGACTCGAGTTAGATTTCCTTACAACACCTTCATTTGTTAGCTTTCCATCTAACACCACAACATTTGCTACCCTTCATTTATTATCCTTCATTTGTTAGCTTTCCATCTAACACCACAAAATTGTCGTCAAATTCATTGCACCATGAAGGAAATCCGACTTGGGTTAGCTTTCATTCTAACAACATTGCACTATGACTGAAAGCTAACACGTTTTAGCCTTCTTTTGTTAACTTTCCATCTAATACCACAATAGCGTCGGCAAATTCATTGCACCATGAAGAAAATCTAACTTGGGTTAGTTTTCATTCTAACAGCATTGCACTATGACTGAAAGCTAACACGTTTTACCCTTCATTTGTTAGTCTTCCATTTAACACAACCACATTGTCATCAAATACATTGCACCATGTAGGAAATATGACTCAAGTTAGTTTTCCTTCCAACAATATTGCATGGTGAATGAAAGATAACAAGTGTTAGCCTTCATATATCATCCTTCCATCTAACACAACTACATTGTCATTAAATACACTGCACCATGAAAAAAATCTAGCTCGAGTTAGTTTTCCTTCTAACAACATTGCACCGTGAAAGAATGCTAACGCGTGTTAGCCTTCATATATCGGCCTTCCATCTAACAAAACCACATTGTCGTCAAATCTATTGCACCATAATGAAATCCGACTCGAGTTAGCTTTACTTACAACACTTTCATGTATTAGCTTTTCATCTAACACCACAACATTTGTTACCCTTCATTTGTTAACTTTTCATCTAACACCTCAACATTGTCGTCAAATTCATTGCACCATGAAGAAAATCTGACTTGGGTTAGCTTTCATTATAACAACATTGCATGATGACTGAAAGCTAACATTTTTGAGCCTTCATTTGTTAGATTTCCATCTAACACCACGACATTGTCGGCAAATTCATTGCACCAAGAAGGAAATCTTATTTGAGTTAGCTTTCATTCTAATAGCATTGCACTATGACTGAAAACTAACACGTTTTAGTCTCCATTTGTTAGCCTTCCATCTAACACAACCACATTGTCATCAAATACATTGACCACGAATGAAATCTGACTCGAGTTAGATTTCCTTCCGACAACATTGCATGGTGAATGAAAGTTAACGAGAGTTAGCCTTCATATATTAGTTTTCCATCTAACACAACCACATTGTCATCAAATACATTGCACCATGAAGAAAATCTAACTCGAGTTAGTTTTCCTTCTAACAACATTGCACTGTGAATGAAGGCTAACGCATGTTAGCCTTCCATCTAACACAACCACATTGTCGTCAAATCTATTGTACCATAATGAAATCTGACTCAAGTTAGCTTTCCTTACAACACCTTAGTTTGTTAGCTTTCCATCTAACATTGCAACATTTGTTACCCTTCCTAACACCACAACATTGTCATCAAATTCATTGCACCACAAAGGAAATCCGACTTGGGTTAGCTTTCATTCTAACAACATTGCACTATGACTGAAAGCAAACATGTTTTAGCCTCCATTTGTTAGCTTTTCAGCTAGCACAACAACATTGTCGGCAAATTCATTGCACCATGAAGGAAATCTGACTTGGGTTAGCTTTCATTCTAACAACATTGCACTATGACTGAAAGCTAACATGTTTTAGCCTTTGTTTGTTAGCTTTCCATCTAACACAACCACATTGTCATCAAATACAATGCACCACGAAGGAAATCTAACTCAAGTTAGCTTTCCTTCCAACAACATTGCATGGTGAATGAAAGCTAACGAGTGTTAGCCTTAATATATAAGTCTTCCATCTAACACAACCACATTGTCAATAAATACATTGCATCGTGAAGAAAATCTAACTCGAGTTAGCTTTCCTTCTAACAACATTGCACCGTGAATGAAGGGTAACGCGTGTTAGCCTTCATATATCGGTCTTCCATCTAACACAACCACATTGTCGTCAAATCTATTTTACCATAATGAAATCTGACTCGAGTTAGCTTTCCTTGCAACACTTTCATTTGTTAGCTTTCCATCTAACACCACAGCATTTGTAACCCTTTATTTCTTGCCTTTCCATCTAACACCACAACATTGTCGTCAAATTCATTTCACCATGAACGAAATCCGACTTGGGTTAGCTTTCATTCTAACATTGCACTATGATTGAAAGCTAACACATTTTAGCCTTCATTTGTTAGCTTTCCATCTAACACCACAACATTGTCGGCAAATTCATTGCACCATGAAGGAAATCTGACTTGGGTTAGCTTTCATTCTAACAGCATTGCACTATGACCGAAAGCTAACACATTTTAGCCTTCATTTGTTAGCCTTCTATCTAACACCACAACATTGTTGGAAAATTCATTGCACCAAAAAGGAAATCCGACTTGAGTTAGCTTTCATTCTAACAGCATTGCACTATGACTGAAAGCTAACACGTTTTAGCCTCCATTTGTTAGCCTTCCACCTAACACAACCACATTGTCATCAAATACATTGACCACGAAGGAAATCTGACTCGAGTTAGCTTTCCTTCCAACAACATTGCATCGTGAATGAAAGTTAAGGATAGTTAGCCTTCATATATCAGCCTTCCATCTAACACAACCACATTGTCATCAAATACATTGCACCATGAAGAAAATCTAACTCGAGTTAGTTTTCATTTTAACAACATTGCACTGTGAATGAAGGCTAATGCATGTTAGCCTTCCATCTAACACAACCACATTGTCGTCAAATCTATTGCACCATAATGAAATCCGACTCGACTTATCTTTCTTTACAACACCTTCATTTGTTAGCTTTCCATTTAACACCAAAACATTTGTTACCCTTCATTTGTTAGTTTTCTATTGAACACAACATTGTCGTCAAATTCATTGCACCATGAAAGTGTTAGAAAAACAGGATCGCAAAGCAATAACAATAAACAGAAATGCAAATATAATCACACACACATTACAAGAGAGAGACAGATATATCATGGTTCACCCCAACTTGGGCTACGTCCACACTGAATTTTTCAGTCCTTATTATTATTACCGTCCAACAAGGTGAAGGGATACAACCTACAGCACAACCGCTGCACTTCCTCTTCACTGTCTCACAGTCTCTCTCCTGATCTTAGAGATCTTTACAATGCATAAAACCTAATACATCTTACACTAGCCGTATTACAATGTCTTTCTTTTATAGGAGAAATACAATGGGAGAATACCATGGGATACCCAAAAACCATGGGTCCGCAAAATAGCTGGCGAAAACAGCCCCAAAAAAATTTCTCAGGGACGTTGCCCCCGAACCCCCATTTCTCGGGGGCGCTACCCCCAAACCCCCCTTTTCGTAGCATTTCCCCGAACCCCTAAAAATGCAGAATGGGTGTACATTCTTCCGAGGTGCACGGCTAAGACAATATCATCTATGAGACTGGAAGATCTAGCTCCACAACCAACAGAAGGAAATCCGACTTGGGTTAGCTTTCATTCTAACAACATTGCACTATGACTGAAAGCTAACACGTTTTAGCGTTCTTGTGTTAGCTTTCCATTTAACACAGCCACATTGTCATTAAATACATTGCACCACGAAGGAAATCGAACTTGAGTTAGCTTTCCTTCCAACAACATTGCATGGTGAATGAAAGCTAGCAAGTGTTAGCCTTCATATATCAGACTTCCATCTAACACAACCACATTGTCATCAAATACATTGCACCATGAAGAAAATATAACTCGAGTTAGCTTTCCTTCTAACAACATTGCACAGTGAATGAACGGTAATGCGTGTTAGCCTTCCATCTAACACAACCACATTGTCGTCAAATCTATTGCACCATAATGAAATCTGACTCGAGTTAGCTTTCCTTGCAACACCTTCATTTGTTAGTTTTCCATCTAACACCACAACATTTATTACCCTTCATTTCTTACCTTTCCATCTAACACCACAACATTGTCGTCAAATTCATTGCATCATGAATGAAATCCGACTTGGGTTAGCTTTCATTCTAACAACATTGCACTATGATTGAAAGCTAACACGTTTTAGCCTTCATTTGTTAGCTTTCCATCTAACACCACAACATTGTCGGCAAATTCATTGCAACATGAAGGAAATCTGACTTGGGTTAGCTTTCATTCTAATAGCATTGCACTATGACCGAAAGCTAACACGTTTTAGCCTTCATTTGTTAGTCTTCCATCTAACACCACAACATTTTCAGCAAATTCATTGCACCAAGAAGGAAATCCGACATGAGTGAGCTTTCATTCTAACAACATTGCACTATGACTGAAAGCTAACACGTTTTAGCCTCCATTTGTTAGCCTTCCATCTAACACAACCACATTATCATCAAATACATTTACCACGAAGGAAATCTGACTCGAGTTAGCTTTCCTTCCAGCAACATTGCATGGTGAATGAAAGTTAACGATAGTTAGCCTTCATATATCAGCCTTCCATCTAACACAACCATATTGTCATCAAATACATTGCAACATGAAAAAAATCTAACTCGAATTAGTTTTCCTTCTAACAACATTGCACTGTGAATGAAGGCTAACGCATGTTAGCCTTCCATCTAACACAACCACATTGTCGTCAAATCTATTGCACCATAATGAAATCCGACTCGAGTTAGCTTTCCTTACAACACCTTCATTTGTTAGCTTTCCATCTAACACCACAACATTTGTTACCCTTCAATTGTTAGCTTTCCATTTAACACAACATTGTCGTCAAATTCATTGCACCATGAAGGAAATCTGACTTGGGTTAGCTTTCATTCTAACAACATTGCACCATGACTGAAAGCTAACACGCTTTAGCCTTCATTTGTTAGCTTTTCATCTAACACCACAACATTGTCGGCAAATTCATTGCACCATGAAGGAAATCTGACTTGGGTTAGCTTTCATTCTAACAACATTGCACTATCACTGAAAGCTAACATGTTTTAGCCTTTATTTATTAGCTTTCCTTCCAACAACATTGCATGGTGAATGAAAGCTAACGAGTGTTAGCCTTAAAATATCAGCCTTCCATCTAACACAACCACATTGTCATTAAATACATTGCACTGTGAAGAAAATCTAACTCGAGTTAGCTTCCTTCTAACAACATTGCACCATGAATGAAGGCTAACGCGTGTTAGCCTCATATATCATCCTTCCATCTAACACAACCACATTGTCGTCAAATCTATTGCACCATAATGAAATTTGACTCGAGTTAGCTTTTCTTCCAACACCTTCATTTGTTAGCTTTCCATCTAACACCACAACATTGTCGTCAAATTCATTGCAGCACGAAGGAAATCCGACTTGGGTTAGCTTTCATTCTAACAACATTGCACTATGATTGAAAGCTAACACGTTTTAGCCTTCATGTGTTAGCTTTCCATTTAACACCACAACATTGTTGGCAAATTCATTGCATCATGAAGGAAATCTGACTTGGGTTAGCTTTCATTCTAACAACATTGCACTATGACTGAAAGCTAACATGTTTTAGCCTTCATTTGTTAGCCTTCCATCTAACACCACAACATTGTCGGCAAATTCATTGCACCAAGAAGGAAATATGACTTGAGTTAGCTTTCATTCTAACAGCATTGCACTATGAGTGAAAGCTAACAAGTTTTAGCCTCCATTTGTTAGCCTTCCATCTAACACAACTGCATTGTCATCAAATGCATTGACCACAAAGGAAATCTGACTCGAGTTAGCTTTCCTTCCAACAACATTGCATGGTGAATGAAAGTTAACGAGAGTTAGCCTTCATATATCAGCTTTCCATCTAACACAACCACAATGTCATCAAATACATTGCACCATGAAGAAAATCTAACTCGAGTTAGTATTCATTCTAACCACATTGCACCGTGAATGAAGGCTAACTCATGTTAGCCTTCCATCTGACACAACCACATTGTCGTCAAATCTATTGCACCATAATGAAATCTGGCTCGAGTTAGCTTTCCTTACAACACTTTCATTTGTTAGTTTTTCATCTAACACCACAACATTTGTTACCCTTCATTTGTTAGTTTTTCATTTAACACCACAACATTGTCGTCAAATTCATTGCACCATGAAGGAAATCTGACTTGGGTTAGCTTTCATTCTAATAACATTGCGCTATGACTGAAAGCTAACATGTTTTAGCCTTCATTTGTTAGTTTTTCATCTAACACGACAACATTGTCGGCAAATTCATTGCACCACGAAGGAAATCTGACTTGGGTTAGCTTTCATTCTAACAGCATTGCACTATGACTAAAAGCTAACACGTTTTAGCCTTTATTTATTAGTTTTCCATCTAACACAACCACATTGTCATCAAATACATTGCACCACGAAGGAAATCTGACTCGAGTTAGCTTTCCTTCCAACAACATTGCATGGTGAATGAAAGCTAACGAGTGTTAGCCTTAATATATCAGCCTTCCATCTAACACAACCACATTGTCATTAAATACATTGCACCATGAAGAAAATATAACTCGAGTTAGCTTTCCTGCTAACAACATTGCACCGTGAATGAAGGTTAACGCCTGTTAGCCTTCCATCTAACACAACCACATTGTCGTCAAATCTATTGCACCATAATGAAATCTGACTCGAATTAGCTTTCCTTGCAACACCTTTATTTGTTAGCATTCCATCTAACACCACAACATTTGTTACCCTTCATTTGTTAGCTTTCCATCTAACACCACAACATTGTCGTCAAATTCATTGCACCATGAAGGAAATCCGACTTGGCTTAGCTTTGATTCTAACAACATTGCACTATGATTGAAAGCTAACACGTTTTAGACTTCATTTGTTAGCTTTCCATCTAACACCACAGCATTGTCGGCAAATTCATTGCACCATGAAGGAAATCCGACTTGGATTAGCTTTCATTCTAACAGCATTGCACTATGATTGAAAGCTAACACATTTTAGTCTTCATTTGTTAGCCTTCCATCTAACACAACCACATTGTCATCAAATACATTGCACCACGAAGGAAATCTGGCTCGAGTTAGCTTTCCTACCAACAACATTGCATGGTGAATGAAAGCTAACGAGTGTTAGCCTTCATATATCAGCCTTCCATCTAACACAACCACATTGTCATCAAATACATTGCACCATGAAGAAAATCTAACTCTAGTTAGCTTTCCTTCTAACAACATTGCACCGTGAATGAAGGCTAATGCGTTTTAGCCTTCATATATCAACCTTCCATCTAACACAACCACATTGTCGTCAAATCTATTGCACCATAATGAAATCTTGCTCGAGTTAGCTTTCCTTACAACACCTTCATTTATTAGCTTTCCATCTAACACCACAACATTTGTCACCCTTCATTTGTTAGTTTTACATACCCTTCATTTGTTAGTTTTACATCTAACACCACAACATTTGTTACCCTTCATTTGTTAGCTTTCCATCTAAAACCACAACATTGTCGTCAAATTCATTGCACCGTGAAGGAAATCTGACTTGGGTTAGATTTCATTCTAACAACATTGCACTATGACTGAAAGCTAACACATTTTAGCCTTCATTTATTAGTTTTCCATCTAACACCACAACATTGTCGGCAAATTCATTGCACCATGAAGGAAAGCTGACCTGGGTTAGCTTTCATTCTAATAGCATTGCACTATGAATGAAAGCTAACATGTTTTAGCCTTCATTTGTTAGACTTCCATCTAACATAACCACATTGTCATCAAATACATTTAGACTTCCATCTAACATAACCACATTGTCATCAAATACATTGCACCACGAAGGAAATCTGCCTCAAGTTAGCTTTCCTTCCAACAACATTGCATGGTGAATGAAAGGTAACGAGTGTTAGCCTTCATATATCAGTCTTCCATCTAACACAACCACATTGTCATCAAATACATTGCACCATGAAGAAAATCTAATATGAAGGCTAATTGAAGTCATTAATAATTGTCAAAAAATAGTAGAAGGCTGTGATTCATCTTGCACATTCTAGAAGTTTTATAAAATGATTCTTGAGTTCATTAGGCACCCAAGAGATGGACAATGCACTCAAAGACAGAATGGGTCAGTTTGACTGTGTAACCTGAAATAACAAAGAGTAAATTTACTAAAAGACTTAAAGTATTCTGTCACTGACATGTATGACTAAGCTAAGGAGGTGATGATAGAACAAAGATTGTGGTTTTACCAGTAGTTGTTAAGTATGTTGAACAATGAATGGTCATACCAAATCATTCAAGGAAAGTGTGGTGGACAGTGGAGAGCTACAGCAGTTTGGGCAAGGTAACCTTCAACAGTTTGACAAGAGCTTACAGCAGTGCTTAGCTGTGTTTGTGAATTTGATTGTTTTCAGAGAATTCCTGCCAATTAAATTTGATTGTTTTCAAAGAAGCTACAGTTGGTTAGAGGAATGAAAGCTTTGTAATGCACATTGATAGTGTGCATATCTCTGAATACATATCTGCACTTTTTCTTTGTTTTCTTCAAATATATCTATCAAATTTTGTTGGTTGATGTGAGTGTTGTAGTTGTATTGAATTAAACATGAAGAAAGCTTGAACAAGGAGTGGATTTGTTTTGTCATAGAGGGATCATCTAGCCAAGAATTGTACTCAACTAGAGCCCAATGCTCATCTTGGAAAATTTCCAATTGTGGAGTGGTGCACTCCAACTCATAATGTGGAGAGGTGTTCCCCTATTGATGGCCCATGTCCAAACATGTTATGTATCAACTACAAAATCCCATATGCTCTTGAGGCACTAGTTGTGAACTTTACCCATATTTTTAGCATATACCCAATATTCAATGAAATCAAAATCTAAGGAGCAATAAAAAAGTTCTTCAACCATACCTTTAATGTGCAAAGCTTGACTACTGTTTTCTCCACTATGTCTTGATCTTTAATGCCAAGGCATTGTCTTCTCTACAGGAAACATAGGGATTATATATATTTCATTGCTAAACTTATGAATAACATAACTATTACATCCATCACTCACAATTCTTCTTTATGCGTGAACAATGTTCCAATGTGAAGCCCTTGTCTTTTGAACACCATCACTACTTGAACCATCTTTAAACTATCTTTTTATATATTACTTACAAAGTTGCATCACTCATTTTCCTCATCTATATCATATTTCTAGCTAACCCTAAAAAACGAAAAATACCATGGAGGGGTTTGACCATTCTACATCCTATTATCTTATATGTTGAGTTGCCTCTGAATTACATCACCTCCGTTATTATTATTATTCATGTTCACAAAGCCACTCCTTATGGGGAGTCTTATGAAAAGACTACTGAGAAAATCAACCATGCAACATGATATGAAGGTGTACTTGAAGAGGCCAAGTATACATGCATTCCTTATTATGTGGATCTCTTCGTTTCAATGGCAGGGCATCAACATGTCTTACCTTCATCAAATTTGTTAGATTTGCGCCAAATCTCAATATATATATATTCATAGAGCCAAGATGCCCTTTCTCTTCAAATAACACTAGTCAAAGTTAACAATATCATAGCTACTTCTAAATTATCTGAATATAAAGAACTTTCACATATCTAACTTATTAAGATCTTCTTTCCAATTTTTGGACTTTATATAGTAATGTCAAAATAAATGTTACATCTAAGATCCTCTGAATGAAAACCTAGGGAATAACAAGGATCCTATTCTACAACATGTTCATAAAAACACTTCTACAGATTCAGAGAGACAAAGCCACTCACAAAACTGGATAGAAAGGACTCTGAAATCAAGCATAACTGAAGTCATTAATAATTGTCAAAAAACAGTAGGAGGATACCCTTCATCTTGCACATTCTAGAAGTTTTTCGAAATGATTCTTGAGTTCATCAGGCACTCAAGAGATGAACAATGAACTCAGAGGCATAATGGGTTAGTTTGACTGTGTAACCTGAAATAACAAAGAGTAAATTTACTAAAAGACTTCAAGTATTCTGTGACTGAAATGTATGACTAAGCTAAGGAGGTTATGATAGAACAGAGATTGTGGTTGTACCAATAGTTGTTAAGTGTGTTGAAGAATGAATGGTCATACCAGATCATTCAAGGAAAGTGTGGTGGACAGTGGAAAGCTACAACAGTTTGGGCAAGGTAACCTTCAACAATTTGACAAGAGCTTACAACAGTGCTTAGCTGTGCTTGGTGAATTTGATTGTTTTCAGAGAATTCCTTCCAATTAAATTTGATTGTTTTCAGAGAAGCTAGAGTTGGTTAGGGTAATGAAAGCTTTGTAATGCACATTGATAGTGTGCATATCTCTGAATACATATCTGCACTTTTTCTTGTTTTCTTCAAACATATCTATCAAATTCTGTTGGTTTATGTGAGTGTTGTAGTTGTATTGAAATAAACATGAAGACAGCTTGAACAAGGAGTGGATTTGTTTTGTCATAGGTGGATCATCTAGCCAAGCAAAGTTGACTTGACAAGTTTTTGTGAGTCTTGCCTAGATCTTGTTACTATGGTGATGACTGCTATAATTCTATATAGTATATTTATAAGACTTTGAATGAAAAGTTAGCAGCTTTATAAGACTATGTATATTCTATATAGTGATGACTGCTATAATTCTATATAGTATATGTAAATTATCAAAGCTCATGCATATTTTGACCAATCCATGGCAACCTTAACCTTTTCAGGATGAACTCAAAAAAAAAGTTCATGCTACAACAAATAACTGCATATTATCAAAATCATTGCCTATATTGGGATCCTATTTGTTAATAGCAAGCTAGCAGCCTGTCCCCCCCACCTCTAGGCTTTATCCCTTGCCTCTATCTCGAAACTCAAAGTTGATCCTCCAAGGACATTAGTTGATAGTTACATAACTAGTACATCTAATGGCTGGGGTAATAATATGGCAAAATGATTGGTATGATATCTTTGTGATGACCTCCATTGAGCATATGTTTTCAAAGTAATGCTTTCATGATACATATGTTTATATGTGGTATTACTAATGGCATGCAAATGGTAGAGGCTAAGGCCTAATTTGCATTCAGAATAATGTGCAGTGATCAAAGATCGATCCTTGGAGGCAAATCCTGGTAAGGATGAGGTTGACTAACCAAGCATTGAAATGTTGTAGGACCTCATCTTATCACACTGATATTAATTTTTCTCACATGCTGGATGCAATAAAGCTTACTAAGTCAATTCAAAATGCAAAAGGAAAAACATGATAGGCCTGCAAATGGGCAGCCTCTCACTCAGTGCATAATACCAATTTTAGAGGGAAAAATCAAGCATTTGACAGTCATATCCTGTGCATTAATCGACCTCTGCAGTGGAGCGTTTTTTCACTTGGATTCAAGGAGTTAGATTTTGAAAATATGTTGAGCTATACTAGGATCCTATCCTTTAAGAGAAGATAAACAAGCTAACATTGGAATATTTTCTTGCAGACCCCAAGCACCAAAATTGTGCCCTCTTTGCATAGGAAACCTACAGTCATTGGTTGGTGTATTGGATCGACCCTCTGAGGGGTTTGGGGTAGCATTAATAGTCTATAATGTTGCCAGTAAAGGAGGGAGGAATCGTTGTTGCAAATCTTGGCTATATAGGTTGCATTTTCTGTTTGAACATTGCCCTTCTCTGGCCTCTTAAATGTAGACTCTGTGGGTTGAGAGGGCCACTTTCCAGGGGGTTTTGCACTCAAATCTGAGCCTATTCATCTTGGAAAAACCAGCCAAATCTGGATCAGTTCTCAATAGCCAAAGAAAGAGGTAAATCTTCATTGCTTAATAGTCTTATTATGGATGCCTACAATTGCATAACACACCCACGATTTCCCTGTTTGTGATATCATTGCCTCAGCAATTAGTATGCTTTTATCAAGCAAATGGTCTCCCTCTCCCATCGTATATAGGGTTTGGAAATTGCATATTTGTATGCTGTGTTATGCACCCCAGAACAGTATTAGATGTATGTGGCCATGTCCCTTTTATACAATTCACTGTAATGCCTTACACATCTGATTGCATGCTTGTTATCAGTTATCACACTACTATCAAGTGCTTTAAGGTACATGACAGGGCATGGCTTCTTAAGCCTCGAGCTGTTGGTCATGATGGGAATAAGAAGGATATACCCTTTGAAATAAAGTCGCTAAGAAGTAATGTCATGAGTTGTATTGTTGTTTGTTTTTATAGCATAATAGCATATATTTGTATTATGAAGAGGCTCATAGGCTATGAAATCAGCCCAGCACACATCATACTCCTTAATTTGAATTGATAATGCATACACAGGGAGGTATTTTAGGCATTGGTTACCCTACAATTTTGATGAAACCTTCTAATCCAAGCATTAAAAAAGGTAGAAAAAACTTTGGGGAGGTATTGTAGGCATTGGACACCCTACAATTTTGATGAAACCTTCTAATCCAAGCATTGAAAAAAGGTAGAAAAAACTTTGCATTGCTGATAAGTAATTTTGCTTCTCTAAATTAGCCAAGGTTTTTCCTCTTTTCCAATGTTCCCATTTGAAAGAATATGTATAAGAGGCTCTCACCCTTGTGTATTTCAAGGCTAGCCTTCCCTCAAGTCATTTTGAATGACTTTCCTTAGGTTTGAGTTGACAGAGGTTTAACACTTGCAGCACTAGTTCTCCCCACCATATACACTAGCTCATGGCTCGAACATCAGCGCAAATGGAAACCATTTAACCCCACAAGAGCATCACTTCAGGCTATGTCCATGAGTAATCACCCAGAAAAAGCAGACCATAGTCCAGAGCAATCAACTCCAGTGAAATGAAATAAAATTATATAGATGTCCACGAATGACCAAAAATAGGTCAATGAGAAAAGAAAGAACAACATTTGACAACACTAATGTGGAATGCCTAGGGAATTGGTAAGCAGTTCTGGAATCATAAGTTAAGGAGAGAAAGAAAGAAAGAGTAGAGAATAAAATAGAGAAAAAGGTAGAGAACCGAGAAGGGTAAACCCTACAAGATGAAATGGATAACACTCCATGAGAAAAATGTGTCTCAGTGACAATGTTACAGTATGATAGGTCCTCTAGCAAGCAACTAAGACTATGGAGGCCAAGGAAGAGTAACATCTTGGCCACATTGGGAACAAAAGAGAAGCCATCATTGTCCACCACGATTAACATTCCAATGCCAAGCCAGATAATGTCCTCCAAAAAATAAGCAGGTCCATTGCCCCATGGATTGTGTCAACACCCTGTTGAAAGCTGCTCCCAAGGACCATTTCAATTATCCAGATTGCAAAGGCCCAAATCACATGTAGACATTGATTCAATGGCCCAACGGTTCTAAATCAAAGCATGTAATATCAAAGAAAATAAGGAGAAAGCATGGTATGATCATACCATGATCCCTGACATGTTCTTCATGTTAAAGTTAGGGTTTCTAAACAAAATTTTAATTTTTAATTAATGTAGAAATACACAGTAAAATTACTACTGAAATAAAATCATAAATTGTAGGACAGCAGCAGTAATTAACAAATTTGTTTTTCTGGGGCTAGAATTACACTAAAACAGACATAAGTTCCATTATTAAGTAGTGAAATAAACAGCAGTTGTCTTGCACCTGGCATTGAGCCTTGAAGGAGGAAACTAGTGATAATACTAAGGGTATACTTGATCTACTGATGGTCATGAACTCAGGGAAAGCTTGCATACATTGGACCAAGGGAGAAAATGTTAGAAGTGGTAGAGTAAACTCAACTGGATGGTGACTATTTTGGCGGCCAGAATAGGTGCACGCCTTGTAGACCCATATGTTGACCAGAAATACTTGTAAAACATGATCATTAAGTCACCACTTAGATGTTGAAAGAGGATTGTGTTAGTAACATCAAGCAATAGTTGGGAGAGAAGCTTTATTTTAGAGATGTAGAGTGTCTTTTTAGCCCTATATATTGAGTATGTATTTGCAACAATTATTACAGTCATGGATGACCTTATGTATGTAAAGTTTGGCTCCTATGGCAGATTCAGAGAAGGGGATCAACAAATCTAAGAGACCACCCAGCCAATATGAGCTCTCTAAGGGTCTTCTTGCATAGAAAATTCAATTTTTTGGATCAGAAGCCAAGTCAAGTTGCTGGAAATAATAATGCTGAGTTAAAAAATGACTCAAATGAAGTGGGAGGTATTTATCTGGAGGCCCTTGGGTCTGTTACAACAAATTTCTGGCCAACTTTTTCTGGTGCAGAGAAGCACGGGGAGTATTGGCCTAGTCAATGGGTTGTTCTTCGAAATTACTTGGAAAATCTTATGAAGGGGGAGTTCTCTATGAAATGGTGGGAGATGGAGATAAAGCCGAAAACATCTTTCAGGAAGGTCTGAAGATTTCAAATGTTCAATATTTACCACTTGGTCAGGTTGCATTCAGATCATGCTTAGGTGAAATATATCGGAAACTTCATTCATGGGAGAAAGCTGAAAAGATATTGAAAAATGCAAAGCAGGTTTTTCATCGACAGGACTTGAAGCTTGTGTGTAAGCATTGCCAAGTAACAATAGAGGCCATGCTTGACATGTGGATTGGTGATTTAGTACGTAGGCGTCCAAAGGAGAAAAAAGATGTACATTTTCCTGAGAACCTGATGTCTGCTATTGATATTTACACATTGGCAAGGGAAAATTGATGTAAAGAAATGAGCAAAGTACACTTAGCAGAATCTCTCGGTTACACGGCCAATGATATAAAGAAGAAAAGTGGTAATGCTCAGAGGGAAAAAAAAATCTTCTAGAATAGTGGACTTAGATGAGTCTAGCATTGGAGTACATGATTACCTTAAGGATTCTGAGAGTACATGTAGAAAGACACGATCTCGTTCGAAAGATGAAAATAATTGCGATTTAGCTGTTGTAGCTATAGAACATTTGTCATTATCAAAACCTCCACGGAAATCAAGTGGATGCTTGATAGCAAGGGATAACATAGATAAAACTTTCTATTCACTCAAGAAAAAAACTCAACAAAAGCCGCAAAGTGTTTCCCACATTGGATCTAGAAATAACTCCGAAGAACTCTCTAATGGGAAAGGTTACAATGGCCTTTATGAAATCAAAAAGGATAAAGTACATTCTATGAAGGAGCTTATTGCATTTTGTTGGGAATGCAATATAATAAGTGTTTTGTCTAGACTGCTGCTTCAAATAGCAAAATGTTATAAGGCATCTGAGGATTTGCACAAGGTGAGTGAATTATTTTTGCAGAATATCTCTCTGCTATTTTTTCATAACGGTAGATCTCCATGCATGTGTTCATTTGGTACCCTATATTGCTGCCAGCTTGAATGCTCTGGCAAGAAAAGTCCTGCGGATATATTCCTCATTGAAAGGGCAGCGTTGCTGTATCATGCCAATTGACTTTCTCTAAGTAAAATTTTATGTAGTTTATCGAAGTAAAATTTTATGTAGTTTATCGTGGATGCAGTGTTGCAAATTTGATGAAAACCGGACATAATTGGTGTTAGGATGGCTGCATCATGCTTTCTTGATCTGCAGCCAAATGCCTGCACTATTTCAAAAGGTATCCATGTTACTAGCTATTCTGTATATACCCTTAGAATCGGGTGGGTTATTTTCCTTGCCCATGAGGCATGGTACCAACCCTTCTGCTCGTCATTGGGCTGCATATTTTCATCAAGCTTCTCTTGGAACAACATTACGTCAGCAACATCTTCTTGTTTTGGATTCAAAGCTTGAATCCTTAGCTTCTGATACCGATAACACCATCACAATTCAAAGGACTTTATAACAAGAGTGCAACAAGCCCTCAGGCTTATTCCAGAGACAATGGAGGATCTTGAACACTTTGTTACAGATTTTTTCAAAAGCGTGCCACTATCTACAATTATATGTGTCAGTTTATTGGATTCTAAATATGTGTCTCTTCTGGGGAATCTGCCATTCAATAATTCTTCTCCAGCATGGATGTTTCTCACACGATTTGGATCTAAGGGGCAACCTGTGGTTTTGTTGTTGCCTATTCTTTCTAGTTTTGAAGGCTCATCAAAAGATGATGTTGGAGGGAGCATGTTATCCTGTCCATACACTATTGATCTGGATTGTGAAGATTCAGAAGGAAATGGCGTTGGTAGTAACTCAGAGGTTAAAAAATTGAGCCATGGATCTTCCAGAACAGTTGTGGATGCAGTTGTTGAAGAGTTTGGGTTGGTGCTTGAGGAAAGTCGGTTGTCAACCTCTAATGCTTTGCCAGTTCCAAGCAACGAGGATAAATGTAGATGGTGGCAGTGGAGAATTGAACTTGATAAAAGGCTTGCCAAACTTTTAAGGGGAATTGAAGATTCTTGGCTCGGTCCATGGAAGTGCTTCTTACTGGAAGAACCCTTAGACGCTACTTCTAGTAATGTTGTAGATGCACATATAGAAGATGTCAAGCAATTGCTGGTCTTAGCTGCAACAAGTGCGGGTGTGGAAACTCATGTTCCAGTTGATGAAGGTCTATTGAAAGTCCTTTTGGATGGCATTACTTCCCTCAGATATGATGAAATTGAGAAGGGTGTTTCTTGTCTGCTGTGGAGAAATTTTAATATTCTGCAGAGCTCTGGGGTAGACAACTTGGAAAGATATGAACAAGAAGAAATTGTTGACAAAGTTGTCAAAGCACTTTCGAGTGTCTTTCAAACTATAGAAGCAGATAAGATTGTTGATCAGAAGGTGCAAGATAATGAACCAGGAATGTCTTTGCACCAAGAGAAGCAAGGAGATTTTACAGGTTCAAAGATGACTTACATCCAGAGAGAACCAGTGGTTCTTGTACTTGATGCACATTCACAGGTCCTTCGCTGGGAAATTTTTCCCATACTTAGGAAACATGAAGTTTATCGCATGCCTTCAGTGAGCAACATTTTGGCAGTGATGGTTAGTCGATTTGATGGAGCTTCCATAAATGGTTTTGCTAAAAGTGAGAATACTTTGTTAAAAGGAAGAAAGAACAAAAAGCAGGAAAGATCTTCTAGGAAAAACACGAAGTCTTCCATATTAGAACAGTCACCTAGGTTACCAATTGTTGATCCTTACAATACATTTTACTTGTTGAATCCAAGTGGAGACCTTGGTAGCACACAGGCAGCATTTGAGGGTTGGTTCAAGAACCAGAAAGGCTGGGAGGGTAAAATGGGAGTTGTTCCTTCTCCGGCTGAGTGCATTTCAGCTCTCCAAAAACATGACCTGTTTATCTATTTTGGACATGAAAGTGGAGAGCAGTACCTTTCTGGAAGGAATATAAGAAGACTGGATCATTGTGCTGCTGCAGTTCTTATGGGATGCAACAGTTTTTCCTAGAAGATCATCTGTATTCATGAAGATATCAATGTGCCTTTGTCATTAACCTGCTTTCCATGTCATCTATAATGCTTGCCATCAAGTCTACTCATCATCATTATATCAGGTAATTTGCCACATCATCTTGCCACTGTCCATGTCAACAACCTTTGTCATTAATGGCTTCAGCCTTGACATCAATGACAACCTTTCTCATTTGCTCAATAATGTGCATCAATATCTTTACCTATAGGTAAATACATCCCACATGTAGGCATGTACTTCCACATGTGATTATGAGATAATTGAAGCACAACCTTGGGCTGTGAGAAGAATTTTTGAGACAAAACCCATTCAGAATCTTCCAATATATAATAGTTCCCTAAATGCATGGTCCTCCAACTAGCATAGATCCATCTTTACCCAAAGGGATAAAAAAACTCGGGGTGCAACCTCAATGTGGTTAAACAGTCCTGGAGCGTGCAGAAACACTGACATTTGCAACTCAAGTGTTTTGCAAAGAAAAAAAAAATAGACATTTAGATTGAACCCAAGGTGATATTTCCAGCCTACCTGCAATGGGACCATTTTGAGGCCACAACTAAATTAATAAGTGTTTCCTGTGGAAAAGTGTTGTACTATGAGGAGGTCATATTGTTAGAAGTTTCAATCAGACATAGGTGGTCAATCAAAATCATTAACAATGATGACTAGCAGGCATTGGTCATTTTAGAAAAAATCCCATTTGACAGTTGCAAAGATAATCAAGAAAATGCCTAGGAATATTGAAAAGTTTCCTGTTGAGGACTTGGAGACTTTGTTAGATGCCTGTTGGCTGGAAAATATAGGTTTGGAAGCTGAGGGGAATGACAATAATCCCAACCTTGCAAAAGTAATTAAGAATTGTTTTAAAAAAGGGACCAAAAAAAGTACAGGGTTAACATGCATATAAGGAAACTTTGTGGAGGACTGGAGCTGCACAATCCAAATTGAACAAATCAAGGCAGGAGCATTGAAATATTATATGCCTAGAAATAGTTTCAAAGATCAGGGCGTTGACATTAGCCTCTTGAAAAAGTGGATTTGTTTCAACCCTTTTTGAAAATCATTATGTTGCAGGTTGTAGTTCATCATCAAGAACTGACAGAAGGGTTTAGTCTGTTTTGATCTTGGACCGCCAGAGTCACTTTTGAGAAGCCACTTTATATATCCAATCTAGTTTTGGGTTGGACCATGAAAGGCACTAACTTCAAATATCATATAAAATCTAGAAGTTTGGAACAGCCTGACTGAGGACACCAGGATTTCTTGGCATGATTTTTACCCTTAGCCTGCAGCCAATTGCAAGCCATATTGCGTAGCTATTACCCACTCTCTATTTATTGGATGCTCGTATATTCAAGCACATGCATGTACATTCTACAAATTTTGAGGGTTGTACTGAACCCCATGGAGTTGTCAACACATTGAAGTCAACTAGCAAAGTTAATTGTTTAAGGTGACAATAATATGAGCTGAGGTTATAAAAGTGGTTAGCTAAAGGAAGTGTGGTATTTAGTTCAGACAGTTGGAGCTCAAACCTTTAGCTTGTTACCGTTCTCAATATATTTTCTGGTTATAGGTTGTGTATATCAGTGTAACAGGCTGTCATTTGTCTGATGTAACTTTTGATTAAGGCAATCGAGATATCTCCTAAAACTGGCCATTTGATTAAGGCAATCGAGATATCTCCTATAGCACAATATCACATGGTGATCCATTACAACAATATTTTCTGAAGAAAAATAAGACAGTCCTATATTTCTGTAGATCCACAAAATGGAAACACGAGCTTTGAGGCTGGTCCGTGAGTTCCTATTTGCCGTCTCCAGTGTGCTGATTTGAAACTAGGTTGTGGATTGCACCCCATCTCATCATTGCATCACCTGTAATTAAAAATTTCTAGATTATTTTGATGAACCTCCATTCATTTTGATGGATGATGTCTGGTATGGTTGATTAACAACTCAATCTATCTAAGACATCAAGGTGGGTAAGATGACACGCTCAAGGGGGGTGCTAGCACATATGACTAACAAGGGAAGGGTCAACACAAGACCAAGCCAACCCAAGGCTTACCACAAGTCAACAAGAAGGATAACGACAAGGAGGGGAAACAACCCTTCTAACTCTCTCTCTCTCAATGTATGTGGTCCACAAGTGTCCCATGCAATAACTGGAAGTTTTATCATCACCATATAAGGAAGGTTCAAACTGGATGATGTGATCCTCTCATCCTCCTGATTGCTCCTAAGGTCAAATGCTAGTGACTCTATCAAGGGTGGCCAATCCCTTGAGGAAACAACCTAGCTCAACCATCTCGAAGACCTAGGAGAGGAGGGCATCACACATCATTATATTGGTTAACTGACCAAGATCCACCTAGTTAATTGACCAAGTACCCCAGATATAAGCTAGGGTGGCCCTAGATAACTGCTAGGGGCATATGCGGCTTGGTTCCAAACCAAGAATCTCTCTGGTGTAACTGACCAGGAGGCCCTACTGATAAGCTAGAGGATTTTACAATGGCTTGTACTACTTGGTCCTAGACCAAAATCCCTAGATAACTGTTAGGGGCCCTAGATATCTGCTAGGGACTTAAACTACCTGGTTAACTGACCAGGAACCCTAGTTAACTGACTAGGGTGCCATCCTCTCAGAGAGTTTCTCTCGCAACTGCATTATCTTTAACACTTCAAACGCTAGTACATTATATATATATATATATATATATATTGGGTCCATTTAACTTCTTGCACTCTATAGATGAAGAAAAATAGGTAAATCCAAGGTTGATAAATGCCACACCTTAGACTCTTAATGATGGAAAAAGTTAGCCACTACCAACAAACATTCTGATAAGGGATGTATTGATATTCGACTAGAAATCCTACCATGAGCATCTAGGCTATAAGGAATCTCAGATTTTTTTAGGGATTTTGCATTGCTACCAACAACAACCATGTACATTTCACAAAATCACCCTCTGGAGGAAACTTTAGCTAGCGGACAACATCCATACTATTGATTAGTTATTATCATCCACACTGGGAGTCATAAACTAATGCCAAAATCAAAAAATAATCCTCACAATCTAAATTGCCTTGTTTCTAGCAGATGGTCCAGCAATGCTTTCCACTCTAGCAATATATTGTTAAATTTTGTTAGGGTTAGGGTTTGATGCAATAAAATAGAAATTCAATGTACTTTAATGCAAAATTAATTTAATAAACAAGTACTGAAACAAAACATAATTTTCATTTCTTTCAAATTTTCAACTTTAACACTACCAATTGTGTCACTATGTTAAAGTAATCTTCAATAACATGTCATCACTAACAGTAGTATAACTAAAACAGTGTTAACCAACAGTAACATAAGTAAAGAAAAAAAATAGGGTACTTACCTGGAGCGTGGATAGATCTAATATACATCATTTAACAAGAACCTGATCAAGATGAGTTTCAGCAGTAAGGGTTTAGGATAGATCTGATATACATCATTTAACAAGAATGACCATAAGTTAAATCAACCCACAATAGCTATTACAACAAGCAGGTCTGACCCCCAGCCTCACGGCCTTCACAAGATAGTCTAGATCTGTCCTCTAGGATTTACGACCCAGTCAAGCAAATCAACAGGAACCAGATCGATCCTCTATAAAATCTCAGACAGACCAATCAAACCCCAGATAGGTCAAATCGAGCTCATGTATGGGAAGATCAAACTCCTTTCAGGAAGATCAGACTTCTTTCTAGCAGATCAGGTTCTCTTACAGGCAGATCAGACCTTCAACAAGTAAATCGGACTCCAAGAAATTTACACAAAAGGAAGAACAAACCTTAATAGCATCAGATCGGACTTTCAACAAAGTACAAATCAGACAAATAATCCAGTAGCAGGTTACAACCTTCATCAACAGAGCTCACGGATGGTTGGGTAAAGTTTCCAAGGCTGACGACTTAGATCAAAAGCAGCATAAACTCTCAAACATTAGCTTCAGATCAGGCCTGGAAGGTTTAACAGGTGGGTGGCCTTCAAAAAACAAAAGTAAGCAATAGGTATCCCTTGACATCAAGTAGAGGAAGGACTTTGCTAAGGTCTTTTCCACGACATCAACCTGCTTGGTCCCCGACCAAGAACCCCAGGAGACAGCTGGGGGCCTTAGGGTACCTTCTAGGGTCTTACTCTCTACTCTGTGTTAGATTTTTAACTTTTAATTCAATATGATCTAGGATCTTAATGAGAGAATAAGAAGCACATCATAAACACAATAGAGACAAGAGACACAAAGATTTTCCTCAGGGAAACCATAAAGGAGAAAACCCCGCAACTTCCTCAGAGATAGAATGATCACCAAAATAGTATCACAAAGATAAACCCCAAAATAGAAAAGGTCTTCAGCAACTTCTCTCTTCTTCACTTGAGTGAACTCCTCCTCTCTCTCTCACTAATGTGAATCGAGTGAGTGAGTGAATGAATCAAATAGAGAGGCACCCTCTCTATTTATACTTTACTTTTCACTTGACTTTTACCTCAGCTAGATCGGCCCCTAGTTGTACCTGACTGGGCCGACTTCTCTAGGAGAATCTAATCACCCACTTACAACTTAACTCTGGGGTCTAATGCCCCTACATACAATGGAGGGTTAACCTCAATGACTTTACATGACTCAAATACAATAATGACTCTCCCGAACAGAGGAATAAACATCTCCGTAGGAGGTACAATAATAAAATACAAATACAATATAAAATATACAAGTGAATATCCTCCGAAGTTACAGATACATTAACACTCCCTCTTAACTAGGAAGGTATTCTCTTGACACATACATCAATACATATAGGCACAAGTCTTCAATGCTGGATCATCATCGTCACTGCTGCTACAATCTTCATCATCAATTGGTGCTATCGCTCAATTCTACTCATCATAGGAATTTCTACAGAGCCAGCCCTTTTTCATGCTGGATATAAGCCTAGCCTTCATGTAGGTCTTCATCATCTCTATGAGCAAGCCATCAAGTAGGTACATCTCAGGACTAATTAGATGCTTCTGCAAACCTACAGGATCTCCTAGGACTGACTATATGCCTATGCAAAACCTAAAGGAGCATCCCAGGACTGATTATATGCCTCTGTAAAACCTACAGGATCTCCCAGGACTGATTATATGCCTCTGCAAAACCTGAAGGAGCATCCCAGGACTGATTATATGCCTCTACAAAACCTGTGTACCCTACTGTCACCTCATCATCTTCAGATCATCTCATCGTCACATGGAGCACAACCCAGATGCACATCATAATGTCTCTTGTATGGGAGGACTTTCCTACCACCATACGAGACCCAGTCTACCAACATGTGAGGACTTTCCTACCAGCATGTGAGACACAGCACTTACATCAACCGACATGGGAGGACTTTCCTACCACCATTCGGGAAAGGCTCTGGCACTTATGTCCACGGCCATGGGAGGACTTTCCTACCACCGTGTCAGACTAGCCCCAGCCCTTACATCTGCACCATGGGAGGACTTTCCTACCACCATGTAAGAATGGCGCATGTGCATCTGCGTCTTCCTGACTCATCACTTCCCCTTGGAAGGAACCTCAAAATTCAAATGGTCTGTTTGATGAGTCATCCTCTACAAGACTTCATTTCTTGCATGAATGTCACGGACTCATGACAACTCTAAACAACACTCAATAGCATTCAACTACAAATAATGGCATGCATCTAGGAGCACAAACCGTGCTGAGGGCAATTTATGCATTGATATAGAGAGGTCGCACTAGGCACACGATATGGAGAAACAATGAGTAAGAAAAAACATTTGGACCAAATCACCACAATGGTTATTAATAAAATAAATAAATAAACAATTGTTGGCCCATTAATAGTCTTCAATTTGATGGGTGGCATGATCATGATGTAATCTCCCTCCATCCTTCCAAACATATGTGGTTTCTCACCACATTTGTCTTCGGCGCTTGCCACCAAAATATGTATAAAAAGTACTTGTATTTACATCCTCTTCTCTTTAAATCCTCATATCATAATCATAACCAAGGATTATTATGCATGCACATCCTCACCTTATAATATCAATTGGGTCATCGCACAGAGACAACTGAAGTGATCTTCTTATCACTCCTTACCTATGTGATTGTAAGGAATTCTTTGAAGGTGAAGTCCATAATTTTAAGTCTTCTTCCTCATTCTCATGCCTTTTGGCAAGACAAACTCCTTTTGGTGGTCTGGTTGTATTTAAAAGGAAGATTGTTGAGACTCAAAAATGCAACGAGTTGCAAGGCTCCAGTTGACTTAGGCTTGATTCCATTTCCCCTCCGCCCCATACTTGAATGTTGTCGCGACAAGTGTTGAACAACAAAACTAGATGCCCTGGCCCCTATGATTCTCACATTGCCAACTTGCTTAGTATGGAGGATTTTTTTAATGTTTTATATGGATGGTTTTTTCAATGTTTTCTAAGCTATGTATTATTTTTCTTATGCGCCCAATACCCATCATTCTTACATCTCTCAGGCTTGAATGGTTTCCCTCTCTCTGGTTTGAATTAAGTTTTTGGTTGGTTTTATATGTATTTTTTGGTTGTAGGTTCATTATAGCCTCGTTTTGTTTGGTGGCTTCCTTTTGTACATAATTAACTGTAAGTAGTTTTCTCATGGTTCCTATTTTATTTTAAGACTATATCTAATTACAACGTCCCGCACTATGCATAAGATCATGCGGATGCCCCAATATGATTATTGCATAGTCCAAGTAGTTTCTCTGTATAATGAAGTGTGCTCCAACCCGGAAAAATACAACATAATAGTTGTTATTTTAATGAACTGTAAAATTAATGTTACATATATGTCAAATCAATATGTTCAAATTAGCTTTTAATTGAAAAGATACCATTTTTTCATGTAGATATTAAGGAGTGCTCAATTGTCTAAGATTGTCTAAGATTGTAAAAATTTTGGATGGGCAATAAAAAAAATTTGCATTTTTGGGGGGAGTGGTTTAGTTAATTTATACTTGTCAATTGAAGTACAATTATTTATATTTCCCTTCATATTTAAAGGGTTCCAAGAACAAATACCCTTCCAATTGAAATTAAGACCCACCCTTCAAATTTGATCACTGGTAGTGTCCCTTCTCATCACATGTATAGCACTGAATGGTAGATACATCTCTTCAGAATTTTCTAAAGTTCTCCCTCTGATTTTGGTGGTGGTGTTTTTCCTTCTTGTGATGAGGATGCTCCCTCTTGGTGTTATTCTTCCTGGTGTGTGCTGTGAGAGCTTGGTCTTCATTATCCATCTTTTCTTCTCGAGTTACAATCACTCAATTAGAATTTCCTTCTTTCCAACATATGGTCTAGCACTGTTTTCCACTTCAACAGTATATCAATATGACTCCAAGAGTTCGACTCTTCAAAATATGGATTTACAAGACACTCAAAGTATAGTTGTTTAGATGCCTTGTGCACCATTTCCTTGCTTTAGGTAAGTCATACAAGCTCTTTATTATAAATGGATTGGTGTAGCTCCCTTAGTGTGAATTTATAACCTGCTACTCCCATAACAATGGACAAACAATTGTTGACTACAACTTGACAACATGCTACTTGATATTCTTTTTTTCTTCGATACAAGTATCCTCTTCTTTTTCCTTTGAGTGCTTCTTAAGTGAAGATGGAAGAAGTGGTTTCAGGGCACTGTAGATCAAGTAAGATAATTCACTTGGCTTTTTGAGGTAAGTCAGTGTTATTTGAGAACTCTACAAGGTAGACTACTCATCGGATGCCCATTCAATTTTCTATGGGTTGGTATCTTACTTATAAGTTATGTTTGCCAACTGCTCTTCTAGGATGTCAAGAACAAACATATAGAGCACTTCCTGCAGGTGGAGATGAGTTAGTGGAACAATGTTCACGATAGTCAACAGCTACTTAGAAACAATCTGGGCAGGCATCCTCATGGGGATCAATGGCCCTTCCCTCGCTAGCGGTGGGTCCGCGCTCCCCTCACTGGAGGTGGATGGAGTCATTTGCTGGAAAAGGGTAATAGATGAGCAATTTCATGATTCACAGAGAAGGTGATTGATGAAGGTGTGGTGATTAAGATAAGATAAGATAGTTTTATTAATGTCGAACTAATGACCACAAAGAGTGTTAGCAGCAACATCAGAGAAGAGGAGAGAGTAAACCAAAAGATGAAGGAACACAAGATGTTGGTGTGTTCATGCAGATGAAGCAGTTGCAAATATAATTGATGGTGATGAAGAGCAAACGAGATGAGAAATTACAGCAACCAAATAACTGTAGAACAAGTCTCAAACTGGAGATGACAATGACAGTGATGGTGCATGAGAGAGAAAAATGGGAGGCAGTGATCACCATTGGGGTAGAGTTGCATCAATCTACGAGAATGCTGAAGATTATAAAGGAGAACTCAGATTTGAAGGTAGGCATGTAGTGTTGCCCATATCAAATGATTGGAGAAACGAGAAGGATGAAAATGAATATCAAATGGAGGAAGACAAATGGAGAGTGGCTCAGAGTTTTGAGTTGGAAAAAAGAAAAGAAAGAAGATAAAGAACAAGGACACCAACAGTTGTTGATATATCAACCACCTTGTGATCAGGGAGATCACAAAACTTTAATGAGGGGCATCCCTGCATTCTAAACAATCCAGCATCAACCGAAAAATATATTTTAATTTTCTCTTGTCTAGTTTTTGTTAGTAGGGTCAATGCTGTAAATTTTCTCTGAGTTTTCTGCTTGCTGGTTTATGTCAACATTTCAGTGGTTTTCATCTACATCCGGTTTTGCATAGGCTGCAAACTACTTATGAAATTTTCTAAGACAATTAAACACGCTAAAAATTCATTCCAACAGACAGAAAATAGATTTTTAACATGCACACCATAAAAAATAGAGACTCGGAAATTTTTGGCAACTGTGCCCTGGAAAAACCCCATGGGGAAAACCAGTAAGAGAGAGAGAGAGATTTATTATTTCTTCAGCAATATTTCAGTACATTAATTTTACAGATAAGATGTACTTATCTCAACCAACCAAATCACCCAGCAGACTTCCTCGATTTCTGTGCAAGGATGCCTCGATTTCTGTGCACATAAATATTCTTGAAAAATGTGCCAAGCTCAGCCTCGATTTATGTGCCAACAAACCCATAAATGTACAGTATGGTACAACAGTAATTAATACTGCTATACGGACATCGAAAACTATGCCCTGTCTAGAAAACCGTTCCCAGAAAATTCTGCCTTGGAAACTGTGTTGTACGGACTGTCATTTATTGCAGCTATACAGATTTTGGAAAGCGTTCCCACCACCAGCAAAAATCTGCCTTGAACTGCATGCTGATAAATGATGAGTGAGTACCTTGAAACCCGTGCCAATAAATGAGTTGTACGGATTTGGGAGATCGTGCCTACTGAAATATATCCCTGCCTCAAAAATCGTGCCACCTAGAAACTCGTGCTGCTGTAGTTTCCTCCTCGATTTCCGTGCATCACTCTCTCCTTGAAATCGTGCTAGTCTCCTTCTCTCTCAACTTGCTCTCTTCTCTTCACTTCATTCAGCAAAAGTGAACTCAAAATGCCTCCCTCATGCTTTTTTATCAAACCCTAAGGTTTCCCTAAATCCAATGGATGAGATAGATTTAAATCTATGGTTGAAATTAAATGCTCCCTTTATTTCTCATAAGTAATTAATTTCACTCACCCATTTAAATTTATCAAAAAGTGACTTTCATTTTATAAAGTCTCATTAAGTGCTTTTAATGTGAGGGTCACCTTTTTCTCCCTTCTAAGTGACTTTAGGCAAAAGTCACTTGGGGAACACTTCCCTAGGTACAAAAACTAACACTCCCTCTTACCGAGGAAGGTGTTCTGCACCACTCCCAACTTATCTCTGAAGAAAACAAACTTTCCCCTCCCCAAAGATTTTGTCAGGATATCTGCTACCTGTTCATCAATGGATATATACTGCAACTCAGCTGCTCCTCTCTAGACGTAGTCACGGATGAAATGGTACTTGATCTCAATGTGCTTTGACCTGTCATGGAACACCGAATTCTCAGAGAGATGAATGCAACTTTGATTGTCACAATAGATCACAGTAGGTCTAAGCTCTTGATCAAATAAATCTACCAATAACTTGCAAAGCGACAGTGCCTCGCAAGTAGCCTGAATGGCTTCCATATATTAAGCCTCGGCAAAACTCAATGCAACGGACTTCTGTTTCCAACTGAACCACAACACTATTGTCGAGTCCAAACTGAAACAACAACCAGAAGTGCTCTTCCGATCCCTCACACAACCTGCCCAGTCTGAATCTGTGAACCCAACCAAGCTGACTCCACCCGAACCCCTGTAGTCCAAACCATAGTCCACTGTACCTGCTAGGTATCTCAGCACATGTTTTGCGGTAGTCCAATGTACACTCCTAGGCTCCACCATGAACTAGCTAAGAGTGTTAACCGCAAAACACAAGTCTAGCCTGGTGTTGACCAGATACATCAACGATCCAATGGGCTGACGATAAAGTGTAGGATCCACCAACTTACCCTCATAAGCATGAAGTTGCTTCCAGTTGGTGATCATAGGTTTAGACATCGGCCTGCAGTCCTCCATCTGAAATCTCTTCAAAAAATCAACTGCATACTTTCCCTATCCTGGGAAAATATGCCCAGGCTCCTGCCAAACCTCCATCCCCAGATAGTAATGCATCAACCCAATGTCGGTCATCTCATACTCCGCTGCAAGGTCTCTCTTGCAATGTGCAATGAGACGCTCATCCCCTGTGATAAATAAGTCATCAACATATAGCAAAAGAATGAGAGGATCTCCACCAACCACAATGTAGTATAGGTTGGGATCAACCTCACTCTTCTGAAATCCCATCGATGTCAAATATGTATCGATCCTGGAGTACCAAACTCTAGGAGCTTGCTTCAGTCCATACAAGGCTTTCCTCGGCCTGCACACATGAGAATCTCTCCCATGAATCTCGAATCCCTGTGGTTGCTCTAAGTACACCTCCTCCTGCAGAAGACCATTGAGAAATGCGGTCTTCACATCCATCTGGTGGATCTTCCAACCCATCTCTGTTGTTATAGATATCACTGCCCTGATGGAAGAATACCGAGCAACTGGTGCAAAAGTCTCATCATAGTCAACTCCCTCAACCTGTGAAAACCCCCGTGCCACAAATCGAGCCTTGTACTTCTCCACACTGCTATCTGCAGCATGCTTTATCTTGTAAAGCCACTTGGAAGTCACTACTGACTTCCCCTCTGGTCTCGACACTATCTTCCAAGCATCATTCTTCATGATGAAATGGTACTCTTCCATCATGGCATCTCTCCATACCTGATGCTGAGAAGCCTCCTCAAATGTGGAAGGCTCAGAGTCACGAAGACTCGCAATAAGATCCATACCCAACCTATCTAGCATTGTTAACACCCAAAAAGTGCTCACTAACTCATTTCCTTATTCACATGACCCATTTTTCCACTTTTCCACCATTTGAGCCTCTAAAGCCATCAAAAGGTCACCAAAAGACCATAATACACAATTTTTTCCCTCAAAAGATATATTTTTCCTCAAAAAACATAAAAAACCCTCAAAAAGGGTCCAAAATTCCCAAAAATATTAAAATGGAATAAAAATATTCAAAATATTCAAAAAAGGAAAAAAGAGGGAAAAAGGTACCTAAACCATGTTGGTCAATACCATTGGTTTCCTCAAAAGCATAATGGTATTCCCCACCACCAAAAACTATAAAAAGGTGGTAGGGGCTCCTCACTTTCCATCCATCCATCATCCTATTCTCATGCTGTCAAAATCTCTCATGAGTTCTTAACGATTGTAGCAATCTTGGAGAAGAGGCCATTGGAGCCTGGAGCATCTCACCCTTGGAGCTGCTCAACACCACAAATCCTCACCATTTGAGGTATGATAATACAAAACATTCTTTTATTTCTTGTTCTTTCTATGAATCGTTTTTAGATTTATTTGTTATATGCACATGTTAGTTTAGATTTAGATTTAATTCATAATCGTTTTTGCTTTCTATATTGAAACTGCTATCACATTGTTGATAGGTGCCCATTGCACAAGCTTGGTTGCAAAACCAAGCAACAATTTTTTGCAACTCCGCTGGCTTCGAATTCTTAGATTTTGGTTTTTTTGCTTTAGATCTTAGTTTTTGTTAGTTTTAATCATTTTAATTCACAGATCTACCATCCTAGACAGTAGATCCATTGTTGTTCTAGATCTTGGCCCTTTCTGTTGCCATTAACAGCCTGGAATTTCCATTTTCGGGTTCATTTTTCGGCGTCCGTTTTTCGGCTTTCGCGTCGCGGCTTTTCACCCGACAGTCGCGCGGCTCATCGCGACCTCGCGGCACACCGCGGCTTCGCGGCCATTTTACGCGCTGCACTTTGCGGCCATTTTCCGCGCCGCACATCGCGACTGCGCGACCGAAACCCGTGCTACACATCGCAGCTTCGCGGCCATTTGCCGCGCTGCAAATCACGACTGCGCGGCCGAAACCCGTGCTGCACATCGCAGCTTTTGCCCCAAAACCCGCGATGCTGTTATTTTGAATTCGGCCAATTTTTTAGAAAAAATTTTGCTGTATTTTTTGCCCATTTAGCCTATTTTACAGCATTATTATTTCTACATTTTTACAGCCATACTAAATCTTTTTCTATTTATATATGCTCCATTAAAAAGTCTTTTTAAAAAAATTTCAGTAATTGAAAGAAAGATTTTCTGCATTCTATTTAGATCATAGGTTTTACTGTTTATTTGCTCAACAATTTGCCCAAGCAATTTTCTAAGAGATCCATTTATTTCTTGAAATATTTATGTTATTTGCTTCTCTTTAAATTATTTCAAAGATCCATTATTTTTTAATAGTTTTTTTCAAGCATTTACATTTCGAAAGCGCCTTTATTTTTCGCAAACTGGAAGCGTCTTTTCTTTCATTTGTAATCAATTACCCAAGCGAGGCAAATCAATTTCAGTTTAATAACCACACTTGCACCCACTCTGCCACATTATTTAAACTGAACCTTAAAATCTACCTTAAACTCAACCAACATTTTAACCCCACTTGGGGAGCACTTAAAAGAATCTTGTAGTTAGGTAGAATTGAGGGGATAGGTGTGCCAATAACACCCCTCAATTTTTTACATCTGAGACATAGTGGTTGTCTTTAGGGTCCCAAAAATCCCTTATAATTTTGACACGGTTATCAACCAAATTATCGGGAAGGCCTCTTCCTTAGGAGGGTTGAAGTAGCCAGACTGGTTTCGGAAGCCTGAGTGGAATACCGCAATCCATTCAGTAACCGAAGGATACCTTTCGAAGTTCTCGGTGTACACCCGTACGGGGGTACAGCGGTGATAGAACCAAACTACAGATTCACCCAACCAAACGTGTCATGAATGGGGTATCCTAGTTGCGACTCTTTAGAATTGTCTACTCGGTGTCCCTCTCAGTAGGGGGATATCTAGCGGTTGATTCAACACTCTATATTGTCTGACTTGGATTTCATCACCTTGCAGAGGATATCGTTTGTTGACTCACAATACTTCTAGTTAGGTGTTTGCATGATTCAATACCCACCTTTGGTCTAGTAAGCACCACTTTTTTCTAGAAACTATTTGACTTTTGGTATTCTGACCAGTTTGTTGGATCCCTCCACTTATTATAGCACAACTGTTATAATAAGTGCTTTTGAGGTTGGTTGTTGGCCCGAGAGCCATTATTTTTTCACTCCCCTCTTGCACTCATTGTTGCACTAGGGTTTCGAGTTTTTTACATCACCGCCTTCCATTGAAATTTTTATATATTTCTCACCATTGAGAATTTAAGACGATCCCGCCGTCTTCAGGGTGAACCCCCTCATTTCGGTACACTTGACTCTACACATCATAGACGTAGAGCCTTATCCCTTGACTCGACACATCATCGGCATAGAACACAATCATTCGATTCTGACGCACCTCACTTCACATCTGATTCCGAGGCTGAATCCGAACACCCTACTGAAATATCACCAACCAACCCCATGGCTGGATCACAATACGACCCCCTTTTCACCAGTTCTATTGGAGATACATCGACAAACCCTACTACTACTGTGCCACCCATGGTAACAACAACCCCTTTAGGCATGCCTAATATAGGGGCCACTCCACCTTTAGGTATGCCCAACACAGGACCACCACCTATTATGGGTATGCCCAACATAGGAATCACACCCCCTCTCATTACCACAACCCAGATCCCAGGAATTCCTGGCACTATTCCTAACCCCTCTGCAACCCATGTTGCACTTGGGAGCACTGGCCCATCCCACACCACAACGGTTGGAGGACACATACCTTCAATACCTAGCATACCCTTAGGGGCCACTGGACCACTACATAATGCCACCATTAACAGTTATGTCCCAGTCACTACGCCACACCCATCTGCTAGTTTACCATACATGGCTAGTCTGAACTTACCAGACCTAACTAGGTTAACCAACGATCCTATCAGGCATAACCCTACATGGCCACCCATGCCTACAAAGCTTCCCTCGGACATCCCGAAGTTTGAAGGAAAAGCTGGGAAAGATCCCCAAAACCACATAATGTCATTTCACCCATGGTGTTCATCTAACTCCATTGTGGATGACTCCATTAGACTAAGATTGTTGCAACGAACGTTCACCGGCTCTGCAGCCAAGTGGTACATTGAGCAACCACATGGGACCCACCATACATTTACGTCCCTCGCCTCCACTTTCCTTTAGTTTTTTCAACTACCTGTACGCTATGATGCAGGAGTTGAAATACTGTTGTCTTGTAGACAAAACACGGCTACCCACATCATCGACCATATCCATGAGTGGCGCAAGCGCCGTAGCCTCTGCAAGATAAAACTGGACGACCGTATATTTTTGGATTGGTTTCTCAAATCACTCCTACCCCTCATAGCCAAATATGTAGCTTCCGAACGACCCCAGTCAAAAGAAGAAGCTATCTTAAAAGCTCAGCAGTTCGACCTGATTTATGCCCAGTCAGGCTATCTCTACACCATCATACCAGACGCCCCACGAGGCGATTCTTCACGAGGTGACACTCCGGGGGCATCACATGCCGCTGATGGTATTATCGGCCAGGTCACGGCACAAAAGAAATCTTTTAGCATGGTGAGCACCATAAGTGCCCCAAACCTCTCTAGGGCTACATCTAATTCTGGAGCTACGACTTCATACACTCCAACGAATCAGACTCATCACACTCATGCACCCTCTTTTCCACCACATTGCTACGGGCAAGCGCCATTGACCTATGTACCACCCACATACTATAACCAACCGGCCACCCAGAACCGAATTCACTTACCGACCCAACCAATGTATTACCCTCAGCAGGCCACACATGCTCTTGTTCACTCACAAGCCCCAACGACTTATTACCCACCACAGGTAGTCCTTGTTGCACCACAACCTCCAATCGCTCAGACTTATCCTCCAAACAACAACAACACTACCCCCGCCAACCAAAACCCTGATCGACCACCGAAACAGGGTAAGAACCCCAATTTACGAACAAACCACCCATGTTCCATATGCGGGGTATACGGCCATTATACACACACTTGCCCCCATTTGGGGCGAGCACGCCAACTGTGGTCTGATGACGCCCAACGCCAAGGGCACGCGGCACAACCAGTGCCACCTCCTCAACCACAACCCATGGTGCTGCAGAATCATTTGCCCACACAAGGAGTAGCGAACACTTGTCCATTGGATCCTCCTCAAGGAACCACAGCACCACAACAGTAAATAACATACGCTGCACACACAAACCAACCAATGGATTCAAGTACTCATCATCTCCTTATGATGTCATCGTCCGACATGAATCTCCAAACGCGTCGAAACCAATATGCCCCCGCTGCACCTAAAAATGTTCTCCCTATGATTGAACAACCAGTTCAGAATGCACCTACATCGTTCGTCTCCATAGTCATACCCGGATTATACTCAGAATCACCTATGACTTCCACATTCCAATCCATCCCACCCCCTTTGGATATAACCGAGATATCTGATTTGTGCACCCTGTCGCACACCACACAGCATCCCTCGTCATTACCACAACACCCACAGTGCCTACTCATATCGGAACAACACCGATTCACACAATCCCGTTCTTGTTCCCGTTTTCAGGAGTTGTCAGCACACCAGTAATGGCTACACTTAACCTTCCAGGTTTAACGTTATGAATACCTGTATGGTACTTACCTGCCCCAACTCCCCCACCGACTCCAACCGGTACAACCTATGAATATGTCAAACCATCCACCACCTGGCATACCAAACCCCCAAAATCACCCACCACCTGGTGATTCGAACCCCCAAAACCGATCAATTCCAACAGGGGGCACTACATCAACATCTAATTATGTCCCCCCTCAATCCCGCAACACTGGGGGAAGAGGTCCACCAACCTACAACACTGCACCCACCACTTGCACCCCCTCAGTGACTCCCAAATTAGCTACGAATCCCCCAACCCGTGTGCTCCCTAAGTGCTCCTTGTGTGACGATATTGGCCATGCCACCCATCTATGTTCACAACTACCAGCACTTCAAGAACACATGAATATGTTGGATGATGACACCAATGTTCCAGTTGCCAAATTAGAATTACCACCTCAACCTCGTGATAAATCATTGTGCACAAACCATCCTTGTGCAATATGCGGAATCTACAGCCATTATTCACATCAATGCCCCGATCTCCCAGATTACAAAGCAGCACTATGCGAATTGAATAATGCCGACCTAGAGATATCCCATCCTCTCATTAAGGAAATTCATCCCCCACCATCTTCATCCTCAGAAGATATTAACACAATTTACATGGTTTCCAATGGAGACCCCTTTGTCCGGTCGACCCCTTCCATTGATCCCTCCGAACCACATATTCAACCTTTTCAAATCAAAGAGGAAACCACATGTCCACAGCATGGGGGCAGGCCCAAAACCTTGCCTACTCATCATCATCGTGATTCTCGTAGGAGATACTGGGGGCACCCACCCCACAAAGGGAATCCCCCATCATCATATCATCACTTCAGTATGCCACCACGGCCCACAGCCTCATGGTATGCCACCCCGCCAGCAATTGCTCAATGCCCTATTGATCTCTCTCTGAGACAACATTTGCACCACATTGACGCCTCTGAGTTAGGGGGCATAATAGATTACCTCGACCCTGGGATAGGGGGCATGATCAATCATTTTGAACCTCCCCATCATCTCTATCTCGACACCTCAATGAGCCCATCATTCAAACCAACACATATGTGATCCACAATCACAAACCCCATGCACATCGCATGGGGGCAAGTCATTAACCCTGCTCACTTTTTCACATTTGTGATCTCAACCATTTTTTAGGTCACGTGTCACTTGTATATTTGATACACCTAGTATTCTTCCCCCACGGGTCATCATTTCTCCGCACCACTACATCCTTGGCTTGGTGGGCTCACCTTTATTTGTAGCCATTTTTTAACCTAGTTATTACCTTTGACCATTCCGAAGTCCTTATGACCTCCATTTTTCGCACCATTTGCACCGCAGGATTCATATTTCCGTGCCCGTGATGATGCTTGAGATCATTTCTCGCTCTCACCAAACACTTTCAAGCATTTTTTGCATGCCCCATGCCACCTCGAATTGCGTGCCACATCGGCTGTTGTCAGTTTATTGGCGAATTTTATACCATTGGATTCATTTTTCCGAACTTGTGATGATGCTTGAGATCATTTCTCGCTCTCACCTCCAAATTTTTCGGGCATTTTTTCCCATGCCCCTCGTCGCCTCGGTTCGCGTACCACATCGGTTGTCATCCGTTTTTTAAAAGTCTTTTATCACCGGATTCAGTTTTCCGCGCTCGTGACGATGCTTGAGATCATTTCTCGCTCTCACACCCATATTTTTTGGGCATTTTTTACATGTCCCCTCGTCGCCTCGGTTTGCGTGCCACATCGGTCGTCGTCCATTTTGTACAAGTTTTATATGGTCGGATTCAGTTTTCTACGCTCGTGATGATGCTTGAGATCATTTCTCGCTCTCATCCCCATAATTTTCGGGCATTTTTTCAAAATGCCACTCATCACCTCGGTTTGCATGCCACATTGGTCGTTGCCCGTTTTTTACAATCTTTATGTCACCGGATTCAGTTTTCCATACTCGTGACGATGCTCGAGATCATTCCTCGCTCTCACCAATACCTTTTTGTTCGGTATAATTTTATCCCTTTTTCGGGCCGAGCAATTCCTTTACGAAAAAGACACTTAGGGAGTTTCTGTTAAGCTCTTTTCTGACTCCTAAAAACAATGAAAAGATCGCCGAGCAATCTTGCTTCCTTTCATGCTCGCTAAACGTATCTAAAAGGGCGTCTACTTGGTATAAGTTTACCCCTTTTCCGGACCTTGTAGACTAGTTACGAAAAATGAATACTCTAGTCACATCGGCTAGAAGAGTTCTCCATTTGCATCATTTTATGCTTTTTCAGGCCTTGGAGACTAACTTACGAAAAAGAACACCAATGGAGTCCACTTACCGCTTTCAGACTCTCTAAACATGAAAGCGACCACGAGCAATCACCATCCTGGGCTCGTAAAAATCCACAGGACGGTACTCACAACCACTACAGAGTCTTCTTATCGTTTTAAAAATTAAAGCACCTATGAGCACGAACAGTCCTGGGCTCACACAATCCACAGGATAGTACCATTTCAGAGCACACTTTTTATCCCTTCTTGGAGCTCATTAAAACTACGAAGAAGGACCCAAGGTGCTTCTCGGTGCCACAACAAATCATGTCTATTCATATGGCAGCTTCCCCATTTTGGTCGCCTTTTTCAGAGTATTCTGCAGTATGTCACCCTGAGTGTCCCTCGACAGCATCCATCAGCTTGCCCACCCAGATTCAATACATACCCTTCAGTCCTTAAAACTATGATCCCCACACCTACACGTCAGTTTCCTATGCTGCCAGGTCAACCATGTCATCATACTCTGAACAAAGGAAGTTTGAGTCCACCCACTCTGCGACCCCAGTTATTTTCAATACCCACAGTATGTCAGTCCTACCATCAGTACTACCACACTTGAGTTCTACACCTCTCGCTCATACCAAGGAAACATCATTGCCTTGGTAGTTGTCGGTCTCCCTCTGTCGACGCCAACCAAATCTATTCCAGAGGATAGACCCAGAGGTCCCTGTGTCTTGGACTCATCACCATTTATGATGAGTGCCTACGAATCATTTCGAGAAGAGTTCTCAGTGCCTCTCCAAATGGTTGTTTCTCACATGCTCGACTTCAACACCTTGATCGCATCGTTGAGACTCGCACAGGGCATTGGTCCTTTCAGTTGTTTGTTGAAGACCCCGGATACCACCTGACTCTTCCACATTTGAAAGTCTACTTATGGATACAACCAGTTACATTTTCCTATAGATATCCAGGTTGCGCATGGCGACAGTTTTCAGATGTACCCCAGTTTTATACTCCCTCGAGTATACAGTTACATGTACTTCTCAGAGATGACTCACAGTCATTGAATCCCTACAGATGTTGGACACCTTCAGTTTCAACAGTTCATTAACCCTTTTGAGACCTTGTTCAGAACAGTTGTCGCTTTATTCCAGTGTATCAGTCATTGATATCAGTCATGTTATGATCATGAGTACATCCCAAAATAGTGTCCCCTTTGGACCATTATGATGTATCAGCAAATTTTTTATGTCCCCCTTCTTGGGACTAATTGTTATGTATATGTCTTGATACGAGCATGGGTATGCCCGCCTCGTCCATAATCAGAGATTATTCCTCATTCATATTGAGGCCATGTAATATTTTTTGTTTTTTGCAGCTTCCAAGGGTCGTTGATCCAGTCTCCAACCGATCTCTTCTCTTCCCCAAACCCCAGGAAAAAGACAAAATAACTATGATGTCTATCGGCCATACGATGAGATCCTTCCCTCACACATCAGGGGGCAATCTATTAACACCCAAAAAGTGCTCATAGCTCATTTCCTTATTCACATGACCCATTTGTCCACTTTTCCACCATTTGAGCCTCTAAAGCCATCAAAAGGTCACCAAAAGACCTTAATACACCCTTTTCCCCCTCAAAAGATATATTTTTCCTCAAAAAACATAAAAACCCCTCAAAAAGGGTCCAGAATTCCCAAAAATATTAAAAGGGAATAAAAATATTCAAAATATTCAAAAAAAGAAAAAAGAGGGAAAAAAGTACCTAAACCATGTTGGTCAATACCATTGGTTTCCTCAAAACCATAATGGTATTCCCCACCACCAAAAACTATAAAAAGGTGGTAGGGGCTCCTCACTTTCCATCCATCCATCATCTTATCCTCATGCTATCAAAATCTCTCATAAGTTCTTGACCATTGTAGCAATCTTGGAGAAAAGACCATTGGAGCCTGGAGCATCTCACCCTTGGAGCTGCTCAACACCACAAATCCTCACCATTTGAGGTATGATAATACAAAACATTCTTTTATTTCTTGTTCTTTCTATGAATCGTTTTTAGATTTATTTGTTATATGCACATGTTAGTTTACATTTAGATTTAATTCATAATCGTTTTTGCTTTCTATATTGAAACTGCTATCACATTGTTGATAGGTGCCCATTGCACAAGCTTGGTTGCAAAACCAAGCAACAGGCATCACAACTGTCCTGACCTCCTCTTGGGGCCTACCAAATGCATCTTCTTCCTTCAAGGTATCCTGAAGCCATTTAGGCTTCCTCTTCCTTGAAGGCTCCTCCCAAACTGGTCTATCCTCATCTGAGGAACTCCCAGAAGTAGAAGGTCCAACACCCCGAGGACCAGTAACTGATGAACCAGTGCCTGAAGAACCTGTGACCTATGAACTAGAACCTGAACCTATCCATGAACCTGTCACCTGAACCACTAAACCTATAGGAGTTGTGCCTGTACTCTGTGATCCAGTCACTCCATAAACCTGTGGACTTGAAACCTGTATCGAAGAAGCCTGTGTCAACTGAGGTGTGGGAGCTGGTGACTTCCCATGCTCTAACTCTCTGGACTTCCTAAAGGCTTTCTCCTCATCAAACTTCACCTCCCGCCTAACAACAACTCTCTTCTGGCCAGGTAGGTAAAGCCGATAGGCCTTCAAAGTCTCGTCATATTCCACAAATATGCCCATCTTTGCAGTGGGCTCAAACTTCGTCCTCTTCTCAGATGGGACGTGAGAGTAAGTCAAAGACCCAAATATATGAAAGTGGCTCACCTCAGGATTCTTCCCTGTGTATATCTCCTCTGGAGTCTTCGTCCCCAAAGCACGGTGAGGACTCCTGTTCTATAGATAAACTGCAGTGCTACATGCCTCTGCCCATAGAAAGAACGGTAGACCCTGATCATGGAGCATCGCTCTCGCTGCCCCCACAATCGACCTGTTCTTTCTCTCTGCTACTCCATTCTACTTAGGAGTGTAGGGAACTGTCAGCTATCTCTGTATACCCTCTTTTCTGCAAAAATCATCAAACTCCTTGGAGGTATACTCACCCCCATTATCCGATCTCAACATCCGAATCTTCCTCCCTGTCTGCTTCTCCACAAGGGCTTTGAACCTTTGGAAGACACTCAACACTAATGGGGACTTCTTGCTCCTCAAGAAGTAGATCCAGGTCTTCCTGGAGTAGTCATCAATGAAAGTGATGTAGTACTCAAAACCAGTCAAAGAGAACGATGACATGGGACAACAAATATCAGAATGGATCAAGTCAAGCACTCCTGCTGCTCTCGTGTCACTGCTTGGAAAAGTAGTCTAGGTGTACTTTCCCAAAGCACACCCCCTGCACACATCACTTTGCTCAGTGCTAAACTCGGGTAAACCTATAACCATGCTCCTCAACAATCTCAGAGCTGGGTGATGTAAGTGGGCCATCCTCCGATGCCATAGCTCACGTAGCTCGCTAATGTTGCTGTGTGCTAGAGAGTGTTGCGGCTGAAACAAGAGCTTCTACAGCTTTCCACACCTCACCCCAATGTCCATGGGGGTAGATACACCTGTAGTCCTGGGGAATACCTGCACTCTCCCATCTAAGAAACACACCCCAAGACCCTATCCTCAATAGTGGAAACTGAAACAAGGTTCTTCTTCAGCCCAGGGACATATAACACATCCCTCAAAATCATGGGACTCATAGACTCCCTCTGAAATGTAATGGTCCCCTGACCAACTGCTCTAACAATGGTGTTGTCTCCAAGTACAACCTCCACATCTCTACCTGTCTGTGATAGCTCGGAGAACATCTCTCGAGCTCCATTCATGTGGCTCGAGGCTTCGCTGTCAATGTACCAAGTACTAATGGTGGATGGACTCGCCTGATGGCCTGCCAACAATGAATGCTCAATCTCCATATCCATATCTGTGCTGGTGGCTAAAGAGACTCTCTCTCTCTCAATCTGTTCAGCATATAGGGAAAACTCCCTCTGAAAGCTATCTCCAAAGTCATCAACCTCCGCTGAGGCTGCAGTCTATTGTCCCTGTCCCTTCTTCTTCTTCTTGGTTGGACACTGTGAAGCATAGTGCCCAAATGCCTGACATGCATAACACTTGATTTTACTCAAGTCCTTCTTTTGTCCACCCTATTGATGCTGCTGCTGCTGCTACTTGGCCCCACCCTTCTTGGGACCCTTCTTCTTCTTCCCCTTTGCCGTCAAAGCCACATTCTCATCATCTGCCCCACCCTGTGATGAACTGCCCTATACGAGACCTCTCCTGCTCTCCTCCTACACAAAGTCATCCCACAGTCTCTCCCAAGTAGGTAGGTTCTCTCTACCCACTATGGCATGCACAAATGCACCCCAGGGCTTTGAAGCCCCATTCACTGCTGTACGTACAAGCTCAGTAGCAGATAACACCTCCCCAACTGCTGCCAGTTCATCTCGAACTGCAGATATCCTGGTAAGGTATGTTGTCACTCCCTCTCCTCCATTCATCTTTATACTCTTGAGTTTCTATTTGAGAACCATCTTCCGGTTCTCATTGGTACTCTCATACAAACTGGTTAAAGCAGTCCACATCAAGTGTGCCCTAGCCTTTCCTGAAATGTGAGGGATAATATGATCTTTAACTGCATCTAGGATAATCCTTCTCGCTTTACAATCCTTCTTGTTGAAGGCTGATAATGTTGTTGCATTTGTAGCAGCGGGAATGACAACCGGGTTTGTAGTAGTGTTGCTAACCACCTCCATCCATAGTTCATTCTACTCTAATATTAGCAAAATTCTGGCCTTCCATGGCACAAAGTTCATTGTCCCATTCAGCCTATCCTCCAACCTAAGTCATGTAGCCATCTTTCACCCAACCCAACAAAGTGTTGTTCACTAACAGAAGAAAATTTCTGAAATTACTGAGTTCTGGAAATTTCTGTGTGTCTGCAAAATACTACTGTTTTCTTCCCCCTCGCTCTGATACCATGTAAATTTTCTCTGAGTTTTTTGTTTGCTGGTTTATGTCAACATTTCAGTGGTTTTCATCTATAGTCGGTTTTGCATAGGCTGCAAACTACTTATGAAATTTTCTGAGACAATTAAACATGCTAAAAATTCATTCTAATAGACAGAAAATAGATTTTTAACATGCACACCATAAAAAATAGAGACTCATAAATTTTTGGCAACTGTGCCCTGGAAAAACCCCACAGGGAAAACTAGTAAGAGAGAGAGAGAGATTTATTATTTCTTCAGCAATATTTCAGTACATTAATTTTATGGACAAGATGTACTTATCTCAACCAACCAAATCACCCAGCTGAATTCCTCGATTTCTATGCAAGGTTGCCTCGATTTTTGTGCACACAAATCCTCTTGAAAAATGTGCCAAGATTAGCCTCGATTTCTGTGCCAACAAACCCAGAAATGTGTTGTACGGTACAACAGCAATTAATGTTGATGTACGAGCCTTGAAAATGTGCCTTGTCTAGAAAATCATGCCCAAAAATTTTTGCCTTGGAAACTGTGCTGTACGGACTGTCATTTATTGCAGCTGTACGGATTTTGGAAACCGTGCCCACCACTAGCAAAAATCTGCCTCGAACTGCATGATAATAAATGATGAGTGAGTACCTCGAAACTCGTGCCAATAAATGAGCTGTACGGATTTGGGAAATCATGCCCAATGAAATATATCCCTGCCTCGAAAATTGTGCCACCTAGAAACTCGTGCTGCTGTAGCTACCTCCTTGATTTCTGTGCATCACTTTCTCCTTGGAAATCGTGCTAGTCTCCTTCTCTCTCAACTTGCTGTCTTCTCTTCACTTCATTCAGCAAAAGTGAACTCAAAATGCCTCCCTTATGCTTTTTGATCAAACCCTAGGGTTTCCCTAAATCCAATGGATGAGATAGATTTAGATCTACGGTGGAAATTAAATGCTCCATTTATTTCTCATAAATAATTAATTTCACTCACCCACTTAAATTTATCAAAAAGTGACTTTCATTTTATAAAGTCTCATTTAGTGCTTTTAATGTGAGGGTCGCGTTTTTCCCCCTTCTAAGTGACTTTAGGAAAAAGTCACTTAGGGAACACTTCCCTAGGTACAAAAACTAACAAATGCAGGGCTCCCAGATAAATCTTACTCTTATTGATGACATCAGCGGAGGACATGTAGCAGTGTCCTATTCATTTTCAACATTCAGAACAATTAGGGATCTGTTAGGCAGAGGGGAAAATCCCAGCCACAACCTGACACTAAGGTTTAAGGCTTATCTTCGTTTCCACACTCCCTTTGTACTAATGATTGTTTTTAGACACCCCTGATCTCCATCAAGGTAATTCCTCTCAAGGCATAGTGGCACAAGAAATCGTGCCTTAGCCCTGGGTACCCAATTGAGTTCAAAGCAACAATAACACTGGCAAATAGAAGCAGTTGCCATAACCTTGATGTTGAGGGGGGCCTAGAAACATCCTCACTGCACTACATGGGGCTCGGACACGAATGGCTTACGCATTGAATGGGGAACAAGATTGCAAATTCAATGTTTGCATGGCATAACGGAGACTGCATGGAACATGATTAAGTGGGAAACTGTCCACATCAACATTCAACTAGAATTTGAGACCAATGAAATCATCAAGATTATAATTCTACAGGCCAGGTTAGTTGCGAGGATGACCTCCAGCTTTCAGTTAGGTCTGAAAAATACAAACACTAAAGATAATTTAGTTTGGATCACATTGGTTCAAAAGTTGAAGCAGTTAGTGTTCTAGTACCACAATCTCTTGCTATAAATATCAACTGTCTTGCAGTGATGGGTGTTCTAACACTATATATTGAAACTCAAATAATGGATGGCGGATTTTGGCCTACGATTTGCATTTTAAAACCAAAAAGTAGATCCAAATTACATGACACGGCATTGATCAATCTAAATTGTAGCAACAGTACTAAACCACCATAAATTTGAATACAAAGTGATTTATAACCTGGTATGTGACAGCAATAAATAGCGGGATCTTTATGGTTATAGCAGCGTTCTTCCAAAGCCTGGAAATGATGTAGAAGTTCGGTGAAAGTGGACAAATCTTGAAAATGCACACGTGACCCGGCGATGTTTTAGTAGCCATGTCCTTCCTTGAAATGATAACAGAGATTCAATGTACACCCTCAGGTTGCTTCACAAGCTCGCCACAAAGATTTCACCCTTCCAAGGTGGTGCGCCCTTCTTCAAATGGCCCCACAATGCAGCTCACGACCTTCAAAATGAATACTCAGCCCTAGATAACACACGGCCCTCTTCCAAGCTGAATGCTGCCTCTGCACGGATAATACGCCCAATTTACTCACACGTGCTGCACAAAAAAGACCACGGCCTGCAATCTACGCCCTTCTCCAAAAGAAACACGTCCTCTAAGGGAAGAATCGATGCCCTCTCATGTGGATCGGGCTCTCAGAATAATGATCCCACTACTTGATGCTTCCTGCACCCTTCTGAAACGAGTATGCCTTCTCAAAACCTCCACAAACTCCAAAAATACCAACGATTTACCGATATGCTTTGATCTTCTTCTTCAACGGTGAAATGTTACCTATTTACCACCGAATGGTCAAGGGGTTTCCGTGGCAAGACTAAAAAATCCAATTTGTGAATAATAATGTAATAATAAATAATGAGATTCAGGTATAATAGTATAATAATAAATAAAGTGTAATAATAAATGAATAAATAAATAATATAATATAATAATAAATAAAGTGTAATTCACCAATTAGTTGCGATCACATGGAATCATGAGTTTTTCTTTCTGGAATTTGCCACGATTGGTTTTCATGGTGCCCTCTCTCTAGCTAGGTTTTTTTCGTTATCCTCGCTTTTTCAGATCTAACCCCTCTCCGATTTGCTTAGAGGTTCTATAGTCTTTCTAGACCCATGCCCCAAGGGGTTAAAAGAACTATTCTTATTCTTAATGGAGGCATCAAACATAAACCCTGTATATGCAAGGTGGCATGTCCTCCGCCTTCGACCAAACTTCTCATCAAAACCCATGTCACATCTCCCGATCATTATGCTCTGTGCAAAAAGGCTTTAGAGAGCCTCGTCCGCCCTCTCCAGTCAAAAGGCCACAACCCAACTGTTGTCTTAGGGGTTGATAACCGAAATCCCTCAGGTTCTAGAGCCCGACATAGAAGAGATAAGAAAGTGTATAAGCTACAGAACATCAGAAAAAAATTTGTGATTGAAGATAATGAAAACCTGGAAAGAATCGAAGTGTTGTGCAAGAGGGCAGTTGTTGGCAAAATTGAAAACGCCAAAGTCACTATAATGGATATAGTGTCTTGGATGTCGAAGGTTTGGAAACCAGAATTTGGCTACACTCTAAGGTTGAATATGCTTTATAAAGTCTAGATGTGCTTCATTTTTCTTGAGCCTGAAGACATTCCAAAGGTATTGGGAAGGTTTTGGTTCATTAATGAGGGTACCCTAGTCCTTAAGCGTTGGCACCCGGACTTCAACCCTAAGAAGGAAAAGTTGGACATTAGACATTTGTGGGTTTTATTACCGAATTTCCCTCTTGAACTATGGATAGAGAAGCTCTTTATGGACTTGGAAAACTCCTTGGAGAGATTCATAAAGCTAGAAAAGAAAATGGTTCACGGAATAGACAAACACGTAGCCACAATTCTAGTTGAGATCGACACATCTCAAGGATTACTGGCAAATTTTGAAATAAAATGGGGTACAAGGACCTATCTTCAGAAACCAAACTACGCCAACGTGTCGTTCTGCTACTTTTGTTGCCATGAAGTGGGTCATACTTGGACCAATTGCCATCGATCAAGACTCAAGGAAGTTCCCAGCTTGAGTGACACGGAAGACGACTTGGTCCAAGAGCTACAACTCTCGAATAGGTAGCTTGTTAGTTTTTACAATGTTTCATATACAGTTATGCATATCATTAAATATTCATCACAATAACCATCTACCAGGATCTCTGAAAGATAAATAAGCACAACCACATAAACATTACACAAGATTTATCCTAGGAAAACTCTCTCTAGGGAAAAACCCAGCAACTTCCTCCGTAATAGATTTATCACAAGAATAAGTACAATATAGACTCGAGAGAATAATACCAAATGTACCAAGAAGATAGATCCCCAAGATAAGATGTCTTCTTCTCTCTTTCTCTCTTGCACCAGTCGAACCTATCTCTCAAGTGATGTGCACTAGCTTGTTGAGTGAGTGTGACTAATGAGCCAGACTTGACTTCTATTTATACTAGTTTCCAACTAGCCCAAAAATCCCTAACAAGTCCGACTTGTCTCCTCCACTAGGCCGACTTACCAAATGAGTAATATAATCATGTATTACATGAATAATCTGGATTCTCCAGATCCAATATACAAGGAGGTTTGACATTGACTCTATTGCATGACCAATTACAATATGACTCATCCTCGAAGGGAGTACAATGTCCTGACAACATGACACATAACATATTACATCAATTGACCCAGTGACCACAACAATATACATAATGACAAATTGACCCACGTGTCAAATGGCTAATGACCAGTACATCAAATGACACATACAATCATGACTCCTCATTATACATCAAAGAATATCTTCTACAGTTATAATCTTAAGCACTCCCTCTTAACTAGGAAGTTATTCTCGGCGGCAAGCATCATCATCCGTCGGTGCCATCATCATAGGTTATGTCATGTACATGTACTTTGTCCATCGTCTTGTGATATCCATGAATCTATACATCATCAGAAGTTCCAAATTTCCAGTCCATACGATTCACTCTACTCAGTCCGTCGAAGAGTACAATCGATACAATCCACGGGATTAGTCCATCGATCATAATGTGATCAGTCCATCAATCAACAAGATCAGTCTGTCAATCAATATAACAGGCATGATCAGTCCATCGATCAATATATCAACCACGATCAGTCCATCAATCGGTATAACCTGCATGATCAGTCCAATGATCAATATAACCTGCATGATCAGTCCATCAATGAATATAGCCTGCATCATCAGTCCATCAATCAATACAACAAACAAGATCAGTCCGTCGATCAGTATAATCAATAAGATCAGTCCATCGATCAATATACATATCCAATATGATCAGTCCATCAATCAATACCATAGGATCAGCCCGTCGATTCATATGATCTACTCAATGATCAATTCTCCTCAGTCCATTGAGGAGTACAACTTAGTCCATCGAGTAGTATAATGACCATCCTCAGTCCATCGAGGAGTACAACTCAATCCATCGAAAAGTATTGTGCTCAACCTCAGTCCATCGAGGTGTAGTGTGACCATCCTTAGTCCATCAAGGAATGCAACTCAGTCTATCAAGAAGTACAATGATCACAATGCATATGATCAGTCCATCGATCCATATCACTTCCCGGTAATTGACCAAGTGCCTCCGGTTCTAGACCGGCAATTCTTGGTAACTGACCAAGTGCCCCTCAGTTCAAGACTGAGCAATATCCTGGGAATATGACCAATTACAATATGACTCATCCCCGAAGGGAGTACAATGTCCTGACAACATGACACATAACATATTACATCAATTGACCAATGACCACAACAATATACATAATGACCAATTGACCCACATGTCAAATGGCTAATGACCAGTACATCAAATGACACATGCAGTCATGATTCCTCATGATACATCAGAGAATATCTTATGCGGTTACAATCTTCAACATGGTTTATGGAGTAGACAAACACGTAGCCACAGTTCTAGTTGAGATCGGCACGTATCAAGGATTACTGGCAGATTTTGAAATAAAATGTGGTACAAGGACCTATCTTCAGAAACTAAACTACACCAATGTGTTGTTCCGCTACTTTTGTTGCTGTGAATTGGGTCATACTCGGACCAATTTCCCTCAATCAAGACTCAGGGAAGTTCCCAGCTTGAGTGACACAGAATAGGACTTGGTCCAAGAGTTACAGCTCCCGAATAGGTAGCTTCTCCACCCTGCTCCCTCTTCCCCTCTCGGTAATGCTTCTCCCTCTTCTCCCTCTCGGTATGAAGGAGTTTTGAATGCGGAATTAGACTTGTATTTAAAAGCTGAAGAAGATTATGTTAAGAAAACTAGAAACCCCTTTTTGTCTCGTTGCGGGAACCTAATTTGCAATGCAGTTGTTAACCCTTCTCTTTGTTAAGGGACTCCCCCTTGCGGGAGAATGCTGAAACTGGCACCGAATTACCTCTCTCTCAATCTGCCAATGAAGGAGAGCAAAACCCTGCCTTTGATACTTCTAATGATGTTATGGCTTCTAAGGATCCCCAAACTACTTCTTTAACAGTAGGAAGCCCTTCATATTCTCTTGACTCACAAATCTTACACTTGGATTCTTTGCCTAATCCAAATCCTACTCCCCTATACAAAGAAGCGCTACTTAAATTTACCTTAGAAATATTTTCTTCCCTACCTATTCCTACCAAGAAAGTTTCCCCTGTAACTCCCCTCAAATTTCAAAATGTCACCATCTGTAAAAAAAAACAAAAGGGGTACGCAAAATTCTCTAGAGTTGGTTGGCAATACTTTTCTTCCATTAGCTTCAAATTCTGAAAATAGAGATCCTAAATCTATCTAGGCCTTTAAATCTTGTTGTCATCCTGAGGAAGGGGTCACAGAATGATAATTATATCATTGAACTTGACAGGAGTCGGGGGAGAATCTAAGGCTAAGGCTCTTTCTTGGCTCTTCAAATCTACTAGCCTCTCTATGATTTTGAGTCAAGAAACAATGACATAAATCAATCAAGCTATCAAAGTCTTTGCCAATTTATTGCCTACCTGGGAATTATGTGGTACCTCCGCCTTTGGCTTATCAAGAGGTTTGTTATGTGGATGGGACCCTAAAGTTGCTCGTTTCAACCCACTGAGTTTCTTTGGTGGTGTAATTATGGAAGGGAAACTATTGGGTTCCCTCAACTCTTTGTCTATAGTCAATTGCTACGGCCCTTGTAAAGAGAAGGAGTTTTTATGGGGGGGGAATTGAATTCTAGGATTTTTGATACCCCTAATCTAATTTTGCAGAAGACCTCAACTTTACAGTCTCTATGGAGGAATCTTGGGGCCCCCAACGTAGAGTGGATCCCCTTTGGTCTTTTTTCAAACATCTGATACAGGACCAAGACTTTGTTGATGTCTATTCTATTTCAACACCTAACAAGCAAAACCTACTATGTGAGCTTTACTTGTTTAAATTTTTTTTGGGGTCGAAGTGCAGGTGGAATCCCAATCCTTAATAATGTTGGGCATCCCTTATGTGTGCATTCTCATCATTTATTTTTAATCGAGTTTAGTGGAAACAAGCATGGGACTTTATTGTTTAGGCATTGATTCAAATAGTTTGTACCATATTAAGATTCCCAACTTTAATATAGAAACCCAATGTACATATCAAGAGGGTGCTTAAGTTTACAATGGATAAATTAACTAAGTTAAATAGTACTCTGGTTAGATTGAAGTACTCCAAAATGTTCGAGACAATACTTAACTTCATTCATGTCAACTGTCTCTTAGTCTAAGCTACACTCTATTTTTAATGATGTAATATACGGAGTTTCTTCACATGCATGTTTCCAATGGAATAAGTGTAATTCACATCAGTAAAGAAATGAAACATTTACAACAATCAAATTATGGAAATCTCTTTCCTTACCATGAGACAAGGATAATGGCAATGTTCTTCCTCCTAACATTGATTGTTCACTTTCTCTTTTCTTGTTTCCTTGCACCTCTTCAAGAACAACTTCCGGTATGGCAACATGTGCTTTTTCAGGGGCTGCAAATGAAGGAGTTTGTTTGAGATCTTAAAGTTTTGATCGAGTAAAACTTCGAATAAAATTCAATGTCAGAGAGAAACACAATACTTACGATTAAGGTATGTTAAAGCCACAGGAAACAGTATATTTAGAAGTACACAGAACCCAATCAATGCTCCAACTCCAATCAAATACCTTTTCTCCTCAGCAAACGGTCCACGTGCTTCTAGTATAGCTTCTCCCAGTGTTTTTTTGGAATTACTACTGCTTGGCTACATGTATAAGAACTCCTTTAGATGAATGATAGCATTGCACAAGATGATCCTGGATTACTCCCATAAAAATTGAGCAATTGCATTGTAATTTGTTTATAGATTAGGAAAAGACCCTCAATGAGCACAAACATTAAATTGCCTTGTTCCATCTAGGTGCCAAAAATTCATTCACAGATATAGCATTTTGACCATAAGATGTTGGTGAGCACCAATATGCCCATATCCACCATTTGGGTATATTCTCTGTTCCAAAAATATGAATTAGAATAAAGTACCCTCAGCATGGTAAGTTTCTTTAAGTTAAAAGTCTCAAAATTTTTTCATTGATCTTTTTATTGATCTAACGACAGCATAGTACAGGATACCTCTAGAAACCACAAATCCTTCGAGGACAATGAAAAGGATCAAGGCAAATGATCCAAATGTTTGTGAGATATTCATGCTACGGCTTAATGAGGCCACAAATTTGAATAAATCCAATGACATATGATGCAACAGAAAGAAAAGACAAAGCTGCTTAAAGAACCTGCAAAAACAGAAAAAACAGTAACTGTGTTTACAGTAGTGACCTAAAGCATTGCCTTTGATTCTTAAGATACTCTAAGGTATATATTCTATACTTTCATTCCATGTGCATAGGTAATTTTATCAGAGATTTCACATACTGTCTACCATTACCTGATTTGGTGCAAGCGAATGGATTCATCCATTAATAAATTAGTCAACAGCATTTCTCCTCTCTTCCAATCATATAGCTATACTATGAAAGAAGTAGAAGCTCTATCAAAAATTCAATTAAAATTACCTCTCAATTCCTGGTGCAAACCCAATTACTTAGTATGTAACGCATATCCAAATCACTGCCTCAACTAAAGAGAAAGGGATCTTCACAATCCATGTTGGCAAGCATAATCCCATGATGGATAGAATAGCAAGTCTCTTTGCTTGTAGAAGACTGGAAGACGAGCAATCATCATTGACATTTCAGGAAAACCATTGAACATCAAGTGGATTAATCTAAAGAAAAGAGCTCCCATATAGATATTTTCATCATCCACGCTATTATGATGCATTCTTGTGCACAAAAACATTGTCATTGTGATGATACCAACAATAGCAACCAGCATCATTCATTTGCCAGGCTCCATGTTCTCTGAGATTTATAAGTTGAACAAATATAGTCCATCATTTTCCTTAATTTGATGATGATCTCTAAGTGGCTGACCAGATCGATCCCACACAGACCAGGTCAAATTCCCATTTCTAGTAAACTTTTGGGGAACAGGTTCAGCCATAGGAAATAGAGGGAGTGCTAAGCTTGCAAAACTGTTGTGATACTTTTCAACCTTGTGGCTTAATATAACCTTGTAAAGTTCCAAACACACCAAACCAGTGGCCATGGCAGTGGTAGTTGTAATTGCAGGAATTATTCTGCCAGCTATGAATTTAGCCTTGAGCTTATCCACTTCAGGTATGATATAGTTCCTTGCTCGCATATTAGCTAGTCTAGTTATAAGATCCATATGATAATTTGTATCATCATCTTGCATTGCAATAAAGCTTAGTCGGTTTTCTTCCCATAGATAGTACTCGGATTCAAACCCTCACCCAAACAAACAAAACTTTTTAATTTTATGAAGGACCTGTTATTACACCATAATAGAGATTAGTGGGAAAAGTTGAAACCAAAATCGAGGATACATTTTCAAACTGAATAGGATTCATGCGAAAGCCTAATGGCATATTTTTAACACCACTTTCTAGTGTGGCCATCAGGTTGTCAATCAATTCAATATCATCATCATACAATGTAGAAGGGTTCAGATTCGTAGTTTTTTCATCTGTGACAATCTTCACCCCTTCTTTTGGCTTGAAAACTGGAATATGTACTTTTTCAACGACATCTGCTAATCTCTTTGAATTTGAATTTGAAGCCCATTCTGAAATGGGAATGCCATATGTATTAGATCTTAAAATTGAGGCTGCAAGAATTAGGGACAGATGACTGGTATCATGGGAAGTAAAGTCCAGGGGCTTTGGAAAACGGTTGGGAGCAGACCAGAATGGTGCACCTCCGCTTGTGGTTGCATTCTCAGGGAAGTTGAAAGTAAGCTGCTTCACACAATTTGAAAAGTAATCCTCAAACCTGAATCAAATCAATCAGTGAAAAGCAAATTTAGTTTAGTGAAATTCATTATCTTGTAAATAGTAAATTATAAGAAATAACTGTGAAAACTCATTTAAGATTTGATGCAGTGCAAGATGCAAATGATAATGATAGGTAGAAAGAACTATAATTATAAAAAGGAAAGGGAAAGGCTTAATTACTGTAATCTAGCCCAAGAGACGCAATCTTCGAATGTTAGACATCTCTGTGAAACCAAACAATCCACAACCGATTCCAAAAGTTGTCGGGCCTGAGCATCCCCTGCAGACTTGGGTGCTACTATGTATTCTTGGGGTTGGTAAAGAAAACCATTTGCTTCAGCTAGAGTTTTTTCTAAGAGACCTTCAAATTCGAACCTTGCCCATGTGAGACAGTGGTGAATATTATGTGGAAATGAGTGAAGTGTGCACATGGGTGCCTGCTTTTCAGGGGGATGCTCCATATTTCTCAGTCAAGTGAGGGATGGTCATGGTGCAATGCATTCGATGACAATGTGGTTGTGTTATATGGAGAACTACCTTATGAAAGCTAACATTCATTTGCTTTCATTCACCGAGCAATGTTGTTAGAAGGAAAGCTAACTCTAGTTAGGTTTCCATCATGGTGCAATATATTCGATGACAATGTGATTGTGTTTGATGGAAAACTACCTTATGAAAACTAACATTCATTAGCTTTCATCCATAATCCAATGTTGTTAGAAAGAAAGCTAACTCCAGTCAAATTTCCATAATGGTGCATTGGATTTGATGACGTGGTTGGGTTGGATGGAAAACTAGGTTAGAAAAAAACAAACGTTAGCTTTCATCACCGTGCAATGTTGTTAGATGGAAAGCTAACTCCAGTTAGATTTCCATCATGGTGCAATGTCTTTGATGACAATGTGGTTGGGTTGGATGGATAACTAGCTTTATAAAAGGTAACACACATTATCTTTCATCCCCCATGAAATGTTGTTTGAATGAAAGCTAACTCCAGTTAGATTTCCATCATGGCGCAATGTATTCGATGACAATGTGGTTGTGTTATATGGAAGGCTACCTTATGAAAGCTAACCTTCATTAGCTTTTATCAATCAAGCAAAGCTGTTAGAAGGAAAGCTAACTTTTCTTAGGTTTCCATCATGGCGCAATATATTTGATGATAATGTGGTTGTGTTGGATGGAAAACTACCTTATGAAAGCTAACGTTCATTAGCTTCCATCCATCGTGCAATGTTGTTAGAAGGATAGCTAACTCCAGTTAGATTTCGTTCATGGTGCAATGTATTCGATGACAATTTGGTTGTGTTATATGGAGAACTACCTTATGAAATCTAACGTTCGTTAGCTTTCATCCACCCAACAATGTTCTTAGAAGGAAAGCTAACTTTGGTTAGGTTTCTGTCAAGGTGCAATATATTTGATGACAATGTGGTTGTGTTCGATGGAAAGCTAACGTTCATTAGCTTTCATCCATCGTGCAATGTTGTTAGAAGGAAAGCTAACTCCGGTCAGATTTCCATCATGGTGCAATGGATTTGATGACAACACAGTTGGGATGGATGGAAAACTAGCTTATAAAAGGTAACACACATTTTAACTTTCATCCACCATGAAATGTTGTTAGAATGAAAGCTAACTCCAGTTAGATTTCCATCATGGCATAATGTATTCGATGAAAATGTGGTTGTGTTATATGGAGAACCACCTTATGAAAGTTAACCATCATTATCTTTTATCCACCGAGCAATGCTGTTAGAAGGAAAGCTAACTTCGGTTAGATTTCCGTCACGGTGAAATATATTTGATGAGATTGTTGTTGTGTTGGATGGAAAACTACCTTATGAAGGCTAACATTCAATAGCTTTCATCTATCGTACAATGTTGTTAGAAGGAAAGTTAACTGCGGTCAGATTTCCATCATGGTGCAATGGATCTGATGACAACACAGTTGGGATGGATGGAAAACTAGCTTATAAAAGGTAACACACATTTTAACTTTCATCCACCATGAAATGTTGTTAGAATGAAATCCAACTCCAGTTATATTTCCATCATGGCGCAATGTATTCGATGACAATGTGGTTGTGTTATATGGAGAACCACCTTATGAAAGTTAACATTCATTAGCTTTTATCCACCAAGCAATGTTGTTAGAAGGAAAGCTAATTTCGGTTAGATTTCCATCATGGTGAAATACATTTGATGAGATTGTTGTTGTGTTGGCTGGAAAACTACCTTATGAAGGCTAACATTCAATAGCTTTCATCCATTGAGCAATGTTGTTAGAAGGAAAGCTAACTCTGGTTAGGCTTCTGTCATGGTGCAATATATTTGATGACAATGTGGTTGTGTTCGATGGAAAACTACCTTATGAAACCTAACATTCATTAGCTTTCATCCATAGGATAATATTTTTAGAAGAAAAGCTAACTCCTCAGATTTCCATCATGGTGCAATGGATTTGATGATAATGTGGTTGGGTTAGATGGAAAACTAGCTTAGAAAAGCTAACTCACATTAGCTTTCACTCACCATGTAATGTTGTTAGACGGAAAGCTAACTCCAGTTAGATTTCCATCAAGGTAAAATGTATTCGATGACAATGTGGTTGTGTTATATGGAGAACTATCTTATGAAAGCTAAGTTCATTAGCTTTCATTCACCGAGCAATGTTGTTAGAAGGAAAGCTAATTCCGGTAAGGTTTTTGTCACGGTGCAATATATTTGATGACAATAAGGTTGTGTTTGATGGAAAAGTGCCTTATGAAAGCTAACATTCATTAGCTTTCATCCATGGTGCAATGTTGTTAGAAGGAAAGCTAACTCCAGTCAGATTTCCATCACTGTGCATCAGATTTGATGACAACGTGGTTGGGTTGGATGGAAAACTAGGTTAGAAAAACTAACACACGTTAACTTTCATCACTGTGCAATGTTGTTAGACGGAAAGGTAACTCCAATTAGATTTCCATCATGGTGCAATGTCTTTGATGACAATGTGGTTGGGTTGGATGAAAAACTAGCTTATAAGATGTAACACACATTAACTTTCATCCACCATGAAATGTTGTTAGAATGAAAGCTAACTGCAGTTAGATTTTCATCATCGCGCAATGTATTCAATGAAAATGTGGTTGTGTTATATGGAGAACCACCTTATGAAAGTTAACCTTCTTTAGCTTTTATCTCTATTACTGGCAAAAAGATTGATAGCTCAATTGATAGATGTATGTTACAATATTATACATGCTTATATAGAGAATGCTGAGACGCTTGGGTGCCTGCTCGTTACGTTCAATTACAAGAGAAGTTAGAGTGGTTCGAAATTTCAACCGTTACAGTCGACTAGAAGACAGAGAGACAATCTGTCATAGTTCGTCAGTCGCTAGTCGACGCTGCATGTCGATGTCGTGAAACTGTGGAGGTTGTTCAACTTGTCGAAGTTGTTGAGTTTGTCTAAGTTGTGTCGAAATCAGAACCTGTCGAAGTTGTGTCGAAGTCAATGACTTGTCGCAGTTGAAGTTAGCATTCGACATCAATGCCAACTACAGTGTGGTTGTGTTAGATGGAAAAGTATCTTATAAAAGCTAACACACATTAGCTTTCATCCATCGTGTAGTGTTGTTTTTGTCTTTTGTAAGTTTGCGGAGATTTTATTATATTTATCAGAATAAACAATATTTACATAACCAGCAATCCCAGAATCCTAGGGTAGCCTGAAATGATGAAACCACCATCCTAGGTGCTCAACACTACTAAGATAACAGTCTTGATAAAAAAATAAGGCCTGCCCTGTATAGGGAAACCAAGCATAGTAACAATTCAATCTCATCTAGCTCTATTCAAAATTTGAAAGACTAGAAGGAAAAATACATAACAAAATATTTAAAACAGTAAACCAAAAAAAATGAAATTCACAAGTGGAATTTGAAACCACTAAGATCCGCTTAGCTTTGAGGACCTGCATTGGGGGAATCTGGGCATTCCTCAACTATCAGGTAGCCTTCCATCTCAACATCCTCATGCTTCTTCTCTGGTTTTTTCGCAGAAAGTGGCTCCATCTTGCGTCGTTGAGCTAAGCCCTCCGAATCCATCCTCGTTTTCTTCACCTCCAACAGACCAACGTTTGGGGAGACTGGGTTCTCTTGTCGAGAGTGCCGCTTATCCTCCTGCCCATGAGGTCCCAAAGCTCCCAAAGAAGCTTCTCCTGCCCCATTACTTCCAGGAACCTCCATCCTTGCAACCCCCCCCAGCACCAGAGTTGTGCGCAAATAGAGAATGCCACCAATCAAATTTATTTTCCATGCTGCTTAACCTCTCATCCACCTACAATAAACCCAAGTGAATGTCCAAGACCACCTCTCTAGAAATGCCCCATTTGGCCAGTAAATCCTCCATGTTCTTCACAATCCAGTAATGGTTAACCTTTCTAGCAAAGTGGGCTGACGCTAACTACTGTGAGACAATGCTCGCCTCCTAGTCGTCAATGAGGCAACACACTGACATGATACTTCCGCCTCATAACCCTCTCCCCCAGACTAGCTCATTCTTCATCTACTAGAAGCTCCCCATCCCTCACCACTGCGCCGTGGAGTGCGCCTCTGTCATAGAGGCATGGCGCTCTTCTCCTCATAGTATCCATCTCGATCCTGAACCAAATGCAAAATGATTACCATAAAAAAACCCGAAGCCATGATATCCCCAAATCGCTCAATCAGACTTGAAGCCACATGCGGGTGCTCCCGCCCCAAGGCATCAAATTCCATTAAAGTAGTACTGCAACCCACCACCATCGCAGCCAGAAGATACATCACCTTGAATGGCATTACCTCCCGCAATAATTGCCCCATCATCCCTACTAACTTCACTTGCTATTCATGTTCCTAGGTGGTGGCTCACCAACTCAAACCGCGCATGCAAGCCACATGCAATCGTCGTGTTGTCACCAACATCCAGGTACCGTGCAATGTTGTTGGAATGAAAGCTAAGTCCAGTTAGATTTCCATCATGGTGTAGTGTATTTGATGACAATGTGGTTGTGTTGGATGCAAAACTAACTTATGAAATCTAACATACATTATCTTTCATCCATCCTGCAATGTTGTTAGAACAAAAGCTAGCTCCAGATAGATTTCCATCATGGTGAAATGCATTTGATGACAATGTGGTTGTGTTGCATGGAAAACTAACTTTTGAAAGCTAACCGCATTAGCCTTCATCCATCGTGCAATGTTGTTAGAATGAAAGCTAACTCCAATAGCTTTCCATCTTGGTGCAATGTATTGGATGACATGGTGGTTGTGTTAGATGCAAAAATACCTTATGAACGCTAACACACATTGGCATTCATCCACCGTGCAATGTTGTTAGAAGGAAAACTAATTCTATGGGAGAGTATCCTTCCAACTTGGGGAATTGTTAACTTGTCCAATCTTAAACATAGTATTGAAGTTGGCTAGGCGGCCTTAGCCAAATTGTGGTTAGAGGATAGTTGTTCGAAATATCAATCTACAATTCATGATTGCATCGTTAAGGTTGTTTATTATGAATGGGCATGTAGCCTAGTGTTAAAATAGCTATAGCTAGCTAAGGGTAGGTCTTGCGCTTGATTCCTATACTATCCAAATTTTGGTCAAATTAGTCTCTCATGAAAGGGTCTGTCACTCAAAGGCACAATCATAAGGATGAACTCAATGCTATGGGGTGGCTTTTTCCTCCGATGCCATAGTAGCACAAGCCCATGTAGCAATGAACAAAGGCTATAGTAACCTTACTTTTGATTCCCTACATGATGAGCCATGCTTATTGGCCGCCAAACAAAGCAATGAGGTGATTTCACCTTGACCATGGTGATTGTTATAATGTTGTTATGGCCAATGCACTTATGCTTATGATAGAAGGACATCTAGCAATCACTAACTTTCCTTTTGGCACAAGCACAAGGATGCAACCATTTCAATGGGTTTCCTTTGCACTCACATGCTCTTTTAGCACTAGCCCATGTAGAAATATGTACATCATATGCCCTAACACTACTTGTGATTCCCCCACATGATGACACATTCTTGTAGGTTGCTATACAAAGCAATGATGTGATATCACACTAACCATGGTTAGTGTTTTAAATCCTAATGTTGTTGTGACCAATGCGCTAGTGGTCGTGCTAGAAGGAAAGCCAGTGGTTGCTAGCTTTCCTTCTAGCACATACTTAAGGATGTAATCAGTGCATGTCTAATTCTGGCATATCATAGTTACTTTATTTGGAGTTGATTACAACAACATGATTAAGGGAAATGATGTTATTATATGAGCTAAGTTTTTTCTAATGTTCACAATGATATGCATATGACTAATGGTGAGGTTGTCGTGGTGTTGTTTATTTTACAAATCGCACTTTCAGTATGACACTTCTAGAATCTAACAAATTTCATCATGCAAAATATAAAATGGTGTAGTTGGTGTAGTGCCCCATGCGTTGCTAATCCCATTCTCAATATGCCACATCTAGATTTTGACAAATTTCTTTATGCAAAATATAAAAGGTGAGATTGGTATTTAAGATGATAGAGTATTTGTAAACACTTCGGTGATATTTGAGTGCCATATATATGTCCTTGCATGCATACCATACCCAATTCTTGCAAATTGTATGGATCATAACAGGGATTTGTTGGAGACACTTTTTGTAACATCCTTGTAATAATATCTTAAATGCCCACTTGGAAAACATGATTATCACCACCTTGTATTTAGCATTGCCCTACATAACATGACATGATTTTATACCCTAGCATGAAGTTAAAAGGTTGGATTGGGTTTTGATTTCCCAACATGATGAGCCATGGTTTGTTGCTCACTAGACAAAGAGGCAATTTCACCCTAACCAAGATTAGTGTTGGCATCGTGCGTGTGCTTGTGCTAGAAGGAAAGCTAGTGGTTGCTAGCTTTCCTTTTAGCACAAGCGCAATGATGACCGCTGGGCGCCTTTGTCCTAAATATCACCATGGTTAGTGTTCTACCTTCATGTGTGCCTTTTTATTGGCTCCCAAACACACTATGAAGATCCACATTGATGCAATAAAAAATATATTTAAATCTGATGCTATTGTTGGCTCTAAACCCGTGCTTGTGCTAGAAGGAAAGTTAGTGATCATTGGCTTCCTTTTGGCACACGCACAATTATGCATTGACAAAGTTTCACGCTTGGTAGAATAGTGGGATTCCTATCCAATCCCGAGGTTTATAAATTGTTGGGTGTTATTTCAAACTTCAAAGTGTATATACACAATGTAACTAATATGAATTCAACTAGGGCAAAGGTTCTCTCATTCGAAGTTGATGCAATAAATGTTGTGGGGATGTCTTTGTTCCAACAATCACCATGGTAGTGTTCTACCTATATGTGTCGATATCAACTGGATTTGGAACAAGCTAAGAAGATCCATGATTATGTAACAATAATTGTATTCCATTTTTTACGTTGTTTTGGGCTCTACACTTGTTCTTGTGATAAATTGAAAGCTAGTGTTCACTAGTTCTCCTTCAAGAACAAGAACATGCATGCAATCATTGCTTAGAGTTTCCTTTCACATCACATGCACTTTTAGCATAAGTCCATAGGTGTGAGCACAAACGCAAGCATAGGCATGTCATTTGTTAGGATTTAAACTTTGATGAGCGCTATATTGGTTACTTGCTGTTACTGACTCAGAACACCACCATTGACTAAACACTGAATTTTGTTATGCCTTGGACTCAAAAGAGATACCCATCTTAAATAAATGATAAGGAATCAACTCATGGCAGGATATGTGAAAGTAACTCCCTGTACTTGCTCTTTTTTCCCTTTTCCCATTTCATGATATCTCTTTTCAGTTCACACAGGGTTATCTTATGATCAGCCACATTAACAAGATAAAATAGAAAACATTGTTGGCTCATTAGATAGTATAACTATGATCATGGGATAATGCTCCTCATATCCTTAGGTATTCATGCTTTTAGAGATAGTTTTTCTTTATCATTTTTACAAATATGTTGTGTGGTTGGAGATGCACACCACAACATTAATTGGATTTTCTATTAGTTTGTTGGAACTTGGGGGAAAGCTAGGAATGTTTGCAATAAGGCTTTGTCCTCATGAATGTGGTCACTTAGAGACATTCTTCCATTATTCTGAACACAACATGACCCTAAATTTTAAGCCTTTTTGTACCTATCCCTAAGCAAAACTCAAGGCCTGGGATAAGTGCCATTTATTTTAAGTTGTATGAAAAATTCAATGTTCCCCATTGAAAATATGTATGACTTGGAGATTATGATTTTGTAGCATACCACCCGTCATGCGTTACTTGCGTTTTCTTTAAGTTATTCCATCAATTTAGAAAAGGAAGAAGACTTTGGGAGGATTAGAATAAAATCTTTCTGTATGAATTCAACTTTTCTTCTCCTTTCATGTGAATGCAATTTTATCTTCTATAACTATAGAATGACAAATAGATATTATGGAGGTAATTCAAATGGATATATGAAGCTTGTATGGAGTATAATGATGTGTAGATATGTTTGTATGTTAATACATTTTTATCTTCACAAGGAGTTTGTAAAGAGTATACATGCTTCAAGAGATTGTTTATAAGTAATTTTGTAGGGCTATGTTGATTCTAAACTTACATTGTATCTTTCTTGTTTTAGGGTATCAATCAATACATACTTTCTTTGGACTACAATGGGTTTAACATAAGACAATTGATTCATAAGAATCTTATAATGATGGAGCATTGGTTCTATTTACTAGATCACTTACCTTTAAAAACAGTAGAACACATTTTCACATAGTTCTTTTTCTTGGCTCCTTAGGAAAATGGATACATTGTATCAAAATCTAGAGCAACCATATGAAAATCTCATTTTCATAAATGGCTATGTAGAACATACATTTGAAGATTATGTCTTAGTGCCAGTTGCTTTTAGTTGTCTTCCTTGCTCCCTTCAATAGTTTTGATAATGAATAAGAATATCCAGAATAAGTCCTCTGTTTGTAATCCCTATGTACTTTTGCTTGATAATTCTATAGATCACCAAATTTTTTTGTTAATGCCTTTGGAATCACCTTAAAAGAGATTACAGGGAGAATAATAGGCCCCATTCTCCAACTAATTATCTTTTCAAACCTTTCAAGACAAACTTGATGATAATTGAATGGATGTTCTGTCTCATAGCAAAGCTCTCTAGCTATTCACAACACATCTGCAAGAGATTGTCTAATTATTTTACCTATTTTTTTCACAAAATTATGTGAAACACCATTTATGCATTGTAAGGATTATTGTTTGTTTGTCATGCCTTGAATAATCCTTGAGCAACTAGTTTTCCTCTAAGAGCCACTAGAGGAGGTATCTCTCAAGTTGTGAAATTATAAGAAGAACCACCCACCTCATTGTTCCCTTGATATCTCTCCCCTAATTCTAACATCTTGTGGAGGTGTTACTTTTTAAAATGCTCTTAAATCATTTCAATTATTTGATTTTTTATTATCTTATTTCAGTTTCCAACAATAGGTAGTAGATCTCCTAGAAGGTTTTCAAACCTGCACCCTAAATAGGTGAGTAATTTCCTCATATGGATGTGCCCTGCATGTTGCTAAAGAAAGGTAAAGCAGTAACCATAAATGAGTTTAGGAGCTCATTTTACTCTCATTACTACCACTATTGTCATTATCACATGCTTAGAAGAGTCTTGAAATATTCTTCAACACAACACCATGCTACTGCTAATTAATGCTGTCAAGAATGGTCATCAATCTACCTCAAGTATGGCATACATCGTCATCATTGTGGCCCTCTCTTCTTAAGAATAGGGAATTAACTCACTTTGACATGCCTTAATGCAAGTGAAATTGGATTTGAAGATTATAGTTATAAGTGTGACCTACTGCCATTGCCAATCTTCTATAAAACATGATGAGACAAAAAAATGATGCCCACCATATTACTATTATGAATGTGGAGAATAACTTGTTGCCATTATGTGCTAAAAATGGGTGATGCACCCTCCTTGTGACTCCATGCCAAGTACCCTCTTAATCAACTCCATATCATGCTTTAATGCAATGATAAAGTCTTTGATAAGAATCAGTAATGCCCATTACTACAATTTATATTATGTTAGAGGCAACGACTTCACCATTCATATAGTTTGAACCACATAAGTAAATGACTCTATATGATCTAATTATTTACCCAACTAGAGACTATCTTTTATCAACACCTGGTTAGAATGCTTGACATTTGATCCTCCATTGCCTTCATTTGTTGTGGAAAAATTAGGCATCAACATGATTTTCTAATCATTCCAATGTCTTTCATTGTTGGATACATATGAGTTAGCGTTCCTACACTACACATCACCTTTAAATGCAATTTGGTTCGTATGAGATGATGAACTCAAGAAGTGGATAAGTATTGCTTGGCATTAAACATTTATCTCATTATTGCAAATCGTAGGATGCCAACATGAATGTTAGATTTGTCACCTAGGATTACAAAGGTGTAATCTAAGTGTTAACACAATCCCTCTCCCCTCATGCTTTAAAGGGTGCTATCTCAACGGAAGAGCACCTGCCTTACAAGCAGGACGATGGTGGTTCGATTCCTCTGTGCCTAACATAAATTAACATGTGTATTCCAGGGAATTTCCTACCCTGAGTTTCAAGGTATGACAGATACTGAAGCAACCATCTGCTGGACAAAGACCAACCTTTTTCTCTTTTATTTCCACTATCTTAGACATATTTTCCTCTACCATTGTTTTCAGGTTAAGCAATTGGATTATGAAGGGCGTCTCTACGCTATGAGATCACTCAAGACTTGTCCCTGAAGTTTGCAAAATATTTCCTTCTAAAAAACTCTGCTTAATTAAAAGAAGCAACTTTGAGCTATTGTATATGCAAATGCCAAATATTGATCTCGTATGTTGTCTACTATGCACATTTCACATTGGCTGTAAATTTGTTGTTTCCATGATGATCTCCAAGCAAGAGAAGAGATACGACAGAGAATAGCAAGAGGCAGACCCATGCTTCCAATTCTAGGAGGAATTCGTCAGAGCACTGTTTTTAGTGCCATAAGAGTATTGTTGATTTCATTACCAATATCATGCTTTATAAACTATAGTTAGTTGAGTTGATGGGAAAAGAAAGTTTTCCCTCATCTAGGATCCTATTTGTTCAGAAAGGATTACTGTATTGCTTTAAATTCTCCAATTCCAACCCCAAGTTTCAGGATATGATAGAAATTGAAGCAATCAGTCTATCTCAATTAGTACCTCTAGATTTAGATATTTTACTTCTACCAATGCTCGGACCTTCCAGCAACAATTTTTGCATGTAGAGAAACCAACTATTCTTACAGTTCTAGATGCAAGTATCTAATAAATTAAAATTGAAACCAAATATTCTTACAGTTCTGATGCAAGTATCAAACACTAATAAATTAAAATTGAAAAACAATCCACCAACTTTCTTTAATTTAAAACAACACCAATAACAAAAAAAGCCTGTGTAACATATAAATAGTTATTGATGGAGCCTAACAGGGGCCTTTTAAGCAGCCATACTGTTCTGGATGCAAGTATCAAACACTAATAAATTAATATAGAAAAACAATCCACCAACTTTCTTTAATTTAAAACAACACCAATAACAAAAAAAGCCTGTGTAACATATAAATAGTTATTGATGGAGCCTAACAGGGGCCTTTTAAGCATCCATACACCAATAACAAAAAAAGCCTGTGTAACATATAAATAGTTATTGATGGAGCCTAACAGGGACCTTTTAAGCAGCCATACACCAATAACAAAAAAAGCCTGTGTAACATATAAATAGTTATTGATGGAGCCTAACAGGGGCCTTTTAAGCAGCCATACTTCTGAATAGCCTTGCAATTTTTTTTTAAATTCCTCTTAATACATAATAAATGTTAGCTTAAAGAGATATATTCTAATTAACTAATAATTGTCTTCTTTTATGTCTAGTCCAAGTCATTGTCATTGTACTCAGTTAGGGCATTTTGCAGACAAAATAATAGAAACCATACGGTGTATATATATATAAGCATATAATCATGCCATGACCATCGACAATCACCATAGAAACAACACTCTCAAACCTGTAGCATATGAAACCAAGATAAGCATATGCATACGAAACCAAGATAATCATGCCATGACCATTGACAATCACCATAGAAGCTGAAAATTCCAACAAATAAACTGAAAATTTTAACTCCAAAATCATAAGTGCAAGTTATATTTCTACACAATGATAACGATGTTATATTCCCCTCAGTGGTTACAAGAACCGTTCAGTCAGCCCTGATAGTCATGACGGGCATCTGGAATACCTAGGAAATACTTAAACCATCACTATTGATGGTCACACAACTACCTGTTATATTCATCCCTGTCTTCCTGGGCAGATTATTCAGAAATATATCTGCTCCATTATTGGTCTTCCCTGATTATTCACAGGTCCGCTAGCTCGCCTAGGAAATATATCTGCTCCATTATTGGTCTTCCCTGATTACTCACAGTTCCGCCACTTCAGTAATCAATTTCAGGGGAATAGCAAAGGAGCAAGACAAACATGGTCATTGTTATGACCATGGTCAGTATTATCATTAGTTCTATGTCACGTCCCCGTTTTGACCTCCTTTGTATTAAATCGTAAATGATGTAAATATTGTAATTTAATCATGGTGAGGAGCTCAAGGCCAAGGCCCCACCATTGATTTAGTGTTTCATGTATCGGCAATTAAAAATAGATGCCTATGGTTCTTGTGCAAGATGGGCACAATGTAAACAAGACATCATGTAAATACGAATTTTAATGGAAAAACCAACAACTAGCTATGCAATGCAACAAAAGAGATGGGGCATGTTTCTACAAGGAATAGGGAGGGAAATTATTTAAACCCTTGAGCCAATGGTGTCAGCCCATGTGTCAATGAGAAAACCCATAAACCACCAACTACCCATTTTGTCTCATGCACCCAATCATTTAATTCTTCCATAGATTGGTTGGGGCAGTTAATGTCTAAGGATTGGAGGAGTATGGCAGTCAGATTTTGTGCATGGGCAAGCCATCAACCGGAAAATCGTATTTTTGGCTTGTTGGGCAAGGAAACCCCCACGAAATGCTGCCTAAGGCAATTCTGAACCCATTACGTTCTTCCTCTCACGCAGACAGAGCTCACTGGAAATTCTCCTCGCGTTTTTCACCATAACCCTGCGTTTTTCCATTCCCAGGAACTCGTTTTTGGTATTGTGCAATAGCTGGGAAGGAGGGACGCGAATTGGGACTGAGGGAGAGGTCGTTTTTGTCCTTGGGGCGTTTTTCTGGAATGGGTTCTGCTCTCCCAGTCGAATTTTCCAAATGCCAATACGTTTTGAGTCTACCCACGTTTTTCTGAAGCTCAGGAAACCCCATCTCCTGCATCCCACTGTTGAAAACGTTTTTCTCATGCTCAGCAAGTGTAGTTTGCTGCTATGTGCATCCTTGTTTTGATGTGAACCTGTGAGCAAGAAACTGGAGTGGTAGTGGACAGAATTGGCTTGATAAACCTAGTGGGGGAGACAACCTCTCAAGAAGATCAAGAGGGCTTTGGTTACTCTTCTATGCATACCCTGAGAGCACTAGATAGGGAAGGTATGGCTTGAGGGACTGTACAGCAGTGAAAAGAATACTTCCTTGTGTTGGGTGTGTAGGTATTGTGGGTGCCAAGTTAGATAGATCTTGCAAGGTTATCCCTGGCTCTGTGCTTGAGCTCACTAGCTTAGCAATTCTTCCTTTCCATTTCCTAGCAGCCTGATAAACCCAATTGTAGATTGGCTTGGCTCATCTTGGTTTATGCTTGGATATGTGTGAGTCTGTTGTTCCCTGGTTCCTTGTAGAGATCATGCCCGGCTCGGGGGGTGGCAGTGGTGCCGAGAGATTGAGAAGCACACTGGCCTACGGTTGGGTGGAACGTTGCAGTTGCATAGCCAGTTGTGTGGTACTACTTTTGTATAAGATAAGTATTCTCCTGTCTCAAATTTCAATTACTTATTTAATTGATGGATATCTGAATGTATGGTGAAGGTGTAAATGATATTACTTCCGTTGTGTTATAAAAATAGCTATGCATCTGCATATCTCTCTTATATATTATGTGAATGCTTATGGTTAAAATTTTCATGGGGCTAGATGCCCAGTTTAGTATCTCGTCCGTTTTGCACTTTCATATGTATATGTATATTTACATTCATTCTATTTGAATCCTTGATTTTAATGTATGGGGCTGGATGCCCAGTTTAACCTCACGATCCTCTCCATCTAGCTGGTAGGATGGGAGGGGACGTGACAGAATGGTATCAGAGCTGCGTTGCAGCATTGGGTCTCTATGGGCCAAATCTGATAGCAGTTAAAAGGGAAGATTTCAAAAATTTCTTAAGTCTGTTTTTGGAAATTTTTGGTTTAAGTCTGTTTTTGAAAAAAAAAATTGTTTTAAGTCTGTTTCGGGAAGTTGTCCCGAAACTGCGGAAAGGTTCCGCGAACCTTCCCGCAATTGGGGAAGAGTTCCGCGAACCTTCCCGCAATTGCGGAAGAGTTCGGCGAACCTTCCCGCAATTGCGGAAGAATTCAGCCAACTGCTCCGAAACAGCGGAGGAAATATTTTTAAAGTGAAAAAATTTTCTAAGTGTCGGCGTCGAACAGAAACTTTTTCGGAAGGAATTCCCTTCCGAAATTTCGGAAGGATTACGTGAATCGTTTCGCAACGCGGAAGAGTTCAGTGAGTCATTCCGAAGTTGCGGAAGACTTCGGCGAATCGTTTCGCAACTGCGGAAGACTTCGCTGAATCGTTCCGCAACTACGAAAGACTTCGGCGAATCGTTCCGCAACTGCAGAGGACTTCGCCGAATCGTTCCGCAATTGCGGAAGACTTTGGCGAATCGTTCCGAAATTGCGGAAGCATTCTGCAAGTCGTTCCGCAAAAGCTTTTCACAAAAATCGCCCGAAACCCCCGGAAGCATTCCGCGCAATGGCGGAAGCACTCCGCGAACGGCTCCGAAGCTGCGGAAGCCTTCGCCGAATGGCTCCACAATTGCGGGAGCATTCGCCGAATGGCTCTGCAACTGCGGAAGCCTTCGCCGAATGGCTCCGCAACTGCGGAAGCCTTCGCCGAATGGCTCCGCAATTGCGCGAGCATTCGGCCAATCGCCCCGCCATTGCGGAAGCGTTCGGCGAACTGCTCCGCAATTGCGGAAGCATTCGACGAAGTCGCCGAAGCGCCCCGCAACTACGGAAGGCTTCAGCCAACCGCCCCGCAATTGCGGGAACATTCAATGAACCGCCCATTGCGGCAGCAATCAATGAACCGCCCGATGCGGCGTGATTCCTTAAAAAAAAAAAAAAAAAAACGAGGTCGCTGCCCTCGACCCGCCCTGCAGTGGCGGAAGCCACAAGGGGGCAAGCCCCCTTGACCCCCTTTTTGTTTCCTCCTCGTATGTCGTTGGTTGTAAGAGAATTCTATGATTTTCAACGTAATGTTTTCCCACGTGCATGATGTAATTTGTGAATTCTGAGAATGTAATGCAGCTAACAATTGTGTTGATGAACACATTTCAGAGAGTCACAGTTACAGCAGGGTAACACTCTAGATAATACAGTTGGAAAGTTCTGGATCTTGGTTGGGCCAAGAAAATGAACATCATGAATGATGCACAGGATCCCTATGAACCTGAGACAGATGCCATGGGGGAAAACATACAGGTTGAGAATGCTGAAACAAAATCTAATGGGAGAAGAAATCAAGAGACCCCTCCAGATGTTGCAGCCACCATGAGAAGCCTAAGGGTGGAATTGCAAAGCTGTAGGGAAGATAATGAAAGGATGATTAAAGCTCAAGAAGAACAAAATCAGCTGAATGCAGCCATGCTACAGAGTTTGACAGACATCCAAAGGAAAATAAACTCTGGGCATCAGACATCAAATCCAGAAAGGGGTGGGAGTAGCTCTCGAAGAAATTCCCGTAAGAGGGCCAGTAGCCCAAGAAGAGTTTCTACAGATAGGACATATACTCCAGAAATCTCTTCTAATGAATAATCTGACTCTGAAGAATCCATTGAGGGTTCAATCTCTTCATCTCACATGAGTAAGAGAAAGAAGCACTACAAGAACAATTCACATGGGGAATTTAAGAAGGCAAAACCTCCTACATTTGATGGAGAGATAAAGTCCGGTTAAGAAGCTGAAGCTTGGCTTCTTGGGATGAGAAAGTATTTCCAAGTCCAAGACTACTCGGGAAATATGAAGGCAAGGGTAGCCATCTTCAACTTGAATGGAAGAGCATCTATATGGTGGGAACACACCAGGCAAGTGAAGAAGATTAACGAAAGGAAGATCGTGTGGAAGCAGTTCAAGAAATACTTCAAGCAGAAGTACCTCTCTGATAGGTACTATGATGATAAGATCAAAGAGTTCCATGAGCTGAGATTGGGACAATCGACCATGGAAGAATATGCAAACAAGTTCTTGGAGCTGTTGAGGTATGTCAAGTATATTCGAGATGATAAGGTGAAAATTCAGCGTTTCCTAAGTGGACTGCCCCAGTCATATAAAGATAGAATTGAGTTTGATGAACCTCGAACTCTAGAGGAGGCCATAAAAAAGGCCAAGTATTGCTTTGATCAAAACAGAAGCAAACCATAATTCCATAAGGCATGGAAGGATAAGAAAAATGAAAAGTTTGATCAAAGGAAGAAGGGATTCAAGCCTCCTCAATTCAGGAATCAGCAAAGGCAACCATCGCAGGTTGTGACTAAGCCAACTAGGATGATGGGAGACAAGCCAAGAGATCCAAAGGAACCAAGAGAACCACTTCAATGTTGGGGTTGCGGAGGAGACCACATACTTAGGAATTGTCCACATCAGAATGGGAATGCAAATCAAGTTCACAACATCCAGGGAGCTGGAACTGTGGGTCAAGTGGCGAGGACAATCCCTAGAATCTATGCAGCACTAGACGACCGCCAAGCAGATCATCAGTCAACTGTGGTTGAAGTTGAAGGTAAGATTGCTAAGCAATCTGTTTCTATTTTGATTGATCCTGGATCTACTCACAATTATGTCACTCCTAGAATTGTTGAGGTTTGTGCTTTCAAGAAATTAAAGCATAGTAAATCATGGTTAGTTCAACTAGCCACTGAAACCAAGAGAAAAGTTAGTGAAATAGTAGAGAAATGTCCATTAGAGATGGATGGGCTATTCAGTTATGCAGATCTGAATATTTTGCCACTTGGTTCCTACGATATTCTTATTGGAATGGATTGGTTAGAAGCACACAGGGTTAAACTTGACTGCTACAATAAGACATTTGAATGCATGGACGAAGAAGGAAACCCGAGGGTTGTAAAAGGCGTTCCAAAGGTGACTTCTGTTAGACAGATTTCAGCCATGCAGCTGAAAAAGTTATGCAGGAAGGGATGTCAACTGTATGCAGCCCACGTTTTAGAGGCAGCAGAGAGTGAAACTCTTAAATTAGAGGACTATCATATATTGAAAGAATTCAGGGATGTTTTTCCGGATGAGATTCTAGGACTTCCTCCAAAGAGGGACATTGACTTTACAATTGAGCTTGTGCCAGGAGCGGCACCAGTGTCCAAGACACCCTACAGGATGAGTACACAGGAATTGCTAGAATTAAAAATGCAATTACAAGAGTTGCTGGAAAAGAAATACATTAGGCCAAGTGTGTCCTCGTGGGGAGCACCTGTTCTATTCGTGAAAAAGAAGGATGGAACACTCAGGTTATGTATTGACTACAGGCAGTTGAACAAAGTCACGGTGAAGAACAAATACCCATTGCCCCGAATTGATGACCTTTTTGACCAAATGAGAGGAGCAAAGGTATTTTCAAAGATTGACTTGAGGTCTGGTTACCATCAGGTAAGAATCAAAGAAGAAGATATTCATAAGACAGCCTTTAGAACAAGGTATGGACACTATGAGTTTGTAGTGGTACCATTCAGTCTCACAAATGCACCAGCTACATTCATGTGTCTCATGAATAATGTTTTTAGCAAATATTTGGACAAGTTTGTTCTTGTATTCCTAGACGACATTCTCATATATTCTAAGAATGAAGAAGAGCATGAAGAACATTTGAGAATGACAATGCAATTACTAAGAGAGCATAAGCTATATGCCAAGTTGAGCAAATGTGACTTTTATAAAGATAGAATTCATTATTTGGGTCACATCATCTCCGACGAAGGGATATCTGTAGACCCTGAGAAGATTGAAGCCATTATGAATTGGCCAACTCCAAGGAATGTGACTGATGTGAGATCTTTTATGGGCCTTGCTGGTTACTACAGGAGGTTTATCAAAGGATTCTCCAAGGTTGCAAACCCAATCACTTCTTTGCAAAAGAATGGGATAAAGTTTGAATGGTCACCAAGATGCGAGGAAAGTTTTCAACGGTTGAAGAATCTTCTTACAAGTGCACCTATTCTGAAGATTGCAGACCCAGAAAAAGACTTTGTGGTGTGTACTGATGCATGCAATCAAGGACTTGGAGGAGTTCTTATGCAAGACAACCACGTGATATGCTATGAGTCAAGAAAGTTAAAGGAGCATGAGAAGAACTATGCTACTCATGATATAGAACTTGCAGCCATAGTACATGCCTTGAAGATGTGGAGGCATTACTTAATGGGAAGAAAATTTGAGTTAAGGACAGACCATTGTGGTCTGAAGTACTTGTTTGATCAGCCAACCTTAAATGCTAGGCAAGCTAGATGGTTGGAATTTTTGTGTGAATTTGATTTTGAAATCAAACACATAAAAGGGAAAGAAAACAAGGTGGCTGATGCACTCAACAAGAAGGTACATGAAATGTATGTGGTAGCGCTTAATACTTGCCAACCAGATTTGAAGCAGTAGATTGTTAACCATATGGTTGAGGATGAAGTGTATGAGCAGATCAGGGGCAAATTGCAGCAGCAAGACCTTGGCAAGAAGTATGAAGGCTATCATTTGGAAGAAGGCGAACTTCATACTTATAAGAGCAGAGTATATATTCCAAATGCGGCAGATTTAAGGAGAATGGTTATGGATGAGATCCATAAAGCTCCATACTCTGGTCACCCAAGATATCAGAAAACAATTGCTACCGCAAGGAAATATTATTTCTGGCCAGGCATGAAGAAGGACATCGCTGAATACATCTCTAAGTGTATGAAATGTCAACAGGTGAAGGTCGAACACCAACACCCCGCAGGTTTATTGCACCCAGTGCCAATTCCAGAATGGAAATGGGAAATAATTTCCATGGATTTTATTACAGGATTTCCAATGACTAAGAGACAACATGATTCCATCATGGTTGTGGTGGACAAGTTAACAAAGGCAACACATTTCATACCGGTTAAGTCCACGCATAAAGCCAATGCCATTGCAAATATTTTCATGAAGGAAATTTTCAGATTACATGGGTTGCCTAAGGCAATAATTTCTGACAGAGATACCAAGTTCACTTCCAATTTTTGGAAAGGTCTCTTTGCAGATTTGGGTACACAGTTGAACTTTAGCACCGCGTACCATCCTCAAACAGACGGGCAAACAGAAAGAGTAAATCAGGTACTTGAAGACATGCTTCGCATGTATGTAATGGACAATCCATCCAAGTGGGAGGATTATCTACACCTGGTAGAGTTTGCATATAATAATGGGCAGCAAGAATCATTGGGAATGAGTCCATATGAGGCTTTGTACGGCAGAAGGTGTAGGACACGAGTGACTTGGGACAATCCAGTGAACCGAATTGTACTTGGGCCAGAATTGCTTAAGGAAATGGAACAAGAGGTTGCAAAGATCCGGCAGAATTTAAAAGCAGCTCAGGATAGACACAAAAGCTATGCAGATAAACATAGGATGCATAGGGAATTCAATGTTGGGGATCATGTGTATCTTAGAGTAAGATCAAGGAAGAGTTCCTTGAAGCTTGGGAGTTGTGCCAAGCTATCACCTAGATATTGTGGGCCATTTGAAGTGCTTGAAAGGATAGGGCCAGTTGCATATAGACTTGCATTGCCTGCTGGCACTAAAGCTCATAATGTTTTTCGTGTCTCTTTGCTTAAGAAATATGTACATGACCCTAACCATGTGATTAATTGGGATGTGATCCAGGTGGAACCCGAGGGAGAATTCCAAACCGATCCATTGTGCATCCTAGACAAGAAAGTAACATTGCTCCGGAACCGAGCCATCAGATAGGTAAAGGTGCAATGGAAGCACTACGGTCCCGATGAGGCTACATGGGAGCTGGAGGATGCCATGAGGGTGGCATATCCATTTTTGTTCAGTTTTGATGAGCACTGAGGACAGTGCTAATGTAAGGGGAGGGGTATGTCACGTCCCCGTTTTGACCCCCTTTGTATTAAATCGTAAATGATGTAAATATTGTAATTTAATCATGGTGAGGAGCTTAAGGCCAAGGCCCCACCATTGATTTAGCGTTTCATGTATCGGCAATTAAAAATAGATGCCTATGGTTCTTGTGCGAGATGGGCACAATGTAAACAAGACATCATGTAAATACGAATTTTAATGGAAAAACCAACAACTAGCTATGCAATGCAACAAAAGAGATGGGGCATGTTTCTACAAGGAATAGGGAGGAAATTATTTAAATCCTTGAGCCAATGGTGTCATCCCATGTGTCAATGAGAAAACCCATAAACCACCAACTACCCATTTTGTCTCATGCACCCAATCATTTAATTCTTCCATAGATTGGTTGGGGCAGTTAATGTCTAAGGATTGGAGGAGTATGGCAGTCAGATTTCGTGCATGGGCAAGCCATCAACCAGAAAATCGTATTTTTGGTTTGTTGGGCAAGGAAACCCCCACGAAATGCTGCCTAAGGCAATTCTGAACCCATTATGTTCTTCCTCTCACGCAGACAAAGCTCACTGGAAATTCTCCTCACGTTTTTCACCATAACCCTGCGTTTTTCCATGCCCAGGAACTCGTTTTTGGTATTGTGCAATAGCTGGGAAGGAGGTATGCGAATTGGGACTGAGGGAGAGGTCGTTTTTTCCCTTGGGGCATTTTTCTGGAATGGGTTCTGCTCTCCCAGTCGAATTTTCCAAATACCAATACATTTTGAGTCTACCCACGTTTTTCTGAAGCTCAGGAAACCCCATCTCCTGCATCCCACTGTTGAAAACGTTTTTCTCATGCTCAGCAAGTGTAGTTTGCTGCTATGTGCATCCTTGTTTTGATGTGAACCTGTGAGCAAGAAATTGGAGTGGTAGTGGACAGAATTGGCTTGATAAACCTAGTGGGGGAGACAACCTCTCAAGAAGATCAAGAGGGATTTGGTTACTCTTCTATGCATACCCTGAGAGCACTAGATAGGGAAGGTATGGCTTGAGGGACTGTACAGCAGTGAAAAGAATACTTCCTTGTGTTGGGTGTGTAGGTATTGTGGGTGCCAGGCTAGATAGATCTTGCAAGGTTATCTCTGGCTCTGTGCTTGAGCTCACTAGCTTAGCAATTCTTCCTTTCCATCTCCTAGCAGCCTGATAAACCCAATTGTAGATTGGCTTGGCTCATCTTGGTGTGTGCTTGGCTATGTGTGAGTCTGCTGTTCCCTGGTTCCTTGTAGAGATCATGCCCGGCTCGGGGGTGGCAGTGGTGCTGAGAGATTAAGAAGCACACTGGCCTACGGTTGGGTGGAACGTTGCAGTTGCATAGCCAGTTGCGTGGGACTACTTTTGTATAAGATAAGTATTCTCCTGTCTCAAATTTCAATTACTTATTTAATTGATGGATATCTGAATGTATGGTGAAGGTGTAAATGATATTACTTCCGCCGTGTTATAAAAATAGCTATGCATCTGCATATCTCTCTTATATATTATGTGAATACTTATGGTTAAAAGTTTCATGGGGCTAGATGCCCAGTTTAGTATCTCGTCCGTTTTGCACTTTCATATGTATATGTATATTTACATTCATTCTATTTGAATCCTTGATTTTAATGTATGGGGCTGGATGCCCGGTTTAACCTCACGATCCTCTCCATCTAGCTGGTAGGATGGGAGGGGACATGACATTCTAGAAGATTTGTACCTACAGGTCCGCCATCATGTCTGGGTTGATGGTGATGGTGATGGTGATGGTGATGGTGATGATTTGAACCCACATGTCGGCCACCTCGCCTGGGCTCATTTCCACCACTTCGGCGATCAGTTTCATGTTAATACAAAAATAGCAATACAAACATAGCCACTGTTATGACCATGGCCAGTATTATGATCACTACTCGAAGATTTGCACCACCACCACGCCTGGGATGATTATTCACAATTCCACCACTTCGCTGAAGAGTTTTTAGGTAAAAGAGATATAGCAACATGAGTATGACAATTATTATCGCCACTGCTTGAAGTCCCATCTCAGTATCCTCCTCTGGATGCTCTTAACACAGGAAGCTCATGGTTAAAGACTATATCTCTTAACACAACACGCTAAAGATTCACATAATTACAAGCTTTTCAATTATATATAATGCTCCTCTAACACGAAATCCAAAAATACCAAAAATAGTCTAACGCATACTTAACTGCAGCTTGGGATGAATCTGAAAGTCATGTTTATGTTTAAAAATAACGATATTCTGCACAGCTCTGCTGCATGCACTATTATCAAGAATTAAAAAATGCTATCTGTATATAACTAATAGTTTCGCTAACACAACTCAATCATGCAACCTTAGTATTTTCTCTCACACCACTCAACCATGCAAACTCAGCGTCTTCAACCAGTCAATAACACATAGATAATTCAATAGCTTTTCTTCACATAGATAATTCAATAAACATGCATTTATTTTAGATTGTTACTTGTATTTTAACGTGGAAATGTAATTGTGTTTTAATATAAATATATTTGGAATGTGTTTGGAGGTTAAAAATGGGAAAAAATTAATTGTTTTTTAATTTATAAATAGATTTGGAATGTGATTAGTGGTTAAGATGTTCATTTTCAATGCTCCTTGAAATTTAAGAATACAATATAATTTAAAATCAGCACAACCACTTAATTTGTGGCTGGTGAATACTAATATATTATAAGTGAAATGTTATAATAAGTTATCAATATGAAGAGTACACTTGTCTCATCCTTGTGCAATCTAGGAAAAACATAGGATTTAGTCCACCCCAAATTTTATTAGGACAACCACTTAACTTGTGGCAAACACCTATAGGTAACAAGTTATATGTTACTTGTTCTTTATGCTTAGCTATAATCACTATGTTACCTTCTTTATATATATATATATATACTTGTTTATTTCCAATTTTGAACAACAACCATAAAATCAATATGGACAATACACTTGTCCCCTCCTCCTTCAATCTAGGAAAAGCATAGATGGTAGTCCACCCCAAATTTTACTAGCACAACCACTTAACTTGTGGCATAGGTTATCTGTCACTACCATTTATCCATGCAAGAGGTATGTAAGAGGTACTAGTTATCCATGCATAACTAAGAGTTATCCATTCAAGATGTATTAGTTATCCATGCATCATTACTCATTATCCATGCAAGAAGTACTAGTTATCCATGCATAGATACTAGTTATTATATATATATATATATATATATATATATATATTATAATTGTTTATTTTTAATTTTGGATGATGACCATAAAATCAATCGGTGTAAAGATATAAACACCTATTGATATAAAAATAAAAATGCCTATTGATATGATTATAATATTTTTATATATAATAGTAATATAATCAATTTTATTTAAAAAAATAATTATTTATTTATCCATCTTTAATTATATATAAATATGTACAAATAAATCTATCTGAAGCAATGTTTCAAAAATATAAAACATAAATCTATGTAAAATCATTGGGTAATGGAAATGGATGTGAAATCTACAATGGTTAAATTATCTTTCAAAAACATAAATTAATTCTTATATTTGGAAAGATGGGTTTACCCCTCAAATGAGAATAATATACTTGATGTTATGTTAGATCTTAGTCATAATGAAAAATGTTGGGAATGATGGGAAATAAAGAAGTAATTAAGTGGGTATTAATGAAGATACCCTAGTTATTGGTATAAGTAGGCTCATTTTTTACGGAACATTGATGAAGCGATAATGATAATAACTAAAGTATTTGAAGAAGGACAATTGCAAGCATACATGTAAGTACTAAGGTTCATAATCCCATTTCCTCATATAAAGGATTGTTTTACAATACTTGATGTAACAAGTTTTTGCATTATCGCGCAATATCAATAGGTAAGAAAATTTAGTTTCCTTTTTATAGGTATTTTCTATTTTATTTCGTTATATTAAAATATGAAAAATGATTTTATTTATTTTTTATTTATTTTATTTTTAGTTTTAAAATGTTTTGTGTTTATTAATATTATTCTACTAGTTGGCATTTGGTTGAGACCAATGTAGAGGGCCAACAAATCTCCACTATAGTCTAGTCATACCGACAATTTCAATCTTACCAAAAGGAAGTGAATCAAAACTAAAATAGGAATCCATCATATTAATAAGAACTTATATTATCATAAACAAATATAAAGATAAAACAATTATATTCAACATTCATATACACTCCACATTCACAAATTTATAAACAAATATAAAGATAAAACAATTATATTCAACATTCATATACACTACACATTCACAAATTTTTAATGGGCTCCAAATACTCTTATTTTATTCATGTTCTCTAAATACAATAAAGATATACAACATCGCAACGAACAAATTCAAAATACAAGAAAGATTTATTTGTCAATAGGGCTTGACAACAATAAAACTCCTCAACTAACAACTCAATAATCTCAAATTCGTTCAATCAAGTATGCTCTTCACTGTAGCCTTGAAATTTTTTTATATAAAACTAGTAGCTAAAGTTGATTATGTCAATATAAATACAAAAGGGATAAACATGACTAAGTTAATCCACTATCTAGGTCAACTTCTTAATTACATTTCATAACTCATAACTATTGGTGGTCGGCTTGCATTGTATTCCATTCACCCAAAATAATGGAGGAACCAACATTGAATACCCATTCCTTAGCACTATCTAAATCCATAGGTTGATTCTTCACAAAAGCTTCCCACTCCACACCCGCAAAGAAATCCAACTATTGAAGAGTATGTTATGAATATTTTGATCAACTTGTATAAGAAAAGCAATACCAAACATAATCTAAAACACAAGAATTAACAATAATGGCCCAAACACATAGTACATAATAATTTAACATGGAAACCATAACTTGGGAAAACCATCCTAGCTAAGAGTTTCTCCACTCCCTATCTCGTTGTATTATGTTTTTAGTTTACAATCACGTTAGATACAATCCTAATTGCTTGACTAGAATTAATTTACAATGCCTAAAAATAATTGGCGAAAACATGTTAGAAAATGACCAAAAGCAAACCCAAAAAATGGTTGATGCCCCCACGCACCCCCAACTAGAGGGATAACCATCCACTTGAGTCTCCTTTGACCTAGGAACCTACAAAGAGTACAACACATGTCCAACATTATCCCACCATTCTCCCACTTATATTCTTTGGAACACAGACCCAAAGGAGAAGCATTCATGAAATTAGCTGCTATGGGTGGAAATGTCCATTGATTCTCTACACCAAGAGAAATTTCCAACACAAGCAGAATTTTTCAATGAATCTTTATTCAAGGTATCAACTTTCATGAACAATACTTCATTCTATTCAACCATATCTCTAACAAAATGATGATGTGCATATGTATGCTTTGTCTTGGAAAGATAAGAAAAGTTTATTTGCTAGAAAATTTGCATTTGAGTTGTCACAACCTATTCTCACCAATTTCTAAACAAATCCAATAAATTTTTTTTTGTAAGCTGCAATATTCTATTAAAAATGGAAAATAAAAAATACATCCTGAAATATTGTTTGAGGTGGCCTGAGAGAGTGAAGCCACCATCCCAGGTACTCGAACGAATAAAAAAACATATGTCCAAAATTACAAAAACCTTGCCTTGAGAGGGGAGACCAAGGAATGCCAGTAGAGACGAACTACAGATAGTGCCCTATGAAACTAACATCTGACAAACTATAAAGCATGTTCATACAAAACAACTGAAAAACACAGACTTGAACCAGAACCTCCTTAGTTGGGCACTTCTAGTGCATTGTCATCAGAGGGAGTCTCCTCGAGGATTGGGCAACCATAGTATTCTTCATCATCTGAAATCCTCTCTGGCTTCTTGACAAGAAGAGGCATAGTCTTTTTGCATGAGGGGGCAGAGTGTTCCCGAGTGCCTCTAACGTGCTTTGCTAAGACATGGCCAGAGGTGGAGGGAATCGAGAAGCAAGGACAAGTTGGAGCCTTGTATTTCTGCTCCATGGCCTTCGCGTTTGTTCCTGCAACAATAGTATACTCCCCTTTCCTTCCTTCTACAACTCCGAGGTGGATTCCATCGTGGCAGTTTGGGGCATAGTTTTTCCAGCCAAAGGTGGTTTCCAACCTCGCAATTTTTGCATACATTTTTCTTAGGTCGGCCATCAGAGCCTGACTGGAGTCCTTGGCCTTGGCCCAATTGGCCCAATTGGCCATCATGTCCTCCATCAGGACTCCCAACATGTTCTTGACGAGCCAGTAGGGGTCGATTTTCCCAGCATGTTTCCCATTGGAGAGGTGTTCTGCGATGATGTGGACTTCCCAATTGTCTATGCGCAGGTGCACAAGAATGGAGATCTCTTCCCCATATCCTTCTTTTCCACATAAATTTACTCTGGGATTTCCATTGCCACGACCGATCCTTCCACATATCGACGTTCCTCAAGGCCGACTCATGGTAGTGAACCCAAAGAATCGGGAGCAGGAAGAGCCCCAGATGCAAACAAAAGTCCAGTAACCGGTGGGAGAAGCAAAAGAAAACTTAATGAACAAAAGAAGACAATATGCAGGAGGAGTTTGATTCCCAGGACAGATCCAAATCGCAGAGGTGTAGATGGGTGGGAAGGTCATTCTGATATACCAACAAGGAGACGACCAAGCATGTGGTATTTATGTTGCACGCAACCGACAACTGGAGATGGTGCACTGTGGCCAAGACTAGTCTGGTCGATGAGACATACTGGCGGTTAAGAGGAGTGGGTTGGAGTTGGATGCTCCTGGCTCCTTAAATGTTGCATGCCCCCTCCAGGTGTCGTGGAGGCGTCAACAATCATATCACCTGCATTTGAGTTAGAGAGGTATTTGAGAGAAAGAGACTGGAATCTGTTCCTCAGTGCTACTGAATGGATATGAGTCAATTCTCCTTCCCACAGGGTGGAGCTAGTTCCAAATCCTTCATTGGCCAAGTAGTATGCAAGCTCATTCTCTTTTCACCGGACGTGCTGAAAAAAAAATAGATCTGGTCTGAGAGAGAATGTTGGTCAGATTGTGTAGCCCCTGTTCGAGTCTCCAACTAGGGGAGAGCTTGGCGGCCTGAGAGCCATTGAAGAGGCGGGTAGCCATGTTAATAATAATTTGAGAGTCTCCTTCGACAATGATCAGCAAGAGATCTTTCCTGATGGAAATGAGTAAGCCTTCTGAGAGCCCAACCAATTTTGTAGCATTGTTGCTATCATAGCCAAGAGTGCCATAGTATACCTTTAGAATGGAGCCCGAGGAATTACAAACCACTCCCATGAAGACCGCCTCCCTTGGGTTTTCTTTGGAGGCCCCATCAATGTTGAGTTTGAAGAAGCCATCAAGGGGCCACTCCAAGTGTTCGAGCTAGAGGGGGAACGAAGAGGAGGGGTCAGCGTAAGAGGGACATCCACCCGTCCAAACACCCAATTAACTAGAATCTCAATTTCAGTCTAAGAAGAGGGAAAGTCTGAATTGGACCAGACTGTGGAGAAGAGGGTTTTCTAAAGGTGCCTGGCCATAATCTCCCATATGTATTCTATGGGATTATTTTTGTCTTCAAATATTTTCTGATTTCGTTCATGCCAAATGGTCCAAACCAAGAACCCTAGGATAAGGTCCCACAACCTATTTAAGAGGTTACATTTGAATGGATCTCTTCCATGTTGTCGCTAGAATTTACCTCATGAAATTCTAGTTTCAGGCAGCATACATGTAAATATGGACCTCAATTCTCACTACCAGAATGCCCATTTTTGTCAAAGCCTTGAGTTTTGGTCACCCTAAACAGTTCTCCCTATGTTAAAACTTTAACATGGTGAAGTCTTAGGTTATTCTTGATCCTTTGATTTCTTCAATTATGTCGAAAACACCAAGTTCTCCTAGCCATTTAAAATCAAGCCAAAATGGAGCTTATCACTTATTGAGATTCATCTCTCAAATATCAAAAGTTAAGTCATGTAAAAGTCTTGGATTTCTAAGCCACGTATTATTTCATGTTCTGCCACCAGTCCTTTACATCGAGTTTCCATGCAATTCATTCAAGTCCCATACCCGAGATCAACAGCTAAGCATCAACGCAATGTTAAAGTATTCATACAAATGTCAAGTGGTCGAGCTCAGACGACATGCAAGCATCATAATGTCAAGCACCGAGACAAATCTAAGTGTCAGGTTGCAATTTTGGATGCTTTTTACTATTCAGACAGGGAAGCTCCTTGATAATCTAAATAGCTACAAGAGTTCTAAGAATCAAATACCAAGGGAAAGCATGAATTCAACGAGAGTCAACAAATGAGTTGTTGAAATGTCATTTTATTTTCATGGATATCATAAGTCCACAGTTCATTTCAATTCCATAGTTTCAAGGGAAATAATTTGTAACAGGTCATCAAAGTTAGCAAAGATTGAGGATCATTAATTGAACATCTGGAAGCTACAATATCTTAAGAGGTTGATCCCAAATTTAAAGGAAAGAATTGTGGACCAGCAGTTTGAGGACTATTTTCAAGAAATCATGAACATCTTCAGGCAATTTTTAAGCATTCAAGGCTACAGGTGGCAGAGCCATTACAGGCAGAATTTTAGCATTTGATCTCTGTAAGAGTTCGATATTTCTTCTATGTTTAGCTTCTTGTTAAATACTTGTCCCGAGAAGGTAGTAAGAGGTTTAGGAATTGAAATTATTATAAATTTCATAATTGAGATTGAGAGCAGGGGAGGGAGTTCCAGCCAAGGACTGAGGCGAGGTTAGATAGGATTATGAAGATCAAACTGTTGTTATGAATCGCAGGCATGTATGAATTTTGATTCCCTTAATATGAAAGAGTAATTTGGAATGATTGTGATTGAAAGAACCAAGTTTTGTTTTAATAATTGAATTGATAAATATTGCATGTTGTCCATGATTTTGTTTTGTGTATAGTCTTCTTCTGTGCCAGAATTCTTATGATTCACATGTATGTTCTTTAGAGATTTGAACAGAGTTTGGCTCAGTTCTTTTTAAAAATTCATACCTCGTAAGTCTTTCTATTAGAGTATATCACATTTGTACATCTGCTGCAATGATGTCCCATGTTATAGCCTAATCTCTGTAATGTTTACTTGTTTGTAAACTCTCATACCTATCCACTTTTTCCACATCATTAAGATTTCACTATCCATGCTCCTTCTGCAGTCAAGGTGCATCTTTTAGTGATAACATCTTCTGGCGCCGTTGCCGGGAAACGGAGAAACAAAGTTATCTTCCCCGGGGTTTGATATTGATTAGATCCTCTTCTTGACAGTGAACAAGAAGTGGACACTTATATGACTACAGATTTCTTCACTAGGCAACTCCCAAGAATCCAGGGGCGACTCCACTGATCGAAGATCCAAAATGACATCACATGATTGAATGAAGGCCATCGTGGCTCGGAGGTTTGCACCTCTTGAATTTTATGCAGTTCCTGGTTTCCCATATCCAGTACTGAATATGACAGAATGGGGATATTTTCTGCCTATCTTTAGAGAAAGGAAAGAAGACATTCCTGCAAATCACCTCATTAAGTTTCATGAGTGCATGAATCTGCTAGATCTATAGCACGAAGATGTTCATGTATTCATTGGATGGTGATGCACGTGAATGGTATTTCTCATTACCTCCTTCCAGCGTTTCATCCTTGAGGGATTTCCACACAGGATTCCATGAACACTATACAGGTACATTTCAAATGAGTTTTTATTTGAAAATTGTTTTGTGGAATATGAATTGTGTGATGAGATTGAAGATACAGATAGAGAAGAAATTGTTCCTCACCATCTTCATCAACTCTCTTATGATCTTCAAGATGATGTGTTTTCCCATAAACATGAATTAGAAATGGATAATGAAGATCAACCTTGTAATGAAAAGATTCTTGAAGAGGGATTTGATTTTAATCAGTCTCAAAAAGATTGTAGTCATTTTCAAGATGAATTTGTTGTTCAAAAGATTTATGAAGGTTCTCATGTATATGGTGAGGAAGATGATAAATTTAAAGAAGAGAAAAACGATTTGTTTTTAGCTGTATATTTTCCCAATTCTGTTTTATAGTAGGAGGTTTTTCAACATTATGATATTAAAGTTGATAATCGTAATACTTTAAATATATTTGGTACCAAAATGGATATTTTTAATAGTGATGATTATGATATAGGAGTTGTTTTGAATCTTTTTGGAAGTCATATTACTGATAATAATATGCAGAAAGCTTCATCCTTGCCATTGGAATTTTGTCTTGATGTTCCAATTTATGATGAATATAATGATGAAGATCTTAATATGTTAGAGCGCGATGGAAAGCTCATTCTCTTTTCACCGGACGTGCTGAAAAAAAAATGGATTTGGTCTGAGAGAGAATGTTGGCCAGATTGTGTATCCCCTGTTCGAGTCTCCAACTAAGGGAGAGCTTGGCAGCCTGGGAGCCATTGAAGAGGCGGATAGCCATGTTAATAATAATTTGAGAGTCTCCTTCAACAATGAGCGACAAGAGATCTTTCCTGATGGAAATGATTAAGCCTTTTGAGAGCCCAACCAGTTTCGCAGCATTGTTGTTGTCATAGCCAAGAGTGCCAAGGTATACCTTTAGAATGGAGCCTGAGGAATTACAAACCACTCCCATGAAGACCACCTCCCCTGGGTTTTTCTTGGAGGCCCCATCAAAGTTGAGTTTGAAGAAGCCATAAAGGGGCCACTCGAAGTGTCCAAGCTAGAGGGGGAATGAAGAGGAGGGGTGAGCGTAAGAGGGACATCCACTCGTCCAAACACCCAATTAACCAGAATCTCAATTTCAGTCTAAGAAGAGGGGAAGTCCAAATTGGACCAGACTGTGGAGAAGAGGTTTTTCTAAAGGTGCCTGGCCATAATGTCCCATATGTATTCTATGGGATTCTTTTTGTATTCAAATATTCTCTGATTCCGTTTCGGCCAAATGGTCCAAATCAAGAACCCTAGGATAAGGTCCTACAACCTATTTAAGAGGTTACAGCTGAATGGATCTCATTGCTGTTGTCACTAGAATTTACCTCATGAAATTCTAGTTTCAAGCAGCATACATGTAAATATGGACCTCACTTCTCACTGCGAGAATGCCCATTTTTGTTAAAGCCTTGCGTTTTGGTCACCCTAAACAGTTCTCCTTATGTTAAAACTTTAACGTGCTGAAGTCTTAGGTTATTCTCGATCCTTTGATTTCTTCAATTATGTCGAAAACACCAAGTTCTCCTAGCCATTTAAAATCAAGCCAAAATGGAGCTTATCAATCATTGAGATTCATCTCTCAAATATCAAAAGTTAAGTCATGTAAAAGTCTTGGATTTCTAAGCCACGTATTATTTCATGTTTTGCCACCAGTCCTTCACATCAAGTTTCCATGCAAGTCATTGAAGTCCCATACCCGAGATCAACAGCTAAGCATCACCGCAATATTAAAGTATTCATACAAATGTCAAGTGGTCGAGCTCAGGCGACATGCAAGCATCATAATGTCAAGCATCGAGACAAATCTAAGTGTCAGGTTGCAATTTTGGATGCTTTTTACTATTCAGACAAGGAAGCTTCTTGATAATCTAAACAACTACAAGAGTTCTAAGAATCAAATACCAAAGGGAAAGCATGAATTCATCGAGAGTCAACAAATGAGTTGTTGAAATCTTATTTTATCTTCATGGATATCATAAGTCCACTGTTCATTTCAATTCCATAGTTTCAAGGGAAATAATTTGTAACAGGTCATCAAAGTTAGCAAAGATTGAGGATCATTAATTGAACATCTGGATGCTACAATATCTTAAGAGGTAGATCCCAAATTTAAAGGAAAAAATTGTGGACCAGCAATTTGAGGACTATTTTCAAGAAATCATGAACATCTTCAGGCAATTTTTAAGCATTCAAGGCTGCAAGTGGCAGAGCCATTACAGGCAAAATTTTAGCATTTGATCTCTGTAAGAGTTCGATATTGCTTTTATGTTTAGCTTGTTGTTAAATATTTATCCCGAGAAGGTAGTAAGAGGTTTAGGAATTGAAATTGTTATAAATTTCATAATTGAGATTGAGAGCAGGGGAGGGAGTTCCAGCCGAGGGCTACGGCGAGGTTAGATAGTATTATGAAGATTAGACTGTTGTTATGAATCGCAGGCATGTATGAATTTTGATTCCCTTAATATGAAAGAGTACTTTGGAATGATTGTAATCGAAAGAGCCAAGTTTTGTTTTAATAATTGAATTGATAAATATTGCATGTTGTCCATGGTTTTGTTTTGTGTATAGTCTTCTTCTTCTGTACCAGAATTCTTATGATTCACATGTATGTTCTTTAGAGATCTGATCAGAGTTTGGATCAGTTCTTTTTAGAAATTCATACCTGGTAAGTCTTTCTATTAGAGTGTATCACATTTGTACATATGCTGCAATGATGTCCCATGTTATAGCCTGATCTCTATAATGTTTACTTGTTTATAAACTCTCATACCTATCCACTTTTTCCACATCATTAAGATTTCACTAGCCATGCTCCTTCTGCAATCAAGGTGCATCTTTTAGTGATAACATCTTCTGGCGCCATTGCCGGGGAACGGAGAAACAAAGTTATCTTCCTCGGGGTTTGATATTGATTAGATCCTCTTCTTGACAAGGAACAAGAAGTGGACACTTATATGACTACAGATTTCTTCACTGGGCGACTCCCAAGAATCCAGGGGCAACTCCATTGATCGAAGATCCAAAATGACATCACATGATCGAATGAAGGCCATTGTGGCTCGGAGGTTTGCACCTCTTGAATTTTCTGCAGTTCCTAATTTCCCACATCCAATACCGAATATAACAGAATGGGGATATTTTTTGCCTATCTTCAGAGAAAGGAAAGAAGACATTCCTGCAAATCACCTCATTAAGTTTCATGAGTGCATGAATCTGCTAGATCTACAGCACGAAGATGTTCGTATGAAGATGTTCATGTATTCATTGGATGGTGATGCACATGAATGGTATTTCTCATTAACTCCTTCCAGCATTTCATCCCTGAGGGATTTCCACACAGGATTCCATGAACACTGTAAAAGGTACTTTTCAAATGAGTTTTTACTTGAAAATTGTTGTGAGGAATATGAATTGTGTGATGAGATTGAAGACATAGATAGAGAAGAAATTGTTCCTCACCATCTTCATCAACTCTCTTATGATCTTCAAGATGATGTGTTTTCCCATAAACATGAATTAGAAATGGATAATGAAGATCAACCTTGTAATGAAAAGATTGTTGAAGAGGGATTTGATTTTAATCAGTCTCAAAAAGATTGTAGTCATTTTCAAGATGAATTTCTTGTTCAAAAGATTTATGAAGGTTGTCATGTATATGATGAGGAAGATGATAAAGTTAAAGAAGAGAAAAACGATTTGTTTTTACCTGTATATTTTCCCAATTCTGTTTTACAGTAGGAGGTTTTTCAACATTATGATATTGAAGTTGATAATCGCAATACTTTAAATATATTTGGTACCAATCTGGTTATTTTTAATAGTGATGATTATGATATAGGAGTTGTTTCGAATCTTTTTGGAAGTCATATTACTGATAATAATATGCAGAAAGCTTCATCCTTGCCATTGGAATTTTGTCATGCTTGAATCAGATTTTTATGAGAAACAACATTGTGTGGAAATCAGTCATCCTGAATCTGTAGAAGACATTGAGCAGCCATCTTTGCAAATCTGCAAGCTTGCATTCATCATGTTTCAACCTGGATCTGCAGACAATATCAAACAACCTATGATTAGTAAAGAAATCAGTCCGTAGCCATGTTCATATTTGCAGGTAGCTGAAAGTGGAAACCATTATGAGGAAGAGGATATGCAAAGATCTTTTGATCTTCAGCTGAAACTATAGCAAGAGGTAATTCTTTATAGCTTCATTGATCCGTTTGTTGATTATATGAAGTCTTTGAGCAGTTCAAATGTCATATTTTTTTTGTCAAATGAAGGTTGGCTTTTCTGTTCCTTTGAAATGCATTTGGTATTTCATGGGCTCCTTTATTCATCATTTCCAGAGCAGAAGTTTCACCAGTTAGTCAGATGTTTGTATGGCTTCATTGGAAGCATGATTTTACCTAATAGAAAGGAAGCAGATGATTATGACTGGGAGTTGTAACTAAATAAGTTTGATGTTTCAAGCATTTCCTCCAGTCTGCAGTGTAAGGTTTGTTTTTCAACAAGTATAGTTTGGAGTGAGAAATTTTAGTTAGATGAGCAGGGTTGCAAGTTTTGGAACATTATTATCAGTTTGCTTGAATAAGTGACAGAGGTTGGTGTCATATATAACTCCAACCCAATGGATATAAGGCACTTAGTCTGCTTGTTCTTGGCAGCTCACAGGGAGCATGCCATCCCCAGATGAAGCCAGATGTTGTCACTAGAATTTACCTCATGAAATTCTAGTTTCAGGCAGCATACATGTAAAGATGGACCTCACTTCTCACTACCAGAATGCCCATTTTTTTCTAGGCCTTGAGTTTTGGTCATCCTGAACAGTTCTCCTTATGTTAAAACTTTAACATGGTGAAGTCTTAGGTTATTCCCGATCCTTTGGTTTCTTCAATTATGTCGAAAACACCAAGTTCTCCTAGCCATTTAAAATCAAGCCAAAATGGAGCTTATCACTCATTGAGATTCATCTCTCAAATATCAAAAGTTAAGTCATGTAAAAGTCTTGGATTTCTAAGTCACGTATTATTTCATGTTTTGCCACCAGTCCTTTACATCGAGTTTCCATACAAGTCATTCAAGTCCCATACCTGAGATCAACAACTAAGCATCAATGCATTGTTAAAGTATTCATACAAATGTCAAGTGGTCGAGCTCAGGCGACATGCAAGAATCATAATGTCAAGCACCAAGACAAATCTAAGTGTTAGGTTGCAATTTTGGATGCTTTCTACTATTCAGACAGGGAAGCTTCTTGATAATCTAAACAGCTACAAGAGTTCTAACAATCAAATACGGAAGAGAAAGCATGAATTCACCGAGAGTCAACAAATGAGTTGTTGAAATCTTCTTTTATCTTCATGGATATCATAAGTCCACAGTTCATTTCAATTCCATAGTTTCAAGGGAAATAATTTGTAACAGGTCATCAAAGTTAGCAAAGATTGAGGATCATTAATTGAACATCTGGAAGCTACAATATCTTAAGAGGTTGATCCCAAATTTAAAGGAAACAATTGTGGACCAGGTGATTGAGGACTATTTTCAAGAAATCATTAACATCTTCAGGAAATTTTTAAGCATTCAAGGCTGCAGGCGGTAGAGCCATTCAGGAAGAATTTTAGCATTTGATCTCTGTAACAGTTTGATATTGCTTCTATGTTTAGCTTGTTGTTAAATCTTTATCCCAAGAAGGTAGTAAGAGGTTTAGGAATTGAAATTGTTATAAGTTTCATAATTGAGATTTAGAGCAAGGGAGGGAGTTCCAGCCGAGGGTTGAGGCAAGGTTAGATAGGATTATGAAGATCAGACTATTGTTATGAATCGCAGGCATGTATGAATTTTGATTCCCTTAATATGAAAAAGTACTTTGGAATGATTGTAATCGAATGAGCCAAGTTTTGTTTTAACAATTGAATTGATAAATATTGCATGTTGTCCATGATTTTGTTCTGTGTATAGTCTTCTTCTTCTATACCAGAATTGTTATGATTCACATGTATGTTCTTTAGAGATCTGAATAGAGTTTTGCTCACTTCTTTTTATAAATTCATACCTCGTAAGTCTTTCTATTAGAGTATATCGCATTTATACATCTGCTGCAATCATGTCCCATGTTATATCCTGATCTCTGTAATGTTTACTTGTTTATAAACTCTCGTACCTATCCAATTTTTCCACATCATTAAGATTTCACTAGCCATGCTCCTTCTGTAGTCAAGGTGCATCTTTTAGTGATAACACTCCCCATTGGTGGAGAGTTAGAATAAAGTCGCCCCTTGCACGATTAGATCTTCTGTACCCGGAAGCTACCATATCCCAGAGCTCATTGGCAAAGACACATGAATCGAGCAGACGTTCAATGGTTTCACCATGGATGCCACACATAACATAGAAAGAGGGTCCATAAAATTCGCTTTTTATGAGATTGTCCCAGGTGAGGATACTTCGGTGTGATAGTATCCAGAGGAAGGTAGAATTTTTTGTCCAGGGATTAGAATTCTAGACTCGCCCCTAGAGAGGGTTGGGTTCGACCCTTTGCTAATGCGTTTTCAAGTGATTGGCCTCTTTGATGGAGTAGGTACCTTTTGGCCGGTTCCCCCAGCGAATGATGTCAAGAACAATAGAGGCGTGAATATTTTGTTTCTGAAGTTCCATCCAGAGGTCGTCAACTTGTTCGGAGAACCCCGATTGTAATACCCCATTTTTACCTTTAGGATATATATTAGCTTTTAATGTAAATATTGTATACATGTGATGTATGTTTTCCTAGCGTGGAGCTCAAGGCCAAGGCCCCGCTAGTGGATGCTCGAATTTTATTTAAAAGACAAGTATTAGATATTATGTTACCCATGTGCTATTTAGCCATGGGACATTGTAAAAATGATGTAAACAAACATCATGCAATAAAATATCAAAACTGGCTATGGGAGCAACTAATGAGAAGGGGCCATGTGTATCCACTAAGGAGTGGTGAGGGGGTTGTCGGATTGAACCATAAGCTGCCAAATGTCATCTTGAGAACCCATTTGACCTACCTTGCTGACATTTAATTCAGTTGTAAGAAGTTGTTGAGAAATCAATCCATGGCTTCAATGGAGCATGGGCAGCCCATAAATTCGTATGGCAGGTATGGGCTCTGTTTTTCTTGTACCACAAGTCACTCTACCTCATGGGAATTGGATTTTCCTCATTCCCATTCCATTGTGGAACATCCCAGTTTCAGTTATCATCCATTACGAATGCCCAGCAATGAGAAAAACCAGAAATCGCAACTTTGAAAGAACCCACGTTTTGAAGAGCCATAAACGCCCAGAATTGGTATTTGACAGTGAAATCCAATGGGGGATCCATATATATGAACCTTGGGTCGAAATTGAGAGTATTAGATACCTCGAAATCCATTGGGAAACCCATTTTTATAGCCCAGAAAACCAGTGACGGAATGGAGTTATTTGTTGATAGAATTGTGAGAAATCCAAGTGTGAATGTTTGAACAGAGGATTGGATCGCTTGAATTTAGCCTAAGATGTCTGTAGCTCTGTGGTTGAACTCACTGGCTTAGCACCCTTCTCCTACGATTATTGCATGCTTGATAAATCCAACTGTGTGTTGGCTTAGCATGACTGTTGAATGAATCCAGGGCTGTGAGTGAGCCTGTTTAGTTCCTCCTTAGTGGATACACATCCTAGCTCGGGGGTGATCTCTCAGCTGAAAGAATATAGGATGGACAAAGATCTATGGTTGGGTGGAACGTTTCCCTCACATAGCTAGTTGTTGGACAGTTTCATCTTAAAGATAAGTATTCTATGTGGTAAATTGTGATCCTTTTGTGTTCTGTTCTGCATGTTTAGTTATTCATGTTAATTGAATGATATGGTTATCTTAAGCTAGTTGGCATGAAGCCTGAGCATAGCATGAGAATGCCAGTGATTATTATATGATTGTTTCATTATTCTTCCTGGAAGAAATAGGCTGAAGTATTCCTTTTTGCGTGTTTGTTATTGTGGTTATTCCATTGTGTTTATATTGAGTATGATTTTGCACTACATTTCAAGATAAGTATTCATGTGCTTTGAGTTATGTTAATCCTGCGCTCTGCAATGATTTAATTAATGACCGTTGTCCGTTTGTTGAATGCATGATGAAATGGTGTGTGGATAGTGTGTAATTCCGCTGTGTTTATCAAGAATGATCTGCACGCATAAGTTTTTAATTGTTTTGAATTTTCTTACTAATGACTGGGGTTGAGATTGTCAATAAGCCAGGTATGTTTGGTTTGTTCCCTCCCTTGCAACGGATCGACGGGAGGGGACGTGACAAAGTGGTATCAGAGCCCATATTGCAGCACTAGGGCTGCTTGGGCCAAACTATGAGTTTGCAGGCAAAGTAACAGAGTGTTTTTAGCACAGTATTGATGAAATTTGGGGGGCATTTTGATTAGTGAAAATGGCAAGATCAGAGTTCTCAGACGTGGCAGAGGATCACACCATTGCATAGAGATCTCCAATAGCTTTCCAACGATACCAGACTTGCCTTATTTGGTTAAGGGACGAGGGATATACGTGCCCCGCAAGTTTACAGGAGCAGAAAAGGTGTTTCCACATTTCCGCAGTTGTGCACAGGTTGCGCAGGTGGCGCACAGGTTGCGCAGGTGGCGCACAGGTTGTGCACAGGTTGCGCACAGGTTGTGCACAGGTTGCACACAGTTGTGCAGGTGGCGCACAGGTTGTACACAAGTTGCGCACAGGTTGTGCACAGGTTGCACACAGGTTGCGCAGGTGGCGCACAGGTTGTGCACAAGTTGTGCACAGGTTGCGCATAGGTTGCGCAAGTGGCACACAGGTTGCGCACAGTTTTTGCACATGTTGCGCACAGGTTACGCATAGGTTGCGAAGGTTGCGCACAGGTTGTGCATGGGTTGCACACAGGTTGCGCACAAGTTGTGCACATGTTACGCACAGGTTGCGCAGGTGGTGCACAGGTTGTGCACAAGTTGCGCACAGGTTGCGCGGGTGGTGTACAGGTTGTGCACAGGTTGCGCAGGTCCACTGCCATGGGAGGACTTTCCTACCACCATGTCGGACTAGCCCCAACCCTTAAATCTGCACCATGGGAGGACTTTCCTACCACCATGTGAGAATGGCTCATGTGCATCTGCGTCTTTCGGACTCATCACTTCCCCTTGGAAGGAACCTCGAAATTCAAATGGTCTGTTTGATGAGTCATCCTCTACAAGACTTCATTTCTTGCATGAATGTCATGGACTCATGACAACTCTAAATAGCACTCAATAGCATTCAACTACAAATAATGGCATGCATCTAGGAGAACAAGCTGTGCAGAGGGAAATTTATGCATTGATATAGAGAGGTCCCATTGGGCACACGATCTGGAGAAACAATGAGTAAGAAAAAACATTTGGACCAAATCACCACAATGGTTATTAATAAAATAAATAAATAAACAATTGTTGGTCCATTAATAGTCTTCAATTTGATGGGTGGCATGATCATGATGTAATCTCCCTCCATCCTTCCAAACATATGTGGTTTCTCACCACATTTGTCTTCGGCGATTGCCACCAAAATATGTATAAAAAGTACTTGTATTTACATCCTCTTCTCTTTAAATCCTCATATCATAATCATAACCAAGGATTATTATGCATGCACATCCTCACCTTATAATATCAATTGGGTCATGGCACATAGACAACTGAAGTGATCTTCTTACCACTCCTTACCTATGTCACTGTAAGGAATTCTTTGAAGGTGAAGTCCATAATTTTAAGTAAGACAAACTCCTTTTGATGGTCTGGTTGTATTTAAAAGGAATATTGTTGAGACTCAAACATGCAGTGAGTTGCAAGTCTCCAGTTGACTTAGGCTTGATTCCATTTCCCCTCCGCCCCATACTTGAATTTTGTTGCGACAAGTGTTGAACAACAAAACTTGATGCCCTGGCCCATATGATGCTTACATTGCTAACTTGCTTAGTATGGAGGATTTTTTTAATGTTTTATATGGATGGTTTTTTCAATGTTTTCTAAGCTATGTATTATTTTTTCTTATGCGCCCAATGCCGATCATTCTTACATCTCTCAGGCTTGAATGGTTTCCCTCTCTCTGGTTTTAATTAAGTTTTTGGTTGGTTTTATATGTATTTTTTGGTTGTAGGTTCATTATAGCCTCGTTTTGTTTGGTGGCTTCCTTTTGTACATAATTAACTGTAAGTAGTTTTCTCATGGTTCCTATTTTATTTTAAGACCATATCTAGTTACAATGTCCCGCACTATGCATAAGATCATGCAGATGCCCCAATATGATTATTGCATAGTCCAAGTAGTTTCTCTGTATAATGAAGTGTGCTCCAATCCGGAAAAATACAACATAATAGTTGTTATTTTAATGAACTGTAAAATTAATGTTACATATATGTCAAATTAATATGTTCAAATTAGATTTTAATTGAAAAGACGCCATTTTTTCATGTAGATATTAAGGAGTGCTCTGTGATGCACCTGCAACAATTAATTAATAAGAATATGCGAAATAGCAGAAATGACAGAACTCATAATCACTTTTATATTGATCACAGGCCACTTCGAGGGGGCAACCTCCTATGAGCAAGCTCAATACAAATAACTTCATGGTGCCTTCATAGGTCTCAACACACACTTATATACTAAATCTAGGCGCCAATACTATGGGTCAAAACCATGGGCCACTACAAACTATGGATCAACAATACTACGGGCGACTTACAAAGCATATGCGCCAACAACAATAACAAAAACTATTGATCAACAAATACTACGGGACGACTTACAAAGCATATGCGTCCAACAATAATATACTAACAAGGTAAAGACATGGGTTCCTAACATCCCCTTCCCCTGAAAAAAAACTTTGTCCTCAAAGATTTAGATGTGGAAATTGTTGTTGAATCTGAAGGAGTGGTTCTCGGGTAGCATCCTCTGGTTGCATGCCGTGCCACTGAATTAAGACCTCTGTGATAGAGCGAGAGCGAAGCTGACGAGTGCGCCGATTGAGGATGGCCTCCGGCTCCAAAAGGATGGATCCTTCATTATCCAGTTCGGGTAAAATCGTTTGTCCACTGATGTTGGTGCCAAGAACTTTCTTCAGACAAGAGACATGAAAGACTGGATGAATGCGGGAAGAAGGAGGAAGTTCCAATTTATAAGCAACGGACCCAATCTTCTGAAGAATTCGATATGGCCCATAGAACTTTGTAGCGAGCTTATGATGCCCTTTGAGTTTCAGGGAGGATTGCTTGTACGGCTGGAGATGAAGAAAAACCATATCGTCGACTTGAAAAGTGCGCTCAGAACGGTGCTGATCAGCGTGTTGCTTCATGCGATTTCTTTCCATGTGAAGATTGTCCCACAAAATGCGAAGAATCTGATCGCGGTTTCGAAGGACCGTGTCAACTTCCTGAACTGGTGAACTAGTGGGGTGTATGGAAGAAGAACTGGAGGTGCTTGACCATAGACTGCTTCATATGGGGTCATTTTAGAGGCAGTGTGGTAAGAGGTATTGTACCACCATTCAGTGAGAGGGAGCCACTTTGCCCACCGATGTTGTTGTTCAGAGGTGAAGCAACGAAGATAAGTTTCCAAGCATTTATTGATAATTTCAATCTGACCATCTGTTTGTGGGTGATACCCTGAACTCATCTTCAATTTGGTGCCAGTGTGGCGAAAGAGTTCTGTCCAAAAATGACTGGTGAAAGTCGCATCATGATCCGAGACAATGGAAGAAGGGATGCCATGAAGATGAAAGATCTGGTCCAGGAAAATTTGAGCGATTGAGGAGGCTGTATAGGGATGGCTGAGAGCACAAAAATGACTATATTTGGAGAGGCGATCAACCACAACGAGAATCACTGTCTTCCTGCCAGATTTAGGGAGCCCTTCAATGAAATCCATAGAAATATCTGTCCAAATCCGTGTAGATATGGGCAAGGGTTCGAGCAATCATGGAAGGAGTGTTGTTTCACCCTTATTGCGCTGGCAGGTATCACATTCGGCCACCATCTGTTGAATTGTCCTTTTCATGCCTTGCCAAAAGAAGTTACGCTGTGCCCGTTCATATGTTTTGAAGAACCCAGAGTGCCCTGCCGATGGAGAAGCATGGAGTTCATAGAAGACAGCCTGTTGAAGATCTGTGTTCTGGGGAAGCACCAGACGACCCTTGTATCTCAGAGAAGCACCATCCCAAGAGTAATGTGGTACAACAGAAGGGTTGTTGTTCAAGCGTTGGATGATTTGAGATAAGGAAGAGTCATTGACATAACCCTGTTGAACAGATTGCAACCAATTTGGAACAGGCATAGAAATAACTGAAAGAGAACCTTGGGCATCAAATGTGCGAGAAAGAGCATCTGCCACAATATTGTCTTTACCCTTTTTGTAAGTGATCTCATAGTCATAACCCATGAGTTTGCTAACCCATTTCTGTTGTGCCGGGGAGGAGACACGTTGTTCCAAGAAATATTTCAGACTCTGGTGATCAGTCTTGATGTAGAAATGATTCCCTAATAGGTATGGGCGCCACTTCTGTACTGCATGCAAAATAGCCATCATCTCCTTCTCATAGGTAGAGGCAGCTAAATTCTTACCTGAAAGGGCTTTGCTGGTGAACGCAATGGGGTGTTCATCTTGAAGGAGAACAACACCAAGTCCATTGTCACAAGCATCACTCTCAATAGTGAAGGGCTTGGAAAAATCGGGCATATCTAGAACAGGTGTAGTACACATAGCTTGTTTTAGTTTGTCAAATGCACACTGAGCAGTATGTGTCCATGTAAAAGCATCCTTTTCAATAGAGCAGTTAATGGAGCTGCAATCTTCCCATAATCCTTGACAAACTTGCGGTAGTATCCAGTCAACCCCAAAAAACCACGAAGGCTCTTGAGTGTCTGAGGATGCGGCCAATTGTTCATGGCATCGATTTTGGCAGGATCCACGCAAACCCCTTGTGATGAGATAATGTGCCCAAGATACTCAAATTCCTTCTGTCCAAAAACACATTTAGACTGCTTGGCATGGAGATGATGGTCAGAGAAAGTTGCATGACAAGATCCAGATGCTGGAGATGTTCATCCCATGTTTTACTGTAGATGAGGATATCATCAAAGAATACCAAAATGAATTTCTGCAAGTAGGGTCAAAATATTTTATTCATTAAGTCCTGGAATGTGGAAGGAGCATTAGTGAGGCCAAAGGGCATGACCAAAAACTCATAATGGCCATCATGTGTGCGGAAAGTTGTTTTAGGGATATCATCCTCATGAACCCGAATTTGATGATACCCAGAACGAAGATCCAACTTGGAGAAAAAGTGAGCCCCATGAAGCTCATCAAGAAGCTCATCAACAACAGGAATTGGAAACTTATCCTTGATGGTGAGGTGATTAAGTGCTCGGAAGTCAATGCAAAGGCGCCATGACCCATCTTTTTTGCGGACAAGAATAATTGGAGAAGAAAAGGAACTAGTGCTTGGGCGAATAATACCTTGCTTCAATAAGTCCTAAACGAGCGTTTCAATCTCTGTTTTTTGGTGAAATGGGTAGCGATAGGGCCTGATGTTGGGAGGAATGCTGCCAGGAAGGAGTTGAATACGATGGTCTTCTGGCCTGGAAGGTGGCAATCCCACTGGTTCAGCAAAGACACCTGTATATCGATCCAGAATTTGTTGTAGATCCAAAGGAGTAGTGGAGACCGCTGATGGTTGCATCTGAATGGAATGGAGCTGAGCGATGACACAATGTGAATTCTTCTTGAGGAGTTTTTCCATGCGATGTGAACTGATGATGCTGAGAGAACCTGGTTGTAATCCTGTCAATGTGTGTTTTTGTCCATTGAGGGAAAACTGCATCCAAAGTTCAGCAAAATCCCATAAGATAGGGCCAAGTGTGCGTAGCCATTGAGCGCCCCAAAACCACATCACATCCGCCTAAGGTCAAGGCAAATATGTCAGAGTGCAAGGTATAATCTCCCATAGAGATACGCACATTTCGACACTTCCCTTTGCATGCTAAGGTGCCCCCATTGGCAACCATGACTTCAAAGTTGGAACAAGGATGGATAAAACAATCAGCTTGTTTGGCGATCCGAGGGTCAATGAAATTATGAGTGCTACCAGAATCAATGAGTATTGTAAGAGGAAGCTTCTTGAAGTAACCCCTGACCCGCATTGTTTGGGGGGTGGTGATTCCAACTAAAGCATGGAGAGATATCTCTAGCTGGTCATCTTGAGACAGAGGGTCAGTAGGCGGTTCCTGAATGTCGACTGGAGCATCCAGTGTTTCTGGATCTTCGTCACCAATTTCAAAGGCAGGCGGAGAATCCACATCCAAGAGATAGAGTTTTGTTGAACACATCTATGTCCCCGAGTGAATTTCTCATCACAATTATAGCAAAGCCCCTTTTCTCTGCATGCTTGCATCTCTGTTTCAGACAAACGCTTGATAGGAGTTGGTCGAGGAGCCTACGGTATAGGTGGTCATTGAGAACCCATATTGCGGAAGGGAACAAAAGTGGGCTTGGAGCGTTTTTGGGCTGCAATCTTGTCTTCTGCCAACTTAGCCAACCCTAGGGCTTCCATCATTGTGTTGGGACAGAACATTTTGACCTCAGAGTGGATGGCATCCTTTAGACCACTGATAAAACAACTCCGGTAAAAGTCATCGGATAATCCTTCGGTGTGGTTGGCTAGTTTCTCAAATTCGGTTTGATACTCTCTCACAGTGCCAATTTGACGAAGTTTAGTGAGGGCTCCTGTGAAGTCATCAAAAGCACTAGGACCAAATCGTTGCAAAAGGAGCTGGCAAAAGTCTGGCCATTTTGGCTCTTCATGAGCCTTGATGTACCAACGGTACCATTGAAGAGCTTCCTGTTCCAAATGAAAGGATGCCAGCGGAACCTTGTTGACATCAAAAGTATTATGCAGACTGAAATACTGTTCTGCACGATAGATCCATCTAGTTGGATTGGTACCATTGAAGCGAGGAAAATCAAGCTTCGGACCACAGAAATTGCTGGAAGAAGAGAACCCATTGTCTGATGAAGACTCGGACTGTCGTTTGATGTTCATAGCTAAATGTTCAAGATGGAGGCTGAGAAATTTTTCATCCAGATCCTGGAGTTTGGCTTGGATGGCTGCAAGTGCGTCTTCCATGGCTTTTGCTCCTACACGAGTAACAACCATAACCAGGAGTTTTTTTTTTTTTTTTGGTAGACTGGGTAGGAAAACAAAAACAGAATCTGCTTCAGTAAAGGAAAATTTGGACTTGAGAAAAAATCTGAAGGGTAATTGGGGTTTTACTAGGTTTTGGACACTGTCGAATAGACAAGGAAGCAAAAATGAGGATTTCAGAAGCGGGGTGAAAGAATGGGAAAATTTGGCAGAGGGGAACAAAGAAGCAGAATTCAAAAAGGAACTCTGTGGTAAAATTTGAAGGTGATTGGGTGAAATCTGAGGAAGTTATGGCAAACCCTAAAAATAGACAAATGTGGGATTTCGGGCTTTGGGAAGGGGAATTGGGAATAGGGTCCTTAGGAATGAAATATGCAGAATGGGATGACAGGGGTTCCTCGAAAATTTCAAGGGAAACAGAGTGAAAACAAGGGAGATATGGAGAAAAAACTGAAATATATATATATATATATATATATATATATATATATATATTTTTAGACTGGAGCGGCTACGGCTCGGAAGGGATCTGGAACAGATAAATCTGCAACGGCCCAGAAGTGATCAGAAATAGAGGGATCTGAAATGGTGTTGAAGGGATTAAAAATGCCTGGATCTGGAACGGCTTGCAGAATGGATCTGAACGGCTGGATTTGAAACGGCGCAACAGTGATCGACAACAGTTTAGTTGAAAATAGATATGGACCCCAGGTATGTACATCTTCCTAACAGCGCAGGGGTTTCACTCAGCCACCAATGTTGTCTGACGGCTTGCGTATTGGGGCAGTACCCCTCACTCCACGGCTCAGGTAAAACTGATAACCACTTTGCCACAAACGACAGCTCTTGGTTTACCTCACGGGTGGGAACTAGTCAATCAGGTAGGGGTTGTTGCCCTTTTCGCTGACAGGTCCTCTCAATGGGCCAGCTACTTCAGGGTTCCTGTGGTACTCCTCACAATGAGTTTTAGGGCTTATGCCCAAGTACTTCCCACAGTTAAGCGGATAGGGATTATTCCCAAATCCGAACCTGCAACAGATGCGAAAAAAAAATTTGGCAGAAATTTCACCCAGCAAGCCCAAGAAAGTGCTATGATACCAGATGTGATACACCTGCAACAATTAATTAATAAGAATATGCGAAATAGCAGAAATGACAGAACTCAGAATCACTTTTATATCGATCACAGGCCACTTCGAGGGGGCAACCTCCTATGAGCAAGCTCAATACAAATAACTTCACGGTGCCTTCATAGGTCTCAACACACACTTATATACTAAATCTAGACGCCAATACTATGGGTCAAAACCATGGGCCACTACAAACTATGGATCAACAATACTACAGGCGACTTACAAAGCATATGCGTCAACAACAATAACACAAATTATTGATCAACAAATACTACGGGACGACTTACAAAGCATATGCGTCCAACAACAATATACTAACAAAGTAAAGACATGGGTTCCTAACATGCTCAATTGTCTAAGATTGTAAAATTTTTGGATGGGCAATAATTTTTTTTTGCATTTTTTGGGGGGAGTGGTTTAGTTAATTTATACTTGTCAATTGAAGTACAATTATTTATATTTCCTTTCATATTGAAAGGGTTAAAGAACAAATGCCCTTCCAATTGAAATTAAGACCCACCCTTCAAATTTGATCGCTGGTAGTGTCCCTTCTCGTCACATGTATAGCACCGAATGGTAGATACATCTCTTCAGAATTTTCTAAAGATCTCCCTCTGATTTTGGTGGTGGTGTTTTTCCTTCTTGTGATGAGGATGCTCCCTCTTGGTGTTATTTTTCCTGGTGTGTGCTGTGAGAGCCCGATATTCATTATCCATCTTTTCTTCTTGAGCTATAATCACTCAATCAGAATTTCCTTCTTTCCAACATATGGTCTAGCATTGTTTTCCACTTCAACAGTATATCAACATGACTCCAAGAGTTCGACTCTTCAAAATATGGATTTACAAGACACTCAAAGTATAGTTGTTTAGATGCCTTGTGCACCATTTCCTTGCTTTAGGTAAGTCATACAAGCTCTTTATTATATATGGATTGGTGTAGCTCCCTTAGTGTGAATTTATAACCTGCTATTCCCATAACAATGGACAAACAATTGTTGACTACAACTTGACAACATGCTACTTGATATTCTTTTTTTCTTCGATACAAGTATCCTCTTCTTTTTCCTTTGAGTGCTTCTTAAGTGGGCCGCGATGAATGGTAGAAAGTTCATGAAGGGCCTTAGAACTGTCGTAAAACCAAGCATTATACTGACAATGCCCATACAATAGTGGAGAAATGTGCTTAGAGTAGCAAACTACATTGCAGCAGAGGCGTATACCTTCTTAATTCAGTTATGAATTTAACCAAAGTTAGAGAAGTTCTCTTGTAAATTCTAGGTATAGACTTTTGGGATGAAGCTCATGATCAGAAAAAATGAGGGTCATAGAGTGATGAAGCTACATATTAGCGTCTGATTGTTGTTTGAAGGTAATTTGGAAGACGAGTTTGTATGATCTTAGAAGATTGGAGTCAGGTCTAACTAAATATTAGAAATATAAAATGCAATAGAGAGATTAATCATACCATAATTGATCAAACTTGCACCTTCAACTTGTGGAAAGAAAAAATTTCCTCCAAACTTTCGAAATTGGTCAATTGATTACTGTAAGCTAAATTGATGTGGTTAAAGGAGTGTCTCATCAAGTTCAAGTAATTTTGCTCCAACATGTAAAGTTGTAGAAGGTTGCACAATACATCATAAATGGAACATTGGTTATTCCATGTACATGCATTGAAGTTCCCTAGAAGGGTGACAACACCCAAAATTGAGAATTTGGATATTTGTGGAAACAAATCCAAACTGGAGCAGTCTTCACTAGTCACTAAGGGTTTTTGTGAAGTAAGTTATTGGGGAAGTAGTGAAGTACTGTAAATAATCACCGAGGGGATCAGCCTCTGTAAACTGAGAGCCATAAGAATGTAATATGTCAGTTTAAGCTTTCTAGTCTTGTCATAACAAGTTGCTTATGGACAAGACATGTTGTATCCCCATAATCTTTATGCAATCTTGTCATATACATTGTATTGCATAATCTTTATGCAATACTTTTCTTCCATTAGCTTCAAATTCTGAAAATAGAGATCCTAAATCTATCCGAGCCTTCAAAGCTTGTTGTCAGCTTGAGGAAGGGGTCACAGAATGATAATTCTATCATTCAACTTGAGAGGAGTCCGGGGAGCTTCTAAGGCTAAGGCTCTTTCTTGGCTATTCAAATCTACTAGCCTCTCTATGATTTTGATTCAAGAAACAATGACATAAATCAATCAAGCTATCAAAGTCTTTGCCAGTTTATTGCCTACCTGGGAATTATGTGGTACCTCCGCCTTTGGCTTATCAAGAGGTTTGTTATGTGGATGGGACCCTAAAGTTGCTCGTTTCAACCCACTGAGTTTCTTTGGTGGTGTAATTATGGAAGGGAAACTATTGGGTTCCCTCAACTCTTTGTCTATAGTCAATTGCTACGTCCCTTGTAAAGAGAAGGAGTTGTTATGGGGGGGGATTTTGAATTCTGGGATTTTTGATATCCCTAATCTAATTTTGCAAAAGACCTCAACTTTACAGTCTCTGTGGAGGAATCTTGGGGCCCCCAACGTAGAGTGGATCCCCTTTGGTCTTTTTTCAAACATCTGATTCAGGACCAAGACTTTGTTGATGTCTATTCTATTTGAACACCTAACAAGCAAAACCTACTATGTGAGCTTTACTTGTTTAAATTTTTCTTGGGGTCAGAGTGCAGGTGGAATCCCAATCCTTAATATTGTTGGGCATCCCTTATGTGTGCATTCTCATCATTTATTTTTAGTCAAGTTTAGTGGAAACAAGCATGGGACTTTTATTGTTTAGGCATTGATTCAAATAGTTTGTACCATATTAAGATTCCCACTTTTAATATTGAAACCAATGCACATATCAAGAGGGTGCTTAAGTTTACAATGGATAAATTAACTAAGTTAAATAGTGAATCCTAGCACCACGAAAATATATAGCTCCTTGTGAAAGCTTGATAGATTGTGATTGAGGAATTATGAGGAAAAGAAACTTGAAAAAGTGGATATGAAAAAAGTATAAAGGTTTTATTTATAAAGTAATGTGGTCAACTTAAAGGTTCTTCAAGGTCAGGATCTTTCAAGGATCTCAAAAGAATGCAAAGAGAAGTTACAATTTATCCCATAGGTCGAGTATGGAGAGTGATATATTCATGAAGAGAAGAAAACATTGTAATATATGGTTTTGAGGACAACCATTTCAAATTGCTTATGTTAATGACTCCTCATCTATTGTTTATTGAATTTGTTTAACACATGTCTACTATGGATGAGCCACACTTTGTTGGAAAGAAGTAAACACATTTTACACTAACCTTTTCTTTGTTAATTATTCATTTGTAACCATAGGCGGGTACTCCCAATAAAACATAATTATAGAGTCTTATAGCTTCACTATGTATAAGACCTAGAGATATGAATCCTATCATATCATTCAAAAGGCTAGGGAGGGGATGACAATTTCCTCTCCAAATCTATTAGGTCCATAGCTAAAGAAGTTGGATAGATTCCCTTCCCAGAATGTAGTCCCTTTTTGGTTATGGGCTTATTGATAGCTCTAACTATCAAGTCAACTCCATATACCCGGTGGCTCAATGGGTTGGTTGAAAGCACACACAAAGCAACCTAAACTTTCATCATTCTTCAAGCATTCCATCCCTCTATCAAAGCATCCAATTCCCTCAGACTCTGTTCAATTCCCTTTATGTCTCATGCATATTTTAAATGGATGCTTAGTGGTGATGTTTTATGTCACACTTTATATAATACAAGTTTGATTAAAGTCTCAAGTGTCGACAATATCGATCCACTTAGTGCCTTGCTTAGATATTCAGTATCAAATATCGAAAGCCTATAAATTTCGCAAATTAAATAGTCACATTATGTGATTAGACATTCACAAGAATTCTTATATCGAGTACTTTAATTAAACAAACTTACTCGGCAAAGGCTAAACTGCCATGCAGCATTTGTTTCTATACTTTTTATGTACCTAAGCCCTTATTTCAATAGGTACATATATTATTTATTTACTTTTTTTTTCAAATGGATATTATTTATGTACCTAAAACCTTATTTCTATACCTACACATTATTTATGTACCCAAGCCCTTATTTTTATACCTACATACCTAAGCCCTTTTTTAAAACAACTATCTTATTTGCACGTATTCTTTTCGTTCACCCTCTCAGATCACGATAATCAAGAACAACTATTGGATTTCAGTTCTGTCGATACCAGTGATTTGAGTTCGGCCCTTTTGCAACTAGATTGCTGTGTGCAAGCTCAGATATGCCATTCTCAAATCGATGGAATCACTGCTGTTTCTGTTGGCATTTTGTCCGTCATTCATTTGTTGTATAAGGAGTTTACTCTTCCCATTCGAGGGCTTCGAATTTATAGGTTCTATGGTATTAATCCAGAGGACCCGCCGATTCGTGTTACAAGCAGAGAATCCCAGTGTTACAAGCAAAGAATCCAAAACGGTTCAGGTTTGGTATCCTGACTAAGACCTGCTAGTGGTACTCATCTCCTCTGATCTGTCGTTTGTTATTAGTAGGGCTAAATTATCTCGTGAGGATTAGATTAGTCCACCCTCAATTATATTTGGCATCACCAAGGATGCATGCAGTGTTTGAAAAAATTCCCGAATCAAGGATGCACACCAAGTGTTCGACAAAATGCCTGAACCGACACCTGCAATATTCTATCATTTGGCATGTACTGCGATCATTATTCTGTCAACTACTGTGATCATTATTCTGAGGGTCGGATCCACTTGAGAGGGCAGTGATTCTTCCCTTAGAGGACGTGATTCTTGTGGAGAAGGGTGTAGATTACAGGCCGTGGTTTTTTTTGTGCAGCCCGTGTGAGTAAATTGGGTGTATTATCGTTGCATAGGCAGCGTTTCAACTTGGAAGAGGGCCGTGTGTTATCTAGGGCCGAGAATTCATTTTGAAGGCCGTGAGCTGCATTGTGGGGCCATTTCAAGGAGGGCGCACCATCTTGGAAGGGTGAAATCTCTGTGGCGAGCTTGTGAAGCAACCTGAGGGTGTACATCGAATCTCTATTATCATTTCAAGGAAGGACAGGGCTACTACAACATTGTTGGGTGCATTTCCAACATCTGTCCACTTTCAGCGACCTTCTACATCATTTCCAGGCTTTGGAAGAACGTTGCTATAGCCATAAAGGTCCTGCTATTTATTGCTGTCACATACCAGGTTATAAATCACTTTAAATCACTTTGTATTCAAATTTATTGTGGTTTCGTACTGCTGCTACAGTTTAGATTGATCAATGCTGTGTCATGTAATTTGAATACAAATTCATTCCTGAAGTAAGAAGAGAGGATATAGTCAAATTCTTCTGTTTTGAGATACATGATTTTGGAGAGTAATTCAAATATCCAGGATTTTAATTAAAGCCAATTAATGATGCAATTCAATATGGGTATTGGATAACAGTGATAGTATATCAGTTCAAAGAACATTGAATCAAATTCCCACAGGCAATCAATGCACGCTCTTGATAATTTTGGCAGAAAATATTTGGTACAGCTATGAGTTGTCTAGTCCTTTAGCAGGTTCATGTGATGCAAATCAAAACTCTGCATGTTCTGTTCACAGGTTTCAAGCACCTTTTCTTAAAATATAATTATTAGGTTCCATTTTGACCTCTTAAAACTAGACACTCTTTAGTGGAATCTATGCAGATGCTTCGGTCCACTTCTACCCGCCTCAACTATTTTTACACATAATTAATGACTCAGTAGCACAACCCACTCCTCAGAGAGTTGTGGTTCCACATTTACTATGTCCAAGTCAAACCACCTCCCAATATGGCATGAAAAAATCCCAAAAATCAGCACATGTTGAAAGTGCCCATGGTAGGCATGAAAAGGCATATGACCAGCACAAGAGATCTCTAGAAAGGGCAGGAACCTTATTAAAGTCTTGATTTAGAAGGTTATGGGTACTAAAAATAAGATATTGTGTTCAGCAAGGAAGCACTCTTATCACAATTTGACATGAAGAAAGTAGAATGAAGTTACTTACCAGGCAGGGAATTGCCCCACTTTTAAATATGTAGTTTGGCATAAAAATACCACTGGAGGCAAGAGTGTTTATGCTCAAATCATGCACCTTCGATTCATCCCTTCAATACTGCAAACCAATGCCTTATGCAAGTTGAACACTCTCCACACTAAAATGCCAAGATTAGTGTTAGCATACATGTCAGGGGTAACAGATATGAACCCGAATAGAGCACGGCAGTAACAGACCCATGCCTTCTCAATTCAATGGTTGTAACCGAAATCAGTTTCCTAAACCTACACTAAAAGAATGCCTACAACAAGGCAGAAGCATTGAGATATCTAGTTCAATGGATATGTTGGATCCTTCATCTGTGTGAACAAAGACTGTTATAACTATGAATCCCTTGCCAAAACTTCTACTACTGGAACATAATTATTGTCTAAAAGAATCAATGCAACAACCTTAATAATTGACAGGAAGAAACTGCAGAAGCAGATTGCACAGACTGTTGTGAACTCTTAGGAGCTAAAATGACAGGCATTACAGAACTCTTTGATGCCTGCTACAAGTAAAGAAAATCAGTCCTTTAATAAACAGTAACCTGGTTTATGTACTCTGGTTAGATTGAAGTACTCCAAAATGTTCGAGACAATACTTAACTTCATTCATGTCAACTGTCTCTTAGTCTAAGCTACACTCTATTTTTAATGATGTAATATATGGAGTTTCTTCACATGCATGTTTCCAGTGGAATAAGTGTAATTCACATGAGTAAAGAATTGAAACATTTACAACAATGAAATTATGGAAATCTCTTTCCTTACGATGAGACAAGGATAATGGCAATGTTCTTCCTCCTGACATTGATTGTTCACTTTCTCTTTTCTTGTTTGCTTGCACCTCTTCAAGAACAACTTCCAGTATTGCAACCTGTGCTTTTTCAGGGGCTGCAAATGAAGGAGTTTGTTTGAGATCTTAAAGTTTTGATCGAGTAAAACTTCGAATAAAATTCAATGTCAGAGAGAAACACAATACTTACGATTAAGGTATGCTAAAGCCACAGGAAACAGTATATTTAGAAGTACGCAGAACCCAATCAATGCTCCAACTCCAATCAAATACCTTTTCTCCTCAGCAAACAGTCCACGTGCTTCTAGTATAGCTTCTCCCAATGTTTTTTTGGAATTACTATTGCTTTGGCTACATGTATAAGAACTCCTTTAGATGAATGACAGCATTGCACAGGATGATCCTCGATTACTCCCATAAAACTTGAGCAATTGCATTGTAATTTGTTTATAGATTAGGAAAAGACCCTCAATTAGCACAAACTTTAAATTGCCTTGTTCCATCTAGGTGCCAAAAATTCATTCACAGATATAGCATTTTGACCATAAGATGTTAGTGAGCACCAATATGCCCATATCTACCATTTGGGTATATCCTCTGTTCCAGAAATATGAATTAGAATAAAATACCCTCAGCATGGTAAGTTTCTTGAAGTTAAAAGTCTCAAAATTTTCTCATTGATCTAACGACAGCATAGTACAGGATACCTCTAGAAACCACAAATCCTCGGAGGACAATGAAAAGGATCAAGGCAAATGATCCAAATGTTTGTGAGATATTCATGCTACGGCTTAATGAGGCCATGAATTTGAATAAAGCCAATGACATTTGATGCAACAGAAAGAAAAGACAAAGCTGCTTAAAGAACCTGCTAAAACAGAAAAAAAAAGTAACTATGTTTACCGTAGTGACCTAAAGCATTGCCTTTGATTCTTAAGATACTCTAAGGCATATATTCTATATTTTCATTCCATATACATAGGTAATTTTATCAGAGATTTCACATACTGTCTACCATTACCTGATTTGGTGCAAGCGAATGGATTCATCCATTAATAAATTAGTCAACAGCATTTCTCCTCTCTTCCAATCATATAGCTATACTATGAAACAAGTAGAAGCTCTGTCAAAAATTCAATTAAAATTACCTCTCAATTCCTGGTGCAAACCCAATCACTTAGAATGTAACGCATATCCAAATCACTGCCTCAACTAAAGAGAAAGGGATCTTCACAATCCATGTTGGCAAAGCATAAGCCCATGATGGATAGAATAGCAAGTCTCTTTGCTTGTAGAAGACTGGAAGACGAGCAATCATCATTGACATTTCAGGAAAACCATTGAACATCAAGTGGATTAATCCAAAGAAAAGAGCTCCCATATAGATATTTTCATCATCCACGCTATTATGATGCATTCTCCTGCACAAAAACATTGTCATTGTGATGATACCAACAATAGCAACCAGCATCATTCATTTGCCAGGCTGCATGTTCTCTGAGATTTATAAGTTGAACAAATATAGTCCATAATTTTCCTTAATTTGATGATGATCTCTAAGGGGCTGACCTGTCCTGTCTTGAAAATATAGACAAAATAAATTTTCTTCATAAGTAGCACTTCTCTAGAGAAACAAGCTTTCAGCATGTTCCATCTGTTGACACCATACTTTTCCATGGTAAGCGAAGCGGGATGGCTCTTCGTCCTGTCATATGGATGCGGTAACTCTTCTAATGGGCTCTTGCCAACATGAAATGACTGAAAGGCCTCTGCAAATTCTTTGACAGGAATGTAACGATATCATTGACTTGTTTCTGCCCAATATTTTTCTTGGTCTTTTCTTGAGGTCACCTATAGAAATAAAGTGGCAGCATTACAAACCTCATTTAGCTTAATCTGGAACTAAAAAATCTCCAAACAGCAAGTAAACCCCATACATAGAAATGGATATGGAAGGAACTGCAACAAATTAGATGTATTATTCCCTTAGGATGATTAATAGGCCTAGCTTCCCATTCTTGGGTACATCCATATTTTATATTATCTCCTTCAATTTGATTTCTATTTAATTGAATGCACAGGTTTTAAGTATGTTGGTGTATAATGATTACCAAAACCAAGTAGATCAAACTGAAGCAGATAAAAATCATACTTACTTCTTGCAAGAAATCAGCCACCCCCTTTCTGTCAGGACACCTTAAGATATAAAGTAAGATTAAATAACTGTGAAATAAAGTATTAAGAATACAGATAGTTTATAGACAGTTTCCGAGTGACTAACGAATAAAAGGATATGAAGTGTGGTGGCTGAATGATTGATAAGGACCACCATATATACATATCATTTGACCTACCTAAAAATATGGATATTGATGGTACAGTGATGTCATTTCCATATTCATCTTCACAACAGGCATCTATGTTGAAATGGCAACTATTTGCAGGTAACTCCATCTTTGCAATGTCTTTTACCAGGTTTAGCACTTTCTTCTCCAATCTTTCTTTGTGTTTGGGAAATATGCTATTATAAATCAATGTGTTCCCACATGCCATATTGTATGCATCTAAACCTTTAGCTTGGAACCAGTTCAACAAGCCTTGCACGGCTGGGTTCCCACGGATGATCCATCGATCCCACCCAGACCAGGTCAGATTCCCATGACTAGTTAACTTTGGGGGAACAGGTTCAGCCATAGGAAATAGAGGGAGTGCTAAGCTTTCAAAACTGTTGTGATACTTTTCAACCTTGTGGCTTAATATAACATTGTAAAGTTCCAAACACACCAAACCAGTGGCCATGGCAGTGGTAGTTGTAATTGCAGGAATTATTCTGCCACCTATGAATTTAGCCTTGAGCTTATCCACTTCAGGTATGATATAGTTCCTTGCTCGCATATTAGCTAGTCTAGTTATAAGATCCATATGATAATTTGTATCATCATCTTGCATTGCAATAAAGCTTAGTCGGTTTTCTTCCCATAGATAGTACTGGGATTCAAACCCTCACCCAAACAAACAAAACTTTTTAATTTACTGAAGGACCTGTTAGTACACCATAATAGAGATTAGTGGGCAAAGTTGACCCAAATCAAGGATACATTTTCAAACTAAATAGGACTCATGCGAAAGCCTGATGGCATATTTTTAACACCACTTTCTAGTGTGGCTATCAGTTTGTCAATTAGTTCAATATCATCATCATACAATGTAGAAGGGTTCACATTTGTAGTTTTTTCATCTGTGACAATCTTCACCCTTTCTTTTGGCTTGAAAACTGGAATATGTACTTTTTCAACGACATCTGCTAATCTCTTTGAATTTGAATTTGAAGCCCATTCTGAAATGGGAATGCCATATGTATTAGCTCTTAAAATTGAGGCTGCAAGAATTAGGGACATATGACTGGTATCATGGGAAGTAAAGTCCAGGGGCTTTGGAAAATGGTTGGGAGCAGACCAGAATGGTGCACCTCCGCTTGTGGTTGCATTCTCAGGGAAGTTGAAAGTAAGCTGCTTCACACGATTTGAAAAGTAATCCTCAAACCTGAATCAAATCAATCAGTGAAAAGCAAATTTATTTTAGTGAAATTCAATATCTTGTAAATAGTAAATTATAAGAAATAACTGTGAAAACTCATTTAAGATTTGATGCAGTGCAACATGCAAATGATAATGATAGGTAGAAAGAACTATAATTATAAAAAGGAAAGGGAAATGCTTAATTACTGTAATCTAGCCCAAGAGACGCAATCTTCGAATGTTAGACATCTTTGTGAAACCAAACAATCCACAACCGATTCCAGAAGTTGTCGGGCCTGAGCATCCCCTGCAGACTTGGGTGCTGCTATGTATTCTTGGGGTTGGTAAAGAAAACCATTTGCTTCAGCTAGAGTTTTGTCTAAGAGACCTTCAAATTCGGACCTTGCCCATGTGAGACAGTGGTGAATATTATGTGGAAATGAGTGAAGTGTGCACATGGGTGCCTGCTTTTCAGGGGGATGCTCCATAGTTCTCCGTCAAGTGAGGGATGCTCATGGTGCAATGCATTCGATGACAATGTGGTTGTGTTATATGGAGAACTACCTTATGAAAGCTAATGTTCATTAGCTTTCATTCACCGAGCAATGTTGTTAGAAGGAAAGCTAACTTTGGTTAGGTTTCCATCACGGTGCAATATATTTGATGACAATGTGATTGTGTTTGATGGAAAACTACCTTATGAAAGCTAACATTCATTAGCTTTCATCCATAATCCAATGTTGTTAGAAGGAAAGCTAACTCCAGTCAGATTTCCATCATGGTGCATTGGATTTGATGACGTGGTTGGGTTGAATGGAAAATTAGGTTAAAAAAACTAACAAACGTTAGCTTTCATCACCATGCAATGTTGTTAGATGGAAAGGTAACTCCAGTTAGATTTCCATCATGGTGCAATGTCTTTGATGACAATGTGGTTGGGTTGGATGGATAACTAGCTTTATAAAAGGTAACACACATTATCTTTCATCCCCCATGAAATGTTGTTTGAATGAAAGCTAACTCCAGTTAGATTTCCATCATGGCTCAATGTATTCGATGACAATGTGGTTGTGTTATATGGAAGGCTACCTTATGAAAGCTAACCTTCATTAGCTTTTATCCATCGAGCAAAGCTGTTAGAAGGAAAGCTAACTTTGGTTAGGTTTCCATCATGGCGCAATATATTTGATGATAATGTGGTTGTGTTGGATGGAAAACTACCTTATGAAAGCTAACGTTCATTAGCTTCCATCCATCGTGCAATGTTGTTAGACGGAAAGCTAACTCCAGTTAGATTTCGTTCATGGTGCAATGTATTCGATGACAATTTGGTTGTGTTATATGGAGAACTATCTTATGAAATCTAACATTCGTTAGCTTTCATCCACCCAACAATGTTGTTAGAAAGAAAGCTAACTCTGGTTAGGTTTCCGTCAAGGTGCAATATATTTGATGACAATGTGGTTGTGTTCGATGGAAAGCTACCTTATGAAAGCTAACGTTCATTAGCTTTCATCCATCGTGCAATGTTGTTAGAAGGAAAGCTAACTCCGGTCAGATTTCCATCATGGTGCAATGGGTTTGATGACAACACAGTTGGGATGGATGGAAAACTAGCTTATAAAAGGTAACACACATTTTAACTTTCATCCACCATGAAATGTTGTTAGAATGAAAGCTAACTCCAGTTAGATTTCCATCATGGCGTAATGTATTCGATGACAATGTGGTTGTGTTATATGGAGAACCACCTTATGAAAGTTAACCTTCATTAGCTTTTATCCACCGAGCAATGCTGTTAGAAGGAAAGCTAACTTCGGTTAGATTTCTGTCACGGTGAAATATATTTGATGAGATTGTTGTTGTGGTGGATGGAAAACTACCTTATGAAGGCTAACATTCAATAGCTTTCATCCATCGTACAATGTTGCTAGAAGGAAAGCTAACTCCGGTCAGATTTCCATCATGGTGCAATGGATTTGATGACAACACAGTTGGGATGGATGGAAAACTAGCTTATAAAAGGTAACACACATTTTAACTTTCATCCACCATGAAATGTTGTTAGAATGAAAGCCAACTCCAGTTAGATTTCCATCATGGCGCAATGTATTCGATGACAATGTGGTTGTGTTAAATGGAGAACCACCTTATAAAAGTTAACATTCATTAGCTTTTATCCACCGAGCAATGCTGCTAGAAGGAAAGCTAATTTCGGTTAGATTTCCATCATGGTGAAATACATTTAATGAGATTGTTGTTGTGTTGGATGGAAAACTACCTTATGAAGGCTAACGTTCAATAGCTTTCATCCACCGAGCAATGTTGTTAGAAGGAAAGCTAACTCTGGTTAGGTTTCTGTCATGGTGCAATATATTTGATGACAATGTGGTTGTGTTCGATGGAAAACTACCTTATGAAACCTAACATTCATTAGCTTTCATCCATAGGATAATGTTGTTAGAAGGAAAGCTAACTCCACTCAGATTTCCATCATGGTGCAATGGATTTGATGATAATGTGGTTGGGTTAGATGGAAAATTAGCTTAGAAAAGCTAACTCACATTAGCTTTCACTCACCATGTAATGTTGTTAGACGGAAAGCTAACTCCAGTTAGATTTCCATCATGGTGCAATGTATTCGATGACAATGTGGTTGTGTTATATGGAGAACTACCTTATGAAAGCTAAGTTCATTAGCTTTCATTCAGCGAGCAATGTTGTTAGAAGGAAAGCTAATTCCGGTAAGGTTTCCGTCAGGGTGCAATATATTTGACGACAATAAGGTTGTGTTTGATGGAAAACTGCCTTATGAAAGCTAACATTAATTAGCTTTCATCCATGGTGTAATATTGTTAGAAGGAAAGCTAACTCCAGTTAGATTTCCATCATGGTGCATCAGATTTGATGACGACGTGGTTGGGTTGGATCGAAAACTAGGTTAGAAAAACTAACACACGTTAGATTTCCATCATGGTGCAATGTCTTTGATGACAATGTGGTTGGGTTGGATGAAAAACTAGCTTATAAGATGTAACACACATTAACTTTCCTCCACCATGAAATATTGTTAGAATGAAAGCTAACTGCAGTTAGATTTTCATCATCGCGCAATGTATTCGATGAAAATGTGGTTGTGTTATATGGAGAACCACCTTATGAAAGTTAACCTTCATTAGCTTTTATTGATCCACACTCGCCGAGGTGCACGAGGGGGACAACAGTTCAACTGAATGAGTTGGCTCTGGTATGGCGGAAGCATAAGAAATGGAATAAGCAAAGTAGGAATACACTACGCAGAGAAACACAAATACACACAGACAATATGCAGGAATGCGAACTGATCTCTATTACTGGAAAAAAGATTGATAGCTCAATTGATAGATGTATGTTACAATATTATACATGCTTATATAGAGAATGCTGAGATGCTTGGTTGCCTGCTCGTTACGTTCAATTACAAGAGAAGTTAGAGCGGTTCGGAAGTTCAACCGTTACAGTCGACTGGAAGACAGAGAGCCAATTTGTCGTAGTTCGTCAGTCACTAGTCGATGCTGCATGTCGATGTCGTGAAACTATGGAGGTTGTTGAACTTGTCGAAGTTGTTGAGTTTGTCGAAGTTGTGTCGAAATCAGAACTTGTCGAAGTTGTGTCGAAGTCAATGACTTGTCGCAGTTGAAGTTAGCATTCGACAACAATGCCAACTACAGTGTGGTTGTGTTAGATGGAAAAGTACCTTATAATAGCTAACACACATTAGCTTTCATCCATCGTGTAGTGTTGTTTTTGTCTTTTGTAAGTTTGCGGAGATTTTATTATATTTATCAGAATAAACAATATTTACATAACCAGCAATCCCAGAATCCTAGGGTAGCCTGAAATGATGAAACCACCATCCTAGGTGCTCAAAACTACTAAGATAACAGTCTTGATAAAAAAATAAGGCCTTCCCTGTATAAGGAAACCAAGCATAATAACAATTCAATCTCATCCAACTCTATTCAAAATTTGAAAGACTAGAAGGAAAAATACATAACAAACTATTTAAAAACAGTAAACCAAAAAAAATGAAATTCACAAGTGGAATTTGAAACCACTAAGATCCGCTTAGCTTTGAGGACCTGCATTGGGGGAATCTGGGCGTTCCTTGACTATCAGGTAGCCTTCCATCTCAACATCCTCATGCTTCTTCTCTGGTTGCTTCGCAGAAAGTGGCTCCATCTTGCGTTGTTGAGCTAAGCCCTCCGAATCCATCCTCGTTTTCTTCACCTCCAACAGACCAACGTTTGGGGAGACTGGGGTCTCTTGTCGAGCGTGCCGCTTATCCTCCTGCCCCTGAGGTCCCAAAGCTCCCAAAGAAGCTTCTCCCGCCCCACTACTTCCAGGAACGTCCATCCTTGCAACCCCTCAGCACCAGAGCTGTGCGCAAATAGAGAATGCCCCCAATCAAAGTTATTTTCCATGCTGCTTAACCTCTCATCCACCTACAATAAACCCAAGTGAATGTCCAAGATCGCCTCTCTAGAACTGCCCCATTTGGCCAGTAAATCCTCCATGTTCTTCACAATCCAGTAATGGTTAACCTTTCCAACAGAGCGGGCTGACGCTAACTACTGTGAGACAATGCTCGCCTCCTAGTCATCAATGAGGCAACACACTGACATGATATTTCCGCCTCATAACCCCCTCCCCCAGACTAGCTCATTCTTCATCTACTAGAAGCTCCCCGTCCCTCACCACTGCGTCGCGGAGTGCCCCTCTGTCATAGAGGCATGGCGCTCTTCTCATAGTATCCAGCTCGATCCCGAACCAAATGCAAAATGATTATCATAAAAAACACGAAGCCATGATATCCCCAAATCGCTCAATCAGACTTGAAGCCACATGCGGGTGCTCCCGCCCCAAGGCATCAAACTCCATTAAAGTAGTACTGCAACCCACCGCCATCGCAGCGAGAAGAGACATCACCTTGAATGGCATTACCTACCGCAACAATTGCCCCATCATCCCTATTAACTTCGCTTGCTATTCGTGTTACTAGGTGGTGGCTCACCAACTCAAACCGCGCATGCAAGCCACATGCAATCGTCGTGTTGTCACCAACATCCAGGTACCGTGCAATGTTGTTAGAACGAAAGCTAACTCCAGTTGGATTTCCATCATGGTGTAGTGTATTTGATGACAATGTGGTTGTGTTGGATGGAAAACTAACTTATGAAATCTAACATACATTATCTTTCATCCATCGTGCAATGTTGTTAGAACGAAAGCTAGCTCCAGTTCGATTTCCATCATTTGATGACAATGTGGTTGTATTGCATGGAAAACTACCTTTTGAAAGCTAACTGCATTAGCCTTCATCCATCGTGCAATGTTGTTAGAACGAAAGCTAACTCCAATAGCTTTCCATCATGGTGCAATGTATTTGATGACAATGTGGTTGTGTTGGATGGAAAACTACCTTATATAAGCTAATGCGCATTAGCTTGCACTCACCATGCAATGTTGTTAGAAGGAAAGCTAACTCCAGCTAGAATTTCATCATGGTGCAATATTTGATGACAACGTGGTTGTGTCAGATGGCAAACTACCTTATGAAAGATAACAGACATTAGCTTTCACTCATTGTGCAATGTTAGGAGGAAACCTAACACCAGTTAGATTTCCATCATGGTGCAATGTATTTGATGACATTGTGGTTGTGTTTGATGAGAAACTACTTTACAAAAGGTAACATCTATTAGCTTTCACTGACCATACAATTTTCTTAGTAGGAAAGCTAACTCCATTTATATTTCCATATTGTTGCAATGCATTTGATGCGAATGTGGTTATGTTATATGGAAAACTACCTTATGCAATCTAACACACATTAGCTTTCATCCACCATGTAATGTTGTCATAATGAAAGCTAACTCCAGTTAGATTTACATCATGGTTCAATGCATTTAATGAAAATGTGGTTGTGTTGGATAGAAAACTGCCTTATGCAAGCTAACACACATTAACTTTCATCGACCGTGCAATGTTGATAGAAGGAAAACTAACTCTAGTTAGATTTCCATCATGGTGCAATACATTTGATGACAATGTGGTTGTGTTATATGTAAAGCTACATTATGAAAGCTTACACACATTAGCTTTCATCCACCGTGCAATGTTGTTAGAATGAAAGCTTACTCCAGTTATATTTCCATCATGGTGCAATGCATTTGATGACAATGTAGTTTTGTTGGATGAAAAACTACTTTATGAAAGCTAACACACATTAGCTTTCATTCACCGTGTAATGTTGTTAGGAGAAAAGCTAACTCCAGTTAGATTTCCATCATGGTGCAATGCATTTGATGACAATGTGATTGTGTTAGATGGAAAAACTACCTTGTGAAATTTGTTATCAACTGATTTGTACAATAGTTGAAACCTTATTGAGCCGCCAGTGTTGGAACACATCAGTGTTCACTTCCAGAGTATCTGGGTTTCATATATTTGGGTCTAGCCAGTTTTGTTTTTGAGTCGACATGACCATGGCCCCATGGGGGTTTGTAATAAAGTGTGCTAGTAGGGTCTGAGTGGCTCGGTTCCCTATGACTGGATTAAACAACTAAGGTATTCCAGGGAGTTTTTTCACCGTCAGATTATACTTTGCTTCAGGGGAGATATAATCTCTTGGTTTTTCTCCTGCTTCCTCCAAAGCTGGAATGCCCGATTTTGAAAATTTTTGCCGTGGGGGGTTATTAGGGTCCAACTAATACATATAAAGTATAAACCTACTAGACACTATTAGGATAGGTTTTGGTCATGTCCTAAGTCTCTAGGACCCCATAAAAAATTTCGAAAATTTTTTACCGGACGTGTTGGAATTGGGGTTTTTTAATTTTTTAATTATTTTTAAATTTTAATTAAATTTCTCTATAGTTTAAATAGAGAAATTTGAGTCTATAATATGTCAGTCGTCCGGGGTCCAAATTTGGTGATTGATGGCTCGTTTCATAAGCCAAAAATCACACATGACCCATGGAGCAGCTAAACCCAACTTTCGGATGTCAATTCAGCCTCATAATTAATATTTTCTCTAAAAAGTCATTTACAGAGAAATTATTAATTAAAATAATAAAATTGAATATTTTGGAGATAATCCAAATCTCTCCAAAATTAATCAATTTGATTAAAATAAAAGGCTAAATGACATGGCAATAGACATTTATGAAGATTCCAATCAACTCCAAGTGATTCCAGTCAACTATCCAGTCACCAGAAGATTATCCACTCAAGCTAATTCGCCCTTCTTCATGCAAAAATTGATTTAATGAGTTGTCAGTTGGTAAATGGGTTGGTGGATGTGCATTAATGTTTAAAGTAGGCGCCCTCATGACTCACCCAATCCTATAGCTTGGCTCCCTTTACAAGATTCGAGTTAGTACCTACCACACTCCACTTGTCATCCCACCAACCAACTCGCCCTCCTCTCAATCCTCACGTCATTCCTCATTAGCCTCACGTTTATCCTTGTTGTAACTTGTTTATTTGATAGTTGATACTTCCCATGCCTAAATGAAGTCGAGTTATGCCACCTATCCATTCACACCTACCAGCAAGTCGAGTTGTCCATTGTCTAAACTATCCAAGCTTAGTTTTGATTGGAATTCGACCTTCATGTCTATGCCAATTCGACCTAGGGTTTTAGCTAGGAGTTTTACTATAAAGAGAGGCCCTTTGGGGTTATTATCTCATGGATCTTTTGGGAAAACTTACTCTGTCGATTTGTAATCGTGTTCTAGCTATTGCTATTGGAAAATAAAAGCGACTTTGGAGGTCCACATGGTGTTGATGCTTGTTATGGAGATGCTTCATCTATTCTAAGGTGATATTGTATTTGTTTATTGCTCATATTTCATCACTTTGATCAATTATTTAGCTTAGAAGGCTTTCTTAAGCCCATAGGGTGGGCATTTGGGTTCAACTTGTCCATTGATGTTGGGGTTCTATGTGATTTGAAAGGAGTAGATTGTAGTTGGAAATATTTATACTCTTCTAATCTCATTTTGCTTTACATACAATATTTGATCAAGGTGTGTTTGTGAGTAATTTCTTGTGCAGATCTAATAGGTTGAAGAGAGGTTTGAGCTTGGGTGCATCTTTCATCTCTTCAAAGACCTTTTTCCTAACATTTGTGTGCATTTCAGGATCTCCCAAAGTCGATCTTAAGCATTTTGGTAAAGAAGTGTTGAGTTTGAAATCCATCTTCAAAAGCATATTTTCAATTGGTTACTTGGTTCTAAAACTTCCCTCTTCTAGTCCATTCCCCTTACCTCTTTCCACCCATTTATCTCTTATCCCCTTCTCTTTTTATTTCTTTTGTTAAGCCTAGCTTAGGATTTGCCATAAGGTTGAAGCTCCTTCAACCTTGGGGAATAACTTGGGATTTGTTCCCTTGTGCTCTCTTCAACACTATTGCAGGCGTATCATCCAGCTAGCTGGAAGGGTTTCTTGGATAGTGTTCTTAAGCCATCAAGTGTTCCACTTGATCTTTTCATCTTCCCACTCATTCCTTATTTCCTCATCCATTCGTTTTACCCTTCCTTCCTCCATTCGTTTTACCCTACTCTTCACCCATTCGTTTTTTCCACCCTCATCTTTGTCCAATCATCCCTCCATTCGTTTTTCCTCCAAGACTCCTCTCGTCCACCTTCCCAAAAAGCCCTAAAAACACATAAGACACAAAAAAACGAATTGCTTAAATGTAGTAGTTGTTAAAGTTTAGTCTTTCTTTCGATAATTAGATCTCATTGTTTGGCATTAGTATAGCTCATACTTGTTAGATTTTTGTTGCCATTTAAAAGATAGATTTTTCCATACAAAAATATTTCAAAAATTTTACATTCTAGATCTCTTTCTTATCATTTTTTAAGCATATGTTGTTCGCTGGTCCGTTTTTTCTTTTATGCATTTTTGAAATAAAAAATCTCATAAACTAATTTTTTGATCAAGGGTGCCTTGGTTGAGAATTTCTAAGATTTGTGTAGATGTTTTGAAAGGAGGAAACTTGAAGGAGCTTTGAAGAAGTAAGATCTAAGCAAAAGAAACAAAGTGAAGAAACCATGAGAATGATCAAAACTTGACGTACTTATCCTTTGTAAAAGCAAGCAAAGACTTGTTTCTTCTTTATTTTTTCCAAGTATTATCTATCTCTCAAAAGTCCTTCAAGGGTTTCAAACCCAAGGCATTTGTAATCAAGTTAATAAAAGTTCAAGTGGAGGAGGCCTCCACTTTTTTGGTTTTCTTCTCCATTTGGGGAAGAGTGTTGTGCATGCTTAGTTTAGATTTCATCTTTTTCAAGTTCATAGATTAGTCTTCATTTTCGTACTTAGATTAATTTCTCTTCCAAGTCTTGACTAGAGTAAGCTAACTTTGGGATTGTATCCCAAAGGCCACATAACTTTGTGGTAGCTTCTCGTTCCCCCATCAGCTTCTTGTGGACATCCAACTAGCTGGAAGGTTTCCAAGACTGACGGTTCTAGTGGTTGACCTTGTTCGGAGGTTGATCCCACCTTTAGAATAAATTTGTTTGGTAGAACACTAAGTAAAGTTTCATTTTATTTTGCAAGTAGCATGTTAGCAATATTTCACATCTATTTGAGCTTTCACATGATTTATGTATTACAAAGTTGATTGTTATCACAACTGCTACTTGTTTCTTAAAACAAACAAAGTCTCTTGAACTTGGCCAAATCCAAGTCAAGAGCACTCTCTGTCGGAGAGCATATAGATTTGCACTTTCCCCTTGCATTAGGCATTTTCAAGTAGGAAGTCTCTTGAACTGTGGTTTTAAGACCAAGTCAAGAGCGCTCTCTGTCGGAGAGTTGAACAAGTGCTCTAAATAATAAAATATTTTAACCCACATTTTCCCCCTAATAAATTTACTTTTGGTTGACCGTCCAACACCCGTATGCTCTGCCAACCGGAAACGGTTGGGCTAGTACTCAGAAAGGTGGAAGACTTGTTAAATTCATAAGTGATAACTAATAAAACTTTCACCCCTATAACCAACCAATCCGGAGTTGAGCGATAAGATAAGTTCAGTGGGTAATCTCCTAGTGGGGGCGCCGGGATTCCATGTTTAGCCTCTAGTTTGCTGGTTAGCATTGCACGACCTGGCTAGAGCACTGGGTGGCCTGACATGTCCTTGAACGGAGGCACTTGATACTGTCTTTTCCGGACTTTCTCTTGAATATCCTTGGTTTTATCCTAATAATCAAGACCATTAAAACTTTGAAATTTACCAAGATAATTTGCACAACGACCTCACGACAGTTACTATCAAGACTTATTTTTCAGCATCCCCCAGCACTACAATTCAATTATTTTGACTCCGTTACCCATTTGATAAGGCACTGGTCCTTTTATCATTTAATTTTTTATCTGTGGATGCTTCTTAATTATCTCAAGTCTTTATATACTGTTTCGCGACGTGGATTGCATCTTATCTTGTGTTTTATTTAAAAGTAAGTCGTGTGTCTTTCATCACTAAAAACTCCTAAACAACACCAATCCGCATCACCATACATTTTTAACACTTAAAACATTGAGCCATAGACAACTCTTTGTAGGGACTACCCCCCTTGGCTTCGTTAGGAGTTTGCCTAAACGGAGGAGCTGGGATTCAGGTGACAGTACCTGGCTCATTGCTTGCCCCCAAGGCCACACCTCTCTCACTTGTAGTGAAGAGACAGCTTTTGAAAGATTTCCGCTGCTGGTGTGCAATCTGGCGGACAACATCTTTGGCGCCGCTGCCGGGGACAAATCTTTTTGTTCCTGGACGACCTTAGTTTTTTCTAGTTTGTTTTACCTTTTTTGATAGATTTCATATCTATCTGGCGACTCCACTTCACCTTTTTTTAGTTTTACTTTGGTAGATTTTTAGTTTAATCACTCTCTGAAATTAGACTTGGATCCACCTGGCGACTCCACTGTCAGTTAACACATCAAGGTATTCAACCAGAAGAAACTCTGAAGGCTTGCTTAGTTTTATCCCCGAACCTGAAAAGGTTTATAGGAGAAGACTAAACAAACTTGCTTCTCGTAAAATCCTTGAAAATCTTAGATCCGAGTCTATTTTAGACATCCATTCTTTGTTTCAAGAAAATCAAGAAAATCAAATTAACTCTGAAAACAATAATTGTTTCCTTTCCACAATGGGTGAGTTCTTTACTCAACTCAATTTTGCTCAGATACCAGGCCACACCTCTCTCACTTGTAGTGAAGAGACAGCTTTCGAAAGATTTCCGCTGCTGGAGTGCAATCTGGCGGACAACAAAATCTAACGCACATTAGCTTTCATTCTCCATCCAATGTTGTTAAAATGAAAGCTAGGTCCAACTATATTTCCATCATGGTGCAATGCATTTAATGACAATGTGGTTCTGTTTGATGGAAAACTATCTTATGAAAGCTAACACACATTAGCTTTCATCCACCGTGCAGTGTTGTCAGAATGAAAGCTAACTCCAGTTATATTTCCATCATGGTACAATGCATTTGATGACAATGTGGTTTTGTTGGATGGAAAACTACTTTATGAAAGCTAACACACACATTAGCTTTCATTCACCGTGGAATGTTGTTATCACGAAAGCTAACTCCAGTTAGATTTCCATCATGGTGCAATGCATTTGATGACAATGTGGTTGTGTTGAATGGAAAGCTACCTTATGAAAGCTAATCACATTAGCTTTCAGTCACCGTGCAAAGTTGTTAGAAGGAAAACTAACTCCAGTTAGATGTTCATCATGGTGCAATGTATTTGATGACATGGTGGTTGTGTTAGATGCAAAAATACCTTATGAACGCTAACACACATTGGCATTCATCCACCGTGCAATGTTGTTAGAAGGAAAACTAATTCTATGGGAGAGTATCCTTCCAACTTGGGGAATTGCTAACTTGTCCAATCTTCAACATAGTATTGAAGTTGGCTAGGAGGCCTTAGCCAAATTGTGGTTAGAGGACAGTTGTTCAAAATATCAATCTACAATTCATGATTGAATCGTTAAGGTTGTTTATTATGAATGGGCATGTAGCCTAGTGTTAAAATAGCTATAGCTAGCTAAGGGTAGGTCTTGCGCTTGATTCCTATACTGTACAAATTTTGGTCAAATTAGTCTCTCATGAAAGGGTCTGTCACTCAAAGGCACAATCATAAGGATGAAATCAATGCTATGGGGTGGCTTTTTCCTCACATGCCATAGTAGCACAAGCCCATGCAGCAATGAACAAAGGCTATAGTAACCTTACTTTTGATTCCCTACATGATGAGCCATGCTTATTGGCTGCCAAACAAAGCAATGAGGTGATTTCACCTTGACCATGGTGATTGTTATAATGTTGTTATGGCCAATGCACTTATGCTTATGAAAAAGGACATCTAGCAATCACTAGCTTTCCTTTTGGCACAAGCACAAGGATGCAACCATTTCTATGGGTTTCCTTTGCCCTCACATGCTCTTTTAGCACTAGCCCATGTAGAAATATGTACATCATATGCCCTAACACTACTTGTGATTCCCCCACATAATGACACATGCTTGTAGGTTGCTATACAAAGCAATGATGTGATATCACACTAACCATGGTTAGTGTTTTGAATCGTAATGTTGTTGTGACCAATGAGCTAGTGGTTCTGCTAGAAGGAAAGCCAGTGGTTGCTAGCCTTCCTTCTAGCACATACTTAAGGATGTAATCAGTGCATGTCTAATTCTGGCATATCATAGTTACTTTATTTGGAGTTGATAACAACAACATGATTAAGGGAAATGATGTTATTATATGAGCTAGGTTTTTTCTAATGTTCACAATGATATGCATGTGACTAATGGTGAGGTTGTCGTGGTGTTGTTTGTTTTACAAATCCCACTTTCAGTATGACACTTCTAGAATCTAACAAATTTCATCATGCAAAATATAAAATGGTGTAGTTGGTGTAGGGCCTCATGCGTTGCAAATCCCATTCTCAATATGCCACTTCTAGATTTTGACAAATTTCTTTATGCAAAATATAAAAGGTGAGATTGGTATTTAAGATGATAGAGTATTTGTAAACACTTCGGTGATATGTGAGTGCCATATATATGTCCTTGCATGCATACCATACCCGGTTCTTGCAAATTGTATGGATCATAACAGTGATTTGTTGGAGACTCTTTTTGTAACATCCTTGTAATAATATCTTAAATGCCTACTTGGAAAACATGATTATCACCACCTTGTATTTAGCATTGCCCTGCATAACATGACATGATTATATACCCTAGCATGAAGTTAAAAGGTTGGATTGGGTTTTGATTTCCCAACATGATGAGCCATGGTTTGTTGGTCACTAGACAAAGAGGCAATTTCACCCGAACCAAGACTAGTGTTCTCATCTTGTTGTTGGCATCGTGCGTGTGTTTGTGCTAGAAGGAAAGCTAGTGGTTGCTAGCTTTCCTATTAGCACAAGTGCAATGATGACCGCTGGGTGCCTTTGTCCTAAATATCACCATGGTTAGTGTTCTACCTTCATGTGTGCCTTTTTATTGGCTCCCAAACACACTATGAAGATCCACATTGATGCAATAAAAAATATATTTAAATCTGATGCTATTGTTGGCTCTAAACCCGTGCTTGTGCTAGAAGGAAAGTTAGTGATCATTGGCTTCCTTTTTGCACACGCACAATTATGCATTGACAAAGTTTCACGCTTGGTAGAATAGTGGGATTCGTATCCAATCCCGAGGTTTATAAATTGTTGGGTGTTATTTCAAACTTCAAAGTGTTTATACACAATGTAACTAATATGAATTCAACTAGGGCAAAGGTTCTCTGATTCGAAGTTGATGCAATAAATGCCATGGGGATGCCTTTGTTCCAACAATCACCATGGTAGTGTTCTACCTCTATGTGTGGATATCAACTGGATTTGGAACAAGCTAAGAAGATCCATGATTATGTAACAATAATTGTATTCCATTTTTTACGTTGTTTTGGGGTCTACACTTGTTCTTGTGATAAATTGAAAGCTAGTGTTCACTAGCTCTCCTTCAAGAACAAGAACATGCATGCAATCATTGCTTAGAGTTTCCTTTGACATCACATGCACTTTTATCATAAGTCCATAGGTGTGAGCACAAACGCAAGCATAGGCATGTCATTTGTTAGGATTTGAACTTTGATGAGTGCTATATTGGTTACTTGCTTTTACTGACTCGGAACACCACCATTGACTAAACACTGAATTTTGTTATGCCTTGGACTCAAAAGAGATACCCATCTTAAATAAATGATAAGGAAGCAACTCATGGCAGGATATGTGAAAGTAACTCCCTGTACTTGCTCTTTTTTCCCTTTTCCCATTTCATGATATCTCTTTTCAGTTCACACAGGGTTATCTTATGATCAGCCACATTAACAAGATAAAATAGAAAACATTGTTGGCTCATTAGAAAGTATAACTATGATCATGGGATAATGCTCCTCATATCCTTAGGTATTCGTGCTTTTGGAGATGGTTTTTCTTTATCATTTTTACAATTATGTTGTGTGGTTGGAGATGCACACCACAACATTAATTGGATTTTCTATTAGTTTGTTGGAACTTGGGGGAAAGCTAGGAATTTTTGCAATAAGGCTTTGTCCTCATGAATGTGGTCACTTAGAGACATTCTTCCATTATTATGAACACAACATGACCCTAAATTTTAAGCCTTCTTGTACCTATCTCTAAGCAAAACTCAAGGCCTTGGATAAGTGCCATTTATTTTAAGTTGTATGAAAAATTCAATGTTCCCCATTGAAAATATGTATGACTTGGAGATTATGATTTTGTATCACACCACCCCTCGTGCATTACTTGCGTTTTCTTTAAGTTATTCCATCAATTTAGAAAAGGAAGAAGACTTTGGGAAGATTAGAATAAAATCTTTCTGTATGAATTCAACTTTTCATCTCCTTTCATGTGAATGCAATTTTATGTTCTATAACTATAGAATGACAAATATATATTATGGAGGTAATTCAAATGGATATATGAAGCTTGTATGGAGTATAATGATGTTGTGTAAATATGTTTGTATGTTAATAAATTTTTATCTTCACAAGGAGTTTGTAAAGAGTATACATGCTTCAAGAGATTGTTTATAAGTAATTTTGTAGGGCTATGTTGATGCTAAACTTACATTGTATCTTTTTTGTTTTAGGGTATCAATCAATAGATACTTTCTTTGGACTACAATGGGTTTAACATAAGACAATTGATTCATAACAATCTTATAATGATGGAGCATTGGTTCTATTTACTAGATCACTTACCTTTAAAAACAGTAGAACACATTTTCACACAGTTTTTTTTCTTGGCTCCTTAGGAAAATGGATACATTGTATCAAAATCTAGAGCAACCATATCAAAATCTTATTTTCATAAATGGCTATGTAGAACATACATTTGAAGATTCTGTCTAAGTGCCAGTTGCTTTTAGTTGACTTCCTTGCTCCCTTCAATAGTTTTGATAATGAATAAGAATATCCAGAATAAGTCCTCTGTTTGTAATCCCTATGTAATTTTGCTTGATAATTCTATAGATCACCAAATTTATTTGTTAATGCTTTTGGAATCACCTTAAAAGAGATTACGGGGAGAATAATAGGCCCCATTCTCCAACTAATTATCTTTTCAAACCTTTCAAGACAAACCTGATGGTACTTGCATGGACGTTTTGTCTCATAGCAAAGCTCTCTAGCTATTCACAACACATCTGCAAGAGATTGTCTAATTATTTTACCTATTTTTTTCACAAAATTATGTGGAACACCATTTATGCATTGTAAGGATTATTGTTTGTTTGTCATGCCTTGAATAATCCTTGAGCAACTAGTTTTCCTCTAAGAGCCACTAGAGGAGGTATCTCTCAAGTTGTGAAATTATAAGAAGAACCACCCACCTCATTGTTCCCTTGATATCTCTCCCATAATTCTAACATCTTGTGGAGGTGTTACTTTTTAAAATGCTCTTAAATCATTTCAATTATTTGATTTTTTATTATCTTATTTCAGTTTCCAACAATAGGTAGTACAACTCCCAGAAGGTTTTCAAACCTGCACCCTAAATAGGTGAGTAATTTCCTCATATGGATGTGCCTTGCATGTTGCTAAAGAAAGGTAAAACAGTAACCATAAATGAGTTTCGGAGCTCATTTTACTGTCATTACTACCACTATTGTCATTATCACATGCTTAGAAGAGTCTTGAAATATTCTTCAACACAACACCATGCTACTGCTAATTAATGCTGTCAAGAATGGTCATGAATCTACCTCAAGTATGGCATACATCCTCATCATTGTGGCCCTCTCTTCTTAAGAATAAGGAATTAACTCACTTTGACATGCCTTAATGCTATTGAAATTGGATTTGAAGATTATAGTTATAAGTGTGACCTACTGCCATTGCCAATCTTCTATAAAACATGATGAGACTAAAAAATGATGCCCACTATATTACTATTATGAATGTGGAGAATAACTTGTTGCCATTATGTGCTAAAAATGGGTGATGCACCCTCCTTGTGACTCCATGCCAAGTACCCTCTTAATCAACTCCATATCACGCTTTAATGCAATGATAAAATCTCTGATAACAATCAGTAATGCCCATTACTACAATTTATATTATATTAGAGGCAACGACTTCACCATTCATATAGTTTGAACCACATAAGTAAATGACTCTATATGATCTAATTATTTACCCAACTAGAGACTATCTTTTATCAACACCTGGTTAGGATGCTTGACATTTGATCCTCCATTGCCTTCATTTGTTGTGGAAAAATTAGGCATCAACATGATTTTCTAATCATTCCAATGTCTTTCATTGTTGGATACATATGAGTTAGCGTTCCTACACTACACATCACCTTTAAATGCAATTTGGTTCATATGAGATGATGAACTCAAGAAGTGGATAAGTATTGCTTGGCATTAAACATTTATCTCATTATTGCAAATCGTAGGATGCCAACATGAATGTTAGATTTGTCACCTAGGATTACAAAGGTGTAATCTAAGTGTTAACACAGCCCCTCTCCCCTCATGCTTTAAAGGGTGCTAGCTCAATGGAAGAGCACCTGCCTTACAAGCAGGACGATGGTGGTTCGATTCCTCCGTGCCTAACATAAATTAACATGTGTATTCCAGGGATCTTCCTAGCCTGAGTTTCAAGGTATGACAGATACTGATGCAGCCATCTGCTGGACAAAGACCAACCTTTTTCTCCGTTATTTCCACTATCTTAGACATATTTTCCTCTACCGTTGTTTTCAGGTTAAGCAATTGGATTATGAAGGGCGTCTCTACGCTATGAAATCACTCAAGACTTGTCCCTGAAGTCTGCAAAATATTTCCTTCAAAAAAATTCCGCTTAATTAAAAGAAGCAACTTTGAGCTATTGTATACGCAAATGCCAAACACTGATCTCCTATGTTGTCTACCATGCACATTTCACATTGGCTGTAAATTTGCTGTTTCCATGATGATCTGCAAGCAAGAGAAGAGATACGACAGAGAACAGCAAGAGGCAAACCCATGCTTCCAATTCTACGAGGAATTCGTCAGAGCACTGTTTTCAGTGCCATAACAGTACTGTTGATTTCATTACCAATATCATGCTTTATAAACTAGAGTTAGTTGAGTTGATGGGAAAAGAAGGTTTTCCCTCATCTGGGATCCTATTTGTTCAGAAAGGATTACTGTATTGCTTTAAATTCTCCAATTCCAACCCCGAGTTTCAGGATATGATAGAAATTGAAGCGATCAGTCTATCTCAGTTAGTACCTCTAGATTTAGACATTTTACTTCTACCAATGCTCGGACCTTCCAGCAACAATTTTTGCATGCAGAGAAACCAACTATTCTTACAGTTCCGGATGCAAGTATCTAATAAATTAAAATTGAAACCAAATATTCTTACAGTTCTGGATGCAAGTATCAAACACTAATAAATTAAAATTGAAAAACAATCCACCAACTTTCTTTAATTTAAAACAACACCAATAACAAAAAAAGCCTGTGTAACATATAAATAGTATTGATGGAGCCTAACAGGGGCCTTTTAAGCAGCCATACTGTTCTGGATGCAAGTATCAAACACTAATAAATTAAAATTGAAAAACAATCCACCAACTTTCTTTAATTTAAAACAACACCAATAACAAAAAAAGCCTGTGTAACATATAAATAGTTATTGATGGAGCCTGACAGGGGCCTTTTAAGCAGCCATACTACTGAATAGCCTTGCAATTTTTTTTTAAATTCCTCTTAATACATAATAAATGTTAGCTTAAAGAGATATATTCTAATTAACTAATAATTGTCTTCTTTTATGTTTAGTCCAAGTCATTGTCATTGTACTCAGTTAGGACATTTTGCAGACAAAATAATAGAAACCATACGGTGTATATATATATAAGCATATAATCACGCCATGACCATCGACAATCACCATAGAAGCAACACTCTCAAACCTGTAGCATATGAAACCAAGATAAGCATATGCATATGAAACCAAGATAATCACGCCATGACCATTGACAATCACCATAGAAGCTGAAAATTCCAACAAAGAAACTGAAAATTTTAACTCCAAAATCATAAGTGCAAGTTATATTTCTACACAATGATAACGATGTAATGATGTACCTGCTCTGGAAAATAACTTGGAATATCATAAACTTTTCCATACTTTTAAGAAATAGTTTTTCTCAAAAATTTATAATTTTCATCACAAATTCATATTAAATAAAATATATCAAAAAGAAAGGTTGGACGATAGAACAGTCCTTCCCCTCATAGGTTACAAGAACCGTTCAGTCAGCCCTGATAGTCATGACGGGCATCTGGAATACCTAGGAAATACTTAAACCATCACTATTGATGGTCACACAACTACCTGTTATATTCATCCATGTCTTCCCGGGCAGATTGTTCAGAAATATATCTGCTCCATTATTGGTCTTGCCTGATTATTCACTGGTCCGCTAGCTCGCCTGGGCTCATTACTCACAGTTCCGCCACTTTGGTAATCAGTTTCAGGGGAATAGCAAAGTATCAAGACAAACATGGTCAGTGTTATGACCATGGTCAGTATTATCATTACTTCTAGAAGATTTGTACCTACATGTCCGCCACCACACTTGGGTTGATGGTGATGGTGATGGTGATGGTGACGGTGATGATGATGATGATGATGGTGATGATTTGAACCCACATGTCGGCCACCTCGCCTGGGCTCATTTCCACCACTTCGGCGATCAGTTTCATGGGAATACAAAAATAGCAATACAAACATAGCCACTGTTATGACCATGGCCAGTATTATGATCACTACTCGAAGATTTGCAGCGCCACCACGCCTGGGATGATCATTCACAGTTCCGCCACTTCGCTGAAGAGTTTCTGCTTGAAGTCCCATTTCGGTATCCTCCTCTGGCTGCTCGTAACACAGGAAGCTCATGGTTAAAGACTAAATCTCTTAACACAACACGCTAAAGATTCACAGAATTCCAGGCTTTTCAATTATATATAATGCTCCTCTAACACGAAATCCAAAAATACCAAAAATAGTCTAACACATACTTAACTGCAGCTTGGGCTGAATCTGAAAGTCATGTTTATGTTTAAAAGTAACGATATTCTGCACAGCTCTGCTGCATGCACTATTATCGTGAATTAAAAAATGCTATCTGTATATAACTAATAGTTTCGCTAACACAACTCAATCATGCAACCTTAGTATTTTCCCTCACACCACTCAACTATGCAAACTTAGCGTCTTCAACCAGTCAATAACACATAGATAATTCAATAGCTTTTCTTCACATAGATAATTCAATAAACATGCATATATTTTAAATTGTTAATATAATTTTAACAAACGTAATTGTGTTTTAATATAAATATATTTGGAATATGTTTAGAGGTTAAAAGTGGGAAAAAACTCAATCATGCAACCTTAGTATTTTCCCTCACACCACTCAACTATGAAACTTAGCGTTTTCAACCAGTCAATAACACATAGATAATTCAATAGCTTTTCTTCACATAGATAATTCAATAGCTTTTCTTCACATAGATAATTCAATAAACATGCATTTATTTTAAATTGTTAATATAATTTTAACAAACGTAATTGTGTTTTAATATAAATATATTTGGAATATGTTTAGAGGTTAAAAGTGGGAAAAAATTAATTGTTTTTTAATTTATAAATAGATTTGGAATGTGATTAGTGGTTAAGATGTTCATTTTCAATGCTCCTTGAAATTTAAGAATACAATATAATTTAAAATTAGCACAGCCACTTAATTTGTGGCTGATGAATACCAATAGATTAGAAGTGAAATGTTATAATAAGTTATTAATATGAAGAGTACACTTGTCTCATCCTTGTGCAATTTAGGAAAAACATAGGCTTTAGTCTACCCCAAATTTTATTAGGACAACCACTTAACTTGTGGCGAACACCTATAGGTAACAAGTTATATGTTACTTGTTCTTTATGCTTAGCTGTAATCACCGTGTTACCTTCTTTATATATATATATATATATATACTTGTTTATTTCCAATTTTGAACAACAACCATAAAATCAATATGGACAATACACGTGTCCCCTCCTCCTTCAATCCAGGAAAAGCATAGGTGGTAGTCCACCCCAGATTTTACTAGCACAACCACTTAACTTGTGGCATGGGATATCTGTCACTACCATTATCCATGCAAGAGGTATGTAAGAGGTACTTGTTATCCATGCATCACTAAGAGTTATCCATTCAAGATGTATTAGTTATCCATGCATCATTACCCATTATCCATGCAAGAAGTACTTGTTATCCATGCATAGATACTAATTATTATATATATATATATATATATATATATATTTGATAATTGTTTATTTTTAATTTTGGATGATGACCATAAAATCAATCGGTGTAAAGATATAAACACCTATTGATATAAAAATAAAAATGCCTATTGATATAATTATAATATTTATATATATAATAGTAATATAATAAAAAATATAATTAATTTTATTTAAAAAAAAATTATTTATTTATCCATCTTTAATTATATATAAATTTGTACAAATAAATCTATGTGAAACAATGTTTCAAAAATATAAAACTTAAATCTATGTAAAATCATTGGGTAATGGAAATGGATGTGAAATCTACAATGGTTAAATTATCTTTCAGAAACATAAATTAATTCTTATATTTGGAAAGATGGGTTTACCCCTCAAATGAGAATAATATCCTTGATGTTATGTCAGATCTTAGTCATAATGAAAAATGTTGGGAATGATGGGAAATAAAGGAATAATTAAGTGGGTATTAATGAAGATACCCTAGTTATTGGTATAAGTAGGCTCATTTTCTACGGAACATTGATGAAGCGATAATGATAATAACTAAAGTATTTGAAGGACAATTGCAAGCATACATGTAAGTACTAAGATTCATAATCCCATTTCCTCATATAGAGGATTGTTTTACAATACTTGATGTAATAAGTTTTTGCATTATCGATCAATTTCAATAGGTAAGAAAATTTGGTTTCCTTTTTATAGGTATTTTCTATTTTATTTGGTTATATTAAAATATGAAAAATGATTTTTTATTTATTTTAGTTTTAGTTTTAAAATGTTTTGTGTTTATTAATATTATTCTACTAGTTGGCATTTGGTTGAGACCAATGTAGAGGGCCAACAATTCTCCACTATAGTCTAGTCATACCGACAATTTCAATCTTACCAAAAAGAAGTGAATCAAAACTAAAATAGGAATCCATCATATTAATAAGAACTTATATTATCATAAACAAATATAAAGATAAAACAATTATATTCAACATTCATATACACTGCACATTCACAAATTTATAAACAAATATAAAGATAAAACAATTATATTCAACATTCATATACTCTACACATTCACAAATTTTTAATGGGGTCCAAATACTCTTCTTTTATTCATGTTCTCTAAATACAATAAAGATATACAACATCACAACGAACAAATTCAAAATACAAGAAAGATTTCTTTGTCAATAGGGCTTGACAACAATAAAACTCCTCAACTAACAACTCAATAATCTCAAATTCATTCAATCAAGTATGTCCTTCACCCTAGCCTTGAAAGATTTTTTATATAAAACTAGTAGCTAAAGTTGATTATGTCAATATAAATACAAAAGGGATAAACATGACTAAGTTAATCCACTATCTAGGTCAACTTCTTAATTACATTTCATAACTCATAGGTATTGGTGGTCGGCTTGCATTGTGTCCCTTTTTCCCTTTGGCACATCTTTGACAATTATACTAATGCTATGTTGATGTGCACTTCTACCTATCTATCCTTCTATAGCACTTATCCAAAATGGAAGGGACCAACAAACCTCGACCATGACTGTTGACTCACTCGTAAGTCAATGCCTATGCTCTTTTTTCCCTACTAACAAATAGGCCAACTTGGGGACAAACTATAGAGCTTGGTTGCAAAATGAGTTGAACTACTCCAACTATGTATTCCATTCGCCCAAAATAATGGAGGAACCAACATTGAATACCCATTCCTTAGCACTATCTAGATCCATAGGTTGATTCTTCACAAAAGCTTCCCACTCCACACCCGCAAAGAAATCCAACTATTGAAGAGTATGTTATGAATATTTTGATCAACTTGTACAAGAAAAGCAATACCAAACATAATCTAAAACACAAGAATTAACAATAATGGCCCAAACACATAGTACACAATAATTTAACATGGAAAACATAACTTGGGAAAACCATCCTAGCTAAGAGTTTCTCCACTCCCTATCTTGTTGTATTATGTTTTTTGTTTACAATCACGTTAGATACAATCCTAATTGCTTAACTAGAATTAATTTACAATGCCTAAAAATAATTGGCGAAAACATGTTAGAAAATTTCCAAAAGCAAACCCAAAAAATGGTTAATGCCCCCACGCACCCCCAACTAGAGGGATAACCATCCACTTGAGCCCCCTTTGACGTAGGAACCTACAAAGAGTACAACACAGGTGCAACATTATCCCACCATTCTCCCACTTGTATTCTTAGGAACACAGAGCCAAAGGAGAAGCATTCATGAAATTAGTTGTTAAGGGTGGAAATGTCCATTGATTCTCTACACCAAGAGAAATTTCCAATACAAGCAGAATTTTTCAATGAATCTTTATTCAAGGTATCAACCTTCATGAACAATACTTCATTCTATTCAACCATATCTCTAACAAAATGATGATGTGCATATGTATGCTTTGTCTTGGAAAGATAAGAAAAGTTTATTTGCTAGAAAATTTGCATTTGAGTTGTCACAACCTATTCTCACCAATTTCTAAACAAATCCAATAATTTTTTTTTTGTAAGCTACAATATTCTATTAAACATGAAAAATAAAAAATACATCCTGAAATATTGATTGAGGTGGCCTGAGAGAGTGAATCCACCATCCCAGGTACTCGAACGAATAAAAAAACATATGTCCAAAATTACAATATGACTCATCCTCGAAGGGATTACAATGTCCTGACAACATTACACATAACATATTACATCAATTGACCCAGTGGTCACAACAATATACATAATGACAAATTGACCCACGTGTCAAATGGCTAATGACGAGTACATCAAATGACACATACAATCATGACTCCTCATGATACATCAGAGAATATCTTCTACAGTTACAATCTTGAACACTTCCTCTTAACTAGGAAGTTATTCTCAGCCGCAAGCATCATCATCCGTCGGTGCCATCATCATAGGTTCTGTCATCTACATGTACTTTGTCCATCGTCTTGTGATATCCATGAATCTATACATCATAATAAGTTCCATAGTTCCAGTCCATACGATTGACTCTACTCAGTCTGTCGAAGGGTACAATTGATACAATCCACGGGATCAGTCCATGGATCATAATGTGATCAGTCCATCAATCAACAAGATCAGTCTGTCGATCAATATAACCGGCATGATCAGTCCATCGATCAATATATCAACCATGATCAATCCATCGATTGGTATAACCTGTATGATCAGTCCATTGATTAATATAACCTGCATGATCAGTCCATCAATCAATATAGCCTGCATCATTAGTCCATCAATCAATACAACATACAAGATCAGTCTGTCAATCAGTATAATCAATAAGATCAGTCCATCGATCAATATACATATCCAATATGATCAGTCCATCGATCAGTACCATAGGATCAACCCGTCGATTCATATGATGTACTCAATGATCAATTCTCCTCAGTCCATCGAGGATTACAAATCAGTCCATCGAGTAGTATAATGACCATCCTCAGTCCATCGAGGAGTACAACTCAGTCCATCGAAAAGTATTGTGATCAACCTCAGTCCATCGAGGTGTAGTGTGACCATCCTTAGTCCATCGAGGAGTACAACTTAGTCCATCGAGAAGTACAGTGATCAATCTCAATCGATCGAGGTGTAGTGTGACCATCCTTAGTCCATCAAGGAATGCAACTCAGTCTATCAAAAAGTACAATGATCACAATGCACATGATCAGTCCATCGATCCATATCACTTCCTGGTAACTGACGAGGTGCCTCCGGTTCTAGACCGGCAATTCTTGGTAACTGACCAAGTGCCCCTCAGTTCAAGACTGAGCAATATCATGGTAACATGACCAATTACAATATGACTCATCCTCGAAGGGAGTACAATGTCCTGACAACATGACACATAACATATTACATCAATTAACCAGTGACCACAACAATATACATAATGACCAATTGACCCACATGTCAAATGGCTAATGACCACTACATCAAATGACACATACAATCGTGACTCCTCATGATACATTAGAGAATATCTTATGCGGTTACAATCCTCAAAATGGTTTATGGAGTAGACAAACGCGTAGCCACAGTTCTAGTTGAGATCGGCACGTCTCAAGGATTACTGGCAGATTTTGAAAAAAAATGGGGTACAAGGACCTATCTTCAAAAACTAGACTACGCCAATGTGTCGTTCCGCTACTTTTGTTGCTGTGAATTGGGTCATACTTGGACCAATTTCCCTCGATAAAGACTCAGGGAAGTTCCCAGCTTGAGTGACACAGAATACGACTTGGTCCAATAGTTACAGCTCCCGAATAGGCAGCTTCTTCACCCTGCTCCCTCTTCCCCTCTAGGTAACGCTTCTCCCTCTCTGTATGAAAGAGTTTTGAAAGCGGAATTAGATTTGTATTTAAAAGCTGAAGAAGATTATGTTAAGAAATCTAGAAACCCCTTTTTGTCTCGTTGCGGGAAGCTAATTTGCAATGCAGTTGTTAACCCTTCTCCTTTGTTAAGGGACTCCCCCTTGCGGGAGAATGCTGAAACTAGCACCGAATTACCTCTCTCAATCTTCCAGTGAAGGAGAGAAAAACCATGGCTTTGATACTTCTAATGATGTTATGGCTTCTAAGGATCCCCAAACTACTTCTTTAACAGTAGGAAGCCCTTCATATTCTCTTGACTCACAAATCTTACACTTGGATTCTTTGCCTAATCCAAATCCTGTTCCCCTATAAGAAGAAGCACTGCTTAAATTTACCTTAGAAATATTTTCTTCCCTACCTAGTCCTACCAGGAGAGTTTCCCCTGTTACTCCCCTCAAATTACAAAATGTCACCATCTGTAAAAAAAACAAAAGGGGTACGCAAAATTCTCCAGAGATTGTTGGCAATACTTTTCTTCCATTAGCTTCAAATTCTGAAAATAGAGATCCTAAATCTATCCGGGCCTTTAAAGCTTGTTGTCAGCTTGAGGAAGGGGTCACAGAATGATAATTCTATCATTGAACTTGAGAGGAGTCGGGGGAGCTTCTAAGGCTAAGGCTCTTTCTTGGCTCTTCAAATCTACTAGCCTCTCTATGATTTTGATTCAAGAAACAATGACATAAATCAATCAAGCTATCAAAGTCTTTGCCAGTTTATTTCCTACCTGGGAATTATGTGGTACCTCCGCCTTTGGCTTATCAAGAGGTTTGTTATGTGGATGGGACCCTAAAGTTGCTCATTTCAACCCACTGAGTTTCTTTGGTGGTGTAATTATGGAAGGGAAACTAATGGGTTCCCTCAACTCTTTGTCTATAGTTAATTGCTACGGCCCTTGTAAAGAGAAGGAGTTGTTATGGGAGGGGATTTTGAATTCTGGGATTTTTGATACCCCTAATCTAATTTTGCAGAAGACCTCAACTTTACAGTCTCTGTGGAGGAATCTTGGGGCCCCCAACATAGAGTGGATCCCCTTTGGTCTTTTTTCAAACATCTGATTCAGGACCAAGACTTTGTTGATGTCTATTCTATTTCAACACCTAACAAGCAAAACCTACTATGTGAGCTTTACTTGTTTAAATTTTTCTTGGGGTCGGAGTGCAGGTGGAATCCCAATCCTTAATAATGTTGGGCATCCCTTATGTGTGCATTCTCATCATTTATTTTTAATCAAGTTTAGTGGAAACAAGCATGGGACTTTTATTGTTTAGGCATTGATTCAAATAGTTTGTACCATATTAAGATTCCCACTTTTAATATTGAAACCCAATGTACATACCAAGAGGGTGCTTAAGTTTACTCTGGATAAATTAACTAAGTTAAATGGTGAATCCTAGCACCACGAAAATATTTAGCTCCTTGTGAAAGCTTGATAGATTGTGATTGAGGAATTATGAGGAAAAGAAACTTGAAAAAGTGGATATGAAAAAAGTATATAGGTTTTATTTATAAAGTAATGTGGTCAACTTAAAGGTTCTTCAAGGTCAGGATCTTTCAAGGATCTCAAAAGAATGCAAAGAGAAGTTACAATTTATCCCATAGGTCGAGTATGGAGAGTGATATATTCATGAAGAGAAGAAGATATTGTAGATATATGGTTTTGAGGACAACCATTTCGAATTGCTTATGTTAATGACTCCTCATCTATTGTTTATTGAATTTGTTTAACACATGTCTACTATGGATGAGCCACACTTTGTTGGAAAGAAGTAAACACATTTTACACTACCCTTTTCTTTGCTAATTATTCATTTGTAACCATAGGCGGGTACTCCCAGGAAAACATAATTATAGAGTCTTATAGCTTCACATAATTATAGAGTCTTATAGCTTCACTATGTATAAGACCTAGAGATATGAATCCTATCATATCATTCAAAAGGCTAGGGAGGGGATGACAATTTCTTCTCCAAATCTATTAGGTCCACAGCTAAAGAAGTTGGATAGATTCCCTTCCCAGAATGTAGTCCCTTTTTGGTTATGGGCTTATTGATAGCTCTAACTATCAGGTGAATTTGTCAAATGACCGAGATCCCTCTTCTTTGAGCTAGCTCCAATTGCAAAATATTGTCCTAGAACACCTTAGTTTTGTCAACATGTTCTTCCAACCCATCTTTGCTGCATTCTTCATCAATAACCACCAAGATAATTTGTTGCTTTAACTTCTCAATATAAGGTAATGTAGAGAGCCATTGTTGTTGGTATAATTGAATGTCCCTTAAGTGTTTATTCTCCCAATCCCCAGTCCATCCCTCCCATCTACTTTCAAAGGACCCGATACACTCTTGAACGGAAGTGCCATGCTGTTTGCAGTGCCTAAGGAAATCAAATTACAAAGACATACCTTAAATGAAATCTCAGAGAGTAAGGACAACCCCAATCCCGAGAGTATGGACAATCCCAATCCATAATAATGTTGGGCATCCCTTTTGTGTGCATTCTCATCATTTATTTTTAATCAAGTTTAGTGGAAACAAGCATGGAACTTTTATCGTTTAGGCATTGATTCAAATAGTTTGTACCATATCAAGATTCCTACTTTTAATATAGAAACCCAATGTACATGTCAAGAGGGTGCTTAAGTTTACAATGGATAAATTAACTAAGTTAAATAGTGAATCCTAGCACCACGACAGTATATAGCTCCTTGTGAAAGCTTGACAGATTGTGAATGAGGAATTATGAGGAAAAGAAACATGAAAAAGTGGATATGAAAAAGTATAAAGGTTTTATTTATAAAGTAACGTGGTCAACTTAACGGTTCTTCAAGGTCAAATGGCTATTGCATTTGGTCTTCTCAACACATCTCCTGGCATCCCTATCTGAATTATCAAGAACCTTCAAGTGTGTGCTGACTGTCACTCTGCCATTCAGTTCATCTCCAAGATTGTTGCAAGGGAAATTGTCACGAGGTATGCTAACCGCTTTCATCATCTCAATAGCAAATGGTGTTCTTGAGGGGATTATTGGTAATGCAAAGGGAAATTGGCAGTAAAACTTGGATATGGGAACATAAGAGAAGCTTTGGCCGAGGGACATAGGTCGCAATAGATCCATATATAGAACCACCATAAATGGTAGCTTTAGTGGCAAAGTCACAATGAGAGGCAACTTTTGTAATCATATTCTCCACAATCTGAAGTCAACTCCATATACCCGGTGGCTCAATGGGTTGGTTGAAAGCACACACAAAGCAACCTAAACTTTCGTCATTCTTCAAGCATTCCATCCCTCTATCAAAGCATCCAATTCCCTCAGACTCTGTTCAATCCCCTTTATGTCTCATGCATATTTTAAATGGATGCTTAGTGGTGATGTTTTATGTCACACTTTATATAATACAAGTTTGATTAAAGTCTCGAGTGTTGACAATATCGAGCCACTTAGTGCCTTGCTTAGATATTCAGTATCAAATATCGAAAGCGTATAACTGTCGCAAATTAAATAGTCACATTATGTGATTAGATATTCACAAGAATTCTTATATCGAGTGCTTTAATTAAACAAACTTACTCGGCAAAGACTAAGCTACCATGCAACACTGGTTTCTATAACTTTTATGTACCTAAGCCCTTATTTCAATAGGTACGTATATTATTTATTTACCTTTTTTTTCGAGTGGATATTATTTATGTACCTAAAACCTTATTTCTATACCTACACATTATTTATGTACCCAAGCCCTTATTTTTATACCTACATACCTAAGCCCTTATTTAAAACAACTATCTTATTTGCACGTATTCTTTTCGTTCACCCTCTCATATCACGATAATCAAGAACAACTATTGGATTTCAGTTCTGTCGATACCAGTGATTTGAGTTCGGCCATGTCCTTTTGCAACTAGATTGCTGTGTGCAAGCTCAGATATGCCATTCTCAAATCGATAGAATCACTGCTGTTTCTGTTGGCATTTTGTCCGTCATTCACTTGTTGTATAAGGAGTTTACTCTTCCCATTCGAGGGCTTCGAATTTACAGGTTCTATGGTATTAATCCAGAGAACCCGCCGATTCGTGTTACAAGCAGAGAATCCTAGTGTTACAAGCAAAGAATCCAAAACGGTTCAGGTTTGGTATCCTGACTAAGACCTGCTAGTGGTGCTCATCTCCTCTGATCTGTCGTTTGTTATTAGTAGGGCTAAATTATCTCGTGAGGATTAGATTAGTCCACCCTCAATTACATTTGGCATCACCAAGGATGCATGCCGTGTTTGAAAAAAATTCTGGAATCAAGGATGCACACCTAGTGTTCGACAAAATGCCTGAACCGACACCTGCAAGATTCTATCATTTGGCATGTGCTGCGATCAGTATTCTGTCAAGTACCGTGATCATTATTCCGAGGGTCGGATCCACTTCACAGGGCAGCGATTCTTCCCTTAGAGGACGTGATTCTTGTGGAGAAGGGCGTTGATTGCAGGCCGTGGTCTTTTTTGTGCAGCCCGTGTGGGTAAATTGGGTTTATTATCCTTGCATAGGCAGCGTTCAACTTGGAAGAGGGCCGTGTGTTATCTAGGGCCGAGTATTCATTTTGAAGGCCGTGAGCTGCATTGTGGGGCCATTTGAAGAAGGGCGCACCATCTTGAAAGGGTGAAATCTCTGTGGCGAGCTTGTGAAGCAACCTGAGGGTGTACATCGAATCTCTATTAACATTTCAAGGACAGGGCTACTACAACATTGTTGGGTGCATTTCCAAGATCTGTCCACTTTCAGCGACCTTCTACATCATTTCCAGGCTTTGGAAGAACGTTGCTATAGCCATAAAGGTCCTGCTATTTATTGCTGTCACATACCAGGTTAGAAATCATTTTAAATCACTTTGTATTCAAATTTATTGTGGTTTAGTACTGCTGCTATAGTTATATTGATCAGTGCTGTGTCATGTAATTTGAATACAAATTCATTCCTGAAGTAAGAAGAGAGGATATAGTCAAATTCTTCCGTTTTGAGATACATGATTTTGGAGAGTAATTCAAATATCCAGGATTTTAATTAAAGCCAATTAATGATGCAATTCAATATGGGTATTGGATAACGGTGATAGTATATCAGTTCAAAGAACATTGAATCAAATTCCCACAGGCAATCAATGCACGCTCTTGATAATTTTGGCAGAAAATATTTGGTACAGTTATGAGTTGTCTAGTCCTTTAGCAGGTTCATGTGATGCAAGTCAAAACTCTGCATGTTCTGTTCACAGGTTTCAAGCACCTTTTCTTAAAATATAATTATTAGGTTCCATTTTGACCTCTTTAAACTAGACACTCTTTAGTGGAATCTATGCAGATGCTTTGGTCCACTTCTATCCACCTCAACTATTTTTACACATAATTAATGACTCAGTAGCCCAACCCACTCCTCAAAGAGTTGTGGTTCCACATTTACTATGTCCAAGTCAAACCACCTCTGAATATGGCATGAAAAAATCCCAAAAATCAGCACATGTTGAAAGTGCCCATGGTAGGCATGAAAAGGCATATGACCAGCACAAGAGATCTCTAGAAAGGGCAGGAACCTTATTAAAGTCTTGATTTAGAAGGTTATGGGTACTAAAAATAAGATATTGTGTTCAGCAAGGAAGCACTCTTATCACAATTTGACATGAAGAAAGTAGAATGAAGTTACTTACCAGGCAGGGAATTTCCCCACTTTTAAATATGTAGTTTGGCATAAAAATACCACTGGAGGCAAGATTGTTTATGCTCAAATCATGCACCTTCGATTCATCCCTTCAATACTGCAAACCGATGCCTTATGCAAGTTGAACACTGTCCACATTAAAATGCCAAGATTAGTGTTAGCATACATGTCAGGGGTAACAGATATGAACCCGAACAGAGCACGGCAGTAACAGACCCATGCCTTCTCAATTCAATGGTTGTAACCAAAATCAGTTTCCTAAACCTACACTAAAAGAATGCCTACAACAAGGCAGAAGCATTGAGATATCTAGTTCAATGGATATGTTGGATCCTTCATCTGTGTGAACAAAGACTGCTATAACTATGAATCCCTTGCCAAAATTTCTACTACTGGAACAGAATTATTGTCTAAAAAAATCAATGCAACAACCTCAATAATTTAGAGGAAGTTCAGATGCAGCACGCCCACGTCTTTAAAGAAGTTCAGATGCAGCACGCCCGCATTTGTAAAGAAGTTCAGATGGAGCATGTCTGTATATTCGCAACAATAGAGGATTCAATCCTGCTTGTTCTCTAATTCTTGGAACAGAATCATTGTCTAAAAATTTATACTACTGGAACAGAATCATTGTCTAAAAAAAGCAATGCAACAACCTCAATAATACACAGGAATTAAAACAAAAGAAGTTCAGATGCAGCAAGCCCATGTCTGTAAATTTGCAACAACAAAGGATTCAATCATGCTTGTTCTCTAACTTCTGATCACTGAAAATTTTGGATTTGATCTCTTCTTTCTCCATTCTCGAGAAGTGAAACGGAGGGAAAAGCATTTAGTTCAACTGTTAGTTCAGGGAGTGAAAAGCAATTAGTTTAGAGACAGAAAGGGTTCCAATTTGTTTGACAAAATGCCCAAGCAAAATGTGGTGTCGTGGAATGCTATGATCACTGGATTTGCTCAAAATGGCCGGGGGGATGAGACCCTGGAAATTTTTGAACAGATGCAACAGGAATGGGCTAAGCCAAATGATATCACATTCGTTTGCATTTTTTCTGCCTGTAGCCATTTAGGCCTTCTGAATGAAGGCCAAAATTACTTTGACTCCATGATTGGAGATCATGGCATCACATCGAGAGTACACCATTATGCATGCATGGTCGCGCTGGGAATTTGTATAAAGCAGAAGATTTAATCAACGGAATGCCATATGAACCTAATGTTGCCATTTGGAGATCTTTTTTAGGTGCCTGTAGAATTCATGGCTATATGGGGTTAGCTCAATGCACAACAAAACGACTCTTTGAGCTGGGACCACACAGTGCTGGAAATAACGTGTTCTTGTCAAACATCTATGCTGCAGCTGGCAGGTGGGATGATGTGGAAAAGGTGTGGAAACTGATGACAGATAGTGGGGTAAAAAATGACAAAGGGCTTAGTTGGATTGGATTAAAAATAAGGTGCATGTATTTGTTGTTGGATCTATCAGTTCTAGCAGAAACAACTGTACCCAATTACAACAAGAAAACCTGTGAGAAAAACCTGTTTTCTTAGTTTCATTAATAAAGTAAGGTATTCAGTCCAAAACACTACATTCAAAGCGAAGAAATTGATACCAACCATTCTGGTTTTCTCGTCCACCACATCACGAAGACGAAGCCAAGTAAAGTACACAAGTGATTCAAACACGGTGACATTTGGAGAATGGATATCGTTTTGTTCATAGTATCCTGAGATGCACGCAAATTTTTTTTGTTTCTTAGGGAAACCAGAGATGCTTATATTTCCCACCACATAGCCTCTTGTTTTTCTTCCAGCCAAGACATCCATTAATGTAGTTTTTCCAGCACCGCTTACTCCAACATAGGTTGTAAGAACCCCTGGCGTAAATGACCCACTCACATTGCAAATAAGTTGTAACCTCCCTTCTGGAATGCCTTGACTCTTCATCTCTTGTCAAAAAAGCAATCATCAGTTTTGAAATATTTGTAGGTGACAAGCCAGGTATATCAAATTACTGTAAAATCAAACTCCAATTTCATGAAATGTATTGGAACCAACACGCACCAGAGGCATGTCTACAAAGTAGTTGATGTTCTCAAATGCAACTGATAATGGATGGAAAGGAAGAACCATGCCCTTCTCACAAGCACCTGGGATTGGAATGTCGCTGACTTCATCATGTGGTTGATGCAATGAATTTATTTCAGACAATTGACTTTGTCTTTTCTTTGATGAATGAAAATAATTTGTCAGTGTCAGAATCTGTTAGTGTGCAGTCAAAGATTTTTCTGCTAGTTCGACGACAGTGTTTCTTAGGCTTAAAAGCTGCAATGCTTGTTTCTTATATTAAAAATCCATTCAATCAGAGAACCAATCGTCTCATTCTCTTGGCTCTATAGTCTAATAGTACACATCAGGTCTTAAAGCTAAGTCACCTGACACGGAGACACGAGACACGTAGGACACGAAAATACGAGAGTCCGACACGGACACGGTGACCCCCGGAATCAGGACACGTAGGACACGTTTTATATACATATATATATTTTTTAAAAATATAGACATATAGATCTAAAAATATTTAGAAACTAGAACATTTACAAATATTCAATAGAAATTAGAATAAAAACACCTTAATGATTATGATTACACATTGTCATTCACAAATCACGATTCACGAATCACAACACATTTCACATTTGTCATTCACAAATCACAATGAGACATCAGACACATAGATGCATGTCGGAACCATATTTCTCATTAAGTCATAAAAATCAAAATGTATACAATATACATATATGTCGGAATGCCACTGGGCACTGGCAAATGCCAAATAGACTAATAGTAAATACAAAAAGGGGTGGATCAAGATGGGAGAATCCCATATGTCAGTAGTCCTCCTCCATGCCTGAATCAACATACTCATCACTGCCACTGCCCTGATCCTCATCCTAATCCTCCTCCCCCTCCTCCTCCTCTCTACCCATCTGACAATCTGAATCTGCTGCTGTGGAGGATGACCCCTCTATACGATCACTATCATCAAAAGTGACCGGCTCTAGCACTGGATCATTAAGATCCATGTTTTCTAATGCCAACTCAATACTGCTGTCCAAACCCATATCATCAGGAAAGACATCCCACATCTTTGTCTTTCCCTTCACCCACTCCTCCCTCTTCCTGTAAATAAGACGAAGGTTGGAGTGCACATACACCATCGACTCTGCCCTGGACTGCTCAGGCCTGCTCTTCTTCACACTGTACAAGTTCCCATATGTGCTCCAATTCCTCTCACAACAAGAGGATGATGTAACTTGAGAGATGACCCTGAAGGCTAACTTCTGTAGAATAGGGGATGTTGCCCCATGAGTTGCCCACCAAGCATAGGGTTTCTTACCCTCCCTATCTCTAAGCACATCATAGCCTCCAAATCTCCCAGTGCCAGTGGAAAAATCTACAAAGCCATCCTCCACCTCCTCAGGCATGTCTCTATCCTGAAATAGCCGTCTAAGTGCTATCTTCCTCCCATTTTCAATCTCTGCATCCATGTGAGGAGGGACTCTGTGTGAGGCCCCCGATCCACCAGTGAGCCACTCCTGAGTGTAGAACTTGGGGTTCAAGGAGTGGGCCAAGCAATGCAAAGGTGTGCAATTCTTATCCCACCTGGAGATAAGAATATCCCGAATAATGGTCCATAAGTTCTCTGCCGATGTCCCATACTCGGGACACTCATTCTCCAGGACAATGGACCTCATGGACTCAATCATGGAATCCCACCCCTCATAAACCTTTGCTAGGATGGGCTGGTCCGTGTCTGCAAACCGCAACATAGAAATGATTGGCTCCATGATCTTAATAGTAAGATCCACCGTGTCCCAACAACCATCATTTAACACCATGTCCTTCACCTTTTGTGAAGCAGCCTGATCCGTCTTTCTCCAAAAAGCCCAAAACTCTGAAATCACCATGGACCCAAGAGCGGTTTTGACCTCCCTCAACCTCTTGAGCATGATGAATGAGGAAGCAAACCGAGTATCTGCAATCTTCAGCAATGAAAGCTGTGTTTACTGTTTGTAGATGGTGAGGGCATTTGTGTGGTTTTGTACAAAGTTTCGGATATGGCGTGCATCCTCAATAAGGTTGTCAATCCATGCCACATCCGAAGCAATGGCTTTTAGTACTAAATTCAAGGAATGGACACTGCAAGGTGTCCAAAAAACCTGTAAGAGCAATGAAAGCATGTATCAATGACTCTACAACACTAACATTGCAATGACCAAATTCAAACAATGAGCAAATTAGAAATGAAAGGTGTCCAAAATGAACATACCTGTGGATATTTAGCTTCCACAATCATGCCAGCAGCCTTGCAAACAGGTGCATTGTCCGTGATGATTTGTACACACGACTCAACACCTACTTCTTCAATGGTTTTGATGAATAAATCACCCATAAATTGTGCATCCTTGTATTCCCCAAGAGCATCCACCGCTTTCAAGAACAACGGTCCATTTTGGGAAGATACCATGAAATTGATGAGTGGATGGCATGCGGGATCTGTCCATCCATCAGAAACAATACTCACACCGGATGAGGGCCATGTTGATCTAATTGGCTCAAGAATTTTATCTACCTCCTTCTTTGCTTTAACCAACAATGTGGTTCTAAGCTTCTCTGAACCAGGAGGCACATAACCATTTGGAGCTCGTTCCAAGATAGTTTTAACCGTCTCAAAATACAATGGTGACCGTGCAACATTGAATGAGATGAAGTTGAGGTAGAAGAAAAATGCAATAGTAAGGTCTACCTCTTCTCGTGCCTCTTTTTGGAAAATCCTATCCATTGGACCACCTGTAGATTGCCTCTTTCTTGTTTGATAAGTATCCCCACGCCCACGCCCATGAATGCTAGGTGGAAATGGAGGCTTGGTGCTAGAGGACTTCCTAAAAAATGGAAGAGGATCATCCTCTTTTTTCTTGCTTGCTGCTGCCACCTTCCCTAAGCCAGCATGATCCTCTCTTTCCATATCCCTCCTTTGGTGAACAGTCACCGCTTTGCATGAAGAAATCCCACAAGAAGGAAGGGCCAACAAATGGCCCTTAACCCGGAAATATGTGCTCATGAACTCATGCTTGCAAAAATTGCATCTCCAAGACACATTGCCTCCCCCACCAAGCTTTGCCCCGGGTCCATCTTTCCTTGTCACATACTTCCACAAAGGGTATTTTTTTTCTTGGGCTTGTTGTCTTGCTAAAACATGGTTAAGTGGAGCCATAGAATGAGCTCCACTAGCAGCCGATGGAGCACTTGACGGAGGAGGAGAACCGCTTGTGCTTGGTGGAATAGGAGGGGAGGCCCTAGATGGTGCATTTCTCCCTCTACTTTGCCCCCTACCTCCTGCCCTAGCTGATTGAGACATTCCTTGTGTGATGGTTGAGCTTGCAATCTTCTCCACAAATCCACCGGAATGCACTTGGAATCACTTGGAAACAATGGATAGCCTTCAAATCTCCTTCACCTGCACATACAACTCACTCTCAACCAAATGCTTCCTTGCAAATGACAAAAAGAAAGGCAAAATTCTGTTTTTAAACAAACCCGGACGCCTCTTTTCCGCGCATAACGTTTCCTGTTTTTCCGATTCGTGTCTGACAGTCGGGACACGCTTTAAATTCGCGTCCGATTCGATTTAAAATCGTGTCCCGAATCCGGATTCGAAGGAAAGTCGAATCGGACACGAATTCATATCGAATCGTGTCCGATTCGACCGATTCGGGACACGGGGAGGGGTTAGAGCGAATCCGGTTTCTTTGTCTTAAAGTGATCTCATTTCAAGCTTCCCTGTCAATATATATGCAGTAAAGCAGTACCCTGAAGCTCCAACAGGAATTTGAGTATGTGGCAAGCTTGCTTGTACAATTCCACCTCCCTGTTAGTAAGATGAGTGTAATTTGATATTTCAGATTCAATCCATTGATAAGGAGGACCTTATATGTCAGACAACGGAAACAAAATCCCCACCAGACTTATACTTGAGATTGACACAAGTTCAGATCAAAAAAGGAGGAAAACTTCCCACCAGGCAGAGAACCATGAATTACCTGAGTAGATGGTCGGAGTCCATTCTGTGTTCCTAGACTATTCACAGATCCTGGAAACTGAAAATTGGAATTTTGCTGAGCTTGCTCAATGGTTAATCCGAGACCATTTCCTGGTTTGATGACATTGCTATTTGGTAGCTGTTGTTGTTGAGTTAGGATCGGAGATGCTTGTTTACCACATGAAGCAATGGCATTCATCAAAAAGGACTGCTGCTGAGCCAAAAGTGCTGCCATCTGTTGCTGATGTAATGCATATGGCGAAGACATAATCGACTGCTTGGAAACAAAAGCACCAGTGTGAAGCCTCAAGACAGTAAAAATTATATATGGCTAAACTGCAAAAAGTAGATCATGGATGCTAAGCTAGTAATCACCTTTTCAAACAGGCTCATGATGTGATCCTTCTTTGCATCTTTTGGGAGATGACCATGTGACTGAGGCTGAAGTTGAGACACTTCAGAGTGTGATTGAGGCTGAGGCTGAGGCTGTGCAAAATTATCATGGATGGGTGTAGATGGAATAAATAGATCCTCCAATCCTGTCACCATAACATTCTTAGCTTCCGAAGATCTTGTTACATCATTTTTTTCAGTCGACTCTGGTGCTTCTGCAGCTGTAAACATAAAAGTTCAGAGGAACTTTTCTGACCAGAATATGCATTAATTTACTTTTCCAACAATCACCCAGTCCATGTAAATTAAAAAAGAAACCCTAAAGAAAGACAAATTCTTACACTGGAATGCTGCCCAAGAACTGTCATCATCTACTTGAGAAGATGACCCCTCAACATTTTCTGCAGGCTCTTCAATTTTTAAAACATCAAAAAGATCTGTTGCCACATCAACCTTTGTGGAAGAAGCTGCAGAAGCAGATTGCACAGACTGTTGTGAACTCTTAGGAGCTGGAATGACAGGCATTACAGAACTCTTTGATGCCTGCTACAAGTAAAGGAAATCAGTCCTTTAATAAACAACAACCTGGTTTATGTACTCTGGTTAGATTGAAGTACTCCAAAATGTTCGAGACAATACTTAACTTCATTCATGTCAACTATCTCTTAGTCTAAGCTACACTCTATTTTTAATGATGTAATATACGGAGTTTCTTCACATGCATGTTTCCAGTGGAATAAGTGTAATTCACATGAGTAAAGAATTGAAACATTTACAACAATCAAATTATGGAAATCTCTTTCCTTACCATGAGACAAGGATAATGCCAATGTTCTTCCTCCTGACATTGATTGTTCACTTTCTCTTTTCTTGTTTGCTTACACCTCTTCAAGAACAACTTCCGGTATTGCAACCTGTGCTTTTTCAGGGGCTGCAAATGAAGGAGTTTGTTTGAGATCTTAAAGTTTTGATCGAGTAAAACTTCGAATAAAATTCAACGTCAGAGAGAAACACAATACTTACGATTAAGGTATGCTAAAGCCACAGGAAACAGTATATTTAGAAGTACGCAGAACCCAATCAATGCTCCAACTCCAATCAAATACCTTTTCTCCTCAGCAAACAGTCCACGTGCTTCTAGTATATAGCTTCTCCCAGTGTTTTTTTGGAATTACTACTGCTTTGGCTACATGTATAAGAACTCCTTTAGATGAATGATAGCATTGCACAGCATGATCCTGGATTACTCCAATAAAACTTGAGCAATTGCATTGTAATTTGTTTATAGATTAGGAAAAGACCCTCAATGAGCACAAACTTTAAATTGCCTTGTTCCATCTAGGTGCCAAAAATTCATTCACAGATATAGCATTTTGACCATAAGATGTTAGTGAGCACCAATATGCCCATATCCACCATTTGGGTATATCCTCTGTTCCAGAAATATGAATTAGAATAAAGTACCCTCAGCATGGTAAGTTTCTTGAAGTTAAAAGTCTCAAAATTTTCTCATTGATCTAACGACAGCATAGTACAGGATACCTCTAGAAACCACAAATCCTCCGAGGACAATGAAAAGGATCAAGGCAAATGATCCAAATGTTTGTGAGATATTCATGCTACGGCTTAATGAGGCCATGAATTTGAATAAAGCCAATGACATCTGATGCAACAGAAAGAAAAGACAAAGCTGCTTAAAGAACCTGCAAAAACAGAAAAAACAGTAACTGTGTTTACCGTAGTGACCTAAAGCATTGCCTTTGATTCTTAAGATACTCTGAGGCATATATTCTATATTTTCATTCCATATACATAGGTAATTTTATCAGAGATTTCACATACTGTCTACCATTACCTAATTTGGTGCAAGCGAATGGATTCATCCATTAATAAATTAGTCAACAACATTTCTCCTCTCTTCCAATCATATAGCTATACTTTGAAACAAGTAGAAGCTCTGTCAAAAATTCAATTAAAACTACCTCTCAATTCTTGGTGCAAACCCAATCACTTAGTATGTAACGCATATCCAAATCACTGCCTCAACTAAAGAGAAAGGGATCTTCACAATCCATGTTGGCAAAGCATAAGTCCATGATGGATAGAATAGCAAGTCTCCTTGCTTGTAGAAGACTGGAAGACGAGCAATCATCATTGACATTTCAGGAAAACCATTGAACATCAAGTGGATTAATCCAAAGAAAAGAGCTCCCATATAGATATTTTCATCATCCGCGCTATTATGATGCATTCTCGTGCACAAAAACATTGTCATTGTGATGATACCAACAATAGCAACCAGCATCATTCATTTGCCAGGCTGCATGTTCTCTGAGATTTATAAGTTGAACAAATATAGTCCATAATTTTCCTTAATTTGATGATGATCTCTAAGTGGCTGACCTGTCCTGTCTTGAAAATATAGACAAAATAAATTTTCTTCATAAGTAGCACTTCTCTAGAGAAACAAGCTTTCAGCATGTTCCATCTGTTGACACCATACTTTTCCATGGTAAGCGAAGCAGGATGGCTCTTCGTCCTGTCATATGGATGCGGTAACTCTTCTACAAGGCTCTTGCCAACATGAAATGACTGAAAGGCCTCTGCAAATTCTTTGACAGGAATGTAACGATATCATTGACTTGTTTCTGCCCAATATTTTTCTTGGTCTTTTCTTGAGGTCAGCTATAGAAATAAAGTGGCAACATTACAAACCTCATTTAGCTTAATTTGGAACTAAAAAATCTCCAAACAGCAAGTAAACCCCATACATAGAAATGGATATGGAAGGAACTGCAACAAATTAGATGTATCATTCCCTTAGGATGATTAATAGGCCCAGCTTCCCATTCTTGGGTACATCCATATCTGCTAATCTCTTTGAATTCGAATTTGAAGCCCATTCTGAAATGGGAATGCCATATGTATTAGGTCTTAAAATTGAGGCTGCAAGAATTAGGGACATATGACTGGTATCATGGGAAGTAAAGTCCAGGGGCTTTGGAAAACAGTTGGGAGCAGACCGGAATGGTGCACCTTCGCTTGTGGTTGCATTCTCAGGGAAGTTGAAAGTAAGCTGCTTCACACGATTTGAAAAGTAATCCTCAAACCTGAATCAAACCAATCAGTGAAAAGAAAATTTAGTTTTGTGAAATTCAATATCTTGTAAATAGTAAATTATAAGAAATAACTGTGAAAACTCATTTAAGGTTTGATGCAGTGCAACATGGAAATGATAATGATAGGTAGAAAGAACTATAATTATAAAAAGGAAAGGGAAAGGCTTAATTACTGTAATCTAGCCCAAGAGACGCAATCTTCGAATGTTAGACATCTCTGTGAAACCAAACAATCCACAACCGATTCCAGAAGTTGTCGGGCCTGAGCATCCCCTGCAGACTTGGGTGCTGCTATGTATTCTTGGGGTTGGTAAAGAAAACCATTTGCTTCAACTAGAGTTTTGTCTAAGAGACCTTCAAATTCGGACCTTGCCCATGTGAGACAGTGGTGAATATTATGTGGAAATGAGTGAAGTGTGCACATGGGTGCTTGCTTTTCAGGGGGATGCTCCATAGTTCTCAGTCAAGTGAGGGATGCTCATGGTGCAATGCATTTGATGACAATGTGGTTGTGTTATATGGAGAACTACCTTATGAAAGCTAATGTTCATTAGCTTTCATTCACCGAGCAATGTTGTTAGAAGGAAAGCTAACTCTGGTTAGGTTTCCATCACGGTGCAATATATTTGATGACAATGTGATTGTGTTTGATGGAAAACTACCTTATGAAAGCTAACATTCATTAGCTTTCATCCATAATCCAATGTTGTTAGAAGGAAAGCTAACTCCAGTCACATTTCCATCATGGTGCATTGGATTTGATGACGTGGTTGGGTTGGATGGAAAACTAACGTTCATTAGCTTCCATCCATCGTGTAATGTTGTTAGAAGGAAAGCTAACTCCAGTTAGATTTCGTTCGTGGTGAAATGTATTCGATGACAATTTGGTTGTGTTATATGGAGAACATTCGTTAGCTTTCATCCACCCAACAATGTTGTTAGCAAGAAAGCTAACTCTGGTTAGTTTTCCGTCAAGGTGCAATATATTTGATGACAATGTGGTTGTGTTCGATGGAAAGCTACCTTATGAAAGCTAACGTTCATTAGCTTTCATCCATCGTGCAATGTTGTTAGAAGGAAAGCTAACTCTGGTCAGATTTCCATCATGGTGCAATGGATTTGATGACAACACAGTTGGGATGGATGGAAAACTAGCTTATAAGAGGTAACACACATTTTAACTTTCATCCACCATGAAATGTTGTTAGAATAAAAGCTAACTCCTGTTAGATTTTCATCATGGCGTAATGTATTCGATGACAATGTGGTTGTGTTATATGGAGAACCACCTTATGAAAGTTAACCTTCATTATCTTTTATCCATCGAGCAATGCTGTTAGAAGGAAAGCTAACTTCGGTTAGATTTCCGTCACGGTGAAATATATTTGATGAGATTGTTGTTCGTGTTGGATGGAAAACTACCTTATGAAGGCTAACATTCAATAGCTTTCATCCATCGTACAATGTTGCTAGAAGGAAAGCTAACTCCAGTCAGATTTCCATCATGGTGCAATGGATTTGATGACAACACAGTTGGGATGGATGGAAAACTAGCTTATAAAAGGTAACACACATTTTAACTTTCATCCACCATGAAATGTTGTTAGAATGAAAGCCAACTCCAGTTAGATTTCCATCATGGCGCAATGTATTCGATGACAATGTGGTTGTCTTATATGGAGAACCACCTTATGAAAGTTAACATTCATTAGCTTTTATCCACCGAGCAATGCTGTTAGAAGGAAAGCTAATTTCGGTTAGATTTCCATCATGGTGAAATACATTTGATGAGATTGTTGTTGTGTTGGATGGAAAACTACCTTATGAAGGCTAACGTTCAATAGCTTTCATCCACCGAGCAATGTTGTTAGAAGGAAAGCTAACTCTGGTTAGGTTTCTGTCATGGTGCAATATATTTGATGACAATGTGGTTGTGTTCGATGGAAAACTACCTTATGAAACCTAACATTCATTAGCTTTAATCCATAGGATAATGTTGTTAGAAGGAAAGCTAACTCCACTCAGATTTCCATCATGGTGCAATGGATTTGATGATAATGTGGTTGGGTTAGATGGAAAACTAGCTTAGAAAAGCTAACTCACATTAGCTTTCACTCACCATGTAATGTTGTTAGACGGAAAGCTAACTCCAGTTAGATTTCCATCATGGTGCAATGTATTCGATGACAATGTGGTTGTGTTATATGGAGAACTACCTTATGAAAGCTAATTTCATTAGCTTTCATTCACCGAGCAATGTTGTTAGAAGGAAAGCTAATTCCGGTAAGGTTTCCGTCATGGTGCAATATATTTGACGACAATAAGGTTGTGTTTGATGGAAAACTGCCTTATGGAAGCTAACATTAATTAGCTTTCATCCATGGTGCAATGTTGTTAGAAGGAAAGCTAACTCCAGTTAGATTTCCATCATGGTGCATCAGATTTGATGACGACGTGGTTGGGTTGGATGGAAAACTAGGTTAGAAAAACTAACACACGTTAACTTTCATCGCTGTGCAATGTTGTTAGACGGAAAGGTAACTCCAATTAGATTTCCATCATGGTGCAATGTCTTTGATGACAATGTGGTTGGGTTGGATGAAAAACTAGCTTATAAGATGTAACACACATTAACTTTCCTCCACCATGAAATGTTGTTAGAATGAAAGCTAACTGCAGTTAGATTTTCATCATCGCGCAATGTATTCGATGAAAATGTGGTTGTGTTATATGGAGAACCACCTTATGAAAGTTAGCCTTCATTAGCTTTTATTGATCCACACTCGCCCAGGTGCACGAGGGGGACAACAGTTCAACTGAATGAGTCGGCTCTGGTATGGCGGAAGCATAAGAAATGGAATAAGCAAAGTAGGAATACACTACGCAGAGAAACACAAATACACACAGACAATATGCAGGAATGCGAACTGATCTCTATTACTGGCAAAAAGATTGATAGCTCAATCGATAGATGTATGTTACAATATTATACATGCTTACATAGAGAATGCTGAGATGCTTGGGTGCCTGCTCGTTACGTTCAATTACAAGAGAAGTTAGAGCGGTTCGGAAGTTCAACCGTTACAGTCGACTGGAAGACAGAGAGCCAATCTGTCGTAGTTCGTCAGTCGCTAGTCGACGCTACATGTCGATGTCGTGAAACTGTGGAGGTTGTTGAACTTGTCGAAGTTGTTGAGTTTGTCGAAGTTGTGTCGAAATCAGAACTTGTCGAAGTTGTGTCAAAGTCAATGACTTGTCACAGTTGAAGTTAGCATTCGACAACAATGCCAACTACAGTGTGGTTGTGTTAGATGGAAAAGTACCTTATGAAAGCTAACACACATTAGCTTTCATCCATCGTGTAGTGTTGTTTTTGTCTTTTGTAAGTTTGCGGAGATTTTATTATATTTATCAGAATAAAGAAGATTTACATAACCAGCAATCCCAGAATCCTAGGGTAGCCTGAGATGATGAAACCACCATCCTAGATGCTCAAAACTACTAAGATAACAGTCTTGATAAAAAAATAAGGCCTGCCCTGTATAGGGAAACCAAGCATAGTAACAATTCAATCTCATCCAGCTCTATTCAAAATTTGAAAGACTAGAAGGAAAAATACATAACAAACTATTTAAAACAGTAAACCAAAAAAAATGAAATTCACAAGTGGAATTTGAAACCACTAAGATCCGCTTAGCTTTGAGGACCTGCATTGGGGGAATCTGGGCGTTCCTCGACTATCAGGTAGCCTTCCATCTCAACATCCTCATGCTTCTTCTCTGGTTGCTTCGCAAAAAGTGGCTCCATCTTGCGTTGTTGAGCTAAGCCCTCCGAATCCATCCTCGTTTTCTTCACCTCCAACAGACCAACGTTTGGGGAGACTGGGGTCTCTTGTCGAGCGTGCTGCTTATCCTCCTGCCCCTGAGGTCCCAAAGCTCCCAAAGAAGCTTCTCCTGCCCCACTACTTCCAGGAACGTCCATCCTTGCAACCCCCCAGCACCAGAGCTGTGTGCAAATAGAGAATGCCCCCAATCAAAGTTATTTTCCATGCTGCTTAACCTCTCATCCACCTACAATAAACCCAAGTGAATGTCCAAGACCGCCTCTCTAGAACTGCCCCATTTGGCCAGTAAATCCTCCATGTTCTTCACAGTCCAGTAATGGTTAACCTTTCCAGCAGAGCCGGCTGACGCTAACTACTGTGAGACAATGCTTGCCTCCTAGTCGTCAATGAAGCAACACACTGACATGGTATTTCCGCCTCATAACCCCCTCCCCCAGACTAGCTCATTCTTCATCTACTAGAAGCTCCTCGTCCCTCACCACTGCGCCGCGGAGTGCCCCTCTGTCATAGAGGCATGACGCTCTTCTCCTCATAGTATCCAGCTCGATCCTGGACCAAATGCAAAATGATTACCATAAAAAACACGAAGCCATGATATCCCCAAATCGCTCAATCAGACTTGAAGCCACATGCGGGTGCTCCCGCTCCAAGGCATCAAACTCCATTAAAGTAGTACTGCAACCCACCGCCATCGCAGCCAGAAGAGACATCACCTTGAATGGCATTACCTCCCGCAACAATTGCCCCATCATCCCTATTAACTTCGCTTGCTATTCGTGTTCCTAGGTGGTGGCTCACCAACTCAAACCGCGCATGCAAGCCACATGCAATCGTCGTGTTGTCACCAACATCCAGGTACCGTGCAATGTTGTTAGAACGAAAGCTAACTCCAGTTAGATTTCCATCATGGTGTAGTGTATTTGATGACAATGTGGTTGTGTTGGATGGAGAACTAACTTATGAAATCTAACATACATTATCTTTCATCCATCGTGCAATGTTGTTAGAACGAAAGCTAGCTCCAGTTAGATTTCCATCATGGTGAAATGCATTTGATGACAATGTGGTTGTGTTGCATGGAAAACTCCCTTTTGAAAGCTAACTGCATTAGCCTTCATCCACCGTGCAATGTTGTTAGAACAAAAGCTAACTCCAATAGCTTTCCATCATGGTGCAATGTATTTGATGACAATGTGGTTGTGTTGGATGGAAAACTACCTTATATAAGCTAACGCGCATTAGCTTTCACTCACCATGCAATGTTGTTAGAAGGAAAGCTAACTCCAGCTAGAATTTCATCATGGTGCAATATTTGATGACAACGTGGTTGTGTCAGATGGCAAACTACCTTATGAAAGATAACAGACATTAGCTTTCACTCATTGTGCAATGTTAGGAGGAAACCTAACTCCAGTTAGATTTCCATCATGGTGCAATGTATTTGATGACATTGTGGTTGTGTTCGATGAGAAACTACCTTTACAAAAGGTAACACCTATTAGTTTTCATTGACCATACAATTTTCTTAGTAGGAAAGCTAACTTCCACTTATATTTCCATATTGTTGCAATGTATTTGATGCGAATGTGGTTATGTTATATGGAAAACTACCTTATGCAATCTAACACACATTAGCTTTCATCCACCATGTAATGTTGTTATAATGAAAGCTAACTCCAGTTAGATGGAAAAACTACCTTGTGAAATCTAACACACATTAGCTTTCATTCTCCATCCAATGTTGTTAAAATGAAAGCTAGGTCCAACTATATTTCCATCATGGTGCAATGCATTTAATGACAATGTGGTTCTGTTTGATGGAAAACTATCTTATGAAAGCTAACACACATTAGCTTTCATCCACCGTGCAGTGTTGTCAGAATGAAAGCTAACTCCAGTTATATTTCCATCATGGTGCAATGCATTTGATGACAATGTGGTTTTGTTGGATGGAAAACTACTTTATGAAAGCTAACACACACATTAGCTTTCATTCACGGTGGAATGTTGTTATAACGAAAGCTAACTCCAGTTAGATTTCCATCATGGTGCAATGCATTTGATGACAATGTGGTTGTGTTGAATGGAAAGCTACCGTATGAAAGCTAATCACATTAGCTTTCAGTCACCGTGCAAAGTTGTTAGAAGGAAAACTAACTCCAGTTAGACGTTCATCATGGTGCAATGTATTTGATGACATGGTGGTTGTGTTAGATGCAAAAATACCTTATGAACGCTAACACACATTGGCATTCATCCACCGTGCAATGTTGTTAGAAGGAAAACTAATTCTATGGGAGAGTATCCTTCCAACTTGGGGAATGGCTAACTTGTCCAATCTTCAACATAGTATTGAAGTTGGCTAGGAGGCCTTAGCCAAATTGTGGTTAGAGGACAGTTGTTCGAAATATCAATCTACAATTCATGATTGAATCGTTAAGGTTGTTTATTATGAATGGGCATGTAGCCTAGTGTTAAAATAGCTATAGCTAGCTAAGGGTAGGTCTTGCGCTTGATTCCTATACTGTACAAATTTTGGTCAAATTAGTCTCTCATGAAAGGGTCTGTCACTCAAAGGCACAATCATAAGGATGAAATCAATGCTATGGGGTGGTGGCTTTTTCCTCACATGCCATAGTAGCACAAGCCCATGCAGCAATGAACAAAGGCTATAGTAACCTTACTTTTGATTCCCTACATGATGAGCCATGCTTATTGGCCGCCAAACAAAGCAATGAGGTGATTTCACCTTGACCATGGTGATTGTTATAATGTTGTTATGGCCAATGCACTTATGCTTATGAAAAAGGACATCTAGCAATCACTAGCTTTCCTTTTGGCACAAGCACAAGGATGCAACCATTTCTATGGGTTTCCTTTGCCCTCACATGCTCTTTTAGCACTAGCCCATGTAGAAATATGTACATCATATGCCCTAACACTACTTGTGATTCCCCCACATGATGACACATGCTTGTAGGTTGCTATACAAAGCAATGATGTGATATCACACTAACCATGGTTAGTGTTTTGAATCGTAATGTTGTTGTGACCAATGAGCTAGTGGTTCTGCTAGAAGGAAAGCCAGTGGTTGCTAGCCTTCCTTCTAGCACATACTTAAGGATGTAATCAGTGCATGTCTAATTCTGGCATATCATAGTTACTTTATTTGGAGTTGATAACAACAACATGATTAAGGGAAATGCTGTTATTATATGAGCTAGGTTTTTTCTAATGTTCACAATGATATGCATGTGACTAATGGTGAGGTTGTCGTGGTGTTGTTTGTTTTACAAATCCCACTTTCAGTATGACACTTCTAGAATCTAACAAATTTCATCATGCAAAATATAAAATGGTGTAGTTGGTGTAGGGCCCCATGCGTTGCAAATCCCATTCTCAATATGCCACTTCTAGATTTTGACAAATTTCTTTATGCAAAATATAAAAGGTGAGATTGGTATTTAAGATGATAGAGTATTTGTAAACACTTCGGTGATATGTGAGTGCCATATATATGTCCTTGCATGCATACCATACCCGGTTCTTGCAAATTGTATGGATCATAACAGTGATTTGTTGGAGACCCTTTTTGTAACATCCTTGTAATAATATCTTAAATGCCTACTTGGAAAACATGATTATCACCACCTTGTATTTAGCATTGCCCTGCATAACATGACATGATTATATACCCTAGCATGAAGTTAAAAGGTTGGATTGGGTTTTGATTTCCCAACATGATGAGCCATGGTTTGTTGGTCACTAGACATAGAGGCAATTTCACCCGAACCAAGATTAGTGTTCTCATCTTGTTGTTGGCATCGTGCGTGTGCTCGTGCTAGAAGGAAAGCTAGTGGTTGCTAGCTTTCCTGTTAGCACAAGTGCAATGATGACCGCTGGGTGCCTTTGTCCTAAATATCACCATGGTTAGTGTTCTACCTTCATGTGTGCCTTTTTATTGGCTCCCAAACACACTATGAAGATCCACATTGATGCAATAAAAAATATATTTAAATCTGATGCTATTGTTGGCTCTAAACCCGTGCTTGTGCTAGAAGGAAAGTTAGTGATCATTGGCTTCCTTTTGGCACACGCACAATTATGCATTGACAAAGTTTCACGCTTGGTAGAATAGTGGGATTCGTATCCAATCCCGAGGTTTATAAATTGTTGGGTGTTATTTCAAACTTCAAAGTGTATATACACAATGTAACTAATATGAATTCAACTAGGGCAAAGGTTCTCTGATTCGAAGTTGATGCAATAAATGCCATGGGGATGCCTTTGTTCCAACAATCACCATGGTAGTGTTCTACCTCTATGTGTGGATATCAACTGGATTTGGAACAAGCTAAGAAGATCCATGATTATGTAACAATAATTGTATTCCATTTTTTACGTTGTTTTGGGGTCTACACTTGTTCTTGTGATAAATTGAAAGCTAGTGTTCACTAGCTCTCCTTCAAGAACAAGAACATGCATGCAATCATTGCTTAGAGTTTCCTTTGACATCACATGCACTTTTATCATAAGTCCATAGGTGTGAGCACAAACGCAAGCATAGGCATGTCATTTGTTAGGATTTGAACTTTGATGAGCGCTATATTGGTTACTTGCTTTTACTGACTCGGAACACCACCATTGACTAAACACTGAATTTTGTGATGCCTTGGACTCAAAAGAGATACCCATCTTAAATAAATGATAAGGAAGCAACTCATGGCAGGATATGTGAAAGTAACTCCCTGTACTTGCTCTTTTTTCCCTTTTCCCATTTCATGATATCTCTTTTCAGTTCACACAGGGTTATCTTATGATCAGCCACATTAACAAGATAAAATAGAAAACATTGTTGGCTCATTAGAAAGTATAACTATGATCATGGGATAATGCTCCTCATATCCTTAGGTATTCGTGCTTTTGGAGATGGTTTTTCTTTATCATTTTTACAAATATGTTGTGTGGTTGGAGATGCACACCACAACATTAATTGGATTTTCTATTAGTTTATTGGAACTTGGGGGAAAGCTAGGAATTTTTGCAATAAGGCTTTGTCCTCATGAATGTGGTCACTTAGAGACATTCTTCCATTATTATGAACACAACATGACCCTAAATTTTAAGCCTTCTTGTACCTATCTCTAAGCAAAACTCAAGGCCTTGGATAAGTGCCATTTATTTTAAGTTGTATGAAAAATTCAATGTTCCCCATTGAAAATATGTATGACTTGGAGATCATGATTTTGTATCACACCACCCATCGTGCATTACTTGCGTTTTCTTTAAGTTATTCCATCAATTTAGAAAAGGAAGAAGACTTTGGGAAGATTAGAATAAAATCTTTCTGTATGAATTCAACTTTTCATCTCCTTTCATGTGAATGCAATTTTATGTTCTATAACTATAGAATGACAAATATATATTATGGAGGTAATTCAAATGGATATATGAAGCTTGTATGGAGTATAATGATGTTGTGTAAATATGTTTGTATGTTAATAAATTTTTATCTTCACAAGGAGTTTGTAAAGAGTATACATGCTTCAAGAGATTGTTTATAAGTAATTTTGTAGGGCTATGTTGATGCTAAACTTACGTTGTATCTTTTTTGTTTTAGGGTATCAATCAATAGATACTTTCTTTGGACTACAATGGGTTTAACATAAGACAATTGATTCATAACAATCTTATAATGATGGAGCATTGGTTCTATTTACTACATCACTTACCTTTAAAAACAGTAGAACACATTTTCACACAGTTCTTTTTCTTGGCTCCTTAGGAAAATGGATACATTGTATCAAAATCTAGAGCAACCATATCAAAATCTTATTTTCATAAATGGCTATGTAGAACATACATTTGAAGATTCTGTCTAAAAGTGCCAGTTGCTTTTAGTTGACTTCCTTGCTCCCTTCAATAGTTTTGATAATGAATAAGAATATCCAGAATAAGTCCTCTGTTTGTAATCCCTATGTAATTTTGCTTGATAATTCTATAGATCACCAAATATATTTGTTAATGCTTTTGGAATCACCTTAAAAGAGATTACGGGGAGAATAATAGGCCCCATTCTCCAACTAATTATCTTTTCAAACCTTTCAAGGCAAACTTGATGGTACTTGCATGGACGTTTTGTCTCATAGCAAAGCTCTCTAGCTATTCACAACACATCTGCAAGAGATTGTCTAATTATTTTACCTATTTTTTTCACAAAATTATGTGGAACACCATTTATGCATTGTAAGGTTTATTGTTTGTTTGTCATGCCTTGAATAATCCTTGAGCAACTAGTTTTCCTCTAAGAGCCACTAGAGGAGGTATCTCTCAAGTTGTGAAATTATAAGAAGAACCACCCACCTCATTGTTCCCTTGATATCTCTCCCATAATTCTAACATCTTGTGGAGGTGTTACTTTTTAAAATGCTCTTAAATCATTTCAATTATTTGATTTTTTATTATCTTATTTCAGTTTCCAACAATAGGTAGTACAACTCCCAGAAGGTTTTCAAACCTGCACCCTAAATAGGTGAGTAATTTCCTCATATGGATGTGCCTTGCATGTTGCTAAAGAAAGGTAAAACAGTAACCATAAATGAGTTTCGGAGCTCATTTTACTGTCATTACTACCACTATTGTCATTATCACATGCTTAGAAGAGTCTTGAAATATTCTTCAACACAACACCATGCTACTGCTAATTAATGCTGTCAAGAATGGTCATGAATCTACCTCAAGTATGGCAGACATCCTCATCATTGTGGCCCTCTCTTCTTAAGAATAAGGAATTAACTCACTTTGACATGCCTTAATGCTATTGAAATTGGATTTGAAGATTATAGTTATAAGTGTGACCTACTGCCATTGCCAATCTTCTATAAAACATGATGAGACTAAAAAATGATGCCCACTATATTACTATTATGAATGTGGAGAATAACTTGTTGCCATTATGTGCTAAAAATGGGTGATGCACCCTCCTTGTGACTCCATGCCAAGTACCCTCTTAATCAACTCCATATCATGCTTTAATGCAATGATAAAATCTCTGATAACAATCAGTAATGCCCATTACTACAATTTATATTATGTTAGAGGCAACGACTTCACCATTCATATAGTTTGAACCACATAAGTAAATGACTCTATATGATCTAATTATTTACCCAACTAGAGACTATCTTTTATCAACACCTGGTTAGGATGCTTGACATTTGATCCTCCATTGCCTTCATTTGTTGTGGAAAAATTAGGCATCAACATGATTTTCTAATCATTCCAATGCCTTTCATTGTTGGATACATATGAGTTAGCGTTCCTACACTACACATCACCTTTAAATGCAATTTGGTTCATATGAGATGATGAACTCAAGAAGTGGATAAGTATTGCTTGGCATTAAACATTTATCTCATTATTGCAAATCGTAGGATGCCAACATGAATGTTAGATTTGTCACCTAGGATTACAAAGGTGTAATCTAATTGTTAACACAGCCCCTCTCCCCTCATGCTTTAAAGGGTGCTAGCTCAATGGAAGAGCACCTGCCTTACAAGCAGGACGATGGTGGTTCGATTCCTCCGTGCCTAACATAAATTAACATGTGTATTCCAGGGATCTTCCTAGCCTGAGTTTCAAGGTATGACAGATACTGATGCAGCCATCTGCTGGACAAAGACCAACCTTTTTCTCCGTTATTTCCACTATCTTAGACATATTTTCCTCTACCGTTGTTTTCAGGTTAAGCAATTGGATTATGAAGGGCGTCTCTACGCTATGAAATCACTCAAGACTTGTCCCTGAAGTCTGCAAAATATTTCCTTCAAAAAAATTCCGCTTAATTAAAAGAAGCAACTTTGAGCTATTGTATACGCAAATGCCAAACACTGATCACCTATGTTGTCTACCATGCACATTTCACATTGGCTGTAAATTTGCTGTTTCCATGATGATCTGCAAGCAAGAGAAGAGATACGACAGAGAACAGCAAGAGGCAGACCCATGCTTCCAATTCTACGAGCAATTCGTCAGAGCACTGTTTTCAGTGCCATAACAGTACTGTTGATTTCATTACCAATATCATGCTTTATAAACTAGAGTTAGTTGAGTTGATGGGAAAAGAAGGTTTTCCCTCATCTGGGATCCTATTTGTTCAGAAAGGATTACTGTATTGCTTTAAATTCTCCAATTCCAACCCCGAGTTTCAGGATATGATAGAAATTGAAGCGATCAGTCTATCTCAGTTAGTACCTCTAGATTTAGACATTTTACTTCTACCAATGCTCGGACCTTCCAGCAACAATTTTTGCATGCAGAGGAACCAACTATTCTTACAGTTCCGGATGCAAGTATCTAATAAATTAAAATTGAAACCAAATATTCTTACAGTTCTGGATGCAAGTATCAAACACTAATAAATTAAAATTGAAAACCAATCCACCAACTTTCTTTAATTTAAAACAACACCAATAACAAAAAAAGCCTGTGTAACATATAAATAGTATTGATGGAGCCTAACAGGGGCCTTTTAAGCAGCCATACTGTTCTGGATGCAAGTATCAAACACTAATAAATTGAAATTGAAAAACAATCCACCAACTTTCTTTAATTTAAAACAACACCAATAACAAAAAAAGCCTGTGTAACATATAAATAGTTATTGATGGAGCCTGACAGGGGCCTTTTAAGCAGCCATACTACTGAATAGCCTTGCAATTTTGTTTTAAATTCCTCTTAATACATAATAAATGTTAGCTTAAAGAGATATATTCTAATTAACTAATAATTGTCTTCTTTTATGTTTAGTCCAAGTCATTGTCATTGTACTCAGTTAGGACATTTTGCAGACAAAATAATAGAAACCATACGGTGTATATATATATAAGCATATAATCACGCCATGACCATCGACAATCACCATAGAAGCAACACTCTCAAACCTGTAGCATATGAAACCAAGATAAGCATATGCATATGAAACCAAGATAATCACGCCATGACCATTGACAATCACCATAGAAGCTGAAAATTCCAACAAAGAAACTGAAAATTTTAACTCCAAAATCATAAGTGCAAGTTATATTTCTACACAATGATAACGATGTAATGATGTACCTGCTCTGGAAAATAACTTGGAATATCATAAACTTTTCCATACTTTTAAGAAATAGTTTTTCTCAAAAATTTATAATTTTCATCACAAATTCATATTAAATAAAATATATCAAAAAGAAAGGTTGGACGATAGAACAGTCCTTCCCCTCATAGGTTACAAGAACCGTTCAGTCAGCCCTGATAGTCATGACGGGCATCTGGAATACCTAGGAAATACTTAAACCATCACTATTGATGGTCACACAACTACCTGTTATATTCATCCATGTCTTCCCGGGCAGATTGTTCAGAAATATATCTGCTCCATTATTGGTCTTGCCTGATTATTCACTGGTCCGCTAGCTCGCCTGGGCTCATTACTCACAGTTCCGCCACTTTGGTAATCAGTTTCAGGGGAATAGCAAAGTATCAAGACAAACATGGTCAGTGTTATGACCATGGTCAGTATTATCATTACTTCTAGAAGATTTGTACCTACATGTCCGCCACCACACTTGGGTTGATGGTGATGGTGATGGTGATGGTGACGGTGATGATGATGATGATGATGGTGATGATTTGAACCCACATGTCGGCCACCTCGCCTGGGCTCATTTCCACCACTTCGGCGATCAGTTTCATGGGAATACAAAAATAGCAATACAAACATAGCCACTGTTATGACCATGGCCAGTATTATGATCACTACTCGAAGATTTGCAGCGCCACCACGCCTGGGATGATCATTCACAGTTCCGCCACTTCGCTGAAGAGTTTCTGCTTGAAGTCCCATTTCGGTATCCTCCTCTGGCTGCTCGTAACACAGGAAGCTCATGGTTAAAGACTAAATCTCTTAACACAACACGCTAAAGATTCACAGAATTCCAGGCTTTTCAATTATATATAATGCTCCTCTAACACGAAATCCAAAAATACCAAAAATAGTCTAACACATACTTAACTGCAGCTTGGGCTGAATCTGAAAGTCATGTTTATGTTTAAAAGTAACGATATTCTGCACAGCTCTGCTGCATGCACTATTATCGTGAATTAAAAAATGCTATCTGTATATAACTAATAGTTTCGCTAACACAACTCAATCATGCAACCTTAGTATTTTCCCTCACACCACTCAACTATGCAAACTTAGCGTCTTCAACCAGTCAATAACACATAGATAATTCAATAGCTTTTCTTCACATAGATAATTCAATAAACATGCATATATTTTAAATTGTTAATATAATTTTAACAAACGTAATTGTGTTTTAATATAAACATATTCCAGTTAAAAGTGGGAAAAAACTCAATCATGCAACCTTAGTATTTTCCCTCACACCACTCAACTATGAAACTTAGCGTTTTCAACCAGTCAATAACACATAGATAATTCAATAGCTTTTCTTCACATAGATAATTCAATAAACATGCATTTATTTTAAATTGTTAATATAATTTTAACAAACGTAATTGTGTTTTAATATAAATATATTTGGAATATGTTTAGAGGTTAAAAGTGGGAAAAAATTAATTGTTTTTTAATTTATAAATAGATTTGGAATGTGATTAGTGGTTAAGATGTTCATTTTCAATGCTCCTTGAAATTTAAGAATACAATATAATTTAAAATTAGCACAGCCACTTAATTTGTGGCTGATGAATACCAATAGATTAGAAGTGAAATGTTATAATAAGTTATTAATATGAAGAGTACACTTGTCTCATCCTTGTGCAATTTAGGAAAAACATAGGCTTTAGTCTACCCCAAATTTTATTAGGACAACCACTTAACTTGTGGCGAACACCTATAGGTAACAAGTTATATGTTACTTGTTCTTTATGCTTAGCTGTAATCACCGTGTTACCTTCTTTATATATATATATATATATATACTTGTTTATTTCCAATTTTGAACAACAACCATAAAATCAATATGGACAATACACGTGTCCCCTCCTCCTTCAATCCAGGAAAAGCATAGGTGGTAGTCCACCCCAGATTTTACTAGCACAACCACTTAACTTGTGGCATGGGATATCTGTCACTACCATTATCCATGCAAGAGGTATGTAAGAGGTACTTGTTATCCATGCATCACTAAGAGTTATCCATTCAAGATGTATTAGTTATCCATGCATCATTACCCATTATCCATGCAAGAAGTACTTGTTATCCATGCATAGATACTAATTATTATATATATATATATATATATATATATATATATATATATATATATATATATATTTGATAATTGTTTATTTTTAATTTTGGATGATGACCATAAAATCAATCGGTGTAAAGATATAAACACCTATTGATATAAAAATAAAAATGCCTATTGATATAATTATAATATTTTTATATATAATAGTAATATAATAAAAAATATAATTAATTTTATTTAAAAAAAAATTATTTATTTATCCATCTTTAATTATATATAAATTTGTACAAATAAATCTATGTGAAACAATGTTTCAAAAATATAAAACTTAAATCTATGTAAAATCATTGGGTAATGGAAATGGATGTGAAATCTACAATGGTTAAATTATCTTTCAGAAACATAAATTAATTCTTATATTTGGAAAGATGGGTTTACCCCTCAAATGAGAATAATATCCTTGATGTTATGTCAGATCTTAGTCATAATGAAAAATGTTGGGAATGATGGGAAATAAAGGAATAATTAAGTGGGTATTAATGAAGATACCCTAGTTATTGGTATAAGTAGGCTCATTTTCTACGGAACATTGATGAAGCGATAATGATAATAACTAAAGTATTTGAAGGACAATTGCAAGCATACATGTAAGTACTAAGATTCATAATCCCATTTCCTCATATAGAGGATTGTTTTACAATACTTGATGTAATAAGTTTTTGCATTATCGATCAATTTCAATAGGTAAGAAAATTTGGTTTCCTTTTTATAGGTATTTTCTATTTTATTTGGTTATATTAAAATATGAAAAATGATTTTTTATTTATTTTAGTTTTAGTTTTAAAATGTTTTGTGTTTATTAATATTATTCTACTAGTTGGCATTTGGTTGAGACCAATGTAGAGGGCCAACAATTCTCCACTATAGTCTAGTCATACCGACAATTTCAATCTTACCAAAAAGAAGTGAATCAAAACTAAAATAGGAATCCATCATATTAATAAGAACTTATATTATCATAAACAAATATAAAGATAAAACAATTATATTCAACATTCATATACACTGCACATTCACAAATTTATAAACAAATATAAAGATAAAACAATTATATTCAACATTCATATACTCTACACATTCACAAATTTTTAATGGGGTCCAAATACTCTTCTTTTATTCATGTTCTCTAAATACAATAAAGATATACAACATCACAACGAACAAATTCAAAATACAAGAAAGATTTCTTTGTCAATAGGGCTTGACAACAATAAAACTCCTCAACTAACAACTCAATAATCTCAAATTCATTCAATCAAGTATGTCCTTCACCCTAGCCTTGAAAGATTTTTTATATAAAACTAGTAGCTAAAGTTGATTATGTCAATATAAATACAAAAGGGATAAACATGACTAAGTTAATCCACTATCTAGGTCAACTTCTTAATTACATTTCATAACTCATAGGTATTGGTGGTCGGCTTGCATTGTGTCCCTTTTTCCCTTTGGCACATCTTTGACAATTATACTAATGCTATGTTGATGTGCACTTCTACCTATCTATCCTTCTATAGCACTTATCCAAAATGGAAGGGACCAACAAACCTCGACCATGACTGTTGACTCACTCGTAAGTCAATGCCTATGCTCTTTTTTCCCTACTAACAAATAGGCCAACTTGGGGACAAACTATAGAGCTTGGTTGCAAAATGAGTTGAACTACTCCAACTATGTATTCCATTCGCCCAAAATAATGGAGGAACCAACATTGAATACCCATTCCTTAGCACTATCTAGATCCATAGGTTGATTCTTCACAAAAGCTTCCCACTCCACACCCGCAAAGAAATCCAACTATTGAAGAGTATGTTATGAATATTTTGATCAACTTGTACAAGAAAAGCAATACCAAACATAATCTAAAACACAAGAATTAACAATAATGGCCCAAACACATAGTACACAATAATTTAACATGGAAAACATAACTTGGGAAAACCATCCTAGCTAAGAGTTTCTCCACTCCCTATCTTGTTGTATTATGTTTTTTGTTTACAATCACGTTAGATACAATCCTAATTGCTTAACTAGAATTAATTTACAATGCCTAAAAATAATTGGCGAAAACATGTTAGAAAATTTCCAAAAGCAAACCCAAAAAATGGTTAATGCCCCCACGCACCCCCAACTAGAGGGATAACCATCCACTTGAGCCCCCTTTGACGTAGGAACCTACAAAGAGTACAACACAGGTGCAACATTATCCCACCATTCTCCCACTTGTATTCTTAGGAACACAGAGCCAAAGGAGAAGCATTCATGAAATTAGTTGTTAAGGGTGGAAATGTCCATTGATTCTCTACACCAAGAGAAATTTCCAATACAAGCAGAATTTTTCAATGAATCTTTATTCAAGGTATCAACCTTCATGAACAATACTTCATTCTATTCAACCATATCTCTAACAAAATGATGATGTGCATATGTATGCTTTGTCTTGGAAAGATAAGAAAAGTTTATTTGCTAGAAAATTTGCATTTGAGTTGTCACAACCTATTCTCACCAATTTCTAAACAAATCCAATAATTTTTTTTTTGTAAGCTACAATATTCTATTAAACATGAAAAATAAAAAATACATCCTGAAATATTGATTGAGGTGGCCTGAGAGAGTGAATCCACCATCCCAGGTACTCGAACGAATAAAAAAACATATGTCCAAAATTACAATATGACTCATCCTCGAAGGGATTACAATGTCCTGACAACATTACACATAACATATTACATCAATTGACCCAGTGGTCACAACAATATACATAATGACAAATTGACCCACGTGTCAAATGGCTAATGACGAGTACATCAAATGACACATACAATCATGACTCCTCATGATACATCAGAGAATATCTTCTACAGTTACAATCTTGAACACTTCCTCTTAACTAGGAAGTTATTCTCAGCCGCAAGCATCATCATCCGTCGGTGCCATCATCATAGGTTCTGTCATCTACATGTACTTTGTCCATCGTCTTGTGATATCCATGAATCTATACATCATAATAAGTTCCATAGTTCCAGTCCATACGATTGACTCTACTCAGTCTGTCGAAGGGTACAATTGATACAATCCACGGGATCAGTCCATGGATCATAATGTGATCAGTCCATCAATCAACAAGATCAGTCTGTCGATCAATATAACCGGCATGATCAGTCCATCGATCAATATATCAACCATGATCAATCCATCGATTGGTATAACCTGTATGATCAGTCCATTGATTAATATAACCTGCATGATCAGTCCATCAATCAATATAGCCTGCATCATTAGTCCATCAATCAATACAACATACAAGATCAGTCTGTCAATCAGTATAATCAATAAGATCAGTCCATCGATCAATATACATATCCAATATGATCAGTCCATCGATCAGTACCATAGGATCAACCCGTCGATTCATATGATGTACTCAATGATCAATTCTCCTCAGTCCATCGAGGATTACAAATCAGTCCATCGAGTAGTATAATGACCATCCTCAGTCCATCGAGGAGTACAACTCAGTCCATCGAAAAGTATTGTGATCAACCTCAGTCCATCGAGGTGTAGTGTGACCATCCTTAGTCCATCGAGGAGTACAACTTAGTCCATCGAGAAGTACAGTGATCAATCTCAATCGATCGAGGTGTAGTGTGACCATCCTTAGTCCATCAAGGAATGCAACTCAGTCTATCAAAAAGTACAATGATCACAATGCACATGATCAGTCCATCGATCCATATCACTTCCTGGTAACTGACGAGGTGCCTCCGGTTCTAGACCGGCAATTCTTGGTAACTGACCAAGTGCCCCTCAGTTCAAGACTGAGCAATATCATGGTAACATGACCAATTACAATATGACTCATCCTCGAAGGGAGTACAATGTCCTGACAACATGACACATAACATATTACATCAATTAACCAGTGACCACAACAATATACATAATGACCAATTGACCCACATGTCAAATGGCTAATGACCACTACATCAAATGACACATACAATCGTGACTCCTCATGATACATTAGAGAATATCTTATGCGGTTACAATCCTCAAAATGGTTTATGGAGTAGACAAACGCGTAGCCACAGTTCTAGTTGAGATCGGCACGTCTCAAGGATTACTGGCAGATTTTGAAAAAAAATGGGGTACAAGGACCTATCTTCAAAAACTAGACTACGCCAATGTGTCGTTCCGCTACTTTTGTTGCTGTGAATTGGGTCATACTTGGACCAATTTCCCTCGATAAAGACTCAGGGAAGTTCCCAGCTTGAGTGACACAGAATACGACTTGGTCCAATAGTTACAGCTCCCGAATAGGCAGCTTCTTCACCCTGCTCCCTCTTCCCCTCTAGGTAACGCTTCTCCCTCTCTGTATGAAAGAGTTTTGAAAGCGGAATTAGATTTGTATTTAAAAGCTGAAGAAGATTATGTTAAGAAATCTAGAAACCCCTTTTTGTCTCGTTGCGGGAAGCTAATTTGCAATGCAGTTGTTAACCCTTCTCCTTTGTTAAGGGACTCCCCCTTGCGGGAGAATGCTGAAACTAGCACCGAATTACCTCTCTCAATCTTCCAGTGAAGGAGAGAAAAACCATGGCTTTGATACTTCTAATGATGTTATGGCTTCTAAGGATCCCCAAACTACTTCTTTAACAGTAGGAAGCCCTTCATATTCTCTTGACTCACAAATCTTACACTTGGATTCTTTGCCTAATCCAAATCCTGTTCCCCTATAAGAAGAAGCACTGCTTAAATTTACCTTAGAAATATTTTCTTCCCTACCTAGTCCTACCAGGAGAGTTTCCCCTGTTACTCCCCTCAAATTACAAAATGTCACCATCTGTAAAAAAAACAAAAGGGGTACGCAAAATTCTCCAGAGATTGTTGGCAATACTTTTCTTCCATTAGCTTCAAATTCTGAAAATAGAGATCCTAAATCTATCCGGGCCTTTAAAGCTTGTTGTCAGCTTGAGGAAGGGGTCACAGAATGATAATTCTATCATTGAACTTGAGAGGAGTCGGGGGAGCTTCTAAGGCTAAGGCTCTTTCTTGGCTCTTCAAATCTACTAGCCTCTCTATGATTTTGATTCAAGAAACAATGACATAAATCAATCAAGCTATCAAAGTCTTTGCCAGTTTATTTCCTACCTGGGAATTATGTGGTACCTCCGCCTTTGGCTTATCAAGAGGTTTGTTATGTGGATGGGACCCTAAAGTTGCTCATTTCAACCCACTGAGTTTCTTTGGTGGTGTAATTATGGAAGGGAAACTAATGGGTTCCCTCAACTCTTTGTCTATAGTTAATTGCTACGGCCCTTGTAAAGAGAAGGAGTTGTTATGGGAGGGGATTTTGAATTCTGGGATTTTTGATACCCCTAATCTAATTTTGCAGAAGACCTCAACTTTACAGTCTCTGTGGAGGAATCTTGGGGCCCCCAACATAGAGTGGATCCCCTTTGGTCTTTTTTCAAACATCTGATTCAGGACCAAGACTTTGTTGATGTCTATTCTATTTCAACACCTAACAAGCAAAACCTACTATGTGAGCTTTACTTGTTTAAATTTTTCTTGGGGTCGAAGTGCAGGTGGAATCCCAATCCTTAATAATGTTGGGCATCCCTTATGTGTGCATTCTCATCATTTATTTTTAATCAAGTTTAGTGGAAACAAGCATGGGACTTTTATTGTTTAGGCATTGATTCAAATAGTTTGTACCATATTAAGATTCCCACTTTTAATATTGAAACCCAATGTACATACCAAGAGGGTGCTTAAGTTTACTCTGGATAAATTAACTAAGTTAAATGGTGAATCCTAGCACCACGAAAATATTTAGCTCCTTGTGAAAGCTTGATAGATTGTGATTGAGGAATTATGAGGAAAAGAAACTTGAAAAAGTGGATATGAAAAAAGTATATAGGTTTTATTTATAAAGTAATGTGGTCAACTTAAAGGTTCTTCAAGGTCAGGATCTTTCAAGGATCTCAAAAGAATGCAAAGAGAAGTTACAATTTATCCCATAGGTCGAGTATGGAGAGTGATATATTCATGAAGAGAAGAAGATATTGTAGATATATGGTTTTGAGGACAACCATTTCGAATTGCTTATGTTAATGACTCCTCATCTATTGTTTATTGAATTTGTTTAACACATGTCTACTATGGATGAGCCACACTTTGTTGGAAAGAAGTAAACACATTTTACACTACCCTTTTCTTTGCTAATTATTCATTTGTAACCATAGGCGGGTACTCCCAGGAAAACATAATTATAGAGTCTTATAGCTTCACATAATTATAGAGTCTTATAGCTTCACTATGTATAAGACCTAGAGATATGAATCCTATCATATCATTCAAAAGGCTAGGGAGGGGATGACAATTTCTTCTCCAAATCTATTAGGTCCACAGCTAAAGAAGTTGGATAGATTCCCTTCCCAGAATGTAGTCCCTTTTTGGTTATGGGCTTATTGATAGCTCTAACTATCAGGTGAATTTGTCAAATGACCGAGATCCCTCTTCTTTGAGCTAGCTCCAATTGCAAAATATTGTCCTAGAACACCTTAGTTTTGTCAACATGTTCTTCCAACCCATCTTTGCTGCATTCTTCATCAATAACCACCAAGATAATTTGTTGCTTTAACTTCTCAATATAAGGTAATGTAGAGAGCCATTGTTGTTGGTATAATTGAATGTCCCTTAAGTGTTTATTCTCCCAATCCCCAGTCCATCCCTCCCATCTACTTTCAAAGGACCCGATACACTCTTGAACGGAAGTGCCATGCTGTTTGCAGTGCCTAAGGAAATCAAATTACAAAGACATACCTTAAATGAAATCTCAGAGAGTAAGGACAACCCCAATCCCGAGAGTATGGACAATCCCAATCCATAATAATGTTGGGCATCCCTTTTGTGTGCATTCTCATCATTTATTTTTAATCAAGTTTAGTGGAAACAAGCATGGAACTTTTATCGTTTAGGCATTGATTCAAATAGTTTGTACCATATCAAGATTCCTACTTTTAATATAGAAACCCAATGTACATGTCAAGAGGGTGCTTAAGTTTACAATGGATAAATTAACTAAGTTAAATAGTGAATCCTAGCACCACGACAGTATATAGCTCCTTGTGAAAGCTTGACAGATTGTGAATGAGGAATTATGAGGAAAAGAAACATGAAAAAGTGGATATGAAAAAGTATAAAGGTTTTATTTATAAAGTAACGTGGTCAACTTAACGGTTCTTCAAGGTCAAATGGCTATTGCATTTGGTCTTCTCAACACATCTCCTGGCATCCCTATCTGAATTATCAAGAACCTTCAAGTGTGTGCTGACTGTCACTCTGCCATTCAGTTCATCTCCAAGATTGTTGCAAGGGAAATTGTCACGAGGTATGCTAACCGCTTTCATCATCTCAATAGCAAATGGTGTTCTTAAGGGGATTATTGGTAATGCAAAGGGAAATTGGCAGTAAAACTTGGATATGGGAACATAAGAGAAGCTTTGGCCGAGGGACATAGGTCGCAATAGATCCATATATAGAACCACCATAAATGGTAGCTTTAGTGGCAAAGTCACAATCAGAGGCAACTTTTGTAATCATATTCTCCACAATCTGAAGTCAACTCCATATACCCGGTGGCTCAATGGGTTGGTTGAAAGCACACACAAAGCAACCTAAACTTTCGTCATTCTTCAAGCATTCCATCCCTCTATCAAAGCATCCAATTCCCTCAGACTCTGTTCAATCCCCTTTATGTCTCATGCATATTTTAAATGGATGCTTAGTGGTGATGTTTTATGTCACACTTTATATAATACAAGTTTGATTAAAGTCTCGAGTGTTGACAATATCGAGCCACTTAGTGCCTTGCTTAGATATTCAGTATCAAATATCGAAAGCGTATAACTGTCGCAAATTAAATAGTCACATTATGTGATTAGATATTCACAAGAATTCTTATATCGAGTGCTTTAATTAAACAAACTTACTCGGCAAAGACTAAGCTACCATGCAACACTGGTTTCTATAACTTTTATGTACCTAAGCCCTTATTTCAATAGGTACGTATATTATTTATTTACCTTTTTTTTCGAGTGGATATTATTTATGTACCTAAAACCTTATTTCTATACCTACACATTATTTATGTACCCAAGCCCTTATTTTTATACCTACATACCTAAGCCCTTATTTAAAACAACTATCTTATTTGCACGTATTCTTTTCGTTCACCCTCTCATATCACGATAATCAAGAACAACTATTGGATTTCAGTTCTGTCGATACCAGTGATTTGAGTTCGGCCATGTCCTTTTGCAACTAGATTGCTGTGTGCAAGCTCAGATATGCCATTCTCAAATCGATAGAATCACTGCTGTTTCTGTTGGCATTTTGTCCGTCATTCACTTGTTGTATAAGGAGTTTACTCTTCCCATTCGAGGGCTTCGAATTTACAGGTTCTATGGTATTAATCCAGAGAACCCGCCGATTCGTGTTACAAGCAGAGAATCCTAGTGTTACAAGCAAAGAATCCAAAACGGTTCAGGTTTGGTATCCTGACTAAGACCTGCTAGTGGTGCTCATCTCCTCTGATCTGTCGTTTGTTATTAGTAGGGCTAAATTATCTCGTGAGGATTAGATTAGTCCACCCTCAATTACATTTGGCATCACCAAGGATGCATGCCGTGTTTGAAAAAAATTCTGGAATCAAGGATGCACACCTAGTGTTCGACAAAATGCCTGAACCGACACCTGCAAGATTCTATCATTTGGCATGTGCTGCGATCAGTATTCTGTCAAGTACCGTGATCATTATTCCGAGGGTCGGATCCACTTCACAGGGCAGCGATTCTTCCCTTAGAGGACGTGATTCTTGTGGAGAAGGGCGTTGATTGCAGGCCGTGGTCTTTTTTGTGCAGCCCGTGTGGGTAAATTGGGTTTATTATCTTTGCATAGGCAGCGTTCAACTTGGAAGAGGGCCGTGTGTTATCTAGGGCCGAGTATTCATTTTGAAGGCCGTGAGCTGCATTGTGGGGCCATTTGAAGAAGGGCGCACCATCTTGAAAGGGTGAAATCTCTGTGGCGAGCTTGTGAAGCAACCTGAGGGTGTACATCGAATCTCTATTAACATTTCAAGGACAGGGCTACTACAACATTGTTGGGTGCATTTCCAAGATCTGTCCACTTTCAGCGACCTTCTACATCATTTCCAGGCTTTGGAAGAACGTTGCTATAGCCATAAAGGTCCTGCTATTTATTGCTGTCACATACCAGGTTAGAAATCATTTTAAATCACTTTGTATTCAAATTTATTGTGGTTTAGTACTGCTGCTATAGTTATATTGATCAGTGCTGTGTCATGTAATTTGAATACAAATTCATTCCTGAAGTAAGAAGAGAGGATATAGTCAAATTCTTCCGTTTTGAGATACATGATTTTGGAGAGTAATTCAAATATCCAGGATTTTAATTAAAGCCAATTAATGATGCAATTCAATATGGGTATTGGATAACGGTGATAGTATATCAGTTCAAAGAACATTGAATCAAATTCCCACAGGCAATCAATGCACGCTCTTGATAATTTTGGCAGAAAATATTTGGTACAGTTATGAGTTGTCTAGTCCTTTAGCAGGTTCATGTGATGCAAGTCAAAACTCTGCATGTTCTGTTCACAGGTTTCAAGCACCTTTTCTTAAAATATAATTATTAGGTTCCATTTTGACCTCTTTAAACTAGACACTCTTTAGTGGAATCTATGCAGATGCTTTGGTCCACTTCTATCCACCTCAACTATTTTTACACATAATTAATGACTCAGTAGCCCAACCCACTCCTCAAAGAGTTGTGGTTCCACATTTACTATGTCCAAGTCAAACCACCTCTGAATATGGCATGAAAAAATCCCAAAAATCAGCACATGTTGAAAGTGCCCATGGTAGGCATGAAAAGGCATATGACCAGCACAAGAGATCTCTAGAAAGGGCAGGAACCTTATTAAAGTCTTGATTTAGAAGGTTATGGGTACTAAAAATAAGATATTGTGTTCAGCAAGGAAGCACTCTTATCACAATTTGACATGAAGAAAGTAGAATGAAGTTACTTACCAGGCAGGGAATTTCCCCACTTTTAAATATGTAGTTTGGCATAAAAATACCACTGGAGGCAAGATTGTTTATGCTCAAATCATGCACCTTCGATTCATCCCTTCAATACTGCAAACCGATGCCTTATGCAAGTTGAACACTGTCCACATTAAAATGCCAAGATTAGTGTTAGCATACATGTCAGGGGTAACAGATATGAACCCGAACAGAGCACGGCAGTAACAGACCCATGCCTTCTCAATTCAATGGTTGTAACCAAAATCAGTTTCCTAAACCTACACTAAAAGAATGCCTACAACAAGGCAGAAGCATTGAGATATCTAGTTCAATGGATATGTTGGATCCTTCATCTGTGTGAACAAAGACTGCTATAACTATGAATCCCTTGCCAAAATTTCTACTACTGGAACAGAATTATTGTCTAAAAAAATCAATGCAACAACCTCAATAATTCAGAGGAAGTTCAGATGCAGCACGCCCACGTCTTTAAAGAAGTTCAGATGCAGCACGCCCGCATTTGTAAAGAAGTTCAGATGGAGCATGTCTGTATATTCGCAACAATAGAGGATTCAATCCTGCTTGTTCTCTAATTCTTGGAACAGAATCATTGTCTAAAAATTTATACTACTGGAACAGAATCATTGTCTAAAAAAAGCAATGCAACAACCTCAATAATACACAGGAATTAAAACAAAAGAAGTTCAGATGCAGCAAGCCCATGTCTGTAAATTTGCAACAACAAAGGATTCAATCATGCTTGTTCTCTAACTTCTGATCACTGAAAATTTTGGATTTGATCTCTTCTTTCTCCATTCTCGAGAAGTGAAACGGAGGGAAAAGCATTTAGTTCAACTGTTAGTTCAGGGAGTGAAAAGCAATTAGTTTAGAGACAGAAAGGGTTCCAATTTGTTTGACAAAATGCCCAAGCAAAATGTGGTGTCGTGGAATGCTATGATCACTGGATTTGCTCAAAATGGCCGGGGGGATGAGACCCTGGAAATTTTTGAACAGATGCAACAGGAATGGGCTAAGCCAAATGATATCACATTCGTTTGCATTTTTTCTGCCTGTAGCCATTTAGGCCTTCTGAATGAAGGCCAAAATTACTTTGACTCCATGATTGGAGATCATGGCATCACATCGAGAGTACACCATTATGCATGCATGGTCGCGCTGGGAATTTGTATAAAGCAGAAGATTTAATCAACGGAATGCCATATGAACCTAATGTTGCCATTTGGAGATCTTTTTTAGGTGCCTGTAGAATTCATGGCTATATGGGGTTAGCTCAATGCACAACAAAACGACTCTTTGAGCTGGGACCACACAGTGCTGGAAATAACGTGTTCTTGTCAAACATCTATGCTGCAGCTGGCAGGTGGGATGATGTGGAAAAGGTGTGGAAACTGATGACAGATAGTGGGGTAAAAAATGACAAAGGGCTTAGTTGGATTGGATTAAAAATAAGGTGCATGTATTTGTTGTTGGATCTATCAGTTCTAGCAGAAACAACTGTACCCAATTACAACAAGAAAACCTGTGAGAAAAACCTGTTTTCTTAGTTTCATTAATAAAGTAAGGTATTCAGTCCAAAACACTACATTCAAAGCGAAGAAATTGATACCAACCATTCTGGTTTTCTCGTCCACCACATCACGAAGACGAAGCCAAGTAAAGTACACAAGTGATTCAAACACGGTGACATTTGGAGAATGGATATCGTTTTGTTCATAGTATCCTGAGATGCACGCAAATTTTTTTTGTTTCTTAGGGAAACCAGAGATGCTTATATTTCCCACCACATAGCCTCTTGTTTTTCTTCCAGCCAAGACATCCATTAATGTAGTTTTTCCAGCACCGCTTACTCCAACATAGGTTGTAAGAACCCCTGGCGTAAATGACCCACTCACATTGCAAATAAGTTGTAACCTCCCTTCTGGAATGCCTTGACTCTTCATCTCTTGTCAAAAAAGCAATCATCAGTTTTGAAATATTTGTAGGTGACAAGCCAGGTATATCAAATTACTGTAAAATCAAACTCCAATTTCATGAAATGTATTGGAACCAACACGCACCAGAGGCATGTCTACAAAGTAGTTGATGTTCTCAAATGCAACTGATAATGGATGGAAAGGAAGAACCATGCCCTTCTCACAAGCACCTGGGATTGGAATGTCGCTGACTTCATCATGTGGTTGATGCAATGAATTTATTTCAGACAATTGACTTTGTCTTTTCTTTGATGAATGAAAATAATTTGTCAGTGTCAGAATCTGTTAGTGTGCAGTCAAAGATTTTTCTGCTAGTTCGACGACAGTGTTTCTTAGGCTTAAAAGCTGCAATGCTTGTTTCTTATATTAAAAATCCATTCAATCAGAGAACCAATCGTCTCATTCTCTTGGCTCTATAGTCTAATAGTACACATCAGGTCTTAAAGCTAAGTCACCTGACACGGAGACACGAGACACGTAGGACACGAAAATACGAGAGTCCGACACGGACACGGTGACCCCCGGAATCAGGACACGTAGGACACGTTTTATATACATATATATATTTTTTAAAAATATAGACATATAGATCTAAAAATATTTAGAAACTAGAACATTTACAAATATTCAATAGAAATTAGAATAAAAACACCTTAATGATTATGATTACACATTGTCATTCACAAATCACGATTCACGAATCACAACACATTTCACATTTGTCATTCACAAATCACAATGAGACATCAGACACATAGATGCATGTCGGAACCATATTTCTCATTAAGTCATAAAAATCAAAATGTATACAATATACATATATGTCGGAATGCCACTGGGCACTGGCAAATGCCAAATAGACTAATAGTAAATACAAAAAGGGGTGGATCAAGATGGGAGAATCCCATATGTCAGTAGTCCTCCTCCATGCCTGAATCAACATACTCATCACTGCCACTGCCCTGATCCTCATCCTAATCCTCCTCCCCCTCCTCCTCCTCTCTACCCATCTGACAATCTGAATCTGCTGCTGTGGAGGATGACCCCTCTATACGATCACTATCATCAAAAGTGACCGGCTCTAGCACTGGATCATTAAGATCCATGTTTTCTAATGCCAACTCAATACTGCTGTCCAAACCCATATCATCAGGAAAGACATCCCACATCTTTGTCTTTCCCTTCACCCACTCCTCCCTCTTCCTGTAAATAAGACGAAGGTTGGAGTGCACATACACCATCGACTCTGCCCTGGACTGCTCAGGCCTGCTCTTCTTCACACTGTACAAGTTCCCATATGTGCTCCAATTCCTCTCACAACAAGAGGATGATGTAACTTGAGAGATGACCCTGAAGGCTAACTTCTGTAGAATAGGGGATGTTGCCCCATGAGTTGCCCACCAAGCATAGGGTTTCTTACCCTCCCTATCTCTAAGCACATCATAGCCTCCAAATCTCCCAGTGCCAGTGGAAAAATCTACAAAGCCATCCTCCACCTCCTCAGGCATGTCTCTATCCTGAAATAGCCGTCTAAGTGCTATCTTCCTCCCATTTTCAATCTCTACATCCATGTGAGGAGGGACTCTGTGTGAGGCCCCCGATCCACCAGTGAGCCACTCCTGAGTGTAGAACTTGGGGTTCAAGGAGTGGGCCAAGCAATGCAAAGGTGTGCAATTCTTATCCCACCTGGAGATAAGAATATCCCGAATAATGGTCCATAAGTTCTCTGCCGATGTCCCATACTCGGGACACTCATTCTCCAGGACAATGGACCTCATGGACTCAATCATGGAATCCCACCCCTCATAAACCTTTGCTAGGATGGGCTGGTCCGTGTCTGCAAACCGCAACATAGAAATGATTGGCTCCATGATCTTAATAGTAAGATCCACCGTGTCCCAACAACCATCATTTAACACCATGTCCTTCACCTTTTGTGAAGCAGCCTGATCCGTCTTTCTCCAAAAAGCCCAAAACTCTGAAATCACCATGGACCCAAGAGCGGTTTTGACCTCCCTCAACCTCTTGAGCATGATGAATGAGGAAGCAAACCGAGTATCTGCAATCTTCAGCAATGAAAGCTGTGTTTACTGTTTGTAGATGGTGAGGGCATTTGTGTGGTTTTGTACAAAGTTTCGGATATGGCGTGCATCCTCAATAAGGTTGTCAATCCATGCCACATCCGAAGCAATGGCTTTTAGTACTAAATTCAAGGAATGGACACTGCAAGGTGTCCAAAAAACCTGTAAGAGCAATGAAAGCATGTATCAATGACTCTACAACACTAACATTGCAATGACCAAATTCAAACAATGAGCAAATTAGAAATGAAAGGTGTCCAAAATGAACATACCTGTGGATATTTAGCTTCCACAATCATGCCAGCAGCCTTGCAAACAGGTGCATTGTCCGTGATGATTTGTACACACGACTCAACACCTACTTCTTCAATGGTTTTGATGAATAAATCACCCATAAATTGTGCATCCTTGTATTCCCCAAGAGCATCCACCGCTTTCAAGAACAACGGTCCATTTTGGGAAGATACCATGAAATTGATGAGTGGATGGCATGCGGGATCTGTCCATCCATCAGAAACAATACTCACACCGGATGAGGGCCATGTTGATCTAATTGGCTCAAGAATTTTATCTACCTCCTTCTTTGCTTTAACCAACAATGTGGTTCTAAGCTTCTCTGAACCAGGAGGCACATAACCATTTGGAGCTCGTTCCAAGATAGTTTTAACCGTCTCAAAATACAATGGTGACCGTGCAACATTGAATGAGATGAAGTTGAGGTAGAAGAAAAATGCAATAGTAAGGTCTACCTCTTCTCGTGCCTCTTTTTGGAAAATCCTATCCATTGGACCACCTGTAGATTGCCTCTTTCTTGTTTGATAAGTATCCCCACGCCCACGCCCATGAATGCTAGGTGGAAATGGAGGCTTGGTGCTAGAGGACTTCCTCAAAAATGGAAGAGGATCATCCTCTTTTTTCTTGCTTGCTGCTGCCACCTTCCCTAAGCCAGCATGATCCTCTCTTTCCATATCCCTCCTTTGGTGAACAGTCACCGCTTTGCATGAAGAAATCCCACAAGAAGGAAGGGCCAACAAATGGCCCTTAACCCGGAAATATGTGCTCATGAACTCATGCTTGCAAAAATTGCATCTCCAAGACACATTGCCTCCCCCACCAAGCTTTGCCCCGGGTCCATCTTTCCTTGTCACATACTTCCACAAAGGGTATTTTTTTTCTTGGGCTTGTTGTCTTGCTAAAACATGGTTAAGTGGAGCCATAGAATGAGCTCCACTAGCAGCCGATGGAGCACTTGACGGAGGAGGAGAACCGCTTGTGCTTGGTGGAATAGGAGGGGAGGCCCTAGATGGTGCATTTCTCCCTCTACTTTGCCCCCTACCTCCTGCCCTAGCTGATTGAGACATTCCTTGTGTGATGGTTGAGCTTGCAATCTTCTCCACAAATCCACCGGAATGCACTTGGAATCACTTGGAAACAATGGATAGCCTTCAAATCTCCTTCACCTGCACATACAACTCACTCTCAACCAAATGCTTCCTTGCAAATGACAAAAAGAAAGGCAAAATTCTGTTTTTAAACAAACCCGGACGCCTCTTTTCCGCGCATAACGTTTCCTGTTTTTCTGATTCGTGTCTGACAGTCGGGACACGCTTTAAATTCGCGTCCGATTCGATTTAAAATCGTGTCCCGAATCCGGATTCGAAGGAAAGTCGAATCGGACACGAATTCATATCGAATCGTGTCCGATTCGACCGATTCGGGACACGGGGAGGGGTTAGAGCGAATCCGGTTTCTTTGTCTTAAAGTGATCTCATTTCAAGCTTCCCTGTCAATATATATGCAGTAAAGCAGTACCCTGAAGCTCCAACAGGAATTTGAGTATGTGGCAAGCTTGCTTGTACAATTCCACCTCCCTGTTAGTAAGATGAGTGTAATTTGATATTTCAGATTCAATCCATTGATAAGGAGGACCTTATATGTCAGACAACGGAAACAAAATCCCCACCAGACTTATACTTGAGATTGACACAAGTTCAGATCAAAAAAGGAGGAAAACTTCCCACCAGGCAGAGAACCATGAATTACCTGAGTAGATGGTCGGAGTCCATTCTGTGTTCCTAGACTATTCACAGATCCTGGAAACTGAAAATTGGAATTTTGCTGAGCTTGCTCAATGGTTAATCCGAGACCATTTCCTGGTTTGATGACATTGCTATTTGGTAGCTGTTGTTGTTGAGTTAGGATCGGAGATGCTTGTTTACCACATGAAGCAATGGCATTCATCAAAAAGGACTGCTGCTGAGCCAAAAGTGCTGCCATCTGTTGCTGATGTAATGCATATGGCGAAGACATAATCGACTGCTTGGAAACAAAAGCACCAGTGTGAAGCCTCAAGACAGTAAAAATTATATATGGCTAAACTGCAAAAAGTAGATCATGGATGCTAAGCTAGTAATCACCTTTTCAAACAGGCTCATGATGTGATCCTTCTTTGCATCTTTTGGGAGATGACCATGTGACTGAGGCTGAAGTTGAGACACTTCAGAGTGTGATTGAGGCTGAGGCTGAGGCTGTGCAAAATTATCATGGATGGGTGTAGATGGAATAAATAGATCCTCCAATCCTGTCACCATAACATTCTTAGCTTCCGAAGATCTTGTTACATCATTTTTTTCAGTCGACTCTGGTGCTTCTGCAGCTGTAAACATAAAAGTTCAGAGGAACTTTTCTGACCAGAATATGCATTAATTTACTTTTCCAACAATCACCCAGTCCATGTAAATTAAAAAAGAAACCCTAAAGAAAGACAAATTCTTACACTGGAATGCTGCCCAAGAACTGTCATCATCTACTTGAGAAGATGACCCCTCAACATTTTCTGCAGGCTCTTCAATTTTTAAAACATCAAAAAGATCTGTTGCCACATCAACCTTTGTGGAAGAAGCTGCAGAAGCAGATTGCACAGACTGTTGTGAACTCTTAGGAGCTGGAATGACAGGCATTACAGAACTCTTTGATGCCTGCTACAAGTAAAGGAAATCAGTCCTTTAATAAACAACAACCTGGTTTATGTACTCTGGTTAGATTGAAGTACTCCAAAATGTTCGAGACAATACTTAACTTCATTCATGTCAACTATCTCTTAGTCTAAGCTACACTCTATTTTTAATGATGTAATATACGGAGTTTCTTCACATGCATGTTTCCAGTGGAATAAGTGTAATTCACATGAGTAAAGAATTGAAACATTTACAACAATCAAATTATGGAAATCTCTTTCCTTACCATGAGACAAGGATAATGCCAATGTTCTTCCTCCTGACATTGATTGTTCACTTTCTCTTTTCTTGTTTGCTTACACCTCTTCAAGAACAACTTCCGGTATTGCAACCTGTGCTTTTTCAGGGGCTGCAAATGAAGGAGTTTGTTTGAGATCTTAAAGTTTTGATCGAGTAAAACTTCGAATAAAATTCAACGTCAGAGAGAAACACAATACTTACGATTAAGGTATGCTAAAGCCACAGGAAACAGTATATTTAGAAGTACGCAGAACCCAATCAATGCTCCAACTCCAATCAAATACCTTTTCTCCTCAGCAAACAGTCCACGTGCTTCTAGTATATAGCTTCTCCCAGTGTTTTTTTGGAATTACTACTGCTTTGGCTACATGTATAAGAACTCCTTTAGATGAATGATAGCATTGCACAGCATGATCCTGGATTACTCCAATAAAACTTGAGCAATTGCATTGTAATTTGTTTATAGATTAGGAAAAGACCCTCAATGAGCACAAACTTTAAATTGCCTTGTTCCATCTAGGTGCCAAAATCTCATTCACAGATATAGCATTTTGACCATAAGATGTTAGTGAGCACCAATATGCCCATATCCACCATTTGGGTATATCCTCTGTTCCAGAAATATGAATTAGAATAAAGTACCCTCAGCATGGTAAGTTTCTTGAAGTTAAAAGTCTCAAAATTTTCTCATTGATCTAACGACAGCATAGTACAGGATACCTCTAGAAACCACAAATCCTCCGAGGACAATGAAAAGGATCAAGGCAAATGATCCAAATGTTTGTGAGATATTCATGCTACGGCTTAATGAGGCCATGAATTTGAATAAAGCCAATGACATCTGATGCAACAGAAAGAAAAGACAAAGCTGCTTAAAGAACCTGCAAAAACAGAAAAAACAGTAACTGTGTTTACCGTAGTGACCTAAAGCATTGCCTTTGATTCTTAAGATACTCTGAGGCATATATTCTATATTTTCATTCCATATACATAGGTAATTTTATCAGAGATTTCACATACTGTCTACCATTACCTAATTTGGTGCAAGCGAATGGATTCATCCATTAATAAATTAGTCAACAACATTTCTCCTCTCTTCCAATCATATAGCTATACTTTGAAACAAGTAGAAGCTCTGTCAAAAATTCAATTAAAACTACCTCTCAATTCTTGGTGCAAACCCAATCACTTAGTATGTAACGCATATCCAAATCACTGCCTCAACTAAAGAGAAAGGGATCTTCACAATCCATGTTGGCAAAGCATAAGTCCATGATGGATAGAATAGCAAGTCTCCTTGCTTGTAGAAGACTGGAAGACGAGCAATCATCATTGACATTTCAGGAAAACCATTGAACATCAAGTGGATTAATCCAAAGAAAAGAGCTCCCATATAGATATTTTCATCATCCGCGCTATTATGATGCATTCTCGTGCACAAAAACATTGTCATTGTGATGATACCAACAATAGCAACCAGCATCATTCATTTGCCAGGCTGCATGTTCTCTGAGATTTATAAGTTGAACAAATATAGTCCATAATTTTCCTTAATTTGATGATGATCTCTAAGTGGCTGACCTGTCCTGTCTTGAAAATATAGACAAAATAAATTTTCTTCATAAGTAGCACTTCTCTAGAGAAACAAGCTTTCAGCATGTTCCATCTGTTGACACCATACTTTTCCATGGTAAGCGAAGCAGGATGGCTCTTCGTCCTGTCATATGGATGCGGTAACTCTTCTACAAGGCTCTTGCCAACATGAAATGACTGAAAGGCCTCTGCAAATTCTTTGACAGGAATGTAACGATATCATTGACTTGTTTCTGCCCAATATTTTTCTTGGTCTTTTCTTGAGGTCAGCTATAGAAATAAAGTGGCAACATTACAAACCTCATTTAGCTTAATTTGGAACTAAAAAATCTCCAAACAGCAAGTAAACCCCATACATAGAAATGGATATGGAAGGAACTGCAACAAATTAGATGTATCATTCCCTTAGGATGATTAATAGGCCCAGCTTCCCATTCTTGGGTACATCCATATCTGCTAATCTCTTTGAATTCGAATTTGAAGCCCATTCTGAAATGGGAATGCCATATGTATTAGGTCTTAAAATTGAGGCTGCAAGAATTAGGGACATATGACTGGTATCATGGGAAGTAAAGTCCAGGGGCTTTGGAAAACGGTTGGGAGCAGACCGGAATGGTGCACCTTCGCTTGTGGTTGCATTCTCAGGGAAGTTGAAAGTAAGCTGCTTCACACGATTTGAAAAGTAATCCTCAAACCTGAATCAAACCAATCAGTGAAAAGAAAATTTAGTTTTGTGAAATTCAATATCTTGTAAATAGTAAATTATAAGAAATAACTGTGAAAACTCATTTAAGGTTTGATGCAGTGCAACATGGAAATGATAATGATAGGTAGAAAGAACTATAATTATAAAAAGGAAAGGGAAAGGCTTAATTACTGTAATCTAGCCCAAGAGACGCAATCTTCGAATGTTAGACATCTCTGTGAAACCAAACAATCCACAACCGATTCCAGAAGTTGTCGGGCCTGAGCATCCCCTGCAGACTTGGGTGCTGCTATGTATTCTTGGGGTTGGTAAAGAAAACCATTTGCTTCAACTAGAGTTTTGTCTAAGAGACCTTCAAATTCGGACCTTGCCCATGTGAGACAGTGGTGAATATTATGTGGAAATGAGTGAAGTGTGCACATGGGTGCTTGCTTTTCAGGGGGATGCTCCATAGTTCTCAGTCAAGTGAGGGATGCTCATGGTGCAATGCATTTGATGACAATGTGGTTGTGTTATATGGAGAACTACCTTATGAAAGCTAATGTTCATTAGCTTTCATTCACCGAGCAATGTTGTTAGAAGGAAAGCTAACTCTGGTTAGGTTTCCATCACGGTGCAATATATTTGATGACAATGTGATTGTGTTTGATGGAAAACTACCTTATGAAAGCTAACATTCATTAGCTTTCATCCATAATCCAATGTTGTTAGAAGGAAAGCTAACTCCAGTCACATTTCCATCATGGTGCATTGGATTTGATGACGTGGTTGGGTTGGATGGAAAACTAACGTTCATTAGCTTCCATCCATCGTGTAATGTTGTTAGAAGGAAAGCTAACTCCAGTTAGATTTCGTTCGTGGTGAAATGTATTCGATGACAATTTGGTTGTGTTATATGGAGAACATTCGTTAGCTTTCATCCACCCAACAATGTTGTTAGCAAGAAAGCTAACTCTGGTTAGTTTTCCGTCAAGGTGCAATATATTTGATGACAATGTGGTTGTGTTCGATGGAAAGCTACCTTATGAAAGCTAACGTTCATTAGCTTTCATCCATCGTGCAATGTTGTTAGAAGGAAAGCTAACTCTGGTCAGATTTCCATCATGGTGCAATGGATTTGATGACAACACAGTTGGGATGGATGGAAAACTAGCTTATAAGAGGTAACACACATTTTAACTTTCATCCACCATGAAATGTTGTTAGAATAAAAGCTAACTCCTGTTAGATTTTCATCATGGCGTAATGTATTCGATGACAATGTGGTTGTGTTATATGGAGAACCACCTTATGAAAGTTAACCTTCATTATCTTTTATCCATCGAGCAATGCTGTTAGAAGGAAAGCTAACTTCGGTTAGATTTCCGTCACGGTGAAATATATTTGATGAGATTGTTGTTCGTGTTGGATGGAAAACTACCTTATGAAGGCTAACATTCAATAGCTTTCATCCATCGTACAATGTTGCTAGAAGGAAAGCTAACTCCAGTCAGATTTCCATCATGGTGCAATGGATTTGATGACAACACAGTTGGGATGGATGGAAAACTAGCTTATAAAAGGTAACACACATTTTAACTTTCATCCACCATGAAATGTTGTTAGAATGAAAGCCAACTCCAGTTAGATTTCCATCATGGCGCAATGTATTCGATGACAATGTGGTTGTCTTATATGGAGAACCACCTTATGAAAGTTAACATTCATTAGCTTTTATCCACCGAGCAATGCTGTTAGAAGGAAAGCTAATTTCGGTTAGATTTCCATCATGGTGAAATACATTTGATGAGATTGTTGTTGTGTTGGATGGAAAACTACCTTATGAAGGCTAACGTTCAATAGCTTTCATCCACCGAGCAATGTTGTTAGAAGGAAAGCTAACTCTGGTTAGGTTTCTGTCATGGTGCAATATATTTGATGACAATGTGGTTGTGTTCGATGGAAAACTACCTTATGAAACCTAACATTCATTAGCTTTAATCCATAGGATAATGTTGTTAGAAGGAAAGCTAACTCCACTCAGATTTCCATCATGGTGCAATGGATTTGATGATAATGTGGTTGGGTTAGATGGAAAACTAGCTTAGAAAAGCTAACTCACATTAGCTTTCACTCACCATGTAATGTTGTTAGACGGAAAGCTAACTCCAGTTAGATTTCCATCATGGTGCAATGTATTCGATGACAATGTGGTTGTGTTATATGGAGAACTACCTTATGAAAGCTAATTTCATTAGCTTTCATTCACCGAGCAATGTTGTTAGAAGGAAAGCTAATTCCGGTAAGGTTTCCGTCATGGTGCAATATATTTGACGACAATAAGGTTGTGTTTGATGGAAAACTGCCTTATGGAAGCTAACATTAATTAGCTTTCATCCATGGTGCAATGTTGTTAGAAGGAAAGCTAACTCCAGTTAGATTTCCATCATGGTGCATCAGATTTGATGACGACGTGGTTGGGTTGGATGGAAAACTAGGTTAGAAAAACTAACACACGTTAACTTTCATCGCTGTGCAATGTTGTTAGACGGAAAGGTAACTCCAATTAGATTTCCATCATGGTGCAATGTCTTTGATGACAATGTGGTTGGGTTGGATGAAAAACTAGCTTATAAGATGTAACACACATTAACTTTCCTCCACCATGAAATGTTGTTAGAATGAAAGCTAACTGCAGTTAGATTTTCATCATCGCGCAATGTATTCGATGAAAATGTGGTTGTGTTATATGGAGAACCACCTTATGAAAGTTAGCCTTCATTAGCTTTTATTGATCCACACTCGCCCAGGTGCACGAGGGGGACAACAGTTCAACTGAATGAGTCGGCTCTGGTATGGCGGAAGCATAAGAAATGGAATAAGCAAAGTAGGAATACACTACGCAGAGAAACACAAATACACACAGACAATATGCAGGAATGCGAACTGCTCTCTATTACTGGCAAAAAGATTGATAGCTCAATCGATAGATGTATGTTACAATATTATACATGCTTACATAGAGAATGCTGAGACGCTTGGGTGCCTGCTCGTTACGTTCAATTACAAGAGAAGTTAGAGCGGTTCGGAAGTTCAACCGTTACATTCGACTGGAAGACAGAGAGCCAATCTGTCGTAGTTCGTCAGTCGCTAGTCGACGCTACATGTCGATGTCGTGAAACTGTGGAGGTTGTTGAACTTGTCGAAGTTGTTGAGTTTGTCGAAGTTGTGTCGAAATCAGAACTTGTCGAAGTTGTGTCAAAGTCAATGACTTGTCACAGTTGAAGTTAGCATTCGACAACAATGCCAACTACAGTGTGGTTGTGTTAGATGGAAAAGTACCTTATGAAAGCTAACACACATTAGCTTTCATCCATCGTGTAGTGTTGTTTTTGTCTTTTGTAAGTTTGCGGAGATTTTATTATATTTATCAGAATAAACAATATTTACATAACCAGCAATCCCAGAATCCTAGGGTAGCCTGAGATGATGAAACCACCATCCTAGATGCTCAAAACTACTAAGATAACAGTCTTGATAAAAAAATAAGGCCTGCCCTGTATAGGGAAACCAAGCATAGTAACAATTCAATCTCATCCAGCTCTATTCAAAATTTGAAAGACTAGAAGGAAAAATACATAACAAACTATTTAAAACAGTAAACCAAAAAAAATGAAATTCACAAGTGGAATTTGAAACCACTAAGATCCGCTTAGCTTTGAGGACCTGCATTGGGGGAATCTGGGCGTTCCTCGACTATCAGGTAGCCTTCCATCTCAACATCCTCATGCTTCTTCTCTGGTTGCTTCGCAAAAAGTGGCTCCATCTTGCGTTGTTGAGCTAAGCCCTCCGAATCCATCCTCGTTTTCTTCACCTCCAACAGACCAACGTTTGGGGAGACTGGGGTCTCTTGTCGAGCGTGCCGCTTATCCTCCTGCCCCTGAGGTCCCAAAGCTCCCAAAGAAGCTTCTCCTGCCCCACTACTTCCAGGAACGTCCATCCTTGCAACCCCCCAGCACCAGAGCTGTGTGCAAATAGAGAATGCCCCCAATCAAAGTTATTTTCCATGCTGCTTAACCTCTCATCCACCTACAATAAACCCAAGTGAATGTCCAAGACCGCCTCTCTAGAACTGCCCCATTTGGCCAGTAAATCCTCCATGTTCTTCACAGTCCAGTAATGGTTAACCTTTCCAGCAGAGCGGGCTGACGCTAACTACTGTGAGACAATGCTTGCCTCCTAGTCGTCAATGAAGCAACACACTGACATGGTATTTCCGCCTCATAACCCCCTCCCCCAGACTAGCTCATTCTTCATCTACTAGAAGCTCCTCGTCCCTCACCACTGCGCCGCGGAGTGCCCCTCTGTCATAGAGGCATGACGCTCTTCTCCTCATAGTATCCAGCTCGATCCTGGACCAAATGCAAAATGATTACCATAAAAAACACGAAGCCATGATATCCCCAAATCGCTCAATCAGACTTGAAGCCACATGCGGGTGCTCCCGCCCCAAGGCATCAAACTCCATTAAAGTAGTACTGCAACCCACCGCCATCGCAGCCAGAAGAGACATCACCTTGAATGGCATTACCTCCCGCAACAATTGCCCCATCATCCCTATTAACTTCGCTTGCTATTCGTGTTCCTAGGTGGTGGCTCACCAACTCAAACCGCGCATGCAAGCCACATGCAATCGTCGTGTTGTCACCAACATCCAGGTACCGTGCAATGTTGTTAGAACGAAAGCTAACTCCAGTTAGATTTCCATCATGGTGTAGTGTATTTGATGACAATGTGGTTGTGTTGGATGGAAAACTAACTTATGAAATCTAACATACATTATCTTTCATCCATCGTGCAATGTTGTTAGAACGAAAGCTAGCTCCAGTTAGATTTCCATCATGGTGAAATGCATTTGATGACAATGTGGTTGTGTTGCATGGAAAACTCCCTTTTGAAAGCTAACTGCATTAGCCTTCATCCACCGTGCAATGTTGTTAGAACCAAAGCTAACTCCAATAGCTTTCCATCATGGTGCAATGTATTTGATGACAATGTGGTTGTGTTGGATGGAAAACTACCTTATATAAGCTAACGCGCATTAGCTTTCACTCACCATGCAATGTTGTTAGAAGGAAAGCTAACTCCAGCTAGAATTTCATCATGGTGCAATATTTGATGACAACGTGGTTGTGTCAGATGGCAAACTACCTTATGAAAGATAACAGACATTAGCTTTCACTCATTGTGCAATGTTAGGAGGAAACCTAACTCCAGTTAGATTTCCATCATGGTGCAATGTATTTGATGACATTGTGGTTGTGTTCGATGAGAAACTACCTTTACAAAAGGTAACACCTATTAGTTTTCATTGACCATACAATTTTCTTAGTAGGAAAGCTAACTCCACTTATATTTCCATATTGTTGCAATGTATTTGATGCGAATGTGGTTATGTTATATGGAAAACTACCTTATGCAATCTAACACACATTAGCTTTCATCCACCATGTAATGTTGTTATAATGAAAGCTAACTCCAGTTAGATGGAAAAACTACCTCGTGAAATCTAACACACATTAGCTTTCATTCTCCATCCAATGTTGTTAAAATGAAAGCTAGGTCCAACTATATTTCCATCATGGTGCAATGCATTTAATGACAATGTGGTTCTGTTTGATGGAAAACTATCTTATGAAAGCTAACACACATTAGCTTTCATCCACCGTGCAGTGTTGTCAGAATGAAAGCTAACTCCAGTTATATTTCCATCATGGTGCAATGCATTTGATGACAATGTGGTTTTGTTGGATGGAAAACTACTTTATGAAAGCTAACACACACATTAGCTTTCATTCACGGTGGAATGTTGTTATAACGAAAGCTAACTCCAGTTAGATTTCCATCATGGTGCAATGCATTTGATGACAATGTGGTTGTGTTGAATGGAAAGCTACCGTATGAAAGCTAATCACATTAGCTTTCAGTCACCGTGCAAAGTTGTTAGAAGGAAAACTAACTCCAGTTAGACGTTCATCATGGTGCAATGTATTTGATGACATGGTGGTTGTGTTAGATGCAAAAATACCTTATGAACGCTAACACACATTGGCATTCATCCACCGTGCAATGTTGTTAGAAGGAAAACTAATTCTATGGGAGAGTATCCTTCCAACTTGGGGAATGGCTAACTTGTCCAATCTTCAACATAGTATTGAAGTTGGCTAGGAGGCCTTAGCCAAATTGTGGTTAGAGGACAGTTGTTCGAAATATCAATCTACAATTCATGATTGAATCGTTAAGGTTGTTTATTATGAATGGGCATGTAGCCTAGTGTTAAAATAGCTATAGCTAGCTAAGGGTAGGTCTTGCGCTTGATTCCTATACTGTACAAATTTTGGTCAAATTAGTCTCTCATGAAAGGGTCTGTCACTCAAAGGCACAATCATAAGGATGAAATCAATGCTATGGGGTGGTGGCTTTTTCCTCACATGCCATAGTAGCACAAGCCCATGCAGCAATGAACAAAGGCTATAGTAACCTTACTTTTGATTCCCTACATGATGAGCCATGCTTATTGGCCGCCAAACAAAGCAATGAGGTGATTTCACCTTGACCATGGTGATTGTTATAATGTTGTTATGGCCAATGCACTTATGCTTATGAAAAAGGACATCTAGCAATCACTAGCTTTCCTTTTGGCACAAGCACAAGGATGCAACCATTTCTATGGGTTTCCTTTGCCCTCACATGCTCTTTTAGCACTAGCCCATGTAGAAATATGTACATCATATGCCCTAACACTACTTGTGATTCCCCCACATGATGACACATGCTTGTAGGTTGCTATACAAAGCAATGATGTGATATCACACTAACCATGGTTAGTGTTTTGAATCGTAATGTTGTTGTGACCAATGAGCTAGTGGTTCTGCTAGAAGGAAAGCCAGTGGTTGCTAGCCTTCCTTCTAGCACATACTTAAGGATGTAATCAGTGCATGTCTAATTCTGGCATATCATAGTTACTTTATTTGGAGTTGATAACAACAACATGATTAAGGGAAATGCTGTTATTATATGAGCTAGGTTTTTTCTAATGTTCACAATGATATGCATGTGACTAATGGTGAGGTTGTCGTGGTGTTGTTTGTTTTACAAATCCCACTTTCAGTATGACACTTCTAGAATCTAACAAATTTCATCATGCAAAATATAAAATGGTGTAGTTGGTGTAGGGCCCCATGCGTTGCAAATCCCATTCTCAATATGCCACTTCTAGATTTTGACAAATTTCTTTATGCAAAATATAAAAGGTGAGATTGGTATTTAAGATGATAGAGTATTTGTAAACACTTCGGTGATATGTGAGTGCCATATATATGTCCTTGCATGCATACCATACCCGGTTCTTGCAAATTGTATGGATCATAACAGTGATTTGTTGGAGACCCTTTTTGTAACATCCTTGTAATAATATCTTAAATGCCTACTTGGAAAACATGATTATCACCACCTTGTATTTAGCATTGCCCTGCATAACATGACATGATTATATACCCTAGCATGAAGTTAAAAGGTTGGATTGGGTTTTGATTTCCCAACATGATGAGCCATGGTTTGTTGGTCACTAGACATAGAGGCAATTTCACCCAAACCAAGATTAGTGTTCTCATCTTGTTGTTGGCATCGTGCGTGTGCTCGTGCTAGAAGGAAAGCTAGTGGTTGCTAGCTTTCCTGTTAGCACAAGTGCAATGATGACCGCTGGGCGCCTTTGTCCTAAATATCACCATGGTTAGTGTTCTACCTTCATGTGTGCCTTTTTATTGGCTCCCAAACACACTATGAAGATCCACATTGATGCAATAAAAAATATATTTAAATCTGATGCTATTGTTGGCTCTAAGCCCGTGCTTGTGCTAGAAGGAAAGCTAGTGGTTGCTAGCTTTCCTGTTAGCACAAGTGCAATGATGACCGCTGGGCGCCTTTGTCCTAAATATCACCATGGTTAGTGTTCTACCTTCATGTGTGCCTTTTTATTGGCTCCCAAACACACTATGAAGATCCACATTGATGCAATAAAAAATATATTTAAATCTGATGCTATTGTTGGCTCTAAGCCCGTGCTTGTGCTAGAAGGAAAGTTAGTGATCATTGGCTTCCTTTTGGCACACGCACAATTATGCATTGACAAAGTTTCACGCTTGGTAGAATAGTGGGATTCGTATCCAATCCCGAGGTTTATAAATTGTTGGGTGTTATTTCAAACTTCAAAGTGTATATACACAATGTAACTAATATGAATTCAACTAGGGCAAAGGTTCTCTGATTCGAAGTTGATGCAATAAATGCCGTGGGGATGCCTTTGTTCCAACAATCACCATGGTAGTGTTCTACCTCTATGTGTGGATATCAACTGGATTTGGAACAAGCTAAGAAGATCCATGATTATGTAACAATAATTGTATTCCATTTTTTACGTTGTTTTGGGGTCTACACTTGTTCTTGTGATAAATTGAAAGCTAGTGTTCACTAGCTCTCCTTCAAGAACAAGAACATGCATGCAATCATTGCTTAGAGTTTCCTTTGACATCACATGCACTTTTATCATAAGTCCATAGGTGTGAGCACAAACGCAAGCATAGGCATGTCATTTGTTAGGATTTGAACTTTGATGAGCGCTATATTGGTTACTTGCTTTTACTGACTCGGAACACCACCATTGACTAAACACTGAATTTTGTGATGCCTTGGACTCAAAAGAGATACCCATCTTAAATAAATGATAAGGAAGCAACTCATGGCAGGATATGTGAAAGTAACTCCCTGTACTTGCTCTTTTTTCCCTTTTCCCATTTCATGATATCTCTTTTCAGTTCACACAGGGTTATCTTATGATCAGCCACATTAACAAGATAAAATAGAAAACATTGTTGGCTCATTAGAAAGTATAACTATGATCATGGGATAATGCTCCTCATATCCTTAGGTATTCGTGCTTTTGGAGATGGTTTTTCTTTATCATTTTTACAAATATGTTGTGTGGTTGGAGATGCACACCACAACATTAATTGGATTTTCTATTAGTTTATTGGAACTTGGGGGAAAGCTAGGAATTTTTGCAATAAGGCTTTGTCCTCATGAATGTGGTCACTTAGAGACATTCTTCCATTATTATGAACACAACATGACCCTAAATTTTAAGCCTTCTTGTACCTATCTCTAAGCAAAACTCAAGGCCTTGGATAAGTGCCATTTATTTTAAGTTGTATGAAAAATTCAATGTTCCCCATTGAAAATATGTATGACTTGGAGATCATGATTTTGTATCACACCACCCGTCGTGCATTACTTGCGTTTTCTTTAAGTTATTCCATCAATTTAGAAAAGGAAGAAGACTTTGGGAAGATTAGAATAAAATCTTTCTGTATGAATTCAACTTTTCATCTCCTTTCATGTGAATGCAATTTTATGTTCTATAACTATAGAATGACAAATATATATTATGGAGGTAATTCAAATGGATATATGAAGCTTGTATGGAGTATAATGATGTTGTGTAAATATGTTTGTATGTTAATAAATTTTTATCTTCACAAGGAGTTTGTAAAGAGTATACATGCTTCAAGAGATTGTTTATAAGTAATTTTGTAGGGCTATGTTGATGCTAAACTTACGTTGTATCTTTTTTGTTTTAGGGTATCAATCAATAGATACTTTCTTTGGACTACAATGGGTTTAACATAAGACAATTGATTCATAACAATCTTATAATGATGGAGCATTGGTTCTATTTACTACATCACTTACCTTTAAAAACAGTAGAACACATTTTCACACAGTTCTTTTTCTTGGCTCCTTAGGAAAATGGATACATTGTATCAAAATCTAGAGCAACCATATCAAAATCTTATTTTCATAAATGGCTATGTAGAACATACATTTGAAGATTCTGTCTAAAAGTGCCAGTTGCTTTTAGTTGACTTCCTTGCTCCCTTCAATAGTTTTGATAATGAATAAGAATATCCAGAATAAGTCCTCTGTTTGTAATCCCTATGTAATTTTGCTTGATAATTCTATAGATCACCAAATATATTTGTTAATGCTTTTGGAATCACCTTAAAAGAGATTACGGGGAGAATAATAGGCCCCATTCTCCAACTAATTATCTTTTCAAACCTTTCAAGGCAAACTTGATGGTACTTGCATGGACGTTTTGTCTCATAGCAAAGCTCTCTAGCTATTCACAACACATCTGCAAGAGATTGTCTAATTATTTTACCTATTTTTTTCACAAAATTATGTGGAACACCATTTATGCATTGTAAGGTTTATTGTTTGTTTGTCATGCCTTGAATAATCCTTGAGCAACTAGTTTTCCTCTAAGAGCCACTAGAGGAGGTATCTCTCAAGTTGTGAAATTATAAGAAGAACCACCCACCTCATTGTTCCCTTGATATCTCTCCCATAATTCTAACATCTTGTGGAGGTGTTACTTTTTAAAATGCTCTTAAATCATTTCAATTATTTGATTTTTTATTATCTTATTTCAGTTTCCAACAATAGGTAGTACAACTCCCAGAAGGTTTTCAAACCTGCACCCTAAATAGGTGAGTAATTTCCTCATATGGATGTGCCTTGCATGTTGCTAAAGAAAGGTAAAACAGTAACCATAAATGAGTTTCGGAGCTCATTTTACTGTCATTACTACCACTATTGTCATTATCACATGCTTAGAAGAGTCTTGAAATATTCTTCAACACAACACCATGCTACTGCTAATTAATGCTGTCAAGAATGGTCATGAATCTACCTCAAGTATGGCAGACATCCTCATCATTGTGGCCCTCTCTTCTTAAGAATAAGGAATTAACTCACTTTGACATGCCTTAATGCTATTGAAATTGGATTTGAAGATTATAGTTATAAGTGTGACCTACTGCCATTGCCAATCTTCTATAAAACATGATGAGACTAAAAAATGATGCCCACTATATTACTATTATGAATGTGGAGAATAACTTGTTGCCATTATGTGCTAAAAATGGGTGATGCACCCTCCTTGTGACTCCATGCCAAGTACCCTCTTAATCAACTCCATATCATGCTTTAATGCAATGATAAAATCTCTGATAACAATCAGTAATGCCCATTACTACAATTTATATTATGTTAGAGGCAACGACTTCACCATTCATATAGTTTGAACCACATAAGTAAATGACTCTATATGATCTAATTATTTACCCAACTAGAGACTATCTTTTATCAACACCTGGTTAGGATGCTTGACATTTGATCCTCCATTGCCTTCATTTGTTGTGGAAAAATTAGGCATCAACATGATTTTCTAATCATTCCAATGCCTTTCATTGTTGGATACATATGAGTTAGCGTTCCTACACTACACATCACCTTTAAATGCAATTTGGTTCATATGAGATGATGAACTCAAGAAGTGGATAAGTATTGCTTGGCATTAAACATTTATCTCATTATTGCAAATCGTAGGATGCCAACATGAATGTTAGATTTGTCACCTAGGATTACAAAGGTGTAATCTAATTGTTAACACAGCCCCTCTCCCCTCATGCTTTAAAGGGTGCTAGCTCAATGGAAGAGCACCTGCCTTACAAGCAGGACGATGGTGGTTCGATTCCTCCGTGCCTAACATAAATTAACATGTGTATTCCAGGGATCTTCCTAGCCTGAGTTTCAAGGTATGACAGATACTGATGCAGCCATCTGCTGGACAAAGACCAACCTTTTTCTCCGTTATTTCCACTATCTTAGACATATTTTCCTCTACCGTTGTTTTCAGGTTAAGCAATTGGATTATGAAGGGCGTCTCTACGCTATGAAATCACTCAAGACTTGTCCCTGAAGTCTGCAAAATATTTCCTTCAAAAAAATTCCGCTTAATTAAAAGAAGCAACTTTGAGCTATTGTATACGCAAATGCCAAACACTGATCTCCTATGTTGTCTACCATGCACATTTCACATTGGCTGTAAATTTGCTGTTTCCATGATGATCTGCAAGCAAGAGAAGAGATACGACAGAGAACAGCAAGAGGCAGACCCATGCTTCCAATTCTACGAGCAATTCGTCAGAGCACTGTTTTCAGTGCCATAACAGTACTGTTGATTTCATTACCAATATCATGCTTTATAAACTAGAGTTAGTTGAGTTGATGGGAAAAGAAGGTTTTTCCTCATCTGGGATCCTATTTGTTCAGAAAGGATTACTGTATTGCTTTAAATTCTCCAATTCCAACCCCGAGTTTCAGGATATGATAGAAATTGAAGCGATCAGTCTATCTCAGTTAGTACCTCTAGATTTAGACATTTTACTTCTACCAATGCTCGGACCTTCCAGCAACAATTTTTGCATGCAGAGGAACCAACTATTCTTACAGTTCCGGATGCAAGTATCTAATAAATTAAAATTGAAACCAAATATTCTTACAGTTCTGGATGCAAGTATCAAACACTAATAAATTAAAATTGAAAACCAATCCACCAACTTTCTTTAATTTAAAACAACACCAATAACAAAAAAAGCCTGTGTAACATATAAATAGTATTGATGGAGCCTAACAGGGGCCTTTTAAGCAGCCATACTGTTCTGGATGCAAGTATCAAACACTAATAAATTAAAATTGAAAAACAATCCACCAACTTTCTTTAATTTAAAACAACACCAATAACAAAAAAAGCCTGTGTAACATATAAATAGTTATTGATGGAGCCTGACAGGGGCCTTTTAAGCAGCCATACTACTGAATAGCCTTGCAATTTTTTTTTAAATTCCTCTTAATACATAATAAATGTTAGCTTAAAGAGATATATTCTAATTAACTAATAATTGTCTTCTTTTATGTTTAGTCCAAGTCATTGTCATTGTACTCAGTTAGGACATTTTGCAGACAAAATAATAGAAACCATACGGTGTATATATATATAAGCATATAATCACGCCATGACCATCGACAATCACCATAGAAGCAACACTCTCAAACCTGTAGCATATGAAACCAAGATAAGCATATGCATATGAAACCAAGATAATCACGCCATGACCATTGACAATCACCATAGAAGCTGAAAATTCCAACAAAGAAACTGAAAATTTTAACTCCAAAATCATAAGTGCAAGTTATATTTCTACACAATGATAACGATGTAATGATGTACCTGCTCTGGAAAATAACTTGGAATATCATAAACTTTTCCATACTTTTAAGAAATAGTTTTTCTCAAAAATTTATAATTTTCATCACAAATTCATATTAAATAAAATATATCAAAAAGAAAGGTTGGACGATAGAACAGTCCTTCCCCTCATAGGTTACAAGAACCGTTCAGTCAGCCCTGATAGTCATGACGGGCATCTGGAATACCTAGGAAATACTTAAACCATCACTATTGATGGTCACACAACTACCTGTTATATTCATCCATGTCTTCCCGGGCAGATTGTTCAGAAATATATCTGCTCCATTATTGGTCTTGCCTGATTATTCACTGGTCTGCTAGCTCGCCTGGGCTCATTACTCACAGTTCCGCCACTTTGGTAATCAGTTTCAGGGGAATAGCAAAGTATCAAGACAAACATGGTCAGTGTTATGACCATGGTCAGTATTATCATTACTTCTAGAAGATTTGTACCTACATGTCCGCCACCACACTTGGGTTGATGGTGATGGTGATGGTGATGGTGACGGTGATGATGATGATGATGATGGTGATGATTTGAACCCACATGTCGGCCACCTCGCCTGGGCTCATTTCCACCACTTCGGCGATCAGTTTCATGGGAATACAAAAATAGCAATACAAACATAGCCACTGTTATGACCATGGCCAGTATTATGATCACTACTCGAAGATTTGCAGCGCCACCACGCCTGGGATGATCATTCACAGTTCCGCCACTTCGCTGAAGAGTTTCTGCTTGAAGTCCCATTTCGGTATCCTCCTCTGGCTGCTCGTAACACAGGAAGCTCATGGTTAAAGACTAAATCTCCTAACACAACACGCTAAAGATTCACAGAATTCCAGGCTTTTCAATTATATATAATGCTCCTCTAACACGAAATCCAAAAATACCAAAAATAGTCTAACACATACTTAACTGCAGCTTGGGCTGAATCTGAAAGTCATGTTTATGTTTAAAAGTAACGATATTCTGCACAGCTCTGCTGCATGCACTATTATCGTGAATTAAAAAATGCTATCTGTATATAACTAATAGTTTCGCTAACACAACTCAATCATGCAACCTTAGTATTTTCCCTCACACCACTCAACTATGCAAACTTAGCGTCTTCAACCAGGCAATAACACATAGATAATTCAATAGCTTTTCTTCACATAGATAATTCAATAAACATGCATATATTTTAAATTGTTAATATAATTTTAACAAACGTAATTGTGTTTTAATATAAATATATTTGGAATATGTTTAGAGGTTAAAAGTGGGAAAAAACTCAATCATGCAACCTTAGTATTTTCCCTCACACCACTCAACTATGAAACTTAGCGTTTTCAACCAGTCAATAACCCATAGATAATTCAATAGCTTTTCTTCACATAGATAATTCAATAAACATGCATTTATTTTAAATTGTTAATATAATTTTAACAAACGTAATTGTGTTTTAATATAAATATATTTGGAATATGTTTAGAGGTTAAAAGTGGGAAAAAATTAATTGTTTTTTAATTTATAAATAGATTTGGAATGTGATTAGTGGTTAAGATGTTCATTTTCAATGCTCCTTGAAATTTAAGAATACAATATAATTTAAAATTAGCACAGCCACTTAATTTGTGGCTGATGAATACCAATAGATTAGAAGTGAAATGTTATAATAAGTTATTAATATGAAGAGTACACTTGTCTCATCCTTTTAGCAATTTAGGAAAAACATAGGCTTTAGTCCACCCCAAATTTTATTAGGACAACCACTTAACTTGTGGCGAACACCTATAGGTAACAAGTTATATGTTACTTGTTCTTTATGCTTAGCTGTAATCACCGTGTTACCTTCTTTATATATATATATATACTTGTTTATTTCCAATTTTGAACAACAACCATAAAATCAATATGGACAATACACTTGTCCCCTCCTCCTTCAATCCAGGAAAAGCATAGGTGGTAGTCCACCCCAGATTTTACTAGCACAACCACTTAACTTGTGGCATGGGATATCTGTCACTACCATTATCCATGCAAGAGGTATGTAAGAGGTACTTGTTATCCATGCATCACTAAGAGTTATCCATTCAAGATGTATTAGTTATCCATGCATCATTACCCATTATCCATGCAAGAAGTACTTGTTATCCATGCATAGATACTAATTATTTTATATATATATATATATTTGATAATTGTTTATTTTTAATTTTGGATGATGACCATAAAATCAATCGGTGTAAAGATATAAACACCTATTGATATAAAAATAAAAATGCCTATTGATATAATTATAATATTTTTATATATAATAGTAATATAATAAAAAATATAATTAATTTTATTTAAAAAAAAATTATTTATTTATCCATCTTTAATTATATATAAATTTGTACAAATAAATCTATGTGAAACAATGTTTCAAAAATATAAAACTTAAATCTATGTAAAATCATTGGGTAATGGAAATGGATGTGAAATCTACAATGGTTAAATTATCTTTCAGAAACATAAATTAATTCTTATATTTGGAAAGATGGGTTTACCCCTCAAATGAGAATAATATCCTTGATGTTATGTCAGATCTTAGTCATAATGAAAAATGTTGGGAATGATGGGAAATAAAGGAATAATTAAGTGGGTATTAATGAAGATACCCTAGTTATTGGTATAAGTAGGCTCATTTTCTACGGAACATTGATGAAGCGATAATGATAATAACTAAAGTATTTGAAGGACAATTGCAAGCATACATGTAAGTACTAAGATTCATAATCCCATTTCCTCATATAGAGGATTGTTTTACAATACTTGATGTAATAAGTTTTTGCATTATCGATCAATTTCAATAGGTAAGAAAATTTGGTTTCCTTTTTATAGGTATTTTCTATTTTATTTGGTTATATTAAAATATGAAAAATGATTTTTTATTTATTTTAGTTTTAGTTTTAAAATGTTTTGTGTTTATTAATATTATTCTACTAGTTGGCATTTGGTTGAGACCAATGTAGAGGGCCAACAATTCTCCACTATAGTCTAGTCATACCGACAATTTCAATCTTACCAAAAAGAAGTGAATCAAAACTAAAATAGGAATCCATCATATTAATAAGAACTTATATTATCATAAACAAATATAAAGATAAAACAATTATATTCAACATTCATATACACTGCACATTCACAAATTTATAAACAAATATAAAGATAAAACAATTATATTCAACATTCATATACTCTACACATTCACAAATTTTTAATGGGGTCCAAATACTCTTCTTTTATTCATGTTCTCTAAATACAATAAAGATATACAACATCACAACGAACAAATTCAAAATACAAGAAAGATTTCTTTGTCAATAGGGCTTGACAACAATAAAACTCCTCAACTAACAACTCAATAATCTCAAATTCATTCAATCAAGTATGTCCTTCACCCTAGCCTTGAAAGATTTTTTATATAAAACTAGTAGCTAAAGTTGATTATGTCAATATAAATACAAAAGGGATAAACATGACTAAGTTAATCCACTATCTAGGTCAACTTCTTTATTACATTTCATAACTCATAACTATTGGTGGTCGGCTTGCATTGTGTCCCTTTTTCCCTTTGGCATATCTTTGACAATTATACTAATGCTATGTTGATGTGCACTTCTACCTATCTATCCTTCTATAGCACTTATCCAAAATGGAAGGGACCAACAAACCTCGACCATGACTGTTGACTCACTCGTAAGTCAATGCCTATGCTCTTTTTTCCCTACTAACAAATAGGCCAACTTGGGGACAAACTATAGAGCTTGGTTGCAAAATGAGTTGAACTACTCCAACTATGTATTCCATTCGCCCAAAATAATGGAGGAACCAACATTGAATACCCATTCCTTAGCACTATCTAGATCCATAGGTTGATTCTTCACAAAAGCTTCCCACTCCACACCCGCAAAGAAATCCAACTATTGAAGAGTATGTTATGAATATTTTGATCAACTTGTACAAGAAAAGCAATACCAAACATAATCTAAAACACAAGAATTAACAATAATGGCCCAAACACATAGTACACAATAATTTAACATGGAAAACATAACTTGGGAAAACCATCCTAGCTAAGAGTTTCTCCACTCCCTATCTTGTTGTATTATGTTTTTTGTTTACAATCACGTTAGATACAATCCTAATTGCTTAACTAGAATTAATTTACAATGCCTAAAAATAATTGGCGAAAACATGTTAGAAAATTTCCAAAAGCAAACCCAAAATATGGTTAATGCCCCCACGCACCCCCAACTAGAGGGATAACCATCCACTTGAGCCCCCTTTGACGTAGGAACCTACAAAGAGTACAACACAGGTCCAACATTATCCCACCATTCTCCCACTTGTATTCTTAGGAACACAGAGCCAAAGGAGAAGCATTCATGAAATTAGTTGTTAAGGGTGGAAATGTCCATTGATTCTCTACACCAAGAGAAATTTCCAATACAAGCATAATTTTTCAATGAATCTTTATTCAAGGTATCAACCTTCATGAACAATACTTCATTCTATTCAACCATATCTCTAACAAAATGATGATGTGCATATGTATGCTTTGTCTTGGAAAGATAAGAAAAGTTTATTTGCTAGAAAATTTGCATTTGAGTTGTCACAACCTATTCTCACCAATTTCTAAACAAATCCAATAATTTTTTTTTTGTAAGCTACAATATTCTATTAAACATGAAAAATAAAAAATACATCCTGAAATATTGATTGAGGTGGCCTGAGAGAGTGAATCCACCATCCCAGGTACTCGAACGAATAAAAAAACATATGTCCAAAATTACAATATGACTCATCCTCGAAGGGATTACAATGTCCTGACAACATTACACATAACATATTACATCAATTGACCCAGTGGTCACAACAATATACATAATGAAAAATTGACCCACGTGTCAAATGGCTAATGACGAGTACATCAAATGACACATACAATCATGACTCCTCATGATACATCAGAGAATATCTTCTACAGTTACAATCTTGAACACTTCCTCTTAACTAGGAAGTTATTCTCAGCCGCAAGCATCATCATCCGTCGGTGCCATCATCATAGGTTCTGTCATCTACATGTACTTTGTCCATCGTCTTGTGATATCCATGAATCTATACATCATAATAAGTTCCATAGTTCCAGTCCATACGATTGACTCTACTCAGTCTGTCGAAGGGTACAATTGATACAATCCACGGGATCAATCCATGGATCATAATGTGATCAGTCCATCAATCAACAAGATCAGTCTGTCGATCAATATAACCGGCATGATCAGTCCATCGATCAATATATCAACCATGATCAATCCATCGATTGGTATAACCTGTATGATCAGTCCATTGATTAATATAACCTGCATGATCAGTCCATCAATCAATATAGCCTGCATCATTAGTCCATCAATCAATACAACATACAAGATCAGTCTGTCAATCAGTATAATCAATAAGATCAGTCCATCGATCAATATACATATCCAATATGATCAGTCCATCGATCAGTACCATAGGATCAACCCGTCGATTCATATGATGTACTCAATGATCAATTCTCCTCAGTCCATCGAGGATTACAAATCAGTCCATCGAGTAGTATAATGACCATCCTCAGTCCATCGAGGAGTACAACTCAGTCCATCGAAAAGTATTGTGATCAACCTCAGTCCATCGAGGTGTAGTGTGACCATCCTTAGTCCATCGAGGAGTACAACTTAGTCCATCGAGAAGTACAGTGATCAATCTCAATCGATCGAGGTGTAGTGTGACCATCCTTAGTCCATCAAGGAATGCAACTCAGTCTATCAAAAAGTACAATGATCACAATGCACATGATCAGTCCATCGATCCATATCACTTCCTGGTAACTGACGAGGTGCCTCCGGTTCTAGACCGGCAATTCTTGGTAACTGACCAAGTGCCCCTCAGTTCAAGACTGAGCAATATCATGGTAACATGACCAATTACAATATGACTCATCCTCGAAGGGAGTACAATGTCCTGACAACATGACACATAACATATTACATCAATTAACCAGTGACCACAACAATATACATAATGACCAATTGACCCACATGTCAAATGGCTAATGACCACTACATCAAATGACACATACAATCGTGACTCCTCATGATACATTAGAGAATATCTTATGCGGTTACAATCCTCAAAATGGTTTATGGAGTAGACAAACGCGTAGCCACAGTTCTAGTTGAGATCGGCATGTCTCAAGGATTACTGGCAGATTTTGAAAAAAAATGGGGTACAAGGACCTATCTTCAAAAACTAGACTACGCCAATGTGTCGTTCCGCTACTTTTGTTGCTGTGAATTGGGTCATACTTGGACCAATTTCCCTCGATAAAGACTCAGGGAAGTTCCCAGCTTGAGTGACACAGAATACGACTTGGTCCAATAGTTACAGCTCCCGAATAGGCAGCTTCTTCACCCTGCTCCCTCTTCCCCTCTAGGTAACGCTTCTCCCTCTCTGTATGAAAGAGTTTTGAAAGCGGAATTAGATTTGTATTTAAAAGCTGAAGAAGATTATGTTAAGAAATCTAGAAACCCCTTTTTGTCTCGTTGCGGGAAGCTAATTTGCAATGCAGTTGTTAACCCTTCTCCTTTGTTAAGGGACTCCCCCTTGCGGGAGAATGCTGAAACTAGCACCGAATTACCTCTCTCAATCTTCCAGTGAAGGAGAGAAAAACCATGGCTTTGATACTTCTAATGATGTTATGGCTTCTAAGGATCCCCAAACTACTTCTTTAACAGTAGGAAGCCCTTCATATTCTCTTGACTCACAAATCTTACACTTGGATTCTTTGCCTAATCCAAATCCTGTTCCCCTATAAGAAGAAGCACTGCTTAAATTTACCTTAGAAATATTTTCTTCCCTACCTAGTCCTACCAGGAGAGTTTCCCCTGTTACTCCCCTCAAATTACAAAATGTCACCATCTGTAAAAAAAACAAAAGGGGTACGCAAAATTCTCCAGAGATTGTTGGCAATACTTTTCTTCCATTAGCTTCAAATTCTGAAAATAGAGATCCTAAATCTATCCGGGCCTTTAAAGCTTGTTGTCAGCTTGAGGAAGGGGTCACAGAATGATAATTCTATCATTGAACTTGAGAGGAGTCGGGGGAGCTTCTAAGGCTAAGGCTCTTTCTTGGCTCTTCAAATCTACTAGCCTCTCTATGATTTTGATTCAAGAAACAATGACATAAATCAATCAAGCTATCAAAGTCTTTGCTAGTTTATTTCCTACCTGGGAATTATGTGGTACCTCCGCCTTTGGCTTATCAAGAGGTTTGTTATGTGGATGGGACCCTAAAGTTGCTCATTTCAACCCACTGAGTTTCTTTGGTGGTGTAATTATGGAAGGGAAACTAATGGGTTCCCTCAACTCTTTGTCTATAGTTAATTGCTACGGCCCTTGTAAAGAGAAGGAGTTGTTATGGGAGGGGATTTTGAATTCTGGGATTTTTGATACCCCTAATCTAATTTTGCAGAAGACCTCAACTTTACAGTCTCTGTGGAGGAATCTTGGGGCCCCCAACATAGAGTGGATCCCCTTTGGTCTTTTTTCAAACATCTGATTCAGGACCAAGACTTTGTTGATGTCTATTCTATTTCAACACCTAACAAGCAAAACCTACTATGTGAGCTTTACTTGTTTAAATTTTTCTTGGGGTCGGAGTGCAGGTGGAATCCCAATCCTTAATAATGTTGGGCATCCCTTATGTGTGCATTCTCATCATTTATTTTTAATCAAGTTTAGTGGAAACAAGCATGGGACTTTTATTGTTTAGGCATTGATTCAAATAGTTTGTACCATATTAAGATTCCCACTTTTAATATTGAAACCCAATGTACATACCAAGAGGGTGCTTAAGTTTACTCTGGATAAATTAACTAAGTTAAATGGTGAATCCTAGCACCACGAAAATATTTAGCTCCTTGTGAAAGCTTGATAGATTGTGATTGAGGAATTATGAGGAAAAGAAACTTGAAAAAGTGGATATGAAAAAAGTATATAGGTTTTATTTATAAAGTAATGTGGTCAACTTAAAGGTTCTTCAAGGTCAGGATCTTTCAAGGATCTCAAAAGAATGCAAAGAGAAGTTACAATTTATCCCATAGGTCGAGTATGGAGAGTGATATATTCATGAAGAGAAGAAGATATTGTAGATATATGGTTTTGAGGACAACCATTTCAAATTGCTTATGTTAATGACTCCTCATCTATTGTTTATTGAATTTGTTTAACACATGTCTACTATGGATGAGCCACACTTTGTTGGAAAGAAGTAAACACATTTTACACTACCCTTTTCTTTGCTAATTATTCATTTGTAACCATAGGCGGGTACTCCCAGGAAAACATAATTATAGAGTCTTATAGCTTCACTATGTATAAGACCTAGAGATATGAATCCTATCATATCATTCAAAAGGCTAGGGAGGGGATGACAATTTCTTCTCCAAATCTATTAGGTCCACAGCTAAAGAAGTTGGATAGATTCCCTTCCCAGAATGTAGTCCCTTTTTGGTTATGGGCTTATTGATAGCTCTAACTATCAGGTGAATTTGTCAAATGACCGAGATCCCTCTTCTTTGAGCTAGCTCCAATTGCAAAATCTTGTCCTAGAACACCTTAGTTTTGTCAACATGTTCTTCCAACCCATCTTTGCTGCATTCTTCATCAATAACCACCAAGATAATTTGTTGCTTTAACTTCTCAATATAAGGTAATGTAGAGAGCCATTGTTGTTGGTATAATTGAATGTCCCTTAAGTGTTTATTCTCCCAATCCCCAGTCCATCCCTCCCATCTACTTTCAAAGGACCCGATACACTCTTGAACGGAAGTGCCATGCTGTTTGCAGTGCCTAAGGAAATCAAATTACAAAGACATACCTTAAATGAAATCTCAGAGAGTAAGGACAACCCCAATCCCGAGAGTATGGACAATCCCAATCCATAATAATGTTGGGCATCCCTTTTGCGTGCATTCTCATCATTTATTTTTAATCAAGTTTAGTGGAAACAAGCATGGAACTTTTATCGTTTAGGCATTGATTCAAATAGTTTGTACCATATCAAGATTCCTACTTTTAATATAGAAACCCAATGTACATGTCAAGAGGGTGCTTAAGTTTACAATGGATAAATTAACTAAGTTAAATAGTGAATCCTAGCACCACGACAGTATATAGCTCCTTGTGAAAGCTTGACAGATTGTGAATGAGGAATTATGAGGAAAAGAAACATGAAAAAGTGGATATGAAAAAGTATAAAGGTTTTATTTATAAAGTAACGTGGTCAACTTAACGGTTCTTCAAGGTCAAATGGCTATTGCATTTGGTCTTCTCAACACATCTCCTGGCATCCCTATCTGAATTATCAAGAACCTTCAAGTGTGTGCTGACTGTCACTCTGCCATTCAGTTCATCTCCAAGATTGTTGCAAGGGAAATTGTCACGAGGTATGCTAACCGCTTTCATCATCTCAATAGCAAATGGTGTTCTTGAGGGGGTTATTGGTAATGCAAAGGGAAATTGGCAGTAAAACTTGGATATGGGAACATAAGAGAAGCTTTGGCCGAGGGACATAGGTCGCAATAGATCCATATATAGAACCACCATAAATGGTAGCTTTAGTGGCAAAGTCACAATGAGAGGCAACTTTTGTAATCATATTCTCCACAATCTGAAGTCAACTCCATATACCCGGTGGCTCAATGGGTTGGTTGAAAGCACACACAAAGCAACCTAAACTTTCGTCATTCTTCAAGCATTCCATCCCTCTATCAAAGCATCCAATTCCCTCAGACTCTGTTCAATCCCCTTTATGTCTCATGCATATTTTAAATGGATGCTTAGTGGTGATGTTTTATGTCACACTTTATATAATACAAGTTTGATTAAAGTCTCGAGTGTTGACAATATCGAGCCACTTAGTGCCTTGCTTAGATATTCAGTATCAAATATCGAAAGCGTATAACTGTCGCAAATTAAATAGTCACATTATGTGATTAGATATTCACAAGAATTCTTATATCGAGTGCTTTAATTAAACAAACTTACTCGGCAAAGACTAAGCTACCATGCAACACTGGTTTCTATAACTTTTATGTACCTAAGCCCTTATTTCTTATTTCAATAGGTACGTATATTATTTATTTACCTTTTTTTTCGAGTGGATATTATTTATGTACCTAAAACCTTATTTCTATACCTACACATTATTTATGTACCCAAGCCCTTATTTTTATACCTACATACCTAAGCCCTAATTTAAAACAACTATCTTATTTGCACGTATTCTTTTCGTTCACCCTCTCATATCACGATAATCAAGAACAACTATTGGATTTCAGTTCTGTCGATACCAGTGATTTGAGTTCGGCCATGTCCTTTTGCAACTAGATTGCTGTGTGCAAGCTCAGATATGCCATTCTCAAATCGATAGAATCACTGCTGTTTCTGTTGGCATTTTGTCCGTCATTCACTTGTTGTATAAGGAGTTTACTCTTCCCATTCGAGGGCTTCGAATTTACAGGTTCTATGGTATTAATCCAGAGAACCCGCCGATTCGTGTTACAAGCAGAGAATCCAAGTGTTACAAGCAAAGAATCCAAAACGGTTCAGGTTTGGTATCCTGACTAAGACCTGCTAGTGGTGCTCATCTCCTCTGATCTGTCGTTTGTTATTAGTAGGGCTAAATTATCTCGTGAGGATTAGATTAGTCCACCCTCAATTACATTTGGCATCACCAAGGATGCATGCCGTGTTTGAAAAAAATTCTCGAATCAAGGATGCACACCTAGTGTTCGACAAAATGCCTGAACCGACACCTGCAAGATTCTATCATTTGGCATGTGCTGCGATCAGTATTCTGTCAAGTACCGTGATCATTATGCCGAGGGTCGGATCCACTTCACAGGGCAGCGATTCTTCCCTTAGAGGACGTGATTCTTGTGGAGAAGGGCGTTGATTGCAGGCCGTGGTCTTTTTTGTGCAGCCCGTGTGGGTAAATTGGGTTTATTATCCTTGCATAGGCAGCGTTCAACTTGGAAGAGGGCCGTGTGTTATCTAGGGCCGAGTATTCATTTTGAAGGCCGTGAGCTGCATTGTGGGGCCATTTGAAGAAGGGCGCACCATCTTGAAAGGGTGAAATCTCTGTGGCGAGCTTGTGAAGCAACCTGAGGGTGTACATCGAATCTCTATTAACATTTCAAGGACAGGGCTACTACAACATTGTTGGGTGCATTTCCAAGATCTGTCCACTTTCAGCGACCTTCTACATCATTTCCAGGCTTTGGAAGAACGTTGCTATAGCCATAAAGGTCCTGCTATTTATTGCTGTCACATACCAGGTTAGAAATCACTTTAAATCACTTTGTATTCAAATTTATTGTGGTTTAGTACTGCTGCTATAGTTATATTGATCAGTGCTGTGTCATGTAATTTGAATACAAATTCATTCCTGAAGTAAGAAGAGAGGATATAGTCAAATTCTTCCGTTTTGAGATACATGATTTTGGAGAGTAATTCAAATATCCAGGATTTTAATTAAAGCCAATTAATGATGCAATTCAATATGGGTATTGGATAACGGTGATAGTATATCAGTTCAAAGAACATTGAATCAAATTCCCACAGGCAATCAATGCACGCTCTTGATAATTTTGGCAGAAAATATTTGGTACAGTTATGAGTTGTCTAGTCCTTTAGCAGGTTCATGTGATGCAAGTCAAAACTCTGCATGTTCTGTTCACAGGTTTCAAGCACCTTTTCTTAAAATATAATTATTAGGTTCCATTTTGACCTCTTTAAACTAGACACTCTTTAGTGGAATCTATGCAGATGCTTTGGTCCACTTCTATCCACCTCAACTATTTTTACACATAATTAATGACTCAGTAGCCCAACCCACTCCTCAGAGAGTTGTGGTTCCACATTTACTATGTCCAAGTCAAACCACCTCTGAATATGGCATGAAAAAATCCCAAAAATCAGCACATGTTGAAAGTGCCCATGGTAGGCATGAAAAGGCATATGACCAGCACAAGAGATCTCTAGAAAGGGCAGGAACCTTATTAAAGTCTTGATTTAGAAGGTTATGGGTACTAAAAATAAGATATTGTGTTCAGCAAGGAAGCACTCTTATCACAATTTGACATGAAGAAAGTAGAATGAAGTTACTTACCAGGCAGGGAATTTCCCCACTTTTAAATATGTAGTTTGGCATAAAAATACCACTGGAGGCAAGATTGTTTATGCTCAAATCATGCACCTTCGATTCATCCCTTCAATACTGCAAACCGATGCCTTATGCAAGTTGAACACTGTCCACATTAAAATGCCAAGATTAGTGTTAGCATACATGTCAGGGGTAACAGATATGAACCCGAACAGAGCACGGCAGTAACAGACCCATGCCTTCTCAATTCAATGGTTGTAACCAAAATCAGTTTCCTAAACCTACACTAAAAGAATGCCTACAACAAGGCAGAAGCATTGAGATATCTAGTTCAATGGATATGTTGGATCCTTCATCTGTGTGAACAAAGACTGCTATAACTATGAATCCCTTGCCAAAATTTCTACTACTGGAACAGAATTATTGTCTAAAAAAATCAATGCAACAACCTCAATAATTCAGAGGAAGTTCAGATGCAGCACGCCCACGTCTTTAAAGAAGTTCAGATGCAGCACGCCCGCATTTGTAAAGAAGTTCAGATGGAGCATGTCTGTATATTCGCAACAATAGAGGATTCAATCCTGCTTGTTCTCTAATTCTTGGAACAGAATCATTGTCTAAAAATTTATACTACTGGAACAGAATCATTGTCTAAAAAAAGCAATGCAACAACCTCAATAATACACAGGAATTAAAACAAAAGAAGTTCAGATGCAGCAAGCCCATGTCTGTAAATTTGCAACAACAAAGGATTCAATCATGCTTGTTCTCTAACTTCTGATCACTGAAAATTTTGGATTTGATCTCTTCTTTCTCCATTCTCGAGAAGTGAAACGGAGGGAAAAGCATTTAGTTCAACTGTTAGTTCAGGGAGTGAAAAGCAATTAGTTTAGAGACAGAAAGGGTTCCAATTTGTTTGACAAAATGCCCAAGCAAAATGTGGTGTCGTGGAATGCTATGATCACTGGATTTGCTCAAAATGGCCGGGGGGATGAGACCCTGGAAATTTTTGAACAGATGCAACAGGAATGGGCTAAGCCAAATGATATCACATTCGTTTGCATTTTTTCTGCCTGTAGCCATTTAGGCCTTCTGAATGAAGGCCAAAATTACTTTGACTCCATGATTGGAGATCATGGCATCACATCGAGAGTACACCATTATGCATGCATGGTCGTGCTGGGAATTTGTATAAAGCAGAAGATTTAATCAACGGAATGCCATATGAACCTAATGTTGCCATTTGGAGATCTTTTTTAGGTGCCTGTAGAATTCATGGCTATATGGGGTTAGCTCAATGCACAACAAAACGACTCTTTGAGCTGGGACCACACAGTGCTGGAAATAACGTGTTCTTGTCAAACATCTATGCTGCAGCTGGCAGGTGGGATGATGTGGAAAAGGTGTGGAAACTGATGACAGATAGTGGGGTAAAAAATGACAAAGGGCTTAGTTGGATTGGATTAAAAATAAGGTGCATGTATTTGTTGTTGGATCTATCAGTTCTAGCAGAAACAACTGTACCCAATTACAACAAGAAAACCTGTGAGAAAAACCTGTTTTCTTAGTTTCATTAATAAAGTAAGGTATTCAGTCCAAAACACTACATTCAAAGCGAAGAAATTGATACCAACCATTCTGGTTTTCTCGTCCACCACATCACGAAGACGAAGCCAAGTAAAGTACACAAGTGATTCAAACACGGTGACATTTGGAGAATGGATATCGTTTTGTTCACAGTATCCTGAGATGCACGCAAAGTTTTTTTGTTTCTTAGGGAAACCAGAGATGCTTATATTTCCCACCACATAGCCCCTTGTTTTTCTTCCAGCCAAGACATCCATTAATGTAGTTTTTCCAGCACCGCTTACTCCAACATAGGTTGTAAGAACCCCTGGCGTAAATGACCCACTCACATTGCAAATAAGTTGTAACCTCCCTTCTGGAATGCCTTGACTCTTCATCTCTTGTCAAAAAAGCAATCATCAGTTTTGAAATATTTGTAGGTGACAAGCCAGGTATATCAAATTACTGTAAAATCAAACTCCAATTTCATGAAATGTATTGGAACCAACACGCACCAGAGGCATGTCTACAAAGTAGTTGATGTTCTCAAATGCAACTGATAATGGATGGAAAGGAAGAACCATGCCCTTCTCACAAGCACCTGGGATTGGAATGTCGCTGACTTCATCATGTGGTTGATGCAATGAATTTATTTCAGACAATTGACTTTGTCTTTTCTTTGATGAATGAAAATAATTTGTCAGTGTCAGAATCTGTTAGTGTGCAGTCAAAGATTTTTCTGCTAGTTCGACGACAGTGTTTCTTAGGCTTAAAAGCTGCAATGCTTGTTTCTTATATTAAAAATCCATTCAATCAGAGAACCAATCGTCTCATTCTCTTGGCTCTATAGTCTAATAGTACACATCAGGTCTTAAAGCTAAGTCACCTGACACGGAGACACGAGACACGTAGGACACGAAAATACGAGAGTCCGACACGGACACGGTGACCCCCGGAATCAGGACACGTAGGACACGTTTTATATACATATATATATTTTTTAAAAATATAGACATATAGATCCAAAAATATTTAGAAACTAGAACATTTACAAATATTCAATAGAAATTAGAATAAAAACACCTTAATGATTATGATTACACATTGTCATTCACAAATCACGATTCACGAATCACAACACATTTCACATTTGTCATTCACAAATCACAATGAGACATCAGACACATAGATGCATGTCGGAACCATATTTCTCATTAAGTCATAAAAATCAAAATGTATACAATATACATATATGTCGGAATGCCACTGGGCACTGGCAAATGCCAAATAGACTAATAGTAAATACAAAAAGGGGTGGATCAAGATGGGAGAATCCCATATGTCAGTAGTCCTCCTCCATGCCTGAATCAACATACTCATCACTGCCACTGCCCTGATCCTCATCCTAATCCTCCTCCCCCTCCTCCTCCTCTCTACCCATCTGACAATCTGAATCTGCTGCTGTGGAGGATGACCCCTCTATACGATCACTATCATCAAAAGTGACCGGCTCTAGCACTGGATCATTAAGATCCATGTTTTCTAATGCCAACTCAATACTGCTGTCCAAACCCATATCATCAGGAAAGACATCCCACATCTTTGTCTTTCCCTTCACCCACTCCTCCCTCTTCCTGTAAATAAGACGAAGGTTGGAGTGCACATACACCATCGACTCTGCCCTGGACTGCTCAGGCCTGCTCTTCTTCACACTGTACAAGTTCCCATATGTGCTCCAATTCCTCTCACAACAAGAGGATGATGTAACTTGAGAGATGACCCTGAAGGCTAACTTCTGTAGAATAGGGGATGTTGCCCCATGAGTTGCCCACCAAGCATAGGGTTTCTTACCCTCCCTATCTCTAAGCACATCATAGCCTCCAAATCTCCCAGTGCCAGTGGAAAAATCTACAAAGCCATCCTCCACCTCCTCAAGCATGTCTCTATCCTGAAATAGCCGTCTAAGTGCTATCTTCCTCCCATTTTCAATCTCTGCATCCATGTGAGGAGGGACTCTGTGTGAGGCCCCCGATCCACCAGTGAGCCACTCCTGAGTGTAGAACTTGGGGTTCAAGGAGTGGGCCAATCAATGCAAAGGTGTGCAATTCTTATCCCACCTGGAGATAAGAATATCCCGAATAATGGTCCATAAGTTCTCTGCCGATGTCCCATACTCGGGACACTCATTCTCCAGGACAATGGACCTCATGGACTCAATCATGGAATCCCACCCCTCATAAACCTTTGCTAGGATGGGCTGGTCCGTGTCTGCAAACCGCAACATAGAAATGATTGGCTCCATGATCTTAATAGTAAGATCCACCGTGTCCCAACAACCATCATTTAACACCATGTCCTTCACCTTTTGTGAAGCAGCCTGATCCGTCTTTCTCCAAAAAGCCCAAAACTCTGAAATCACCATGGACCCAAGAGCGGTTTTGACCTCCCTCAACCTCTTGAGCATGATGAATGAGGAAGCAAACCGAGTATCTGCAATCTTCAGCAATGAAAGCTGTGTGTACTGTTTGTAGATGGTGAGGGCATTTGTGTGGTTTTGTACAAAGTTTCGGATATGGCGTGCATCCTCAATAAGGTTGTCAATCCATGCCACATCCGAAGCAATGGCTTTTAGTACTAAATTCAAGGAATGGACACTGCAAGGTGTCCAAAAAACCTGTAAGAGCAATGAAAGCATGTATCAATGACTCTACAACACTAACATTGCAATGACCAAATTCAAACAATGAGCAAATTAGAAATGAAAGGTGTCCAAAATGAACATACCTGTGGATATTTAGCTTCCACAATCATGCCAGCAGCCTTGCAAACAGGTGCATTGTCCGTGATGATTTGTACACACGACTCAACACCTACTTCTTCAATGGTTTTGATGAATAAATCACCCATAAATTGTGCATCCTTGTATTCCCCAAGAGCATCCACCGCTTTCAAGAACAACGGTCCATTTTGGGAAGATACCATGAAATTGATGAGTGGATGGCATGCGGGATCTGTCCATCCATCAGAAACAATACTCACACCGGATGAGGGCCATGTTGATCTAATTGGCTCAAGAATTTTATCTACCTCCTTCTTTGCTTTAACCAACAATGTGGTTCTAAGCTTCTCTGAACCAGGAGGCACATAACCATTTGGAGCTCGTTCCAAGATAGTTTTAACCGTCTCAAAATACAATGGTGACCGTGCAACATTGAATGAGATGAAGTTGAGGTAGAAGAAAAATGCAATAGTAAGGTCTACCTCTTCTCGTGCCTCTTTTTGGAAAATCCTATCCATTGGACCACCTGTAGATTGCCTCTTTCTTGTTTGATAAGTATCCCCACGCCCACGCCCATGAATGCTAGGTGGAAATGGAGGCTTGGTGCTAGAGGACTTCCTCAAAAATGGAAGAGGATCATCCTCTTTTTTCTTGCTTGCTGCTGCCACCTTCCCTAAGCCAGCATGATCCTCTCTTTCCATATCCCTCCTTTGGTGAACAGTCACCGCTTTGCATGAAGAAATCCCACAAGAAGGAAGGGCCAACAAATGGCCCTTAACCCGGAAATATGTGCTCATGAACTCATGCTTGCAAAAATTGCATCTCCAAGACACATTGCCTCCCCCACCAAGCTTTGCCCCGGGTCCATCTTTCCTTGTCACATACTTCCACAAAGGGTATTTTTTTTCTTGGGCTTGTTGTCTTGCTAAAACATGGTTAAGTGGAGCCATAGAATGAGCTCCACTAGCAGCCGATGGAGCACTTGACGGAGGAGGAGAACCGCTTGTGCTTGGTGGAATAGGAGGGGAGGCCCTAGATGGTGCATTTCTCCCTCTACTTTGCCCCCTACCTCCTGCCCTAGCTGATTGAGACATTCCTTGTGTGATGGTTGAGCTTGCAATCTTCTCCACAAATCCACCGGAATGCACTTGGAATCACTTGGAAACATTGGATAGCCTTCAAATCTCCTTCACCTGCACATACAACTCACTCTCAACCAAATGCTTCCTTGCAAATGACAAAAAGAAAGGCAAAATTCTGTTTTTAAACAAACCCGGACGCCTCTTTTCCGCGCATAACGTTTCCGGTTTTTCCGATTCGTGTCTGACAGTCGGGACACGCTTTAAATTCGCGTCCGATTCGATTTAAAATCGTGTCCCGAATCCGGATTCGAAGGAAAGTCGAATCGGACACGAATTCATATCGAATCGTGTCCGATTCGACCGATTCGGGACACGGGGAGGGGTTAGAGCGAATCCGGTTTCTTTGTCTTAAAGTGATCTCATTTCAAGCTTCCCTGTCAATATATATGCAGTAAAGCAGTACCCTGAAGCTCCAACAGGAATTTGAGTATGTGGCAAGATTGCTTGTACAATTCCACCTCCCTGTTAGTAAGATGAGTGTAATTTGATATTTCAGATTCAATCCATTGATAAGGAGGACCTTATATGTCAGACAACGGAAACAAAATCCCCACCAGACTTATACTTGAGATTGACACAAGTTCAGATCAAAAAAGGAGGAAAACTTCCCACCAGGCAGAGAACCATGAATTACCTGAGTAGATGGTCGGAGTCCATTCTGTGTTCCTAGACTATTCACAGATCCTGGAAACTGAAAATTGGAATTTTGCTGAGCTTGCTCAATGGTTAATCCGAGACCATTTCCTGGTTTGATGACATTGCTATTTGGTAGCTGTTGTTGTTGAGTTAGGATCGGAGATGCTTGTTTACCACATGAAGCAATGGCATTCATCAAAAAGGACTGCTGCTGAGCCAAAAGTGCTGCCATCTGTTGCTGATGTAATGCATATGGCGAAGACATAATCGACTGCTTGGAAACAAAAGCACCAGTGTGAAGCCTCAAGACAGTAAAAATTATATATGGCCAAACTGCAAAAAGTAGATCATGGATGCTAAGCTAGTAATCACCTTTTCAAACAGGCTCATGATGTCATCCTTCTTTGCATCTTTTGGGAGATGACCATGTGACTGAGGCTGAAGTTGAGACACTTCAGAGTGTGATTGAGGCTGAGGCTGAGGCTGTGCAAAATTATCATGGATGGGTGTAGATGGAATAAATAGATCCTCCAATCCTGTCACCATAACATTCTTAGCTTCCGAAGATCTTGTTACATCATTTTTTTCAGTCGACTCTGGTGCTTCTGCAGCTGTAAACATAAAAGTTCAGAGGAACTTTTCTGACCAGAATATGCATTAATTTACTTTTCCAACAATCACCCAGTCCATGTAAATTAAAAAAGAAACCCTAAAGAAAGACAAATTCTTACACTGGAATGCTGCCCAAGAACTGTCATCATCTACTTGAGAAGATGACCCCTCAACATTTTCTGCAGGCTCTTCAATTTTTAAAACATCAAAAAGATCTGTTGCCACATCAACCTTTGTGGAAGAAGCTGCAGAAGCAGATTGCACAGACTGTTGTGAACTCTTAGGAGCTGGAATGACAGGCATTACAGAACTCTTTGATGCCTGCTACAAGTAAAGGAAATCAGTCCTTTAATAAACAACAACCTGGTTTATGTACTCTGGTTAGATTGAAGTACTCCAAAATGTTCGAGACAATACTTAACTTCATTCATGTCAACTATCTCTTAGTCTAAGCTACACTCTATTTTTAATGATGTAATATACGGAGTTTCTTCACATGCATGTTTCCAGTGTAATAAGTGTAATTCACATGAGTAAAGAATTGAAACATTTACAACAATCAAATTATGGAAATCTCTTTCCTTACCATGAGACAAGGATAATGCCAATGTTCTTCCTCCTGACATTGATTGTTCACTTTCTCTTTTCTTGTTTGCTTACACCTCTTCAAGAACAACTTCCGGTATTGCAACCTGTGCTTTTTCAGGGGCTGCAAATGAAGGAGTTTGTTTGAGATCTTAAAGTTTTGATCGAGTAAAACTTCGAATAAAATTCAACGTGAGAGAGAAACACAATACTTACGATTAAGGTATGCTAAAGCCACAGGAAACAGTATATTTAGAAGTACGCAGAACCCAATCAATGCTCCAACTCCAATCAAATACCTTTTCTCCTCAACAAACAGTCCACGTGCTTCTAGTATATAGCTTCTCCCAGTGTTTTTTTGGAATTACTACTGCTTTGGCTACATGTATAAGAACTCCTTTAGATGAATGATAGCATTGCACAGCATGATCCTGGATTACTCCAATAAAACTTGAGCAATTGCATTGTAATTTGTTTATAGATTAGGAAAAGACCCTCAATGAGCACAAACTTTAAATTGCCTTGTTCCATCTAGGTGCCAAAAATTCATTCACAGATATAGCATTTTGACCATAAGATGTTAGTGAGCACCAATATGCCCATATCCACCATTTGGGTATATCCTCTGTTCCAGAAATATGAATTAGAATAAAGTACCCTCAGCATGGTAAGTTTCTTGAAGTTAAAAGTCTCAAAATTTTCTCATTGATCTAACGACAGCATAGTACAGGATACCTCTAGAAACCACAAATCCTCCGAGGACAATGAAAAGGATCAAGGCAAATGATCCAAATGTTTGTGAGATATTCATGCTACGGCTTAATGAGGCCATGAATTTGAATAAAGCCAATGACATCTGATGCAACAGAAAGAAAAGACAAAGCTGCTTAAAGAACCTGCAAAAACAGAAAATACAGTAACTGTGTTTACCGTAGTGACCTAAAGCATTGCCTTTGATTCTTAAGATACTCTGAGGCATATATTCTATATTTTCATTCCATATACATAGGTAATTTTATCAGAGATTTCACATACTGTCTACCATTACCTAATTTGGTGCAAGCGAATGGATTCATCCATTAATAAATTAGTCAACAACATTTCTCCTCTCTTCCAATCATATAGCTATACTTTGAAACAAGTAGAAGCTCTGTCAAAAATTCAATTAAAACTACCTCTCAATTCTTGGTGCAAACCCAATCACTTAGTATGTAACGCATATCCAAATCACTGCCTCAACTAAAGAGAAAGGGATCTTCACAATCCATGTTGGCAAAGCATAAGTCCATGATGGATAGAATAGCAAGTCTCCTTGCTTGTAGAAGACTGGAAGACGAGCAATCATCATTGACATTTCAGGAAAACCATTGAACATCAAGTGGATTAATCCAAAGAAAAGAGCTCCCATATAGATATTTTCATCATCCGCGCTATTATGATGCATTCTCGTGCACAAAAACATTGTCATTGTGATGATACCAACAATAGCAACCAGCATCATTCATTTGCCAGGCTGCATGTTCTCTGAGATTTATAAGTTGAACAAATATAGTCCATAATTTTCCTTAATTTGATGATGATCTCTAAGTGGCTGACCTGTCCTGTCTTGAAAATATAGACAAAATAAATTTTCTTCATAAGTAGCACTTCTCTAGAGAAACAAGCTTTCAGCATGTTCCATCTGTTGACACCATACTTTTCCATGGTAAGCGAAGCAGGATGGCTCTTCGTCCTGTCATATGGATGCGGTAACTCTTCTACAAGGCTCTTGCCAACATGAAATGACTGAAAGGCCTCTGCAAATTCTTTGACAGGAATGTAACGATATCATTGACTTGTTTCTGCCCAATATTTTTCTTGGTCTTTTCTTGAGGTCAGCTATAGAAATAAAGTGGCAACATTACAAACCTCATTTAGCTTAATGTGGAACTAAAAAATCTCCAAACAGCAAGTAAACCCCATACATAGAAATGGATATGGAAGGAACTGCAACAAATTAGATGTATCATTCCCTTAGGATGATTAATAGGCCCAGCTTCCCATTCTTGGGTACATCCATATCTGCTAATCTCTTTGAATTCGAATTTGAAGCCCATTCTGAAATGGGAATGCCATATGTATTAGGTCTTAAAATTGAGGCTGCAAGAATTAGGGACATATGACTGGTATCATGGGAAGTAAAGTCCAGGGGCTTTGGAAAACGGTTGGGAGCAGACCGGAATGGTGCACCTTCGCTTGTGGTTGCATTCTCAGGGAAGTTGAAAGTAAGCTGCTTCACACGATTTGAAAAGTAATCCTCAAACCTGAATCAAACCAATCAGTGAAAAGAAAATTTAGTTTTGTGAAATTCAATATCTTGTAAATAGTAAATTATAAGAAATAACTGTGAAAACTCATTTAAGGTTTGATGCAGTGCAACATGGAAATGATAATGATAGGTAGAAAGAACTATAATTATAAAAAGGAAAGGGAAAGGCTTAATTACTGTAATCTAGCCCAAGAGACGCAATCTTCGAATGTTAGACATCTCTGTGAAACCAAACAATCCACAACCGATTCCAGAATTTGTCGGGCCTGAGCATCCCCTGCAGACTTGGGTGCTGCTATGTATTCTTGGGGTTGGTAAAGAAAACCATTTGCTTCAGCTAGAGTTTTGTCTAAGAGACCTTCAAATTCAGACCTTGCCCATGTGAGACAGTGGTGAATATTATGTGGAAATGAGTGAAGTGTGCACATGGGTGCTTGCTTTTCAGGGGGATGCTCCATAGTTCTCAGTCAAGTGAGGGATGCTCATGGTGCAATGCATTTGATGACAATGTGGTTGTGTTATATGGAGAACTACCTTATGAAAGCTAATGTTCATTAGCTTTCATTCACCGAGCAATGTTGTTAGAAGGAAAGCTAACTCTGGTTAGGTTTCCATCACGGTGCAATATATTTGATGACAATGTGATTGTGTTTGATGGAAAACTACCTTATGAAAGCTAACATTCATTAGCTTTCATCCATAATCCAATGTTGTTAGAAGGAAAGCTAACTCCAGTCACATTTCCATCATGGTGCATTGGATTTGATGACGTGGTTGGGTTGGATGGAAAACTAACGTTCATTAGCTTCCATCCATCGTGTAATGTTGTTAGAAGGAAAGCTAACTCCAGTTAGATTTCGTTCGTGGTGAAATGTATTCGATGACAATTTGGTTGTGTTATATGGAGAACATTCGTTAGCTTTCATCCACCCAACAATGTTGTTAGCAAGAAAGCTAACTCTGGTTAGTTTTCCGTCAAGGTGCAATATATTTGATGACAATGTGGTTGTGTTCGATGGAAAGCTACCTTATGAAAGCTAACGTTCATTAGCTTTCATCCATCGTGCAATGTTGTTAGAAGGAAAGCTAACTCTGGTCAGATTTCCATCATGGTGCAATGGATTTGATGACAACACAGTTGGGATGGATGGAAAACTAGCTTATAAAAGGTAACACACATTTTAACTTTCATCCACCATGAAATGTTGTTAGAATAAAAGCTAACTCCTGTTAGATTTTCATCATGGCGTAATGTATTCGATGACAATGTGGTTGTGTTATATGGAGAACCACCTTATGAAAGTTAACCTTCATTATCTTTTATCCATCGAGCAATGCTGTTAGAAGGAAAGCTAACTTCGGTTAGATTTCCGTCACGGTGAAATATATTTGATGAGATTGTTGTTCGTGTTGGATGGAAAACTACCTTATGAAGGCTAACATTCAATAGCTTTCATCCATCGTACAATGTTGCTAGAAGGAAAGCTAACTCCAGTCAGATTTCCATCATGGTGCAATGGATTTGATGACAACACAGTTGGGATGGATGGAAAACTAGCTTATAAAAGGTAACACACATTTTAACTTTCATCCACCATGAAATGTTGTTAGAATGAAAGCCAACTCCAGTTAGATTTCCATCATGGCGCAATGTATTCGATGACAATGTGGTTGTCTTATATGGAGAACCACCTTATGAAAGTTAACATTCATTAGCTTTTATCCACCGAGCAATGCTGTTAGAAGGAAAGCTAATTTCGGTTAGATTTCCATCATGGTGAAATACATTTGATGAGATTGTTGTTGTGTTGGATGGAAAACTACCTTATGAAGGCTAACGTTCAATAGCTTTCATCCACCGAGCGATGTTGTTAGAAGGAAAGCTAACTCTGGTTAGGTTTCTGTCATGGTGCAATATATTTGATGACAATGTGGTTGTGTTCGATGGAAAACTACCTTATGAAACCTAACATTCATTAGCTTTAATCCATAGGATAATGTTGTTAGAAGGAAAGCTAACTCCACTCAGATTTCCATCATGGTGCAATGGATTTGATGATAATGTGGTTGGGTTAGATGGAAAACTAGCTTAGAAAAGCTAACTCACATTAGCTTTCACTCACCATGTAATGTTGTTAGACGGAAAGCTAACTCCAGTTAGATTTCCATCATGGTGCAATGTATTCGATGACAATGTGGTTGTGTTATATGGAGAACTACCTTATGAAAGCTGATTTCATTAGCTTTCATTCACCGAGCAATGTTGTTAGAAGGAAAGCTAATTCCGGTAAGGTTTCCGTCATGGTGCAATATATTTGAGGACAATAAGGTTGTGTTTGATGGAAAACTGCCTTATGGAAGCTAACATTAATTAGCTTTCATCCATGGTGCAATGTTGTTAGAAGGAAAGCTAACTCCAGTTAGATTTCCATCATGGTGCATCAGATTTGATGACGACGTGGTTGGGTTGGATGGAAAACTAGGTTAGAAAAACTAACACACGTTAACTTTCATCGCTGTGCAATGTTGTTAGACGGAAAGGTAACTCCAATTAGATTTCCATCATGGTGCAATGTCTTTGATGACAATGTGGTTGGGTTGGATGAAAAACTAGCTTATAAGATGTAACACACATTAACTTTCCTCCACCATGAAATGTTGTTAGAATGAAAGCTAACTGCAGTTAGATTTTCATCATCGCGCAATGTATTCGATGAAAATGTGGTTGTGTTATATGGAGAACCACCTTATGAAAGTTAGCCTTCATTAGCTTTTATTGATCCACACTCGCCCAGGTGCACGAGGGGGACAACAGTTCAACTGAATGAGTCGGCTCTGGTATGGCGGAAGCATAAGAAATGGAATAAGCAAAGTAGGAATACACTACGCAGAGAAACACAAATACACACAGACAATATGCAGGAATGCGAACTGATCTCTATTACTGGCAAAAAGATTGATAGCTCAATCGATAGATGTATGTTACAATATTATACATGCTTACATAGAGAATGCTGAGACGCTTGGGTGCCTGCTCGTTACGTTCAATTACAAGAGAAGTTAGAGCGGTTCGGAAGTTCAACCGTTACAGTCGACTGGAAGACAGAGAGCCAATCTGTCGTAGTTCGTCAGTCGCTAGTCGACGCTACATGTCGATGTCGTGAAACTGTGGAGGTTGTTGAACTTGTCGAAGTTGTTGAGTTTGTCGAAGTTGTGTCGAAATCAGAACTTGTCGAAGTTGTTGAGTTTGTCGAAGTTGTGTCGAAATCAGAACTTGTCGAAGTTGTGTCAAAGTCAATGACTTGTCACAGTTGAAGTTAGCATTCGACAACAATGCCAACTACAGTGTGGTTGTGTTAAATGGAAAAGTACCTTATGAAAGCTAACACACATTAGCTTTCATCCATCGTGTAGTGTTGTTTTTGTCTTTTGTAAGTTTGCGGAGATTTTATTATATTTATCAGAATAAACAATATTTACATAACCAGCAATCCCAGAATCCTAGGGTAGCCTGAGATGATGAAACCACCATCCTAGATGCTCAAAACTACTAAGATAACAGTCTTGATAAAAAAATAAGGCCTGCCCTGTATAGGGAAACCAAGCATAGTAACAATTCAATCTCATCCAGCTCTATTCAAAATTTGAAAGACTAGAAGGAAAAATACATAACAAACTATTTAAAACAGTAAACCAAAAAAAATGAAATTCACAAGTGGAATTTGAAACCACTAAGATCCGCTTAGCTTTGAGGACCTGCATTGGGGGAATCTGGGCGTTCCTCGACTATCAGGTAGCCTTCCATCTCAACATCCTCATGCTTCTTCTCTGGTTGCTTCGCAAAAAGTGGCTCCATCTTGCGTTGTTGAGCTAAGCCCTCCGAATCCATCCTCGTTTTCTTCACCTCCAACAGACCAACGTTTGGGGAGACTGGGGTCTCTTGTCGAGCGTGCCGCTTATCCTCCTGCCCCTGAGGTCCCAAAGCTCCCAAAGAAGCTTCTCTTGCCCCACTACTTCCAGGAACGTCCATCCTTGCAACCCCCCAGCACCAGAGCTGTGTGCAAATAGAGAATGCCCCCAATCAAAGTTATTTTCCATGCTGCTTAACCTCTCATCCACCTACAATAAACCCAAGTGAATGTCCAAGACCGCCTCTCTAGAACTGCCCCATTTGGCCAGTAAATCCTCCATGTTCTTCACAGTCCAGTAATGGTTAACCTTTCCAGCAGAGCGGGCTGACGCTAACTACTGTGAGACAATGCTTGCCTCCTAGTCGTCAATGAAGCAACACACTGACATGGTATTTCCGCCTCATAACCCCCTCCCCCAGACTAGCTCATTCTTCATCTACTAGAAGCTCCTCGTCCCTCACCACTGCGCCGCGGAGTGCCCCTCTGTCATAGAGGCATGACGCTCTTCTCCTCATAGTATCCAGCTCGATCCTGGACCAAATGCAAAATGATTACCATAAAAAACACGAAGCCATGATATCCCCAAATCGCTCAATCAGACTTGAAGCCACATGCGGGTGCTCCCGCCCCAAGGCATCAAACTCCATTAAAGTAGTACTGCAACCCACCGCCATCGCAGCCAGAAGAGACATCACCTTGAATGGCATTACCTCCCGCAACAATTGCCCCATCATCCCTATTAACTTCGCTTGCTATTCGTGTTCCTAGGTGGTGGCTCACCAACTCAAACCGCGCATGCAAGCCACATGCAATCGTCGTGTTGTCACCAACATCCAGGTACCGTGCAATGTTGTTAGAATGAAAGCTAACTCCAGTTAGATTTCCATCATGGTGTAGTGTATTTGATGACAATGTGGTTGTGTTGGATGGAAAACTAACTTATGAAATCTAACATACATTATCTTTCATCCATCGTGCAATGTTGTTAGAACGAAAGCTAGCTCCAGTTAGATTTCCATCATGGTGAAATGCATTTGATGACAATGTGGTTGTGTTGCATGGAAAACTCCCTTTTGAAAGCTAACTGCATTAGCCTTCATCCACCGTGCAATGTTGTTAGAACCAAAGCTAACTCCAATAGCTTTCCATCATGGTGCAATGTATTTGATGACAATGTGGTTGTGTTGGATGGAAAACTACCTTATATAAGCTAACGCGCATTAGCTTTCACTCACCATGCAATGTTGTTAGAAGGAAAGCTAACTCCAGCTAGAATTTCATCATGGTGCAATATTTGATGACAACGTGGTTGTGTCAGATGGCAAACTACCTTATGAAAGATAACAGACATTAGCTTTCACTCATTGTGCAATGTTAGGAGGAAACCTAACTCCAGTTAGATTTCCATCATGGTGCAATGTATTTGATGACATTGTGGTTGTGTTCGATGAGAAACTACCTTTACAAAAGGTAACACCTATTAGTTTTCATTGACCATACAATTTTCTTAGTAGGAAAGCTAACTCCACTTATATTTCCATATTGTTGCAATGTATTTGATGCGAATGTGGTTATGTTATATGGAAAACTACCTTACGCAATTTAACACACATTAGCTTTCATCCACCATGTAATGTTGTTATAATGAAAGCTAACTCCAGTTAGATGGAAAAACTACCTTGTGAAATCTAACACACATTAGCTTTCATTCTCCATCCAATGTTGTTAAAATGAAAGCTAGGTCCAACTATATTTCCATCATGGTGCAATGCATTTAATGACAATGTGGTTCTGTTTGATGGAAAACTATCTTATGAAAGCTAACACACATTAGCTTTCATCCACCGTGCAGTGTTGTCAGAATGAAAGCTAACTCCAGTTATATTTCCATCATGGTGCAATGCATTTGATGACAATGTGGTTTTGTTGGATGGAAAACTACTTTATGAAAGCTAACACACACATTAGCTTTCATTCACGGTGGAATGTTGTTATAACGAAAGCTAACTCCAGTTAGATTTCCATCATGGTGCAATGCATTTGATGACAATGTGGTTGTGTTGAATGGAAAGCTACCGTATGAAAGCTAATCACATTAGCTTTCAGTCACCGTGCAAAGTTGTTAGAAGGAAAACTAACTCCAGTTAGACGTTCATCATGGTGCAATGTATTTGATGACATGGTGGTTGTGTTAGATGCAAAAATACCTTATGAACGCTAACACACATTGGCATTCATCCACCGTGCAATGTTGTTAGAAGGAAAACTAATTCTATGGGAGAGTATCCTTCCAACTTGGGGAATGGCTAACTTGTCCAATCTTCAACATAGTATTGAAGTTGGCTAGGAGGCCTTAGCCAAATTGTGATTAGAGGACAGTTGTTCGAAATATCAATCTACAATTCATGATTGAATCGTTAAGGTTGTTTATTATGAATGGGCATGTAGCCTAGTGTTAAAATAGCTATAGCTAGCTAAGGGTAGGTCTTGCGCTTGATTCCTATACTGTACAAATTTTGGTCAAATTAGTCTCTCATGAAAGGGTCTGTCACTCAAAGGCACAATCATAAGGATGAAATCAATGCTATGGGGTGGTGGCTTTTTCCTCACATGCCATAGTAGCACAAGCCCATGCAGCAATGAACAAAGGCTATAGTAACCTTACTTTTGATTCCCTACATGATGAGCCATGCTTATTGGCCGCCAAACAAAGCAATGAGGTGATTTCACCTTGACCATGGTGATTGTTATAATGTTGTTATGGCCAATGCACTTATGCTTATGAAAAAGGACATCTAGCAATCACTAGCTTTCCTTTTGGCACAAGCACAAGGATGCAACCATTTCTATGGGTTTCCTTTGCCCTCACATGCTCTTTTAGCACTAGCCCATGTAGAAATATGTACATCATATGCCCTAACACTACTTGCGATTCCCCCACATGATGACACATGCTTGTAGGTTGCTATACAAAGCAATGATGTGATATCACACTAACCATGGTTAGTGTTTTGAATCGTAATGTTGTTGTGACCAATGAGCTAGTGGTTCTGCTAGAAGGAAAGCCAGTGGTTGCTAGCCTTCCTTCTAGCACATACTTAAGGATGTAATCAGTGCATGTCTAATTCTGGCATATCATAGTTACTTTATTTGGAGTTGATAACAACAACATGATTAAGGGAAATGCTGTTATTATATGAGCTAGGTTTTTTCTAATGTTCACAATGATATGCATGTGACTAATGGTGAGGTTGTCGTGGTGTTGTTTGTTTTACAAATCCCACTTTCAGTATGACACTTCTAGAATCTAACAAATTTCATCATGCAAAATATAAAATGGTGTAGTTGGTGTAGGGCCCCATGCGTTGCAAATCCCATTCTCAATATGCCACTTCTAGATTTTGACAAATTTCTTTATGCAAAATATAAAAGGTGAGATTGGTATTTAAGATGATAGAGTATTTGTAAACACTTCGGTGATATGTGAGTGCCATATATATGTCCTTGCATGCATACCATACCCGGTTCTTGCAAATTGTATGGATCATAACAGTGATTTGTTGGAGACCCTTTTTGTAACATCCTTGTAATAATATCTTAAATGCCTACTTGGAAAACATGATTATCACCACTTTGTATTTAGCATTGCCCTGCATAACATGACATGATTATATACCCTAGCATGAAGTTAAAAGGTTGGATTGGGTTTTGATTTCCCAACATGATGAGCCATGGTTTGTTGGTCACTAGACATAGAGGCAATTTCACCCGAACCAAGATTAGTGTTCTCATCTTGTTGTTGGCATCGTGCGTGTGCTCGTGCTAGAAGGAAAGCTAGTGGTTGCTAGCTTTCCTGTTAGCACAAGTGCAATGATGACCGCTGGGCGCCTTTGTCCTAAATATCACCATGGTTAGTGTTCTACCTTCATGTGTGCCTTTTTATTGGCTCCCAAACACACTATGAAGATCCACATTGATGCAATAAAAAATATATTTAAATCTGATGCTATTGTTGGCTCTAAACCCGTGCTTGTGCTAGAAGGAAAGTTAGTGATCATTGGCTTCCTTTTGGCACACGCACAATTATGCATTGACAAAGTTTCACGCTTGGTAGAATAGTGGGATTCGTATCCAATCCCGAGGTTTATAAATTGTTGGGTGTTATTTCAAACTTCAAAGTGTATATACACAATGTAACTAATATGAATTCAACTAGGGCAAAGGTTCTCTGATTCGAAGTTGATGCAATAAATGCCGTGGGGATGCCTTTGTTCCAACAATCACCATGGTAGTGTTCTACCTCTATGTGTGGATATCAACTGGATTTGGAACAAGCTAAGAAGATCCATGATTATGTAACAATAATTGTATTCCATTTTTTACGTTGTTTTGGGGTCTACACTTGTTCTTGTGATAAATTGAAAGCTAGTGTTCACTAGCTCTCCTTCAAGAACAAGAACATGCATGCAATCATTGCTTAGAGTTTCCTTTGACATCACATGCACTTTTATCATAAGTCCATAGGTGTGAGCACAAACGCAAGCATAGGCATGTCATTTGTTAGGATTTGAACTTTGATGAGCGCTATATTGGTTACTTGCTTTTACTGACTCGGAACACCACCATTGACTAAACACTGAATTTTGTGATGCCTTGGACTCAAAAGAGATACCCATCTTAAATAAATGATAAGGAAGCAACTCATGGCAGGATATGTGAAAGTAACTCCCTGTACTTGCTCTTTTTTCCCTTTTCCCATTTCATGATATCTCTTTTCAGTTCACACAGGGTTATCTTATGATCAGCCACATTAACAAGATAAAATAGAAAACATTGTTGGCTCATTAGAAAGTATAACTATGATCATGGGATAATGCTCCTCATATCCTTAGGTATTCGTGCTTTTGGAGATGGTTTTTCTTTATCATTTTTACAAATATGTTGTGTGGTTGGAGATGCACACCACAACATTAATTGGATTTTCTATTAGTTTATTGGAACTTGGGGGAAAGCTAGGAATTTTTGCAATAAGGCTTTGTCCTCATGAATGTGGTCACTTAGAGACATTCTTCCATTATTATGAACACAACATGACCCTAAATTTTAAGCCTTCTTGTACCTATCTCTAGGCAAAACTCAAGGCCTTGGATAAGTGCCATTTATTTTAAGTTGTATGAAAAATTCGATGTTCCCCATTGAAAATATGTATGACTTGGAGATCATGATTTTGTATCACACCACCCGTCGTGCATTACTTGCGTTTTCTTTAAGTTATTCCATCAATTTAGAAAAGGAAGAAGACTTTGGGAAGATTAGAATAAAATCTTTCTGTATGAATTCAACTTTTCATCTCCTTTCATGTGAATGCAATTTTATGTTCTATAACTATAGAATGACAAATATATATTATGGAGGTAATTCAAATGGATATATGAAGCTTGTATGGAGTATAATGATGTTGTGTAAATATGTTTGTATGTTAATAAATTTTTATCTTCACAAGGAGTTTGTAAAGAGTATACATGCTTCAAGAGATTGTTTATAAGTAATTTTGTAGGGCTATGTTGATGCTAAACTTACGTTGTATCTTTTTTGTTTTAGGGTATCAATCAATAGATACTTTCTTTGGACTACAATGGGTTTAACATAAGACAATTGATTCATAACAATCTTATAATGATGGAGCATTGGTTCTATTTACTACATCACTTACCTTTAAAAACAGTAGAACACATTTTCACACAGTTCTTTTTCTTGGCTCCTTAGGAAAATGGATACATTGTATCAAAATCTAGAGCAACCATATCAAAATCTTATTTTCATAAATGGCTATGTAGAACATACATTTGAAGATTCTGTCTAAAAGTGCCAGTTGCTTTTAGTTGACTTCCTTGCTCCCTTCAATAGTTTTGATAATGAATAAGAATATCCAGAATAAGTCCTCTGTTTGTAATCCCTATGTAATTTTGCTTGATAATTCTATAGATCACCAAATATATTTGTTAATGCTTTTGGAATCACCTTAAAAGAGATTACGGGGAGAATAATAGGCCCCATTCTCCAACTAATTATCTTTTCAAACCTTTCAAGGCAAACTTGATGGTACTTGCATGGACGTTTTGTCTCATAGCAAAGCTCTCTAGCTATTCACAACACATCTGCAAGAGATTGTCTAATTATTTTACCTATTTTTTTCACAAAATTATGTGGAACACCATTTATGCATTGTAAGGTTTATTGTTTGTTTGTCATGCCTTGAATAATCCTTGAGCAACTAGTTTTCCTCTAAGAGCCACTAGAGGAGGTATCTCTCAAGTTGTGAAATTATAAGAAGAACCACCCACCTCATTGTTCCCTTGATATCTCTCCCATAATTCTAACATCTTGTGGAGGTGTTACTTTTTAAAATGCTCTTAAATCATTTCAATTATTTGATTTTTTATTATCTTATTTCAGTTTCCAACAATAGGTAGTACAACTCCCAGAAGGTTTTCAAACCTGCACCCTAAATAGGTGAGTAATTTCCTCATATGGATGTGCCTTGCATGTTGCTAAAGAAAGGTAAAACAGTAACCATAAATGAGTTTCGGAGCTCATTTTACTGTCATTACTACCACTATTGTCATTATCACATGCTTAGAAGAGTCTTGAAATATTCTTCAACACAACACCATGCTACTGCTAATTAATGCTGTCAAGAATGGTCATGAATCTACCTCAAGTATGGCAGACATCCTCATCATTGTGGCCCTCTCTTCTTAAGAATAAGGAATTAACTCACTTTGACATGCCTTAATGCTATTGAAATTGGATTTGAAGATTATAGTTATAAGTGTGACCTACTGCCATTGCCAATCTTCTATAAAACATGATGAGACTAAAAAATGATGCCCACTATATTACTATTATGAATGTGGAGAATAACTTGTTGCCATTATGTGCTAAAAATGGGTGATGCACCCTCCTTGTGACTCCATGCCAAGTACCCTCTTAATCAACTCCATATCATGCTTTAATGCAATGATAAAATCTCTGATAACAATCAGTAATGCCCATTACTACAATTTATATTATGTTAGAGGCAACGACTTCACCATTCATATAGTTTGAACCACATAAGTAAATGACTCTATATGATCTAATTATTTACCCAACTAGAGACTATCTTTTATCAACACCTGGTTAGGATGCTTGACATTTGATCCTCCATTGCCTTCATTTGTTGTGGAAAAATTAGGCATCAACATGATTTTCTAATCATTCCAATGCCTTTCATTGTTGGATACATATGAGTTAGCGTTCCTACACTACACATCACCTTTAAATGCAATTTGGTTCATATGAGATGATGAACTCAAGATGTGGATAAGTATTGCTTGGCATTAAACATTTATCTCATTATTGCAAATCGTAGGATGCCAACATGAATGTTAGATTTGTCACCTAGGATTACAAAGGTGTAATCTAATTGTTAACACAGCCCCTCTCCCCTCATGCTTTAAAGGGTGCTAGCTCAATGGAAGAGCACCTGCCTTACAAGCAGGACGATGGTGGTTCGATTCCTCCGTGCCTAACATAAATTAACATGTGTATTCCAGGGATCTTCCTAGCCTGAGTTTCAAGGTATGACAGATACTGATGCAGCCATCTGCTGGACAAAGACCAACCTTTTTCTCCGTTATTTCCACTATCTTAGACATATTTTCCTCTACCGTTGTTTTCAGGTTAAGCAATTGGATTATGAAGGGCGTCTCTACGCTATGAAATCACTCAAGACTTGTCCCTGAAGTCTGCAAAATATTTCCTTCAAAAAAATTCCGCTTAATTAAAAGAAGCAACTTTGAGCTATTGTATACGCAAATGCCAAACACTGATCTCCTATGTTGTCTACCATGCACATTTCACATTGGCTGTAAATTTGCTGTTTCCATGATGATCTGCAAGCAAGAGAAGAGATACGACAGAGAACAGCAAGAGGCAGACCCATGCTTCCAATTCTACGAGCAATTCGTCAGAGCACTGTTTTCAGTGCCATAACAGTACTGTTGATTTCATTACCAATATCATGCTTTATAAACTAGAGTTAGTTGAGTTGATGGGAAAAGAAGGTTTTCCCTCATCTGGGATCCTATTTGTTCAGAAAGGATTACTGTATTGCTTTAAATTCTCCAATTCCAACCCCGAGTTTCAGGATATGATAGAAATTGAAGCGATCAGTCTATCTCAGTTAGTACCTCTAGATTTAGACATTTTACTTCTACCAATGCTCGGACCTTCCAGCAACAATTTTTGCATGCAGAGGAACCAACTATTCTTACAGTTCCGGATGCAAGTATCTAATAAATTAAAATTGAAACCAAATATTCTCACAGTTCTGGATGCAAGTATCAAACACTAATAAATTAAAATTGAAAACCAATCCACCAACTTTCTTTAATTTAAAACAATACCAATAACAAAAAAAGCCTGTGTAACATATAAATAGTATTGATGGAGCCTAACAGGGGCCTTTTAAGCAGCCATACTGTTCTGGATGCAAGTATCAAACACTAATAAATTAAAATTGAAAAACAATCCACCAACTTTCTTTAATTTAAAACAACACCAATAACAAAAAAAGCCTGTGTAACATATAAATAGTTATTGATGGAGCCTGACAGGGGCCTTTTAAGCAGCCATACTACTGAATAGCCTTGCAATTTTTTTTTAAATTCCTCTTAATACATAATAAATGTTAGCTTAAAGAGATATATTCTAATTAACTAATAATTGTCTTCTTTTATGTTTAGTCCAAGTCATTGTCATTGTACTCAGTTAGGACATTTTGCAGACAAAATAATAGAAACCATACGGTGTATATATATATAAGCATATAATCACGCCATGACCATCGACAATCACCATAGAAGCAACACTCTCAAACCTGTAGCATATGAAACCAAGATAAGCATATGCATATGAAACCAAGATAATCACGCCATGACCATTGACAATCACCATAGAAGCTGAAAATTCCAACAAAGAAACTGAAAATTTTAACTCCAAAATCATAAGTGCAAGTTATATTTCTACACAATGATAACGATGTAATGATGTACCTGCTCTGGAAAATAACTTGGAATATCATAAACTTTTCCATACTTTTAAGAAATAGTTTTTCTCAAAAATTTATAATTTTCATCACAAATTCATATTAAATAAAATATATCAAAAAGAAAGGTTGGACGATAGAACAGTCCTTCCCCTCATAGGTTACAAGAACCGTTCAGTCAGCCCTGATAGTCATGACGGGCATCTGGAATACCTAGGAAATACTTAAACCATCACTATTGATGGTCACACAACTACCTGTTATATTCATCCATGTCTTCCCGGGCAGATTGTTCAGAAATATATCTGCTCCATTATTGGTCTTGCCTGATTATTCACTGGTCCGCTAGCTCGCCTGGGCTCATTACTCACAGTTCCGCCACTTTGGTAATCAGTTTCAGGGGAATAGCAAAGTATCAAGACAAACATGGTCAGTGTTATGACCATGGTCAGTATTATCATTACTTCTAGAAGATTTGTACCTACATGTCCGCCACCACACTTGGGTTGATGGTGATGGTGATGGTGATGGTGACGGTGATGATGATGATGATGATGGTGATGATTTGAACCCACATGTCGGCCACCTCGCCTGGGCTCATTTCCACCACTTCGGCGATCAGTTTCATGGGAATACAAAAATAGCAATACAAACATAGCCACTGTTATGACCATGGCCAGTATTATGATCACTACTCGAAGATTTGCAGCGCCACCACGCCTGGGATGATCATTCACAGTTCCGCCACTTCGCTGAAGAGTTTCTGCTTGAAGTCCCATTTCGGTATCCTCCTCTGGCTGCTCGTAACACAGGAAGCTCATGGTTAAAGACTAAATCTCTTAACACAACACGCTAAAGATTCACAGAATTCCAGGCTTTTCAATTATATATAATGCTCCTCTAACACGAAATCCAAAAATACCAAAAATAGTCTAACACGTACTTAACTGCAGCTTGGGCTGAATCTGAAAGTCATGTTTATGTTTAAAAGTAACGATATTCTGCACAGCGCTGCTGCATGCACTATTATCGTGAATTAAAAAATGCTATCTGTATATAACTAATAGTTTCGCTAACACAACTCAATCATGCAACCTTAGTATTTTCCCTCACACCACTCAACTATGCAAACTTAGCGTCTTCAACCAGTCAATAACACATAGATAATTCAATAGCTTTTCTTCACATAGATAATTCAATAAACATGCATATATTTTAAATTATTAATATAATTTTAACAAACGTAATTGTGTTTTAATATAAATATATTTGGAATATGTTTAGAGGTTAAAAGTGGGAAAAAACTCAATCATGCAACCTTAGTATTTTCCCTCACACCACTCAACTATGAAACTTAGCGTTTTCAACCAGTCAATAACACATAGATAATTCAATAGCTTTTCTTCACATAGATAATTCAATAAACATGCATTTATTTTAAATTGTTAATATAATTTTAACAAACGTAATTGTGTTTTAATATAAATATATTTGGAATATGTTTAGAGGTTAAAAGTGGGAAAAAATTAATTGTTTTTTAATTTATAAATAGATTTGGAATGTGATTAGTGGTTAAGATGTTCATTTTCAATGCTCCTTGAAATTTAAGAATACAATATAATTTAAAATTAGCACAGCCACTTAATTTGTGGCTGATGAATACCAATAGATTAGAAGTGAAATGTTATAATAAGTTATTAATATGAAGAGTACACTTGTCTCATCCTTGTGCAATTTAGGAAAAACATAGGCTTTAGTCCACCCCAAATTTTATTAGGACAACCACTTAACTTGTGGCGAACACCTATAGGTAACAAGTTATATGTTACTTGTTCTTTATGCTTAGCTGTAATCACCGTGTTACCTTCTTTATATATATATATATATATATACTTGTTTATTTCCAATTTTGAACAACAACCATAAAATCAATATGGACAATACACTTGTCCCCTCCTCCTTCAATCCAGGAAAAGCATGGGTGGTAGTCCACCCCAGATTTTACTAGCACAACCACTTAACTTGTGGCATGGGATATCTGTCACTACCATTATCCATGCAAGAGGTATGTAAGAGGTACTTGTTATCCATGCATCACTAAGAGTTATCCATTCAAGATGTATTAGTTATCCATGCATCATTACCCATTATCCATGCAAGAAGTACTTGTTATCCATGCATAGATACTAATTATTTTATATATATATATATATATATTTGATAATTGTTTATTTTTAATTTTGGATGATGACCATAAAATCAATCGGTGTAAAGATATAAACACCTATTGATATAAAAATAAAAATGCCTATTGATATAATTATAATATTTTTATATATAATAGTAATATAATAAAAAATATAATTAATTTTATTTAAAAAAAAATTATTTATTTATCCATCTTTAATTATATATAAATTTGTACAAATAAATCTATGTGAAACAATGTTTCAAAAATATAAAACTTAAATCTATGTAAAATCATTGGGTAATGGAAATGGATGTGAAATCTACAATGGTTAAATTATCTTTCAGAAACATAAATTAATTCTTATATTTGGAAAGATGGGTTTACCCCTCAAATGAGAATAATATCCTTGATGTTATGTCAGATCTTAGTCATAATGAAAAATGTTGGGAATGATGGGAAATAAAGGAATAATTAAGTGGGTATTAATGAAGATACCCTAGTTATTGGTATAAGTAGGCTCATTTTCTACGGAACATTGATGAAGCGATAATGATAATAACTAAAGTATTTGAAGGACAATTGCAAGCATACATGTAAGTACTAAGATTCATAATCCCATTTCCTCATATAGAGGATTGTTTTACAATACTTGATGTAATAAGTTTTTGCATTATCGATCAATTTCAATAGGTAAGAAAATTTGGTTTCCTTTTTATAGGTATTTTCTATTTTATTTGGTTATATTAAAATATGAAAAATGATTTTTTATTTATTTTAGTTTTAGTTTTAAAATGTTTTGTGTTTATTAATATTATTCTACTAGTTGGCATTTGGTTGAGACCAATGTAGAGGGCCAACAATTCTCCACTATAGTCTAGTCATACCGACAATTTCAATCTTACCAAAAAGAAGTGAATCAAAACTAAAATAGGAATCCATCATATTAATAAGAACTTATATTATCATAAACAAATATAAAGATAAAACAATTATATTCAACATTCATATACACTGCACATTCACAAATTTATAAACAAATATAAAGATAAAACAATTATATTCAACATTCATATACTCTACACATTCACAAATTTTTAATGGGGTCCAAATACTCTTCTTTTATTCATGTTCTCTAAATACAATAAAGATATACAACATCACAACGAACAAATTCAAAATACAAGAAAGATTTCTTTGTCAATAGGGCTTGACAACAATAAAACTCCTCAACTAACAACTCAATAATCTCAAATTCATTCAATCAAGTATGTCCTTCACCCTAGCCTTGAAAGATTTTTTATATAAAACTAGTAGCTAAAGTTGATTATGTCAATATAAATACAAAAGGGATAAACATGACTAAGTTAATCCACTATCTAGGTCAACTTCTTAATTACATTTCATAACTCATAACTATTGGTGGTCGGCTTGCATTGTGTCCCTTTTTCCCTTTGGCACATCTTTGACAATTATACTAATGCTATGTTGATGTGCACTTCTACCTATCTATCCTTCTATAGCACTTATCCAAAATGGAAGGGACCAACAAACCTCGACCATGACTGTTGACTCACTCGTAAGTCAATGCCTATGCTCTTTTTTCCCTACTAACAAATAGGCCAACTTGGGGACAAACTATAGAGCTTGGTTGCAAAATGAGTTGAACTACTCCAACTATGTATTCCATTCGCCCAAAATAATGGAGGAACCAACATTGAATACCCATTCCTTAGCACTATCTAGATCCATAGGTTGATTCTTCACAAAAGCTTCCCACTCCACACCCGCAAAGAAATCCAACTATTGAAGAGTATGTTATGAATATTTTGATCAACTTGTACAAGAAAAGCAATACCAAACATAATCTAAAACACAAGAATTAACAATAATGGCCCAAACACATAGTACACAATAATTTAACATGGAAAACATAACTTGGGAAAACCATCCTAGCTAAGAGTTTCTCCACTCCCTATCTTGTTGTATTATGTTTTTTGTTTACAATCACGTTAGATACAATCCTAATTGCTTAACTAGAATTAATTTACAATGCCTAAAAATAATTGGCGAAAACATGTTAGAAATTTTCCAAAAGCAAACCCAAAAAATGGTTAATGCCCCCACGCACCCCCAACTAGAGGGATAACCATCCACTTGAGCCCCCTTTGACGTAGGAACCTACAAAGAGTACAACACAGGTCCAACATTATCCCACCATTCTCCCACTTGTATTCTTAGGAACACAGAGCCAAAGGAGAAGCATTCATGAAATTAGTTGTTAAGGGTGGAAATGTCCATTGATTCTCTACACCAAGAGAAATTTCCAATACAAGCAGAATTTTTCAATGAATCTTTATTCAAGGTATCAACCTTCATGAACAATACTTCATTCTATTCAACCATATCTCTAACAAAATGATGATGTGCATATGTATGCTTTGTCTTGGAAAGATAAGAAAAGTTTATTTGCTAGAAAATTTGCATTTGAGTTGTCACAACCTATTCTCACCAATTTCTAAACAAATCCAATAATTTTTTTTTTGTAAGCTACAATATTCTATTAAACATGAAAAATAAAAAATACATCCTGAAATATTGATTGAGGTGGCCTGAGAGAGTGAATCCACCATCCCAGGTACTCGAACGAATAAAAAAACATATGTCCAAAATTACAATATGACTCATCCTCGAAGGGATTACAATGTCCTGACAACATTACACATAACATATTACATCAATTGACCCAGTGGTCACAACAATATACATAATGACAAATTGACCCACGTGTCAAATGGCTAATGACGAGTACATCAAATGACACATACAATCATGACTCCTCATGATACATCAGAGAATATCTTCTACAGTTACAATCTTGAACACTTCCTCTTAACTAGGAAGTTATTCTCAGCCGCAAGCATCATCATCCGTCGGTGCCATCATCATAGGTTCTGTCATCTACATGTACTTTGTCCATCGTCTTGTGATATCCATGAATCTATACATCATAATAAGTTCCATAGTTCCAGTCCATACGATTGACTCTACTCAGTCGGTCGAAGGGTACAATTGATACAATCCACGGGATCAGTCCATGGATCATAATGTGATCAGTCCATCAATCAACAAGATCAGTCTGTCGATCAATATAACCGGCATGATCAGTCCATCGATCAATATATCAACCATGATCAATCCATCGATTGGTATAACCTGTATGATCAGTCCATTGATTAATATAACCTGCATGATCAGTCCATCAATCAATATAGCCTGCATCATTAGTCCATCAATCAATACAACATACAAGATCACACTGTCAATCAGTATAATCAATAAGATCAGTCCATCGATCAATATACATATCCAATATGATCAGCCCATCGATCAGTGCCATAGGATCAACCCGTCGATTCATATGATGTACTCAATGATCAATTCTCCTCAGTCCATCGAGGATTACAAATCAGTCCATCGAGTAGTATAATGACCATCCTCAGTCCATCGAGGAGTACAACTCAGTCCATCGAAAAGTATTGTGATCAACCTCAGTCCATCGAGGTGTAGTGTGACCATCCTTAGTCCATCGAGGAGTACAACTTAGTCCATCGAGAAGTACAGTGATCAATCTCAATCGATCGAGGTGTAGTGTGACCATCCTTAGTCCATCAAGGAATGCAACTCAGTCTATCAAAAAGTACAATGATCACAATGCACATGATCAGTCCATCGATCCATATCACTTCCTGGTAACTGACGAGGTGCCTCCGGTTCTAGACCGGCAATTCTTGGTAACTGACCAAGTGCCCCTCAGTTCAAGACTGAGCAATATCATGGTAACATGACCAATTACAATATGACTCATCCTCGAAGGGAGTACAATGTCCTGACAACATGACACATAACATATTACATCAATTAACCAGTGACCACAACAATATACATAATGACCAATTGACCCACATGTCAAATGGCTAATGACCACTACATCAAATGACACATACAATCGTGACTCCTCATGATACATTAGAGAATATATTATGCGGTTACAATCCTCAAAATGGTTTATGGAGTAGACAAACGCGTAGCCACAGTTCTAGTTGAGATCGGCACGTCTCAAGGATTACTGGCAGATTTTGAAAAAAAATGGGGTACAAGGACCTATCTTCAAAAACTAGACTACGCCAATGTGTCGTTCCGCTACTTTTGTTGCTGTGAATTGGGTCATACTTGGACCAATTTCCCTCGATAAAGACTCAGGGAAGTTCCCAGCTTGAGTGACACAGAATACGACTTGGTCCAATAGTTACAGCTCCCGAATAGGCAGCTTCTTCACCCTGCTCCCTCTTCCCCTCTAGGTAACGCTTCTCCCTCTCTGTATGAAAGAGTTTTGAAAGCGGAATTAGATTTGTATTTAAAAGCTGAAGAAGATTATGTTAAGAAATCTAGAAACCCCTTTTTGTCTCGTTGCAGGAAGCTAATTTGCAATGCAGTTGTTAACCCTTCTCCTTTGTTAAGGGACTCCCCCTTGCGGGAGAATGCTGAAACTAGCACCGAATTACCTCTCTCAATCTTCCAGTGAAGGAGAGAAAAACCATGGCTTTGATACTTCTAATGATGTTATGGCTTCTAAGGATCCCCAAACTACTTCTTTAACAGTAGGAAGCCCTTCATATTCTCTTGACTCACAAATCTTACACTTGGATTCTTTGCCTAATCCAAATCCTGTTCCCCTATAAGAAGAAGCACTGCTTAAATTTACCTTAGAAATATTTTCTTCCCTACCTAGTCCTACCAGGAGAGTTTCCCCTGTTACTCCCCTCAAATTACAAAATGTCACCATCTGTAAAAAAAACAAAAGGGGTACGCAAAATTCTCCAGAGATTGTTGGCAATACTTTTCTTCCATTAGCTTCAAATTCTGAAAATAGAGATCCTAAATCTATCCGGGCCTTTAAAGCTTGTTGTCAGCTTGAGGAAGGGGTCACAGAATGATAATTCTATCATTGAACTTGAGAGGAGTCGGGGGAGCTTCTAAGGCTAAGGCTCTTTCTTGGCTCTTCAAATCTACTAGCCTCTCTATGATTTTGATTCAAGAAACAATGACATAAATCAATCAAGCTATCAAAGTCTTTGCCAGTTTATTTCCTACCTGGGAATTATGTGGTACCTCCGCCTTTGGCTTATCAAGAGGTTTGTTATGTGGATGGGACCCTAAAGTTGCTCATTTCAACCCACTGAGTTTCTTTGGTGGTGTAATTATGGAAGGGAAACTAATGGGTTCCCTCAACTCTTTGTCTATAGTTAATTGCTACGGCCCTTGTAAAGAGAAGGAGTTGTTATGGGGGGGGATTTTGAATTCTGGGATTTTTGATACCCCTAATCTAATTTTGCAGAAGACCTCAACTTTACAGTCTCTGTGGAGGAATCTTGGGGCCCCCAACATAGAGTGGATCCCCTTTGGTCTTTTTTCAAACATCTGATTCAGGACCAAGACTTTGTTGATGTCTATTCTATTTCAACACCTAACAAGCAAAACCTACTATGTGAGCTTTACTTGTTTAAATTTTTCTTGGGGTCGGAGTGCAGGTGGAATCCCAATCCTTAATAATGTTGGGCATCCCTTATGTGTGCATTCTCATCATTTATTTTTAATCAAGTTTAGTGGAAACAAGCATGGGACTTTTATTGTTTAGGCATTGATTCAAATAGTTTGTACCATATTAAGATTCCCACTTTTAATATTGAAACCCAATGTACATACCAAGAGGGTGCTTAAGTTTACTCTGGATAAATTAACTAAGTTAAATGGTGAATCCTAGCACCACGAAAATATTTAGCTCCTTGTGAAAGCTTGATAGATTGTGATTGAGGAATTATGAGGAAAAGAAACTTGAAAAAGTGGATATGAAAAAAGTATATAGGTTTTATTTATAAAGTAATGTGGTCAACTTAAAGGTTCTTCAAGGTCAGGATCTTTCAAGGATCTCAAAAGAATGCAAAGAGAAGTTACAATTTATCCCATAGGTCGAGTTTGGAGAGTGATATATTCATGAAGAGAAGAAGATATTGTAGATATATGGTTTTGAGGACAACCATTTCAAATTGCTTATGTTAATGACTCCTCATCTATTGTTTATTGAATTTGTTTAACACATGTCTACTATGGATGAGCCACACTTTGTTGGAAAGAAGTAAACACATTTTACACTACCCTTTTCTTTGCTAATTATTCATTTGTAACCATAGGCGGGTACTCCCAGGAAAACATAATTATAGAGTCTTATAGCTTCACATAATTATAGAGTCTTATAGCTTCACTATGTATAAGACCTAGAGATATGAATCCTATCATATCATTCAAAAGGCTAGGGAGGGGATGACAATTTCTTCTCCAAATCTATTAGGTCCACAGCTAAAGAAGTTGGATAGATTCCCTTCCCAGAATGTAGTCCCTTTTTGGTTATGGGCTTATTGATAGCTCTAACTATCAGGTGAATTTGTCAAATGACCGAGATCCCTCTTCTTTGAGCTAGCTCCAATTGCAAAATCTTGTCCTAGAACACCTTAGTTTTGTCAACATGTTCTTCCAACCCATCTTTGCTGCATTCTTCATCAATAACCACCAAGATAATTTGTTGCTTTAACTTCTCAATATAAGGTAATGTAGAGAGCCATTGTTGTTGGTATAATTGAATGTCCCTTAAGTGTTTATTCTCCCAATCCCCAGTCCATCCCTCCCATCTACTTTCAAAGGACCCGATACACTCTTGAACGGAAGTGCCATGCTGTTTGCAGTGCCTAAGGAAATCAAATTACAAAGACATACCTTAAATGAAATCTCAGAGAGTAAGGACAACCCCAATCCCGAGAGTATGGACAATCCCAATCCATAATAATGTTGGGCATCCCTTTTGCGTGCATTCTCATCATTTATTTTTAATCAAGTTTAGTGGAAACAAGCATGGAACTTTTATCGTTTAGGCATTGATTCAAATAGTTTGTACCATATCAAGATTCCTACTTTTAATATAGAAACCCAATGTACATGTCAAGAGGGTGCTTAAGTTTACAATGGATAAATTAACTAAGTTAAATAGTGAATCCTAGCACCACGACAGTATATAGCTCCTTGTGAAAGCTTGACAGATTGTGAATGAGGAATTATGAGGAAAAGAAACATGAAAAAGTGGATATGAAAAAGTATAAAGGTTTTATTTATAAAGTAACGTGGTCAACTTAACGGTTCTTCAAGGTCAAATGGCTATTGCATTTGGTCTTCTCAACACATCTCCTGGCATCCCTATCTGAATTATCAAGAACCTTCAAGTGTGTGCTGACTGTCACTCTGCCATTCAGTTCATCTCCAAGATTGTTGCAAGGGAAATTGTCACGAGGTATGCTAACCGCTTTCATCATCTCAATAGCAAATGGTGTTCTTGAGGGGATTATTGGTAATGCAAAGGGAAATTGGCAGTAAAACTTGGATATGGGAACATAAGAGAAGCTTTGGCCGAGGGACATAGGTCGCAATAGATCCATATATAGAACCACCATAAATGGTAGCTTTAGTGGCAAAGTCACAATGAGAGGCAACTTTTGTAATCATATTCTCCACAATCTGAAGTCAACTCCATATACCCGGTGGCTCAATGGGTTGGTTGAAAGCACACACAAAGCAACCTAAACTTTCGTCATTCTTCAAGCATTCCATCCCTCTATCAAAGCATCCAATTCCCTCAGACTCTGTTCAATCCCCTTTATGTCTCATGCATATTTTAAATGGATGCTTAGTGGTGATGTTTTATGTCACACTTTATATAATACAAGTTTGATTAAAGTCTCGAGTGTTGACAATATCGAGCCACTTAGTGCCTTGCTTAGATATTCAGTATCAAATATCGAAAGCGTATAACTGTCGCAAATTAAATAGTCACATTATGTGATTAGATATTCACAAGAATTCTTATATCGAGTGCTTTAATTAAACAAACTTACTCGGCAAAGACTAAGCTACCATGCAACACTGGTTTCTATAACTTTTATGTACCTAAGCCCTTATTTCAATAGGTACGTATATTATTTATTTACCTTTTTTTTCGAGTGGATATTATTTATGTACCTAAAACCTTATTTCTATACCTACACATTATTTATGTACCCAAGCCCTTATTTTTATACCTACATACCTAAGCCCTTATTTAAAACAACTATCTTATTTGCACGTATTCTTTTCGTTCACCCTCTCATATCACGATAATCAAGAACAACTATTGGATTTCAGTTCTGTCGATACCAGTGATTTGAGTTCGGCCATGTCCTTTTGCAACTAGATTGCTGTGTGCAAGCTCAGATATGCCATTCTCAAATCGATAGAATCACTGCTGTTTCTGTTGGCATTTTGTCCGTCATTCACTTGTTGTATAAGGAGTTTACTCTTCCCATTCGAGGGCTTCGAATTTACAGGTTCTATGGTATTAATCCAGAGAACCCGCCGATTCGTGTTACAAGCAGAGAATCCAAGTGTTACAAGCAAAGAATCCAAAACGGTTCAGGTTTGGTATCCTGACTAAGACCTGCTAGTGGTGCTCATCTCCTCTGATCTGTCGTTTGTTATTAGTAGGGCTAAATTATCTCGTGAGGATTAGATTAGTCCACCCTCAATTACATTTGGCATCACCAAGGATGCATGCCGTGTTTGAAAAAAATTCTCGAATCAAGGATGCACACCAAGTGTTCGACAAAATGCCTGAACCGACACCTGCAAGATTCTATCATTTGGCATGTGCTGCGATCAGTATTCTGTCAAGTACCGTGATCATTATTCCGAGGGTCGGATCCACTTCACAGGGCAGCGATTCTTCCCTTAGAGGACGTGATTCTTGTGGAGAAGGGCGTTGATTGCAGGCCGTGGTCTTTTTTGTGCAGCCCGTGTGGGTAAATTGGGTTTATTATCCTTGCATAGGCAGCGTTCAACTTGGAAGAGGGCCGTGTGTTATCTAGGGCCGAGTATTCATTTTGAAGGCCGTGAGCTGCATTGTGGGGCCATTTGAAGAAGGGCGCACCATCTTGAAAGGGTGAAATCTCTGTGGCAAGCTTGTGAAGCAACCTGAGGGTGTACATCGAATCTCTATTAACATTTCAAGGACAGGGCTACTACAACATTGTTGGGTGCATTTCCAAGATCTGTCCACTTTCAGCGACCTTCTACATCATTTCCAGGCTTTGGAAGAACGTTGCTATAGCCATAAAGGTCCTGCTATTTATTGCTGTCACATACCAGGTTAGAAATCACTTTAAATCACTTTGTATTCAAATTTATTGTGGTTTAGTACTGCTGCTATAGTTATATTGATCAGTGCTGTGTCATGTAATTTGAATACAAATTCATTCCTGAAGTAAGAAGAGAGGATATAGTCAAATTCTTCCGTTTTGAGATACATGATTTTGGAGAGTAATTCAAATATCCAGGATTTTAATTAAAGCCAATTAATGATGCAATTCAATATGGGTATTGGATAACGGTGATAGTATATCAGTTCAAAGAACATTGAATCAAATTCCCACAGGCAATCAATGCACGCTCTTGATAATTTTGGCAGAAAATATTTGGTACAGTTATGAGTTGTCTAGTCCTTTAGCAGGTTCATGTGATGCAAGTCAAAACTCTGCATGTTCTGTTCACAGGTTTCAAGCACCTTTTCTTAAAATATAATTATTAGGTTCCATTTTGACCTCTTTAAACTAGACACTCTTTAGTGGAATCTATGCAGATGCTTTGGTCCACTTCTATCCACCTCAACTATTTTTACACATAATTAATGACTCAGTAGCCCAACCCACTCCTCAGAGAGTTGTGGTTCCACATTTACTATGTCCAAGTCAAACCACCTCTGAATATGGCATGAAAAAATCCCAAAAATCAGCACATGTTGAAAGTGCCCATGGTAGGCATGAAAAGGCATATGACCAGCACAAGAGATCTCTAGAAAGGGCAGGAACCTTATTAAAGTCTTGATTTAGAAGGTTATGGGTACTAAAAATAAGATATTGTGTTCAGCAAGGAAGCACTCTTATCACAATTTGACATGAAGAAAGTAGAATGAAGTTACTTACCAGGCAGGGAATTTCCCCACTTTTAAATATGTAGTTTGGCATAAAAATACCACTGGAGGCAAGATTGTTTATGCTCAAATCATGCACCTTCGATTCATCCCTTCAATACTGCAAACCGATGCCTTATGCAAGTTGAACACTGTCCACATTAAAATGCCAAGATTAGTGTTAGCATACATGTCAGGGGTAACAGATATGAACCCGAACAGAGCACGGCAGTAACAGACCCATGCCTTCTCAATTCAATGGTTGTAACCAAAATCAGTTTCCTAAACCTACACTAAAAGAATGCCTACAACAAGGCAGAAGCATTGAGATATCTAGTTCAATGGATATGTTGGATCCTTCATCTGTGTGAACAAAGACTGCTATAACTATGAATCCCTTGCCAAAATTTCTACTACTGGAACAGAATTATTGTCTAAAAAAATCAATGCAACAACCTCAATAATTCAGAGGAAGTTCAGATACAGCACGCCCACGTCTTTAAAGAAGTTCAGATGCAGCACGCCCGCATTTGTAAAGAAGTTCAGATGGAGCATGTTTGTATATTCGCAACAATAGAGGATTCAATCCTGCTTGTTCTCTAATTCTTGGAACAGAATCATTGTCTAAAAATTTATACTACTGGAACAGAATCATTGTCTAAAAAAAGCAATGCAACAACCTCAATAATACACAGGAATTAAAACAAAAGAAGTTCAGATGCAGCAAGCCCATGTCTGTAAATTTGCAACAACAAAGGATTCAATCATGCTTGTTCTCTAACTTCTGATCACTGAAAATTTTGGATTTGATCTCTTCTTTCTCCATTCTCGAGAAGTGAAACGGAGGGAAAAGCATTTAGTTCAACTGTTAGTTCAGGGAGTGAAAAGCAATTAGTTTAGAGACAGAAAGGGTTCCAATTTGTTTGACAAAATGCCCAAGCAAAATGTGGTGTCGTGGAATGCTATGATCACTGGATTTGCTCAAAATGGCCGGGGGGATGAGACCCTGGAAATTTTTGAACAGATGCAACAGGAATGGGCTAAGCCAAATGATATCACATTCGTTTGCATTTTTTCTGCCTGTAGCCATTTAGGCCTTCTGAATGAAGGCCAAAATTACTTTGACTCCATGATTGGAGATCATGGCATCACATCGAGAGTACACCATTATGCATGCATGGTCGTGCTGGGAATTTGTATAAAGCAGAAGATTTAATCAACGGAATGCCATATGAACCTAATGTTGCCATTTGGAGATCTTTTTTAGGTGCCTGTAGAATTCATGGCTATATGGGGTTAGCTCAATGCACAACAAAACGACTCTTTGAGCTGGGACCACACAGTGCTGGAAATAACGTGTTCTTGTCAAACATCTATGCTGCAGCTGGCAGGTGGGATGATGTGGAAAAGGTGTGGAAACTGATGACAGATAGTGGGGTAAAAAATGACAAAGGGCTTAGTTGGATTGGATTAAAAATAAGGTGCATGTATTTGTTGTTGGATCTATCAGTTCTAGCAGAAACAACTGTACCCAATTACAACAAGAAAACCTGTGAGAAAAACCTGTTTTCTTAGTTTCATTAATAAAGTAAGGTATTCAGTCCAAAACACTACATTCAAAGCGAAGAAATTGATACCAACCATTCTGGTTTTCTCGTCCACCACATCACGAAGACGAAGCCAAGTAAAGTACACAAGTGATTCAAACACGGTGACATTTGGAGAATGGATATCGTTTTGTTCACAGTATCCTGAGATGCACGCAAATTTTTTTTGTTTCTTAGGGAAACCAGAGATGCTTATATTTCCCACCACATAGCCTCTTGTTTTTCTTCCAGCCAAGACATCCATTAATGTAGTTTTTCCAGCACCGCTTACTCCAACATAGGTTGTAAGAACCCCTGGCGTAAATGACCCACTCACATTGCAAATAAGTTGTAACCTCCCTTCTGGAATGCCTTGACTCTTCATCTCTTGTCAAAAAAGCAATCATCAGTTTTGAAATATTTGTAGGTGACAAGCCAGGTATATCAAATTACTGTAAAATCAAACTCCAATTTCATGAAATGTATTGGAACCAACACGCACCAGAGGCATGTCTACAAAGTAGTTGATGTTCTCAAATGCAACTGATAATGGATGGAAAGGAAGAACCATGCCCTTCTCACAAGCACCTGGGATTGGAATGTCGCTGACTTCATCATGTGGTTGATGCAATGAATTTATTTCAGACAATTGACTTTGTCTTTTCTTTGATGAATGAAAATAATTTGTCAGTGTCAGAATCTGTTAGTGTGCAGTCAAAGATTTTTCTGCTAGTTCGACGACAGTGTTTCTTAGGCTTAAAAGCTGCAATGCTTGTTTCTTATATTAAAAATCCATTCAATCAGAGAACCAATCGTCTCATTCTCTTGGCTCTATAGTCTAATAGTACACATCAGGTCTTAAAGCTAAGTCACCTAACACGGAGACACGAGACACGTAGGACACGAAAATACGAGAGTCCGACACGGACACGGTGACCCCCGGAATCAGGACACGTAGGACACGTTTTATATACATATATATATTTTTTAAAAATATAGACATATAGATCCAAAAATATTTAGAAACTAGAACATTTACAAATATTCAATAGAAATTAGAATAAAAACACCTTAATGATTATGATTACACATTGTCATTCACAAATCACGATTCACGAATCACAACACATTTCACATTTGTCATTCACAAATCACAATGAGACATCAGACACATAGATGCATGTCGGAACCATATTTCTCATTAAGTCATAAAAATCAAAATGTATACAATATACATATATGTCGGAATGCCACTGGGCACTGGCAAATGCCAAATAGACTAATAGTAAATACAAAAAGGGGTGGATCAAGATGGGAGAATCCCATATGTCAGTAGTCCTCCTCCATGCCTGAATCAACATACTCATCACTGCCACTGCCCTGATCCTCATCCTAATCCTCCTCCCCCTCCTCCTCCTCTCTACCCATCTGACAATCTGAATCTGCTGCTGTGGAGGATGACCCCTCTATACGATCACTATCATCAAAAGTGACCGGCTCTAGCACTGGATCATTAAGATCCATGTTTTCTAATGCCAACTCAATACTGCTGTCCAAACCCATATCATCAGGAAAGACATCCCACATCTTTGTCTTTCCCTTCACCCACTCCTCCCTCTTCCTGTAAATAAGACGAAGGTTGGAGTGCACATACACCATCGACTCTGCCCTGGACTGCTCAGGCCTGCTCTTCTTCACACTGTACAAGTTCCCATATGTGCTCCAATTCCTCTCACAACAAGAGGATGATGTAACTTGAGAGATGACCCTGAAGGCTAACTTCTGTAGAATAGGGGATGTTGCCCCATGAGTTTCCCACCAAGCATAGGGTTTCTTACCCTCCCTATCTCTAAGCACATCATAGCCTCCAAATCTCCCAGTGCCAGTGGAAAAATCTACAAAGCCATCCTCCACCTCCTCAAGCATGTCTCTATCCTGAAATAGCCGTCTAAGTGCTATCTTCCTCCCATTTTCAATCTCTGCATCCATGTGAGGAGGGACTCTGTGTGAGGCCCCCGATCCACCAGTGAGCCACTCCTGAGTGTAGAACTTGGGGTTCAAGGAGTGGGCCAAGCAATGCAAAGGTGTGCAATTCTTATCCCACCTGGAGATAAGAATATCCCGAATAATGGTCCATAAGTTCTCTGCCGATGTCCCATACTCGGGACACTCATTCTCCAGGACAATGGACCTCATGGACTCAATCATGGAATCCCACCCCTCATAAACCTTTGCTAGGATGGGCTGGTCCGTGTCTGCAAACCGCAACATAGAAATGATTGGCTCCATGATCTTAATAGTAAGATCCACCGTGTCCCAACAACCATCATTTAACACCATGTCCTTCACCTTTTGTGAAGCAGCCTGATCCGTCTTTCTCCAAAAAGCCCAAAACTCTGAAATCACCATGGACCCAAGAGCGGTTTTGACCTCCCTCAACCTCTTGAGCATGATGAATGAGGAAGCAAACCGAGTATCTGCAATCTTCAGCAATGAAAGCTGTGTGTACTGTTTGTAGATGGTGAGGGCATTTGTGTGGTTTTGTACAAAGTTTCGGATATGGCGTGCATCCTCAATAAGGTTGTCAATCCATGCCACATCCGAAGCAATGGCTTTTAGTACTAAATTCAAGGAATGGACACTGCAAGGTGTCCAAAAAACCTGTAAGAGCAATGAAAGCATGTATCAATGACTCTACAACACTAACATTGCAATGACCAAATTCAAACAATGAGCAAATTAGAAATGAAAGGTGTCCAAAATGAACATACCTGTGGATATTTAGCTTCCACAATCATGCCAGCAGCCTTGCAAACAGGTGCATTGTCCGTGATGATTTGTACACACGACTCAACACCTACTTCTTCAATGGTTTTGATGAATAAATCACCCATAAATTGTGCATCCTTGTATTCCCCAAGAGCATCCACCGCTTTCAAGAACAACGGTCCATTTTGGGAAGATACCATGAAATTGATGAGTGGATGGCATGCGGGATCTGTCCATCCATCAGAAACAATACTCACACCGGATGAGGGCCATGTTGATCTAATTAGCTCAAGAATTTTATCTACCTCCTTCTTTGCTTTAACCAACAATGTGGTTCTAAGCTTCTCTGAACCAGGAGGCACATAACCATTTGGAGCTCGTTCCAAGATAGTTTTAACCGTCTCAAAATACAATGGTGACCGTGCAACATTGAATGAGATGAAGTTGAGGTAGAAGAAAAATGCAATAGTAAGGTCTACCTCTTCTCGTGCCTCTTTTTGGAAAATCCTATCCATTGGACCACCTGTAGATTGCCTCTTTCTTGTTTGATAAGTATCCCCACGCCCACGCCCATGAATGCTAGGTGGAAATGGAGGCTTGGTGCTAGAGGACTTCCTCAAAAATGGAAGAGGATCATCCTCTTTTTTCTTGCTTGCTGCTGCCACCTTCCCTAAGCCAGCATGATCCTCTCTTTCCATATCCCTCCTTTGGTGAACAGTCACCGCTTTGCATGAAGAAATCCCACAAGAAGGAAGGGCCAACAAATGGCCCTTAACCCGGAAATATGTGCTCATGAACTCATGCTTGCAAAAATTGCATCTCCAAGACACATTGCCTCCCCCACCAAGCTTTGCCCCGGGTCCATCTTTCCTTGTCACATACTTCCACAAAGGGTATTTTTTTCTTGGGCTTGTTGTCTTGCTAAAACATGGTTAAGTGGAGCCATAGAATGAGCTCCACTAGCAGCCGATGGAGCACTTGACGGAGGAGGAGAACCGCTTGTGCTTGGTGGAATAGGAGGGGAGGCCCTAGATGGTGCATTTCTCCCTCTACTTTGCCCCCTACCTCCTGCCCTAGCTGATTGAGACATTCCTTGTGTGATGGTTGAGCTTGCAATCTTCTCCACAAATCCACCGGAATGCACTTGGAATCACTTGGAAACAATGGATAGCCTTCAAATCTCCTTCACCTGCACATACAACTCACTCTCAACCAAATGCTTCCTTGCAAATGACAAAAAGAAAGGAAAAATTCTGTTTTTAAACAAACCCGGACGCCTCTTTTCCGCGCATAACGTTTCCTGTTTTTCCGATTCGTGTCTGACAGTCGGGACATGCTTTAAATTCGCGTCCGATTCGATTTAAAATCGTGTCCCGAATCCGGATTCGAAGGAAAGTCGAATCGGACACGAATTCATATCGAATCGTGTCCGATTCGACCGATTCGGGACACGGGGAGGTGTTAGAGCGAATCCGGTTTGTTTGTCTTAAAGTGATCTCATTTCAAGCTTCCCTGTCAATATATATGCAGTAAATCAGTACCCTGAAGCTCCAACAGGAATTTGAGTATGTGGCAAGCTTGCTTGTACAATTCCACCTCCCTGTTAGTAAGATGAGTGTAATTTGATATTTCAGATTCAATCCATTGATAAGGAGGACCTTATATTTCAGACAACGGAAACAAAATCCCCACCAGACTTATACTTGAGATTGACACAAGTTCAGATCAAAAAAGGAGGAAAACTTCCCACCAGGCAGAGAACCATGAATTACCTGAGTAGATGGTCGGAGTCCATTCTGTGTTCCTAGACTATTCACAGATCCTGGAAACTGAAAATTGGAATTTTGCTGAGCTTGCTCAATGGTTAATCCGAGACCATTTCCTGGTTTGATGACATTGCTATTTGGTAGCTGTTGTTGTTGAGTTAGGATCGGAGATGCTTGTTTACCACATGAAGCAATGGCATTCATCAAAAAGGACTGCTGCTGAGCCAAAAGTGCTGCCATCTGTTGCTGATGTAATGCATATGGCGAAGACATAATCGACTGCTTGGAAACAAAAGCACCAGTGTAAAGCCTCAAGACAGTAAAAATTATATATGGCTAAACTGCAAAAAGTAGATCATGGATGCTAAGCTAGTAATCACCTTTTCAAACAGGCTCATGATGTCATCCTTCTTGGCATCTTTTGGGAGATGACCATGTGACTGAGGCTGAAGTTGAGACACTTCAGAGTGTGATTGAGGCTGAGGCTGAGGCTGTGCAAAATTATCATGGATGGGTGTAGATGGAATAAATAGATCCTCCAATCCTGTCACCATAACATTCTTAGCTTCCGAAGATCTTGTTACATCATTTTTTTCAGTCGACTCTGGTGCTTCTGTAGCTGTAAACATAAAAGTTCAGAGGAACTTTTCTGACCAGAATATGCATTAATTTACTTTTCCAACAATCACCCAGTCCATGTAAATTAAAAAAGAAACCCTAAAGAAAGACAAATTCTTACACTGGAATGCTGCCCAAGAACTGTCATCATCTACTTGAGAAGATGACCCCTCAACATTTTCTGCAGGCTCTTCAATTTTTAAAACATCAAAAAGATCTGTTGCCACATCAACCTTTGTGGAAGAAGCTGCAGAAGCAGATTGCACAGACTGTTGTGAACTCTTAGGAGCTGGAATGACAGGCATTACAGAACTCTTTGATGCCTGCTACAAGTAAAGGAAATCAGTCCTTTAATAAACAACAACCTGGTTTATGTACTCTGGTTAGATTGAAGTACTCCAAAATGTTCGAGACAATACTTAACTTCATTCATGTCAACTATCTCTTAGTCTAAGCTACACTCTATTTTTAATGATGTAATATACGGAGTTTCTTCACATGCATGTTTCCAGTGGAATAAGTGTAATTCACATGAGTAAAGAATTGAAACATTTACAACAATCAAATTATGGAAATCTCTTTCCTTACCATGAGACAAGGATAATGCCAATGTTCTTCCTCCTGACATTGATTGTTCACTTTCTCTTTTCTTGTTTGCTTACACCTCTTCAAGAACAACTTCCGGTATTGCAACCTGTGCTTTTTCAGGGGCTGCAAATGAAGGAGTTTGTTTAAGATCTTAAAGTTTTGATCGAGTAAAACTTCGAATAAAATTCAACGTCAGAGAGAAACACAATACTTACGATTAAGGTATGCTAAAGCCACAAGAAACAGTATATTTAGAAGTATGCAGAACCCAATCAATGCTCCAACTCCAATCAAATACCTTTTCTCCTCAGCAAACAGTCCACGTGCTTCTAGTATATAGCTTCTCCCAGTGTTTTTTTGGAATTACTACTGCTTTGGTTACATGTATAAGAACTCCTTTAGATGAATGATAGCATTGCACAGCATGATCCTGGATTACTCCAATAAAACTTGAGCAATTGCATTGTAATTTGTTTATAGATTAGGAAAAGACCCTCAATGAGCACAAACTTTAAATTGCCTTGTTCCATCTAGGTGCCAAAAATTCATTCACAGATATAGCATTTTGACCATAAGATGTTAGTGAGCACCAATATGCCCATATCCACCATTTGGGTATATCCTCTGTTCCAGAAATATGAATTAGAATAAAGTACCCTCAGCATGGTAAGTTTCTTGAAGTTAAAAGTCTCAAAATTTTCTCATTGATCTAACGACAGCATAGTACAGGATACCTCTAGAAACCACAAATCCTCTGAGGACAATGAAAAGGATCAAGGCAAATGATCCAAATGTTTGTGAGATATTCATGCTACGGCTTAATGAGGCCATGAATTTGAATAAAGCCAATGACATCTGATGCAACAGAAAGAAAAGACAAAGCTGCTTAAAGAACCTGCAAAAACAGAAAAAACAGTAACTGTGTTTACCGTAGTGACCTAAAGCATTGCCTTTGATTCTTAAGATACTCTGAGGCATATATTCTATATTTTCATTCCATATACATAGGTAATTTTATCAGAGATTTCACATACTGCCTACCATTACCTAATTTGGTGCAAGCGAATGGATTCATCCATTAATAAATTAGTCAACAACATTTCTCCTCTCTTCCAATCATATAGCTATACTTTGAAACAAGTAGAAGCTCTGTCAAAAATTCAATTAAAACTACCTCTCAATTCCTGGTGCAAACCCAATCACTTAGTATGTAATGCATATCCAAATCACTGCCTCAACTAAAGAGAAAGGGATCTTCACAATCCATGTTGGCAAAGCATAAGTCCATGATGGATAGAATAGCAAGTCTCCTTGCTTGTAGAAGACTGGAAGACGAGCAATCATCATTGACATTTCAAGAAAACCATTGAACATCAAGTGGATTAATCCAAAGAAAAGAGCTCCCATATAGATATTTTCATCATCCGCGCTATTATGATGCATTCTCGTGCACAAAAACATTGTCATTGTGATGATACCAACAATAGCAACCAGCATCATTCATTTGCCAGGCTGCATGTTCTCTGAGATTTATAAGTTGAACAAATATAGTCCATAATTTTCCTTAATTTGATGATGATCTCTAAGTGGCTGACCTGTCCTGTCTTGAAAATATAGACAAAATAAATTTTCTTCATAAGTAGCACTTCTCTAGAGAAACAAGCTTTCAGCATGTTCCATCTGTTGACACCATACTTTTCCATGGTAAGCGAAGCAGGATGGCTCTTCGTCCTGTCATATGGATGCGGTAACTCTTCTACAAGGCTCTTGCCAACATGAAATGACTGAAAGGCCTCTGCAAATTCTTTGACAGGAATGTAACGATATCATTGACTTGTTTCTGCCCAATATTTTTCTTGGTCTTTTCTTGAGGTCAACTATAGAAATAAAGTGGCAACATTACAAACCTCATTTAGCTTAATCTGGAACTAAAAAATCTCCAAACAGCAAGTAAACCCCATACATAGAAATGGATATGGAAGGAACTGCAACAAATTAGATGTATCATTCCCTTAGGATGATTAATAGGCCCAGCTTCCCATTCTTGGGTACATCCATATCTGCTAATCTCTTTGAATTCGAATTTGAAGCCCATTCTGAAATGGGAATGCCATATGTATTAGGTCTTAAAATTGAGGCTGCAAGAATTAGGGACATATGACTGGTATCATGGGAAGTAAAGTCCAGGGGCTTTGGAAAACGGTTGGGAGCAGACCGGAATGGTGCACCTTCGCTTGTGGTTGCATTCTCAGGGAAGTTGAAAGTAAGCTGCTTCACACGATTTGAAAAGTAATCCTCAAACCTGAATCAAACCAATCAGTGAAAATAAAATTTAGTTTTGTGAAATTCAATATCTTGTAAATAGTAAATTATAAGAAATAACTGTGAAAACTCATTTAAGGTTTGATGCAGTGCAACATGGAAATGATAATGATAGGTAGAAAGAACTATAATTATAAAAAGGAAAGGGAAAGGCTTAATTACTGTAATCTAGCCCAAGAGACGCAATCTTCGAATGTTAGACATCTCTATGAAACCAAACAATCCACAACCGATTCCAGAAGTTGTCGGGCCTGAGCATCCCCTGCAGACTTGGGTGCTGCTATGTATTCTTTGGGTTGGTAAAGAAAACCATTTGCTTCAGCTAGAGTTTTGTCTAAGAGACCTTCAAATTCGGACCTTGCCCATGTGAGACAGTGGTGAATATTATGTGGAAATGAGTGAAGTGTGCACATGGGTGCTTGCTTTTCAGGGGGATGCTCCATAGTTCTCAGTCAAGTGAGGGATGCTCATGGTGCAATGCATTTGATGACAATGTGGTTGTGTTATATGGAGAACTACCTTATGAAAGCTAATGTTCATTAGCTTTCATTCACCGAGCAATGTTGTTAGAAGGAAAGCTAACTCTGGTTAGGTTTCCATCACGGTGCAATATATTTGATGACAATGTGATTGTGTTTGATGGAAAACTACCTTATGAAAGCTAACATTCATTAGCTTTCATCCATAATCCAATGTTGTTAGAAGGAAAGCTAACTCCAGTCACATTTCCATCATGGTGCATTGGATTTGATGACGTGGTTGGGTTGGATGGAAAACTAACGTTCATTAGCTTCCATCCATCGTGTAATGTTGTTAGAAGGAAAGCTAACTCCAGTTAGATTTCGTTCGTGGTGAAATGTATTCGATGACAATTTGGTTGTGTTATATGGAGAACATTCGTTAGCTTTCATCCACCCAACAATGTTGTTAGCAAGAAAGCTAACTCTGGTTAGTTTTCCGTCAAGGTGCAATATATTTGATGACAATGTGGTTGTGTTCGATGGAAAGCTACCTTATGAAAGCTAACGTTCATTAGCTTTCATCCATCGTGCAATGTTGTTAGAAGGAAAGCTAACTCTGGTTAGATTTCCATCATGGTGCAATGGATTTGATGACAACACAGTTGGGATGGATGGAAAACTAGCTTATAAAAGGTAACACACATTTTAACTTTCATCCACCATGAAATGTTGTTAGAATAAAAGCTAACTCCTGTTAGATTTTCATCATGGCGTAATGTATTCGATGACAATGTGGTTGTGTTATATGGAGAACCACCTTATGAAAGTTAACCTTCACTCTCTTTTATCCATCGAGCAATGCTGTTAGAAGGAAAGCTAACTTCGGTTAGATTTCCGTCACGGTGAAATATATTTGATGAGATTGTTGTTCGTGTTGGATGGAAAACTACCTTATGAAGGCTAACATTCAATAGCTTTCATCCATCGTACAATGTTGCTAGAAGGAAAGCTAACTCCAGTCAGATTTCCATCATGGTGCAATGGATTTGATGACAACACAGTTGGGATGGATGGAAAACTAGCTTATAAAAGGTAACACACATTTTAACTTTCATCCACCATGAAATGTTGTTAGAATGAAAGCCAACTCCAGTTAGATTTCCATCATGGCGCAATGTATTCGATGACAATGTGGTTGTCTTATATGGAGAACCACCTTATGAAAGTTAACATTCATTAGCTTTTATCCACCGAGCAATGCTGTTAGAAGGAAAGCTAATTTCGGTTAGATTTCCATCATGGTGAAATACATTTGATGAGATTGTTGTTGTGTTGGATGGAAAACTACCTTATGAAGGCTAACGTTCAATAGCTTTCATCCACCGAGCAATGTTGTTAGAAGGAAAGCTAACTCTGGTTAGGTTTCTGTCATGGTGCAATATATTTGATGACAATGTGGTTGTGTTCGATGGAAAACTACCTTATGAAACCGAACATTCATTAGCTTTCATCCATAGGATAATGTTGTTAGAAGGAAAGCTAACTCCACTCAGATTTCCATCATGGTGCAATGGATTTGATGATAATGTGGTTGGGTTAGATGGAAAACTAGCTTAGAAAAGCTAACTCACATTAGCTTTCACTCACCATGTAATGTTGTTAGACGGAAAGCTAACTCCAGTTAGATTTCCATCATTGTGCAATGTATTCGATGACAATGTGGTTGTGTTATATGGAGAACTACCTTATGAAAGCTAATTTCATTAGCTTTCATTCACCGAGCAATGTTGTTAGAAGGAAAGCTAATTCCGGTAAGGTTTCCGTCATGGTGCAATATATTTGACGATAATAAGGTTGTGTTTGATGGAAAACTGCCTTATGGAAGCTAACATTAATTAGCTTTCATCCATGGTGCAATGTTGTTAGAAGGAAAGCTAACTCTAGTTAGATTTCCATCATGGTGCATCAGATTTGATGACGACGTGGTTGGGTTGGATGGAAAACTAGGTTAGAAAAACTAACACACGTTAACTTTCATCGCTGTGCAATGTTGTTAGACGGAAAGGTAACTCCAATTAGATTTCCATCATGGTGCAATGTCTTTGATGACAATGTGGTTGGGTTGGATGAAAAACTAGCTTATAAGATGTAACACACATTAACTTTCCTCCACCATGAAATGTTGTTAGAATGAAAGCTAACTGCAGTTAGATTTTCATCATCGCGCAATGTATTCGATGAAAATGTGGTTGTGTTATATGGAGAACCACCTTATGAAAGTTAACCTTCATTAGCTTTTATTGATCCACACTCGCCCAGGTGCACGAGGGGGACAACAGTTCAACTGAATGAGTCGGCTCTGGTATGGCGGAAGCATAAGAAATGGAATAAGCAAAGTAGGAATACACTACGCAGAGAAACACAAATACACACAGACAATATGCAGGAATGCGAACTGATCTCTATTACTGGCAAAAAGATTGATAGCTCAATCGATAGATGTATGTTACAATATTATACATGCTTACATAGAGAATGCTGAGACGCTTGGGTGCCTGCTCGTTACGTTCAATTACAAGAGAAGTTAGAGCGGTTCGGAAGTTCAACCGTTACAGTCGACTGGAAGACAGAGAGCCAATCTGTCGTAGTTCGTCAGTCGCTAGTCGACGCTACATGTCGATGTCGTGAAACTGTGGAGGTTGTTGAACTTGTCGAAGTTGTTGAGTTTGTCGAAGTTGTGTCGAAATCAGAACTTGTCGAAGTTGTGTCAAAGTCAATGACTTGTCACAGTTGAAGTTAGCATTCGACAACAATGCCAACTACAGTGTGGTTGTGTTAGATGGAAAAGTACCTTATGAAAGCTAACACACATTAGCTTTCATCCATCGTGTAGTGTTGTTTTTGTCTTTTGTAAGTTTGCGGAGATTTTATTATATTTATCAGAATAAACAATATTTACATAACCAGCAATCCCAGAATCCTAGGGTAGCCTGAGATGATGAAACCACCATCCTAGATGCTCAAAACTACTAAGATAACAGTCTTGATAAAAAAATAAGGCCTGCCCTGTATAGGGAAACCAAGCATAGTAACAATTCAATCTCATCCAGCTCTATTCAAAATTTGAAAGACTAGAAGGAAAAATACATAACAAACTATTTAAAACAGTAAACCAAAAAAAATGAAATTCACAAGTGGAATTTGAAACCACTAAGATCCGCTTAGCTTTGAGGACCTGCATTGGGGGAATCTGGGCGTTCCTCGACTATCAGGTAGCCTTCCATCTCAACATCCTCATGCTTCTTCTCTGGTTGCTTCGCAAAAAGTGGCTCCATCTTGCGTTGTTGAGCTAAGCCCTCCGAATCCATCCTCGTTTTCTTCACCTCCAACAGACCAACGTTTGGGGAGACTGGGGTCTCTTGTCGAGCGTGCCGCTTATCCTCCTGCCCCTGAGGTCCCAAAGCTCCCAAAGAAGCTTCTCCTGCCCCACTACTTCCAGGAACGTCCATCCTTGCAACCCCCCAGCACCAGAGCTGTGTGCAAATAGAGAATGCCCCCAATCAAAGTTATTTTCCATGCTGCTTAACCTCTCATCCACCTACAATAAACCCAAGTGAATGTCCAAGACCGCCTCTCTAGAACTGCCTCATTTGGCCAGTAAATCCTCCATGTTCTTCACAGTCCAGTAATGGTTAACCTTTCCAGCAGAGCGGGCTGACGCTAACTACTGTGAGACAATGCTTGCCTCCTAGTCGTCAATGAAGCAACACACTGACATGATATTTCCGCCTCATAACCCCCTCCCCCAGACTAGCTCATTCTTCATCTACTAGAAGCTCCTCGTCCCTCACCACTGCGCCGCGGAGTGCCCCTCTGTCATAGAGGCATGGCGCTCTTCTCCTCATAGTATCCAGCTCGATCCTGGACCAAATGCAAAATGATTACCATAAAAAACACGAAGCCATGATATCCCCAAATCGCTCAATCAGACTTGAAGCCACATGCGGGTGCTCCTGCCCCAAGGCATCAAACTCCATTAAAGTAGTACTGCAACCCACCGCCATCGCAGCCGGAAGAGACATCACCTTGAATGGCAATACCTCCCGCAACAATTGCCCCATCATCCCTATTAACTTCGCTTGCTATTCGTGTTCCTAGGTGGTGGCTCACCAACTCAAACCGCGCATGCAAGCCACATGCAATCGTCGTGTTGTCACCAACATCCAGGTACCGTGCAATGTTGTTAGAACGAAAGCTAACTCCAGTTAGATTTCCATCATGGTGTAGTGTATTTGATGACAATGTGGTTGTGTTGGATGGAAAACTAACTTATGAAATCTAACATACATTATCTTTCATCCATCGTGCAATGTTGTTAGAACGAAAGCTAGCTCCAGTTAGATTTCCATCATGGTGAAATGCATTTGATGACAATGTGGTTGTGTTGCATGGAAAACTCCCTTTTGAAAGCTAACTGCATTAGCCTTCATCCACCGTGCAATGTTGTTAGAACAAAAGCTAACTCCAATAGCTTTCCATCATGGTGCAATGTATTTGATGACAATGTGGTTGTGTTGGATGGAAAACTACCTTATATAAGCTAACGCGCATTAGCTTTCACTCACCATGCAATGTTGTTAGAAGGAAAGCTAACTCCAGCTAGAATTTCATCATGGTGCAATATTTGATGACAACGTGGTTGTGTCAGATGGCAAACTACCTTATGAAAGATAACAGACATTAGCTTTCACTCATTGTGCAATGTTAGGAGGAAACCTAACTCCAGTTAGATTTCCATCATGGTGCAATGTATTTGATGACATTGTGGTTGTGTTCGATGAGAAACTACCTTTACAAAAGGTAACACCTATTAGTTTTCATTGACCATACAATTTTCTTAGTAGGAAAGCTAACTCCACTTATATTTCCATATTGTTGCAATGTATTTGATGCGAATGTGGTTATGTTATATGGAAAACTACCTTATGCAATCTAACACACATTAGCTTTCATCCACCATGTAATGTTGTTATAATGAAAGCTAACTCCAGTTAGATGGAAAAACTACCTTGTGAAATCTAACACACATTAGCTTTCATTCTCCATCCAATGTTGTTAAAATGAAAGCTAGGTCCAACTATATTTCCATCATGGTGCAATGCATTTAATGACAATGTGGTTCTGTTTGATGGAAAACTATCTTATGAAAGCTAACACACATTAGCTTTCATCCACCGTGCAGTGTTGTCAGAATGAAAGCTAACTCCAGTTATATTTCCATCATGGTGCAATGCATTTGATGACAATGTGGTTTTGTTGGATGGAAAACTACTTTATGAAAGCTAACACACACACATTAGCTTTCATTCACGGTGGAATGTTGTTATAACGAAAGCTAACTCCAGTTAGATTTCCATCATGGTGCAATGCATTTGATGACAATGTGGTTGTGTTGAATGGAAAGCTACCGTATGAAAGCTAATCACATTAGCTTTCAGTCACCGTGCAAAGTTGTTAGAAGGAAAACTAACTCCAGTTAGACGTTCATCATGGTGCAATGTATTTGATGACATGGTGGTTGTGTTAGATGCAAAAATACCTTATGAACGCTAACACACAGTGGCATTCATCCACCGTGCAATGTTGTTAGAAGGAAAACTAATTCTATGGGAGAGTATCCTTCCAACTTGGGGAATGGCTAACTTGTCCAATCTTCAACATAGTATTGAAGTTGGCTAGGAGGCCTTAGCCAAATTGTGGTTAGAGGACAGTTGTTCGAAATATCAATCTACAATTCATGATTGAATCGTTAAGGTTGTTTATTATGAATGGGCATGTAGCCTAGTGTTAAAATAGCTATAGCTAGCTAAGGGTAGGTCTTGCGCTTGATTCCTATACTGTACAAATTTTGGTCAAATTAGTCTCTCATGAAAGGGTCTGTCACTCAAAGGCACAATCATAAGGATGAAATCAATGCTATGGGGTGGTGGGTTTTTCCTCACATGCCATAGTAGCACAAGCCCATGCAGCAATGAACAAAGGCTATAGTAACCTTACTTTTGATTCCCTACATGATGAGCCATGCTTATTGGCCGCCAAACAAAGCAATGAGGTGATTTCACCTTGACCATGGTGATTGTTATAATGTTGTTATGGCCAATGCACTTATGCTTATGAAAAAGGACATCTAGCAATCACTAGCTTTCCTTTTGGCACAAGCACAAGGATGCAACCATTTCTATGGGTTTCCTTTGCCCTCACATGCTCTTTTAGCACTAGCCCATGTAGAAATATGTACATCATATGCCCTAACACTACTTGTGATTCCCCCACATGATGACACATGCTTGTAGGTTGCTATACAAAGCAATGATGTGATATCACACTAACCATGGTTAGTGTTTTGAATCGTAATGTTGTTGTGACCAATGAGCTAGTGGTTCTGCTAGAAGGAAAGCCAGTGGTTGCTAGCCTTCCTTCTAGCACATACTTAAGGATGTAATCATTGCATGTCTAATTCTGGCATATCATAGTTACTTTATTTGGAGTTGATAACAACAACATGATTAAGGGAAATGCTGTTATTATATGAGCTAGGTTTTTTCTAATGTTCACAATGATATGCATGTGACTAATGGTGAGGTTGTCGTGGTGTTGTTTGTTTTACAAATCCCACTTTCAGTATGACACTTCTAGAATCTAACAAATTTCATTATGCAAAATATAAAATGGTGTAGTTGGTGTAGGGCCCCATGCGTTGCAAATCCCATTCTCAATATGCCACTTCTAGATTTTGACAAATTTCTTATGCAAAATATAAAAGGTGAGATTGGTATTTAAGATGATAGAGTATTTGTAAACACTTCGGTGATATGTGAGTGCCATATATATGTCCTTGCATGCATACCATACCCGGTTCTTGCAAATTGTATGGATCATAACAGTGATTTGTTGGAGACCCTTTTTGTAACATCCTTGTAATAATATCTTAAATGCCTACTTGGAAAACATGATTATCACCACCTTGTATTTAGCATTGCCCTGCATAACATGACATGATTATATACCCTAGCATGAAGTTAAAAGGTTGGATTGGGTTTTGATTTCCCAACATGATGAGCCATGGTTTGTTGGTCACTAGACATAGAGGCAATTTCACCCGAACCAAGATTAGTGTTCTCATCTTGTTGTTTGCATCGTGCATGTGCTCGTGCTAGAAGCAAAGCTAGTGGTTGCTAGCTTTCCTGTTAGCACAAGTGCAATGATGACCGCTGGACGCCTTTGTCCTAAATATCACCATGGTTAGTGTTCTACCTTCATGTGTGCCTTTTTATTGGCTCCCAAACACACTATGAAGATCCACATTGATGCAATAAAAAATATATTTAAATCTGATGCTATTGTTGGCTCTAAACCCGTGCTTGTGCTAGAAGGAAAGTTAGTGATCATTGGCTTCCTTTTGGCACACGCACAATTATGCATTGACAAAGTTTCACGCTTGGTAGAATAGTGGGATTCGTATCCAATCCCGAGGTTTATAAATTGTTGGGTGTTATTTCAAACTTCAAAGTGTATATACACAATGTAACTAATATGAATTCAACTAGGGCAAAGGTTCTCTGATTCGAAGTTGATGCAATAAATGCCGTGGGGATGCCTTTGTTCCAACAATCACCATGGTAGTGTTCTACCTCTATGTGTGGATATCAACTGGATTTGGAACAAGCTAAGAAGATCCATGATTATGTAACAATAATTGTATTCCATTTTTTACGTTGTTTTGGGGTCTACACTTGTTCTTGTGATAAATTGAAAGCTAGTGTTCACTAGCTCTCCTTCAAGAACAAGAACATGCATGCAATCATTGCTTAGAGTTTCCTTTGACATCACATGCACTTTTATCATAAGTCCATAGGTGTGAGCACAAACGCAAGCATAGGCATGTCATTTGTTAGGATTTGAACTTTGATGAGCGCTATATTGGTTACTTGCTTTTACTGACTCGGAACACCACCATTGACTAAACACTGAATTTTGTGATGCCTTGGACTCAAAAGAGATACCCATCTTAAATAAATGATAAGGAAGCAACTCATGGCAGGATATGTGAAAGTAACTCCCTGTACTTGCTCTTTTTTCCCTTTTCCCATTTCATGATATCTCTTTTCAGTTCACACAGGGTTATCTTATGATCAGCCACATTAACAAGATAAAATAGAAAACATTGTTGGCTCATTAGAAAGTATAACTATGATCATGGGATAATTCTCCTCATATCCTTAGGTATTCGTGCTTTTGGAGATGGTTTTTCTTTATCATTTTTACAAATATGTTGTGTGGTTGGAGATGCACACCACAACATTAATTGGATTTTCTATTAGTTTATTGGAACTTGGGGGAAAGCTAGGAATTTTTGCAATAAGGCTTTGTCCTCATGAATGTGGTCACTTAGAGACATTCTTCCATTATTATGAACACAACATGACCCTAAATTTTAAGCCTTCTTGTACCTATCTCTAAGCAAAACTCAAGGCCTTGGATAAGTGCCATTTATTTTAAGTTGTATGAAAAATTCAATGTTCCCCATTGAAAATATGTATGACTTGGAGATTATGATTTTGTATCACACCACCCGTCGTGCATTACTTGCGTTTTCTTTAAGTTATTCCATCAATTTAGAAAAGGAAGAAGACTTTGGGAAGATTAGAATAAAATGTTTCTGTATGAATTCAACTTTTCATCTCCTTTCATGTGAATGCAATTTTATGTTCTTTTTTTTTTTTCCAAAAGAAAAAAGCGTAATTCTCATTCATCCTTAGAGATCCGAATTACATTTAGTATTCACTGGATAGTGAATTAAATCTGCCCATGTAAAATGGGTTCACTTGATGAGACTGTAACGTCTACTTTCAAATCAGCATAATTCCTGCTAAAACAAATTATCGCTGTCCCACCGGACTATTTTGCTTTTACATCTTCTCAAAAAAAAACATTTAAGCTTCTTTTTCAAATATTATGAACCTACAATGTTATACTCCTCCTTCAATAAAGGGCCTGTGATAGATTTCAGTTCGCTGTCCGTTAAAGTCTTCAATTATTTTCCAAGTGCCAAAAACCATACGTAGCCCATCTTTGGAGGCCTGATCCGCCAAATGGTTGTTTTCCCTGTATACATGCCGGCATATGAATGAATCAAAGGTTTGTTTGACCTGCTGTATAGAGTTGATAACAGATGCAATTCTAATAACTCTGCAGGCTTGGGTTTGGTTGGTCCAATTAATAGCATTCATCGAATCGCCAAAAACCTCCAACCTAGAGATACCCCGCTCATGTGCAAAAATGAGTAATAATTTTAAACTCATAACTTCAGCAAAGTTATTAGTTCCCGCTCCAAGACCCATAGTGAGCGTGTAGAAATGTGAATCAGAAATGTATAAGATTGCCCCCCCACCACAAATCTCATTGCTAGCTGCACCATCAAAAAAACCCCAGGGAGAAGATTTATCAATCTCCACAGCCATGTCCCGTCTCTGATTAGCAGCCCTAACGTATTCAGGACAAGCTTGAAAAATGCCCACTGAATTAGCACAGATCAAAGCCGGAAGACATGGTTTTTCCTGAAAGATCACACCATTTCTAGCCAGCCAAATCCCCCATATAATCACCAATGGTAATTTCCTCTGTTTCTTATCAGTTGTCCGTCTCCACCAGTTTTCCCATGCATTGTCCACAGAGTTTCCTTCCCATTTGCATTCAAAACCCAACAATTTAGAGCATTCATTCCACACAGCAGTAGTGAACTGGCAATGTAAAAAGAGGTGTGTAATCGATTCCGATTCATTCTTGCACAATACACACCACCCCGGGCCCTGGAAATTTCTCTTCTGCAGATTATCCCAGGTCGGTACTCGATTCATAAGAGCACACCACATAAACAATCTGTTCTTGGATGGGCACTTAAGTTTCCACAGTGAGCGCCACCACCAGATCGTATCCCCGTTAACCTCACCTGCGCTGAGCACGAAGTAACCCATTTTAGGTGTGTAGTCCCCAGCTGGATCGGGTTCCCATATCAGCACGTCCTCCTGATCCGTCAGATGTATCTGTGCCCGTTTCAATTCATTGATATATATATTAAGATACTCCGCCACAGGTGCCTCCAAACCCAACAGGTCAGCGTTAATCCAGCGTTGTATCCACGGATCCTCGGGCTCCTGTACAGCCAACTGGTTTAAAGTACGTATGCCCCTGTTCTCCAAAGCGTTTACAACCAAATCCGGCAGCAAATGAGAGCGTTCACTCCCAAACCAAGGATCCCTGCCAACTCTCACCTGTGCGCCATCTCCAACATCCCACGCCAGATAATTCTCCACCAGATCGAATGATTTAACCACTGCTTTCCAAATTACGGATCCCCCAATATGAGTCTTCCGGGGGCACCTAATCCATTCATCCAGGCTCATGTCAGATAAATACTTTCCTGTTATAACCCTGGTCCATAAGCTGTTAGTTTTGATAAGTCTCCATCCTCCCTTGGCTGCCAGCGCATGTGCAAAAAGAAAGATGTTTTTTAATCCCCACCCCCCCAGGCCCTTAGGTGCAGCAATTCTCTTCCAGTTGACCCACGGGGTAACCTGATCCTCCTTCTTGCCACTCCACAGGAATCTAAAGCATAACCGTCTGATAGATTCAAGAATACCCTTCGGTATCCATGACAAAGACATCCAGTAGACTGGAATGGCTTCCAACACGGACTTGACCAGCACCAGCCTGCCAGCTCGTGACATCCACTTATGACTCCATCCTTTCAGTCTTTTCTCCACCTTGCCAATGAGCCATCGCCAATCCTTCTTTAAATAAACATTGGCTTTAAGGGAGAATCCCAGATATTTCAGTCCCTCATCCAGGCCAACATGCTTGAAGGGAAACAGTTCTATTAGAGCCCGTTCCTCATCCGGTCTCAGCAGGTGGGTAGTAATAGTGGATTTCTCAATATTTATATCCATCCCCGTAGCTTTAGAAAAGAGGTCCAAGATCTCCTTCAGAGTTCTAGTATCTCTACGATCCCCAGAACAGAAGATGATAACGTCGTCCACAAACAACAGATGTGTAACAAAAAGCTGCTCACCAATGCCAATGCCACTAAATCTTCCCTGTAATTTAGCATCAAGTAAAGCCCTGCTCAAACCTTCTGCTACCAGGAGGAATAGGAGGGGAGACAGTGGACAGCCTTGCCTAAGGCCTCTTTCCGCATGAAAAAAGGGGGTAGCCGCTCCATTCAATAAAACAGAGAAAGAAACAGTAGTAATACATGACATGATCCACCTTATAAAATTGATGCAGAAACCCAAATGTGTGAGGAGAAGCCGGATATATATCCAACTCACCTTGTCGAAGGCCTTGGATAAGTCAATTTTTAGAATAGCACCTTTGATGTGTTGAGTCTTCAAGCTGTGTAGACCTTCCTGTGCCACTCCTATAGCCTCATGTATCTGACGTCCATCCAGAAAACCAAATTGTTCATCAGAAATATTTGCTGATAAGGTAACCTTAAATCTCCGAGCAATGACCTTCGAAACAATCTTGTAGATACAATTGCACAATGAAATAGGCCTGTATTCAGAAAGAGTAGCTGGATTGTCAGTTTTAGGAATGAGAGCTATAAAAGTGGAATTAAAACAAGCCGGAATCTTCCCATTTAAACGAGTATCTTCAACCACCTGTAGCAGATCCAACCCCAAGACATCATAAAGCTCCAGAAAAAATTCCACCGTCCAACCATCCGGCCCAGGACTCTTGTCTTTCTGAAAGCTACCAAGGACCTCCTTCAATTCCTCCTCAGTAATAGCACACATGAGTCTCCTATTGTCCTCCTCCTCAGCAAACCTCGGAAAAAATTGAGCTACCCTGATAACTTCAGCGATAGTGGCCTGGGCAGGTGCCTTAAATAAGTGCTGGAAGTGTCCCACCCCGCATCTAGCCTTTTCTTCAAAGTCAAAATGTTCAATGCCATTTTCATCTTTCAAGCTCCAGATAGTATTGACCGACTTCCTTCCCCTGGCATATGCATGAAAAAATTTAGTATTCTCATCGCCACATTCCAGCCAAATCGCCCTGCTCTTGAGTCGCCATGTTTCCTCCAGTTCCATCAATAGTTTATTTCTAGTACCTTCCAATCTGACCATATCAGCCATAGTTTCCTGAGATAATAATCCTCCTCCATCCCCTTCATAGATCAGTAGTAGTTCATCCTCGATCTGTTTCAATGCAAATTCCTCCCTCCTTCTCTTATCAACAGCCCATAATTTGACAGCTCCCTTAATACGTTGGATGTTCTCTGCAAATTGAAAAGCTGCAGTGCGCTCATGATCCACATCAAAAGTCCTCCAAAGATCCAGAAAAAGATTTTTAAAGGAATCATCTTTTAACCAGTTCTTGTTAAATTTAAGAGAGCTTGGAGGATTGATGGGTCCTCTCCTAATCTCTAAAAAGATAGGGAAGTGATCAGAATCCCCACCACTCCCAACCCACTGTCTGAGTTGAAAAAACCTGTCCACCAGTCTCTCAGCCACCAGGAACCGGTCCAATCTCTTAGCCACCCGAGCCTCTCCACTCCTATTATTCCTCCAGGTAGGTTTCAGTTTGATAGGTTCTATGTCCAGCAGTTTTTTACGAACCAGCATCTGTTGGAAATATCCAGCCATTGGATCCACATGCGCTCGAGGGCCCCAAATTTCAGTCTGTCCTAAAGTGAAGTTTAAATCTCCCCCCACCACAACCGATTCACCATCCAAGAGCAGCTCCTGCATAATTGAATCCCAAAATTGTGCTCGATTGTCATAAGGTCCATAGACATTAACCACAGTGAAGCAAGTACCCAAGTCGACTGAGAGAAATTCAACTCCCAAGACAGAAGACATCCCCCAAGCATTTATGAGTTTTAACGCACAATTCTTCCATCCCACAGCCAGTCCCCCCGAGCGTCCCCGAACGTCCAGAGTCACGAAGGTCCAGCCAGCCATCCAAAGTTCCAATTTTTCCTTGACAAGAACACCTAGTCCTAAAGTCTCTTGTAGCAGAATCACATCAGGGTGTTCAAGAGTAAGCACCCTCATGAAGGCTGATTTCTTTTTAGACCCAGCCAGGCCCCTACAATTAAAGGACATGATCTTCATATCCGAACATTGGTCCGGGCGTTCACAGCTCCAAGTGCCCTCTCAATCGAAACCTGTTTCCCAGCCCAAAGATCTAGCCTGGCCCTGTTCTGAGCCTGAGATAAATGTGACCTGCGACCTCTGCCTCTCCGCGTTGGCATCTTCTCTTTTCCTAATCCCCCCCCAGCCAACTTAGTGCAAGAACGCAGATTATATCTCGAAGCAGAAGAATCAGGAGAGGATGGTTCAGAGAAAGTATCCTCCATCCCCGGATCAGGTTCCAAAATGTTGCTTTCGTCCTCCAAAAGGAGAGGGGGCAAAACAAGATGCTGAACAGTTGTTAACTCCACCGGAGGAGAAGGATCCCCGCTAGGGCCCGAAGAGAGGGAAGTCGAGAGAATCCCAGAGTGTCCCGACAAGGATAAATCCTTCAGCCCCTCAGACCAATCGCGCCCATCCACAGTGCACAGATTAAATAAGACCTTAACAGTGGGCGATAAAGAAAGGGATAGATTACCCGTGAAAGTAGATCCCGGCACTGTAGTCACATCCAAAGGTTCAGAACAGTGAACTTCATCAGCGGGTGCCCTGATAACCTCAGTAGGTAAGTCCTGTTCCACAGCCGATTCCTGGCCACGAGGCACCAATTCCTCCACAGTCAGTTCAGCATCCAAACCGTCCCTCACCGGCGTCGAGTAGGAGTTCAATGGTTCCTTCGGTGCACCCAGAACATCCATAGCAGAGTGTTTTCGGGGACCCCCATTGTGAGTGCCAACCGCGAGGTGGCAATCAGACGCCGGGTGACCATAAACGTGACACCGCCTGCACCTAAAAGGCACATTCTCATAATCCAGCATCTGTGGTATGCATACCGGCCCCCACTCCAGATTAATGACCTCCGGTAATCCATCCCGGATATTTAAATTGACCAATATACGAGCAACTTGTTTGTAATGGGTCTCCAGAAAGGAGAGATCAGCCTCCAGAAAGTGTCCAAGAATATCCCCAATCATTCGAAAGTGTTTAATATCCCAAAAATTCAAAGGAAGTCCCGGTAATCTAACCCAAACCGGAATGGTATCGACCCTCTCCCGACTGGCATCAAAGAGTGGATGCCAGGGTTTCAGCAAAACCGGCGAATGATCCAAAAGCCAATTCCGGTCCAGAATCTTGTGTAGATCTACCTCAGTTTGAAGTTCTACCGCAAACCAGCCGCGTAGCAGCATGTCCACCCCAGGTGTGTAACCGAGCACCTCGCGCCAATTAGATTCCACCCAATCCATCACAAACGGTCGAGCAAAAGTTCTACCCATGACCCTTCCCACCAGCGTCATCTTAGACATTTCTAAGACACGTTCCCAGGCAATGTCCTCCCCTACAGCATAACTGCCCACAATACGGGTTTTAATCCAGCTCCGTTTCCGCCTCCTGCTCGATCCCTTCAGTTGTGCCCCGACCCCAGAGACGTTCCTACCTATGTGCTTCGAACCAGCCACAGGAGGACTATCAAAACCACGGTGTTCAAAAGACTCCAGAGGCACACGCGAATCAACTGCAGATCCCCCACATTCCGTCCCAAATAAACTCTGAACCTGACAAGCCACCCCCTCATCCGCAATGCGCCCAAAACCGGCCACCGTATCGAACCCCTTCCCCACGCCAGAAACCGGAACCCCTAAATTCCGATCAAAAAAATCTCCATCCCCCCTCCAAATCGAGCTACCCAAAAAATCCACAGACTTACCATCACAGTCCAGATTTTCCGGCAGTAGGTCTTGAGGTGTGAAGGACATGTAGTCACATGGGGATATACCAACTTCCGGCCTCATCGGCCCCACCCCAGTAATGTCAGTCCCATAAGGACCCAGCATTGGGTTCTCCTCCAAGCCCGCCCTCTGTCCTCCACCTGGCATCCCCCGTACATCCAGTCCCTCGAGCTGGGCACCAGAGCAGCCAACCAATACCATATCCACCCTAGTAACTACAACCTCAGAGAACAGCGGCAATCCCAAACAAGAAATCCACGGCACCGACCCAACCAGCACCAAAGCACCAGCCAAGCAAAATCAGACGAGCCCCGAGACAATAGTCAAAACAAAATCCCAGTAGCATCCGCCTTCCATAGATAACCAACTACTCAGTGAGTATATGCGATTCTCGGGACCGATAGGCACAAGAAATGCAGCGATCTCAATAAAGTACCCAAAGATCTAATAAAAATGCAACAGATCCATGTGAATCAGACAATCACAGTCATCTAATTGAATCTGGCAATACTTCGTCATAGACAGAAAAAGTTTCAAAAGAAAAGGGGGTTCCAGCCGTAATCCTTCTTTTACAAGGATCAATTCGAAAATTCTAATGAGATCATAGGGATAAGTCCAACATCTAATAAGAAACCAGTTGCCCCGGTTCTCAACACCTAGATCCAAGCAATCTCCTCCATGCAATCTGCTTTGTAGCAAGCTGGATTGGTGCGAAATGAAGTTGATGAGGTTTTCAAAGCTCAGTTGTTTGACAACAACCTAGATACAACACGGCCTGAATCAGGTCATCAGTCTAAGCAAATAGGGCCTAGAAACAAAGATCTGGCAATCCAAAACTACAACAATCACCCTCCAAGATTTGTGCACTATGTCTCTACACAGATCTGCAAGAGTGATACCTCTGTTCTAAGTCTCCACACTGACACAGGCCATGATCATCAGAGGTATAGGGTGGCTCTTTCAATAGAACCAGAGATAATTCAGACAAGTGATCTGTCAACATCGATCTCCTCCAACGATCAATCAACACATAGTTTCAGCCCAGATCCAATGCATCAGCAAATCCAATCGATCAAATACAATCGATCTGATGCAGACCTCCTCCAGGAAAATCCTCCATCTCTGTCATTGAATGGCAATTTTATGTTCTATAACTATAGAATGACAAATATATATTATGGAGGTAATTCAAATGGATATATGAAGCTTGTATGGAGTATAATGATGTTGTGTAAATATGTTTGTATGTTAATAAATTTTTATCTTCACAAGGAGTTTGTAAAGAGTATACATGCTTCAAGAGATTGTTTATAAGTAATTTTGTAGGGCTATGTTGATGCTAAACTTACGTTGTATCTTTTTTGTTTTAGGGTATCAATCAATAGATACTTTCTTTGGACTACAATGGGTTTAACATAAGACAATTGATTCATAACAATCTTATAATGATGGAGCATTGGTTCTATTTACTACATCACTTACCTTTAAAAACAGTAGAACACATTTTCACACAGTTCTTTTTCTTGGCTCCTTAGGAAAATGGATACATTGTATCAAAATCTAGAGCAACCATATCAAAATCTTATTTTCATAAATGGCTATGTAGAACATACATTTGAAGATTCTGTCTAAAAGTGCCAGTTGCTTTTAGTTGACTTCCTTGCTCCCTTCAATAGTTTTGATAATGAATAAGAATATCCAGAATAAGTCCTCTGTTTGTAATCCCTATGTAATTTTGCTTGATAATTCTATAGATCACCAAATTTATTTGTTAATGCTTTTGGAATCACCTTAAAAGAGATTACGGGGAGAATAATAGGCCCCATTCTCCAACTAATTATCTTTTCAAACCTTTCAAGACAAACTTGATGGTACTTGCATGGACGTTTTGTCTCATAGCAAAGCTCTCTAGCTATTCACAACACATCTGCAAGAGATTGTCTAATTATTTTACCTATTTTTTTCACAAAATTATGTGGAACACCATTTATGCATTGTAAGGTTTATTGTTTGTTTGTCATGCCTTGAATAATCCTTGAGCAACTAGTTTTCCTCTAAGAGCCACTAGAGGAGGTATCTCTCAAGTTGTGAAATTATAAGAAGAACCACCCACCTCATTGTTCCCTTGATATCTCTCCCATAATTCTAACATCTTGTGGAGGTGTTACTTTTTAAAATGCTCTTAAATCATTTCAATTATTTGATTTTTTATTATCTTATTTCAGTTTCCAACAATAGGTAGTACAACTCCCAGAAGGTTTTCAAACCTGCACCCTAAATAGGTGAGTAAATTCCTCATATGGATGTGCCTTGCATGTTGCTAAAGAAAGGTAAAACAGTAACCATAAATGAGTTTCGGAGCTCATTTTACTGTCATTACTACCACTATTGTCATTATCACATGCTTAGAAGAGTCTTGAAATATTCTTCAACACAACACCATGCTACTGCTAATTAATGCTGTCAAGAATGGTCATGAATCTACCTCAAGTATGGCATACATCCTCATCATTGTGGCCCTCTCTTCTTAAGAATAAGGAATTAACTCACTTTGACATGCCTTAATGCTATTGAAATTGGATTTGAAGATTATAGTTATAAGTGTGACCTACTGCCATTGCCAATCTTCTATAAAACATGATGAGACTAAAAAATGATGCCCACTATATTACTATTATGAATGTGGAGAATAACTTGTTGCCATTATGTGCTAAAAATGGGTGATGCACCCTCCTTGTGACTCCCTGCCAAGTACCCTCTTAATCAACTCCATATCATGCTTTAATGCAATGATAAAATCTCTGATAACAATCAGTAATGCCCATTACTACAATTTATATTATGTTAGAGGCAACGACTTCACCATTCATATAGTTTGAACCACATAAGTAAATGACTCTATATGATCTAATTATTTACCCAACTAGAGACTATCTTTTATCAACACCTGGTTAGAATGCTTGACATTTGATCCTCCATTGCCTTCATTTGTTGTGGAAAAATTAGGCATCAACATGATTTTCTAATCATTCCAATGCCTTTCATTGTTGGATACATATGAGTTAGCGTTCCTACACTACACATCACCTTTAAATGCAATTTGGTTCATATGAGATGATGAACTCAAGAAGTGGATAAGTATTGCTTGGCATTAAACATTTATCTCATTATTGCAAATCGTAGGATGCCAACATGAATGTTAGATTTGTCACCTAGGATTACAAAGGTGTAATCTAATTGTTAACACAGCCCCTCTCCCCTCATGCTTTAAAGGGTGCTAGCTCAATGGAAGAGCACCTGCCTTACAAGCAGGACGATGGTGGTTCGATTCCTCCGTGCCTAACATAAATTAACATGTGTATTCCAGGGATCTTCCTAGCCTGAGTTTCAAGGTATGACAGATACTGATGCAGCCATCTGCTGGACAAAGACCAACCTTTTTCTCCGTTATTTCCACTATCTTAGACATATTTTCCTCTACCGTTGTTTTCAGGTTAAGCAATTGGATTATGAAGGGCGTCTCTACGCTATGAAATCACTCAAGACTTGTCCCTGAAGTCTGCAAAATATTTCCTTCAAAAAAATTCCGCTTAATTAAAAGAAGCAACTTTGAGCTATTGTATACGCAAATGCCAAACACTGATCTCCTATGTTGTCTACCATGCACATTTCACATTGGCTGTAAATTTGCTGTTTCCATGATGATCTGCAAGCAAGAGAAGAGATACGACAGAGAACAGCAAGAGGCAGACCCATGCTTCCAATTCTACGAGCAATTCGTCAGAGCACTGTTTTCAGTGCCATAACAGTACTGTTGATTTCATTACCAATATCATGCTTTATAAACTAGAGTTAGTTGAGTTGATGGGAAAAGAAGGTTTTCCCTCATCTGGGATCCTATTTGTTCAGAAAGGATTACTGTATTGCTTTAAATTCTCCAATTCCAACCCCGAGTTTCAGGATATGATAGAAATTGAAGCGATCAGTCTATCTCAGTTAGTACCTCTAGATTTAGACATTTTACTTCTACCAATGCTCGGACCTTCCAGCAACAATTTTTGCATGCAGAGGAACCAACTATTCTTACAGTTCCGGATGCAAGTATCTAATAAATTAAAATTGAAACCAAATATTCTTACAGTTCTGGATGCAAGTATCAAACACTAATAAATTAAAATTGAAAACCAATCCACCAACTTTCTTTAATTTAAAACAACACCAATAACAAAAAAAGCCTGTGTAACATATAAATAGTATTGATGGAGCCTAACAGGGGCCTTTTAAGCAGCCATACTGTTCTGGATGCAAGTATCAAACACTAATAAATTAAAATTGAAAAACAATCCACCAACTTTCTTTAATTTAAAACAACACCAATAACAAAAAAAGCCTGTGTAACATATAAATAGTTATTGATGGAGCCTGACAGGGGCCTTTTAAGCAGCCATACTACTGAATAGCCTTGCAATTTTTTTTAAATTCCTCTTAATACATAATAAATGTTAGCTTAAAGAGATATATTCTAATTAACTAATAATTGTCTTCTTTTATGTTTAGTCCAAGTCATTGTCATTGTACTCAGTTAGGACATTTTGCAGACAAAATAATAGAAACCATACGGTGTATATATATATAAGCATATAATCATGCCATGACCATCGACAATCACCATAGAAGCAACACTCTCAAACCTGTAGCATATGAAACCAAGATAAGCATATGCATATGAAACCAAGATAATCACGCCATGACCATTGACAATCACCATAGAAGCTGAAAATTCCAACAAAGAAACTGAAAATTTTAACTCCAAAATCATAAGTGCAAGTTATATTTCTACACATTGATAACGATGTAATGATGTACCTGCTCTGGAAAATAACTTGGAATATCATAAACTTTTCCATACTTTTAAGAAATAGTTTTTCTCAAAAATTTATAATTTTCATCACAAATTCATATTAAATAAAATATATCAAAAAGAAAGGTTGGACGATAGAACAGTCCTTCCCCTCATAGGTTACAAGAACCGTTCAGTCAGCCCTGATAGTCATGACGGGCATCTGGAATACCTAGGAAATACTTAAACCATCACTATTGATGGTCACACAACTACCTGTTATATTCATCCATGTCTTCCCGGGCAGATTGTTCAGAAATATATCTGCTCCATTATTGGTCTTGCCTGATTATTCACTGGTCCGCTAGCTCGCCTGGGCTCATTACTCACAGTTCCGCCACTTTGGTAATCAGTTTCAGGGGAATAGCAAAGTATCAAGACAAACATGGTCAGTGTTATGACCATGGTCAGTATTATCATTACTTCTAGAAGATTTGTACCTACATGTCCGCCACCACACTTGGGTTGATGGTGATGGTGATGGTGATGGTGACGGTGATGATGATGATGATGATGGTGATGATTTGAACCCACATGTCGGCCACCTCGCCTGGGCTCATTTCCACCACTTCGGCGATCAGTTTCATGGGAATACAAAAATAGCAATACAAACATAGCCACTGTTATGACCATGGCCAGTATTATGATCACTACTCGAAGATTTGCAGCGCCACCACGCCTGGGATGATCATTCACAGTTCCGCCACTTCGCTGAAGAGTTTCTGCTTGAAGTCCCATTTCGGTATCCTCCTCTGGCTGCTCGTAACACAGGAAGCTCATGGTTAAAGACTAAATCTCTTAACACAACACGCTAAAGATTCACAGAATTCCAGGCTTTTCAATTATATATAATGCTCCTCTAACACGAAATCCAAAAATACCAAAAATAGTCTAACACATACTTAACTGCAGCTTGGGCTGAATCTGAAAGTCATGTTTATGTTTAAAAGTAACGATATTCTGCACAGCTCCGCTGCATGCACTATTATCGTGAATTAAAAAATGCTATCTGTATATAACTAATAGTTTCGCTAACACAACTCAATCATGCAACCTTAGTATTTTCCCTCACACCACTCAACTATGCAAACTTAGCGTCTTCAACCAGTCAATAACACATAGATAATTCAATAGCTTTTCTTCACATAGATAATTCAATAAACATGCATATATTTTAAATTGTTAATATAATTTTAACAAACGTAATTGTGTTTTAATATAAATATATTTGGAATATGTTTAGAGGTTAAAAGTGGGAAAAAACTCAATCATGCAACCTTAGTATTTTCCCTCACACCACTCAACTATGCAAACTTAGCGTCTTCAACCAGTCAATAACACATAGATAATTCAATAGCTTTTCTTCACATAGATAATTCAATAAACATGCATTTATTTTAAATTGTTAATATAATTTTAACAAACGTAATTGTGTTTTAATATAAATATATTTGGAATATGTTTAGAGGTTAAAAGTGGGAAAAAATTAATTGTTTTCTAATTTATAAATAGATTTGGAATGTGATTAGTGGTTAAGATGTTCATTTTCAATGCTCCTTGAAATTTAAGAATACAATATAATTTAAAATTAGCACAGCCACTTAATTTGTGGCTGATGAATACCAATAGATTAGAAGTGAAATGTTATAATAAGTTATTAATATGAAGAGTACACTTGTCTCATCCTTGTGCAATTTAGGAAAAACATAGGCTTTAGTCCACCCCAAATTTTATTAGGACAACCACTTAACTTGTGGCGAACACCTATAGGTAACAAGTTATATGTTACTTGTTCTTTATGCTTATCTGTAATCACTGTGTTACCTTCTTTATATATATATATATATATATATATATATATCTATATACTTGTTTATTTCCAATTTTGAACAACAACCATAAAATCAATATGGACAATACACTTATCCCCTCCTCCTTCAATCCAGGAAAAGCATAGGTGGTAGTCCACCCCAAATTTTACTAGCACAACCACTTAACTTGTGGCATGGGATATCTGTCACTACCATTTATCCATGCAAGAGGTATGTAAGAGGTACTAGTTATCCATGCATCACTAAGAGTTATCCATTGAAGATGTATTAGTTATCCATGCATCATTACCCATTATCTATGCAAGAAGTACTTGTTATCCATGCATAGATACTAGTTATTTTATATATATATATATATATATATATATTTGATAATTGTTTATTTTTAATTTTGGATGATGACCATAAAATCAATCGGTGTAAGATATAAACACCTATTGATATAAAAATAAAAATGCCTATTGATATAATTATAATATTTTTATATATAATAGTAATATAATAAAAAATATAATTAATTTTATTTAAAAAAATAATTATTTATTTATCCATCTTTAATTATATATAAATTTGTACAAATAAATCTATGTGAAACAATGTTTCAAAAATATAAAACTTAAATCTATGTAAAATCATTGGGTAATGGAAATGGATGTGAAATCTACAATGGTTAAATTATCTTTCAGAAACATAAATTAATTCTTATATTTGGAAAGATGGGTTTACCCCTCAAATGAGAATAATATCCTCGATGTTATGTCAGATCTTAGTCATAATGAAAAATGTTGGGAATGATGGGAAATAAAGGAATAATTAAGTGGGTATTAATGAAGATACCCTAGTTATTGGTATAAGTAGGCTCATTTTCTACGGAACATTGATGAAGCGATAATGATAATAACTAAAGTATTTGAAGGACAATTGCAAGCATACATGTAAGTACTAAGATTCATAATCCCACTTCCTCATATAAAGGATTGTTTTACAATACTTGATGTAATAAGTTTTTGCATTATCGATCAATTTCAATAGGTAAGAAAATTTGGTTTCCTTTTTATAGGTATTTTCTATTTTATTTAGTTATATTAAAATATGAAAAATGATTTTTTATTTATTTTAGTTTTAGTTTTAAAATGTTTTGTGTTTATTAATATTATTCTACTAGTTGGCATTTGGTTGAGACCAATGTAGAGGGCCAACAATTCTCCACTATAGTCTAGTCATACCGACAATTTCAATCTTACCAAAAAGAAGTGAATCAAAACTAAAATAGGAATCCATCATATTAATAAGAACTTATATTATCATAAACAAATATAAAGATAAAACAATTATATTCAACATTCATATACACTGCACATTCACAAATTTATAAACAAATATAAAGATAAAACAATTATATTCAACATTCATATACTCTACACATTCACAAATTTTTAATGGGGTCCAAATACTCTTCTTTTATTCATGTTCTCTAAATACAATAAAGATATACAACATCACAACGAACAAATTCAAAATACAAGAAAGATTTCTTTGTCAATAGGGCTTGACAACAATAAAACTCCTCAACTAACAACTCAATAATCTCAAATTCATTCAATCAAGTATGCCCTTCACCGTAGCCTTGAAAGATTTTTTATATAAAACTAGTTGCTAAAGTTGATTATGTCAATATAAATACAAAAGGGATAAACATGACTAAGTTAATCCACTATCTAGCTCAACTTCTTAATTACATTTCATAACTCATAACTATTGGTGGTCGGCTTGCATTGTGTCCCTTTTTCCCTTTGGCACATCTTTGACAATTATACTAATGCTATGTTGATGTGCACTTCTACCTATCTATCCTTCTATAGCTCTTATCCAAAATGGAAGGGACCAACAAACCTCGACCATGACTGTTGACTCACTCGTAAGTCAATGCCTATGCTCTTTTTTCCCTACTAACAAATAGGCCAACTTGGGGACAAACTATAGAGCTTGGTTGCAAAATGAGTTGAACTACTCCAACTATGTATTCCATTCGCCCAAAATAATGGAGGAACCAACATTGAATACCCATTCCTTAGCACTATCTAGATCCATAGGTTGATTCTTCACAAAAGCTTCCCACTCCACACCCGCAAAGAAATCCAACTATTGAAGAGTATGTTATGAATATTTTGATCAACTTGTACAAGAAAAGCAATACCAAACATAATCTAAAACACAAGAATTAACAATAATGGCCCAAACACATAGTACATAATAATTTAACATGGAAAACATAACTTGGGAAAACCATCCTAGCTAAGAGTTTCTCCACTCCCTATCTCGTTGTATTATGTTTTTTGTTTACAATCACGTTAGATACAATCCTAATTGCTTAACTAGAATTAATTTACGATGCCTAAAAATAATTGGCGAAAACATGTTAGAAAATGACCAAAAGCAAACCCAAAAAATGGTTGATGCCCCCACGCACCCCCAACTAGAGGGATAACCATCCACTTGAGCCCCCTTTGACGTAGGAACCTACAAAGAGTACAACACAGGTCCAACATTATCCCACCATTCTCCCACTTGTATTCTTAGGAACACAGAGCCAAAGGAGAAGCATTCATGAAATTAGTTGTTATGGGTGGAAATGTCCATTGATTCTCTACACCAAGAGAAATTTCCAATACAAGCAGAATTTTTCAATGAATCTTTATTCAAGGTATCAACCTTCATGAACAATACTTCATTCTATTCAACCATATCTCTAACAAAATGATGATGTGCATATGTATGCTTTGTCTTGGAAAGATAAGAAAAGTTTATTTGCTAGAAAATTTGCATTTGAGTTGTCACAACCTATTCTCACCAATTTCTAAACAAATCCAATAATTTTTTTTTTGTAAGCTACAATATTCTATTAAACATGAAAAATAAAAAATACATCCTGAAATATTGTTTGAGGTGGCCTGAGAGAGTGAAGCCACCATCCCAGGTACTCGAACGAATAAAAAAACATATGTCCAAAATTACAAAAACCTTGCCTTGAGAGGGGAGACCATGGAATGCCAGTAGAGACGAACTATCGGTAGTGCCCTATGAAACTAACATCTGACAAACTATAAAGCATGTTCATACAAAACAACTGAAAAACAGAGAGTTGAACCAGAACCTCCTTAGTTGGGCGCTTCTAGTGCATTGTCATCAGAGGGAGTCTCCTCGAGGATTGGGAAACCATAGTATTCTTCGTCATCTGAAAGCCTCTATGGCTTCTTGACAGGCAGAGGCACAGTATTTTTGCATGAGGGGGTAGAGTGTTCCCGAGTGCCTCTGACGTGCTTTGCTAAGACAGGGCCAGAGGTGGAGGGAATCAGGAAGCAAGGACATGTTGGAGCCTTGTATTTCTCCTCCATGGCCTTCGCGTTGGTTCGTGCAACAATAGTATACTCCCCTTTCCTTCCTGCTACAACTCCGAGGTGGATTCCATCGTGGCAGTTTCGGGCATAGTTTTTCCAGCCAAAGGTGGTTTCCAAACTCGCAATTTTTGCATACATTTTTCTTAGGTCGGCCATCAGAGCCTGACTGGAGTCCTTGGCCTTGGCCCAATTGGCCCAATTGGCAATCATGTCCTCCATCAGGACTCCCAACATGTTCTTGACGAGCCAGTAGGGGTCGATTTTCCCGGCATGTTTCCCATTGGACAGGTGGTCTGCGATGATGCGGACTTCCCAATTGTCTATGCGCAGGTGCACAAGAATGGAGATCTCCTCCCCATATCCTTCTTTTGCACATAAATTTACTCTGGGATTTCCATTTCCATGGCCGGTCCTTCCACATATCGAAGTTGCTCAAGGCCGAGTCATGGTAGTGAACCCAAAGAATCGGGAGCAGGAAGAGCCCCAGATGCAAACAAAAGTCCAGTAACCGGTCGGAGAAGCAAAAGAAAACTTAATGAACAGAAGAAGACAATATGCAAGAAGAGTTTGATTCCTAGGACAGATCCAAATTGCAGAGGTGTAGATGGGTGGGAAGGTCATTCTGATATACCAACAAGGAGACGACCAAGCATCTGGTATGGATGTTGCATGCAACCGACAACTGGAGATGGTGCACTGTGGCCAAGACCAGTCTGGTCGATGAGACATACTGGTGGTTAAGACGAGTGGGCTAGAGTTGGATGCTCCTGTCTTCTTAAATGTTGCATGCCCCCTCCAGGTGTCGTGGAGGCGTCAACAATCATATCACCCGCATTTGAGTTAGAGAGGTATTTGAGAGAAAGAGACTGGAATTTGTTCCTCAAGGCTGCTGAATGGATATGAGTCAATTCTCCTTCCCACAGGGTGGAGCTAGTTCCAAATCCTTCATTGGCTAAGTAGTATGCAATCTCATTCTCTTTTCACCGGACGTGCTGAAAAAAAATGGATTTGGTTTGAGAGAGAATGTTGGTAAGATTGTAAAGCCCCTATTCGAGTCTCCAGTTAGGGGAGAGATTGGCAGCCTTAGAGCCATTGAAGAAGGGGGTAGCCATGTTAATAATAATTTGAGAGTTTCCTTCGACAATGAGCAGCAAGAGATCTTTCCTGATGCAAATGAGTAAGCCTTCTGAGAGCCCAACCAATTTCGCAACATTGTTGCTGTCATAGCCAAGAGTGCCATAGTATACCTTTAGAATGGACCCCGAGGAATTACAAACCATTCCCATGAAGACCACCTCCCCTGGGTTTTCTTTGGAGGCCCCATCAAAGTTGAGTTTGAAGAAGCCATCAGGGGGCCACTCCAAGTGTTCGAGCTAGAGGGGGAACGAAGAGGAGGGGTGAGCGTAAGAGGGACATACACCCGTCCAAACACCCAATTAACCAGAATCTCAATTTAAGTTTGAGAAGAGGGGAAGTCTGAATTGGACCAGACTGTGGAGAAGAGGGTTTTCTTAAGGTGCCTGGCCATAATGTCCCATATGTATTCTATGGGATTCTTTTTGTCTTCAAATATTGTCTGATTCTGTTCCGGCCAAATGGTCCAAACCAAGAACCCTACGATAAGGTCCCACAACCTATTTAAGAGGTTAGTTGAATGGATCTCTTCCCTATTGTCACTAGAATTTACGTCATGAAATTCTAGTTTCAGGCAGCATACATGTGAATATGGACCTCACTTCTCACTACCAGAATGCCCATTTTTGTCAAAGCCTTGAGTTTTGGTCACCCTGAACAGTTCTCCCTATGTTAAAACTTTAACGTGGTGAAGTCTTAGGTTATTCTCGATCCTTTGATTTCTTCAATTATGTCGAAAACACCAAGTTCTCCTAGCCATTTAAAATCAAGCCAAAATGGAGCTTATCACTTATTGAGATTCATCTCTCAAATATCAAAAGTTAAGTCATGTAAAAGTCTTGGATTTCTAAGTCACGTATTATTTCATGTTCTGCCACCAGTCCTTTACATCGAGTTTCCATGCAAATCATTCAAGTCCCATACCCGAGATCAATAGCTAAGCATCAACGCAATGTTAAAGTATTCATACAAATGTCAAGTGGTCGAGCTCAGGCGACATGCAAACATCATAATGTCAAGCACCGAGACAAATCTAAGTGCCAGGTTGCAATTTTGGATGCTTTTTACTATTCAGACAGGGAAGCCCCTTGATAATCTAAATAGCTACAAGGGTTCTAAGAATCAAATACCAAAGGGAAAGCATGAATTCACCGAGAGTCAACAAATGAGTTGTTGAAATGTCATTTTATCTTCATGAATATCATAAGTCCGCAGTTCATTTCAATTCCATAGTTTCAAGGGAAATAATTTGTAACAGGTCATCAAAGTTAGCAAAGATTGAGGATCATTAATTGAACATATGGAATCTACAATATCTTAAGAGGTTGATCCCAAATTTAAAGGAAACAATTGTGGACCAGTAGTTTGAGGACTATTTTCAAGAAATCATGAACATCTTCAGGCAATATTTAAGCATTCAAGGCTGCAGGTGGCAGAGCCTGATCTCTGTAATGTTTACTTGTTTATAAACTCTCATACCTATCCACTTTTTCCACATCATTAAGATTTCACTAGCCATGCTCCTTCTGTAGTCACGGTGCATCTTTTAGTGATAACACTCTCCATTGGTGGAGAGTTAGAACAATGTCGCCCCTTCACGATTAGATCTTCTGTACATGGAAGCTACCATATCCCAGAGCTCATTGGCAAAGAAACATGAATCGAGCAGACGTTCAATGGTTTCACCATGGCTGCCACACATAACATAGAAAGAGGGTCCATAAAATTCGCTTTTTATGAGATTGTCCCAGTTGAGGATACTTCGGTGTGATAGTATCCAGAGGAAGGTCGAATGTTTTGGCCAGAGATTAGAATTCCAGACTCGCCCCTAGAGAGGGTTGGGTTCGACCCTTTGCTAATGAGCTTTCAAGTGATAGGCCTCTTTGATGGAGTACGTACCTTTTGGCTGGTGCCTCCAACGAATGAACTCTGGAACAATAGAGGCGTGAATATTTCATTTATGAAGTTCATTCCAGAGATCGTTAACTTGTTCGGAGAACCCCCATAGTGTGGGAGGAAACTAGCGTCTAAAGGGGGTGTTGATTGTAGGTGTCCTGAAATCCCTGACCTGTAGCTTGATTCTGTTTTGCATGAAAATCTGAAGATCCTGAGCGTCGTTTTGATTGCTGAGACTCATCATTTTTTGCCATGAGTCGTACCAAAAGTTTGCATGTGCCCCTTCTCTTACTTCCCAAAAACTATACTGTTGAATGAGAGATTTCTGACAGCTGGAAGCCCTCCATATTAGAGATCCCGAAGGATTGAGGTCATATCGAATGAGGTGCGAGCTTGCCACCCGGGGGCATATTTTTTATTCCAAAGTTCCACCCAAGGGGGAGCATTGTCGGAGATCCCTATCCACCAATTTTTTTCCAATAGGAATTCATTATTGGTATTTGGATCGCGTATGCCCAGGCCCCCATCACTTTTAGGGAGGAAAACTGTCTGCCACTTGACTAGGGCCCATTTTGGATTGTTATTGTCCCCGCCCCATAGGAAGGACCATTGTGACTTTTTGATATGTTTGATAACCCACTTGGGAGTAGGGAGGAATGAGAAGAGATAAAGAGGCATAGATTGAAGAACATCTTTAAGGAGGATAAGCTGACTGGCCAGATTTAGAGTGCAAAAGGTCTAGGAGGAGATCCTGCTTTCAAGCTTAGCTAGGAGGTCTCGCCATGAGGAGTGCTTGATAACTGAGTCTTTGAGGGGTGCCCCTGAGTATTTTGAAGGGAGGGAGGATGAAAAGTACCCAAGGATGCGAGCTATGTTGCGTTGGGTGATAGAATCCGTGTTGAAGAAGAACATTTGAGATTTTTCCAGATTGATGGAGGTCCCAGAGGCATCACCAAAGTTTTGGAGGATTTTTTTGAACTTGCGGGCTTCCTGAACTGAGGGGTGTCCGAAAAGGAGATTGTCATCAAAAGATTGTTGTTAGGCTATTGGGTTGCTGCCATGCAAGGTAATATCCTGGAGGTTCCCCATGTTTACATCGGCATTTGTCATCCTTCCTAAACCTTCCGACATAAGGATAAAAAGAAAGGGGGAGAGCGGGTCCCCTTGCCGGATACCTCTTGAAGGGGATAAGGTGGAAGATGGCGAGCCATTGAACATGATAGAGAAGAAAGCAGGGGAGACAAGGGAGAGAACCCAACAGGTCCAGTCCTGTCTGAAAACAAAAGCTAGCGGAATTTTCTCAATAAAAACCTAGTTGAGCTTATCAAAGGCTTTGGAACTGTCAAGTTTGATGAGCATACCGGGGGATTTAGTGACTTTTATAGAGTGGGTGATTTCATGAGCTAAGATGATGCCATCCAAGATTTGACGTCCTTCAACATAGCGAGTTTGTTTAGGGGATATCAACAGTGGTAAGAGGGGCTTGAGTCTAATGGCGACAACTTTGGAAATAATTCTGTATATCACATTGCAGAGAGAGATGGGCCGAAACTTACCAGGGTGAGAAGCACCTGGTTCCTTGGGGATGAGAGTGAGGAAAGTTGCATTCAGTGTTGGGAGGACCCATTGTTTTTTATGGGATTCTTCAACCAGTTCCAGCACCTCTTGTTTTAGCAGCTCCCAGCAGTGGTGCAAGAAGTTGATGGTGAATCTGTCTGGACCAGGAACTTTTCCTTCTTCCATTTGGTTGACAGCCATTTCCACTTCCTGAAGAGTGATGGGACGCATAAGAGTGGCGGTGTTCTCTCCTGTCATAATTTTTGGGATTCTGGATGTGACTAGTTCTATACCTCGAGATCTGGAAGGAGCCGGTTCATTGAGAAGATCATGAAAGAAGCGGACAAGTTCTTGTTCGATGTCCTTGTGGTATTCCAAGCTAGTGCCATCCTCGACCTTGAGAGTGGAGATTCGGTTTGACATACGGTGATGCAGAGTGGTACGATGGAAAAAGGTCATGTTGTGCTCCCCTTCCCGTATACAGAGAGCTCGAGGTTTTTGCTTCCAGAAAATTTCCTCCTGCTCACATTGTTTATCCAGCTTCTCTGAGAGAGCTTGTTCCTCAGATTTGATTGAGTCTAAGAGACCTTGAGCCACGATAACTTGTTGCACTCCTTCCAGGTCCTTTTCCAATTAACATTTGGCTTTGAAAATGTTGCCAAAGTTGCTGTGATTCCACTCTCTTAGCTTAGATCTAAGCATTTTGAGTTTTTGCTGCATTATGGCCATCTTACAGTGTCCCGTCACCTACATCGCCAACCACCAGGAGCGAATGGCATCATGGAAATCCCAGTGCGTCATCCAGAATTTTTCTAATTGGAAGGGGCGATGGATCTTCAAGCCAATATCTCTCCAAGAGAGCACAATAAGCCAATGATCGGACCAAGCGGCCGAAAGGACCGAGGCGATTAGGAGGCCTCTTGAGTCAATGGCATTCTCTGATACTAGAAAATGATCAAGACGTTTGGAAATCTGCTTATCCCTTCCCTGATGGTTATTCCAATTGAAGAAGCTTTGGGAGGAGTTGAGATCGACAAGATGGTTGTTGTAGATAAGGGTGTTGAAGCGAGAGTCCTCGATAGAAAGGACCCCGCGGCCACCTTTCTTCTCCTTAAGGGAAGTGATTAGGTTGAAATCCCCCCTGATGATGAGGGGATAGGATTGGTACAACGAGGAAAACCAACCCAGGTAGTCGAGCATGTGGAGTTTGAGGGTGGGGGTTTGGGGGCCATAGATATTCAACAAAAACCCATGAACATTGGTTCCAATAATATGAAAAGAGGCAAAGAGGCAATGATCATTGGAGGTGAAGTCCCCTAGGGTGATATAAGTAGTATTCCATGCAATCGCTAAGCCGCCTGAGGTGCCCCTAGCAACAATGGAAATCCCTTGGCTTCCTTTCCATAGTCTGTTTATAAGGGTTTGAAAAGTAGAACATGAGCACTTGGTCTCCTGGAAAAAGAGGATAGTTGGCATACCTTGAAGAATATTTACACTTGGTTCTTGCAACAATTGTATACTCCCCTTTCCTTCCTGCTACAACTCTGAAGTGGATTCCATCGTGGTAGCTTGGGGCATAGTTTTTCCAGCCAAAGGTGGTTTCCAAACTCGCAATTTTTGCATACATTTTTCTTAGGTCAGCCATCAGAGCTTGACTGGAGTCCTTGGCCTTGGCCCAGTTGGCCCAATTGGCCATCATGTCCTCCATCAGGACTCCCAACATGTTCTTGACGAGCCATTAGTGGTCGATTTTCCCGGCATGTTTCCCATTGGAGATGTGGTTTGCGATGATGAGGACTTCTAATTGTCTATGCGTAGGTGCACAAGAATGGAGATCTCCTCCCCATATCCTTCTTTTACACATAAATTTACTCTGGGATTTCCATGTCCACGGCCGATCCTTCAACATATCGACGTTCCTCGGGGCCAAGTCATGGTAGTGAACCCAAATAATCGGGAGCAGGAAGAGCCCTAGATGCAAACAAAAGTCCAGTAACCGGTCGGAGAAGCAGAAGAAAACTTAATGAACAGAAGAAGACAATATGCAGGAGGAGTTTGATTCCCAGGACAGATCCAAATCATAGAGGTGTAGATGGGTGGGAAGGTCATTCTGATATACCAACAAGGAGACGACCAAGCATGTGGTATGGATGTTGCATGCAACCGACAACTGGATATGGTGCACTTTGGCCAAGACCAGTCTGGTCGATGAGACATACTAGCGGTTAAGAGGAGTGGGTTGGAATTGGATGCTCCTGGCTTCTTAAATGTTGCATGCCCCCTCTAGGTTTCGTGGAGGCGTCAACAATCGTATCACCCGCATTTGATTTAGAGAGGTATTTGAGAGAAAGAGGCTGGAATTTGTTCCTCAGGGCTACCGAATGGATATGAGTCAATTCTCCTTCCCACAGGGTGGATCTAGTTCCAAATCCTTCATTGGCTAAGTAGTATGCAAGCTCATTCTCTTTTCACCGGATGTGCTGAAAAAAAATGGATCTGGTCTGAGAGAGAATGTTGGCCAGATTTTGTATCCCCTGTTCGAGTCTCCAACTAGGGGAGAGATTGGCAACCTGGGAGCCATTGAAGAGGCGGGTAGCCATGTTAATAATAATTTGAGAGTCTCCTTCAACAATGAGTGGCAAGAGATATTTCCTGATGGAAATGATTAAGCCTTCTCAGAGACCAACCAGTTTCGCAGCATTGTTGCTTTCATAGCCAAGAGTTCCATAGTATACCTTTAGAATGGAGCCTGAGGAATTACAAACCACTCCTATGAAGACCACCTCCCCTGGGTTTTGCTTGGAGGCCCCATCAAAGTTGAGTTTGAAGAAGCCATCAAGGGGCCACTACAAGTGTTCGAGCTAGAGGGGGGATGAAGAGGAGGGGTGAGCGTAAGAGGGACATCCACCAGTCCAAACACCCAATTAACCAGAATCTCAATTTCAGTCTGAGAAGAGGGGAAGTCCGAATTGGACCAGACTGTGGAGAAGAGGGTTTTCTAAAGGTGCCTGGCCATAATGTCCCATATGTATTCTATGGGATTCTTTTTGTCTTCAAATATTGTCTGATTCTGTTTCGACCAAATGGTCCAAATAAAGAACCCTACGATAAGGTCCTACAACCTATTTAAGACATTATAGTTGAATGGATCTCTTTCCTGTTGTCACTAGAATTTACCTCATGAAATTCTAGTTTCAGGCAGCATACATGTAAATATGGACCTCACTTCTCACTGCGAGAATGCCCATTTTTGTTAAAGCCTTGACTTTTGGTCACCCTGAACAGTTCTCCTTATGTTAAAACTTTAACGTGGTGATGTCTTAGGTTATTCTCGATCCTTTGATTTCTTCAATTATGTTGAAAACACCAAGTTCTCCTAGCCATTTAAAATCAAGCCAAAATGGAGCTTATCACTCATTGAGATTCATCTCTCAAACATCAAAAGTTAAGTCATGTAAAAGTCTTGGATCTCTAAGCCACGTATTATTTCATGTTCTGCCACCAGTCCTTCACATCAAGTTTCCATGCAAGTCATTCAAGTCCCATACCCGAGATCAACAGCTAAGCATCACCTCAATGTTAAAGTATTCATACAAATGTCAAGTGGTCGAGCTCAGGCGACATGCAAGCATCATAATGTCAAGCACCGAGACAAATCTAAGTGTAAGGTTGCAATTTTGGATGCTTTTTACTATTCAGACAGGGAAGCTTCTTGATAATCTAAACAGCTACAAGAGTTCTAAGAATCAAATACCAAAGGGAAAGCATGAATTCACCGAGAGTCAACAAATGAGTTGTTGAAATCTTATTTTATCTTCATGGATATCATAAGTCCACTGTTCATTTCAATTCCATAGTTTCAAGGGAAATAATTTGTAACAGGTCATCAAAGTTAGCAAAGATTGAGGATCATTAATTGAACATCTGGAAGCTACAATATCTTAAGAGGTTGATCCCAAATTTAAAGGAAATGATTGTGGACCAGCAGTTTGAGGACTATTTTCAAGAAATCATGAACATCTTCAGGCAATTTTTAAGCATTCAAGGCTGCAGGTGGCAGAGCCATTACAGGCAAAATTTTAGCATTTGATCTCTGTAAGAGTTCGATATTGCTTTTATGTTTAGCTTGCTGATAAATATTTATCCTGAGAAGGTAGTAAGAGGTTTAGGAATTGAAATTGTTATAAATTTCATAATTGAGATTGAGAGCAGGGGAGGGAGTTCCAGCCGAGGGCTGAGGCGAGGTTAGATAGTATTATGAAGATCAGACTGTTGTTATGAATCGCAGGCATGTATGAATTTTGATTCCCTTAATATGAAAGAGTACTTTGGAATGATTGTAATCGAAAGAGCCAAGTTTTTTTTTAATAATTGAATTGATAAATATTGCATGTTGTCCATGGTTTTGTTTTGTGTATAGTCTTCTTCTTCTGTACCAGAATTCTTATGATTCACATGTATGTTCCTTAGAGATCTGAACAGAGTTTGGATCAGTTCTTTTTAGAAATTCATACCTGGTAAGTATTTCTATTAGAGTATATCACATTTGTACATCTGCTGCAATGATGTCCCATGTTATACCCTGATCTCTGTAATGTTTACTTGTTTATAAACACTCATACCTATCCACTTTTTCCACATCATTAAGATTTCACTAGCCATGCTCCTTTTGCAGTCAAGGTGCATCTTTTAGTGATAACATCTTCTGGCGCCGTTGCCGGGGAACGGAGAAACAAAGTTATCTTCCCCGGGGTTTGATATTGATTAGATCCTCTTCTTGACAATGAACAAGAAGTGGACACTTATATGACTACAGATTTCTTCACTGGTTGACTCCCAAGAATCCAGGGGCGACTCCATTGATCGAAGATCCAAAATGACATCACATGATCAAATGAAGGCCATTGTGGCTCGGAGGTTTGCACCTCTTGAATTTTCTGCAGTTCCTGGTTTCCCACATCTAATACTGAATATAACAGAATGGGGATATTTTCTGCCTATCTTCAGAGAAAGGAAAGAAGACATTCCTGCAAATCACCTCATTAAGCTTCATGAGTGCATGAATCTGCTAGATCTACAGCACGAAGATGTTCATGTATTCATTGGATGGTGATGCACGTGAATGGTATTTTTCATTAACTCCTTCCAACATTTCATCCTTGAGGGATTTCCACACAGGATTCCATGAACACTGTAAAAGGTACTTTTCAAATGAGTTTTTATTTGAAAATTGTTGTGAGGAATATGAATTGTGTGATGAGATTGAAGATATAGATAGAGAAGAAATTGTTCCTCACCATCTTCATCAACTCTCTTATGATCTTCAAGATGATGTGTTTTCCCATAAACATGAATTAGAAATGGATAATGAAGATCAACCTTGTAATGAAAAGATTGTTTAAGAGGGATTTGATTTTAATCAGTCTCAAAGAGATTGTAGTCATTTTCAAGATGAATTTGTTGTTCAAAAGATTTATGAAGGTTCTCATGTATATGATGAGGAAGATGATAAAGTTATAAAAGAGAAAAATGATTTGTTTTTAGCTGTATATTTTCCCAATTCTGTTTTAGAGTAGGCGGTTTTTCAACATTCTCATATCGAAGTTGATAATCGCAATACTTTAAATATATTTGTTACCAATCTGGATATTTTTAATAGTGATGATTATGATATAGGAGTTGTTTCGAATCTTTTTGGAAGTCATATTACTGATAATAATATGCAGAAAGCTTCATCCTTGCCATTGGAATTTTGTCATGCTTGAATCAGATTTTTATGAGAAACAACATTGTGTGGAAATCAGTCATCATGAATCTGTAGAAGACATTGAGCAGCCATCTTTGCAAATTTGAAAGCTTACATTCATCATGTTTCAACCTAGATCTGCAAACAATATCAAAATACCTATGATTAGCAAAGAAATCAGTCCGCAGCCATGTTCATATTTGCAGGTAGCTGAAAGTGGCAACCATTATGAGGAAGAGGATATGCAAAGATCTTTTGATCTTCAGCTGAAACTACAGCAAGAGGTATTTCTTTATAGCTTCATTGATCCGTTTGTTGATTATATGGAGTCTTTGAGCAGTTCAAATGTCAGATTTTTTTTGTCAAACGAAGGTTGGCTTTTATGTTCTTTTGAAATGCATTTTGGTATTTCATGGGCTCCTTTATTCATCATTTCCAGAGTAGAAGTTTCACCAGTTAGTCAGATGTTTGTATGGCTTCATTGGAAGCATGATTTTACCTAATAGAAAGGAAGCAAATGATTATGACTGGGAGTTGTAACTAAATAAGTTTGATGTTTCAAGCATTTCCTCCAGTCTGCAGTGTAAGGTTTGTTTTTCAGCAAGTATAGTTTGGAGTGAGAAATTTTAGTTAGATGAGCAGGGTTGCAAGTTTTGGAACATTGCTATCAGTTTGCTTGAATAAGTGACGGAGGTTGGTTTCATATATAAGTCCAACCCAATGGATATAAGGCACTTAGTCTGCTTGTTCTTGGTAGCTCATAGGGAGCATGCCATCCCCAGATGAAGCCAGATGTTGTCACTAGAATTTACCTCATGAAATTCTAGTTTCAGGCAGCATACATGTAAAGATGGACCTCACTTCTCACTGCCAGAATGCAAATTTTTTTCTAGGCCTTGAGTTTTGGTCATCCTGAATAGTTCTCCTTATGTTAAAACTTTAACGTGGTGAAGTCTTAGGTTATTCCCGATCCTTTGATTTCTTCAATTATGTCGAAAACACCAAGTTCTCCTAGCCATTTAAAATCAAGCCAAAATGGAGCTTATCACTCATTGAGATTCATCTCTCAAATATAAAAATTTAAGTCATGTAAAAGTCTTGGATTTCTAAGCCACGTATTTCATGTTCTGCCACCAATCCTTTACATCGAGTTTCCATGCAAGTCATTCAAGTCCCATACTCGAGATCAACAACTAAGCATCAATGTAGTGTTAAAGTATTCATACAAATGTCAAGTGGTCGAGCTCACGCGACATGCAAGAATCATAATGTCAACCACCGAGACAAATCTAAGTGTCGGGTTGCAATTTTGGATGCTTTCTTCTATTCAGACAGGGAAGCTTCTTGATAATCTAAATAGCTACAAGAGTTCTAAGAATCAAATACCAAAGGGAAAGCATGAATTCACCGAGAGTCAACAAATGAGTTGTTGAAATGTCATTTTATCTTCATGGATATCATAAGTCCACAGTTCATTTCAATTCCATAGTTTCAAGGGAAATCATTTGTAACAGGTCATCAAAGTTAGCAAAGATTGAGGATCATTAATTGAACATCTGGAAGCTACAATATCTTAAGAGGTTGATCCCAAATTTAAAGGAAACAATTGTGGACCAGGTGTTTGTGGACTATTTTCAAGAAATCATTAACATCTTCAGGAAATTTTTAAGCATTCAAGGCTGTAGGCGGTAGAGCCATTTAGAAAGAATTTTAGCATTTGATCTCTGTAACAGTTTGATATTGCTTCTATGTTTCGCTTGTTGTTAAATATTTATCCCGAGAAGGTAGTAAGAGGTTTAGGAATTGAAATTGTTATAAATTTCATAATTGAGATTGAGAGCAAGGGAGGGAGTTCCAGCCGAGGGCTGAGGCGAGGTTAGATAGGATTATAAAGATCAGACTATTGTTATGAATCGCAGGGATGTATGAATTTTGATTCCCTTAATATGAAAAAGTACTTTGGAATGATTGTAATCGAATGAGCCAAGTTTTGTTTTAATAACTGAATTGATAAATATTGCATGTTGTCCATGATTTTGTTTTGTATATAGTCTTCTTCTTCTGTACCATAATTGTTATGATTCACATGTATGTTCTTTAGAGATCTAAATAGAGTTTTGCTCACTTCTTTTTATAAATTCATACCTCGCAAGTCTTTCTATTAGAGTATATCACATTTATACATCTGCTGCAATCATGTCCCATGTTATATCCTGATCTCTGTAATGTTTACTTGTTTATAAACTCTCATACCTATCCACTTTTTCCACATCATTAAGATTTCACTAGCCATGCTCCTTCTGTAGTCAAGGTGCATCTTTTAGTGATAACACTCCCCATTGGTGGAGAGTTAGAACAATGTCGCCCCTTGCACGATTAGATATTCTGTACCCGGAAGCTACCATATCCCAGAGCTCATTGGCAAAGGCACATGAATCGAGCAGACGTTCAATGGTTTCACCATGGCTTCCACACATCACATAGAAAGAGGGTCCATAAAATTCGCTTTTTATGAGATTGTCCCAGGTGAGGATACTTCGGTGTGATAGTATCCAGAGGAAGGTAGAAGTTTTTTTCCAGATATTAGAATTCCAGACTCGCCCCTAGAGAGGGTTGGGTTCGACCCTTTGCTAATGCGTTTTCAAGTGATAGGCCTCTTTGATGGAGTAGGTACCTTTTTTCCGGTGCCCCCAGCGAACGATGTCAGGAACAATAGAGGCATGAATATTTCGTTTCTGAAGCTCCTTCCAAAGGTCATCAACTTGTTCGGAGAACCCCAATTGTAATACCCCATTTTGACCCTTAGGATATATATTAGCTTTTAATGTAAATATTGTATACATGTGATGTATGTTTTCCTAGCGTGGAGCTCAAGGCCAAGGCCCCGCTAGTGGATGCTCGAATTTTATTTAAAAGGCAAGTATTAGATATTATGTTACCCATGTGCTATTTAGCCATGGGACATTGTAAAAATGATGTAAATAAACATCATGCAATAAAATATCAAAACTGGCTATGGGAGCAACTAATGAGAAGGGGCCATGTGTATCCACTAGGGAGTGGTGAAGGGGTTGTGGGATTGAACTATAAGCTTCCAAATGTCATCTTGAGAACCCATTTGACCTACCTTGCTGACATTTAATTCAGTTGTAAGAAGTTGTTGAGAAATCAGTCCATGGCTTCAATGGAGCATGGGCAGCCCATAAATTCGTATGGTAGGTATGGGCTCTGTTTCCCTTGTACCACAAGTCACTCTACCTCATGGGAATTGGCTCTTCCTCATTCCCATTCCATTGTGGAACATCCCAGCTTCAGTTATCATCCATTACGAATGCCCAGCAGTGAGAAAAACTAGAAATCGCAACTTTGAAGGAACCCACGTTTTGAAGAGCCATAAACACCCAGAATTGGTATTTGACAGTGAAATCCAATGGGGGATCCATATATATGAACCTTGGGTCGAAATTGAGAGTATTAGATACCTCAAAATCCATTGGGAAGCCCAGTTTTTATAGCCCGGAAACCCAGTGACGGAATGGAGTTATTTGTTGATAGAATTGTGAGAAATCCAAGTGTGAATGTTTGAACAGAGGATTGGATCGCTTGAATTTAGCCTGAGATGTCTGTAGCTCTGTGGTTGAACTCACTGGCTTAGCACCCTCCTCCTTTGCTTATAGCATGCTTGATAAACCCGACTGTGTGTTGGCTTAGCATGACTGTTGAATGAATCCAGGGTTGTGAGTGAGTCTATTTAGTTCCTCCTTAGTGGATACACATCCTAGCTCAGGGATGATCTCTCAGCTGAAAGAATATAGCCTGGACAAAGATCTATGGTTGGGTGGAACGTTTCCCTCACATAGCCAGTTGTTGGACAATTTCATCTTAAAGATAAGTATTCTGTGGTAAATTGTGATCCTTTTGTGTTATATTCTGCATGTTTAGTTATTCATGTTAATTGAATGATATGGTTATCTTCAGCTAGTTGGCATGAAGCCTGAGCATGGCATGAGAATGCTAGTGATTATTATATGATTGTTTCACTATTCTTCCTGGATGAAATAGGCTGAAGTATTCCTTTCTGCGTGTTTGTTATTGTGGTTATGCCATTGTGTGTATATTGAGTATGATTTTGCACTACATTTCAAGATAAGTATTCATGTTCTTTGATTTATGTTAATCCTGCGCTCTGCAATGATTTAATTAATGACCATTGTCTATTTGTTGAATGCATGATGAAATGGTGTGTAGATAGTGTGTAATTCCGCTGTGTTTATCAAGAATGATCTACACGCATAAGTTTTTAATTGTTTTGAATTTTCTTACTAATGACTGGGGTTGAGATTGTCAACAAGCCCGGTATGTTTGGTTTGTTTCCTCCCTTGCAACGGATCGACGGGAGGGGATGTGAAAGAGTAGTATCAGAGCCCATATTGCAGCACTAGGGCTGCTTGGGCCAAAATATGAGTTTGCAGGAAGGTAACGGAGTGTTTTTAGCATAGTATATATGAAATTTGGGCGGCATTTTGATTAGTGAAAAATGGCAAGATCAGAGTTCTCAGACATGGCAGAGGATCACACCATTGCATAGAGATCTCCAATAGCTTTCCAACGGTACCAAACTTGCCTTATTTGGTTAAGGGACGAGGGATATATGTGCCCCGCAAGTTTGCAGGAGCGGAAAAGGTGTTTCCACAATTCTGCAGTTGTGCACAGGTTGCGCAGGTGGCGCACAGGTTGTGCACAGGTTGTGCAGGTGCCGCACAGGTTGTACACAAGTTGCGCATAGGTTGTGCACAAGTTGCGCACAGGTTTCACATATGTTGTGTAGGTGGCGCACAGGTGGCGCACAGGTTTTACACAGGTTGCGCATAGGTTGTGCACATGTTGCACACAGGTTGTGCACAGGTTGTGCACAAGTTGCGCACATGTTATGCACAGGTTGCGCAGGTGGATCACAGGTTGCATAGAGGTTTTGCACAGGTTGCGCAGGTGGTGCACAGGTTGTGCACAAGTTGCGCAGGTCCACGACCATGGGAGGACTTTCCTACCACCATGTCGAACTAGCCCCAGCCCTTACATCTGCACCATGGGAGGACTTTCCTACCACCATGTGAGAATGGCGCATGTGCATCTGTGTATTTCGGACTCATCACTTTCCCTTGGAAGGAACCTCGAAATTCAAATGGTATATTTGATGAGTCATCCTCTACAAGACTTCATTTCTTGCATGAATGTCACGGATTCATGACAACTCTAAACAACACTCAATAGCATTCAACTACAAATAATGGCATGCATCTAGGAGCACAAACAGTGCAGAGGGAAATTTATGCATTGATATAGAGAGGTCGCACTGGGCACACGATATGGAGAAACAATGAGTAAGAAAAAACATTTGGACCAAATCACCACAATGGTTATTAATAAAATAAATAAATAAACAATTGTTGGCCCATTAATAGTCTTCAATTTGATGGGTGGCATGATCATGATGTAATCTCCCTCCATCCTTCCAAACATATGTGGTTTCTCACCACATTGGTCTTCGGCGCTTGCCACCAAAATATGTATAAAAAGTACTTGTATTTACATCCTCTTCTCTTTAAATCCTCATATCATAATCATAACCAAGGATTATTATGCATGCACATCCTCACCTTATAATATCAATTGGGTCATGGCACAGAGACAACTGAAGTGATCTTCTTATCACTCCTTACCTATGTGATTGTAAGGAATTCTTTGAAGGTGAAGTCCATAATTTAAAGTCTTCTTCCTCATTCTCATGCCTTTTGGTAAGACAAACTCCTTTTGGTGGCCTGGTTGTATTTAAAAGGAAGATTGTTGAGACTCAAACATGCAGTGAGTTGCAAGGCTCTAGTTGACTTAGGCTTGATTCCATTTCCCCTCCGCCCCATACTTGAATGTTGTTGCGACAAGTGTTGAACAACAAAACTTGATGCCCTGGCCCCTATGATGCTCACATTGCTAACTTGCTTAGTATGGAGGATTTTTTTAATGTTTTATATGGATGGTTTTTTCAATGTTTTCTAAGCTATGTATTATTTTTTCTTATGTGCCCAATGCCCATCATTCTTACATCTCTCAGGCTTGAATGGTTGCCCTCTCTCTGGTTTGAATTAATTTTTTGGTTGTAGGTTCATTATAGCCTCGTTTTGTTTGGTGGCTTCCTTTTGTACATAATTAACTGTAAGTAGTTTTCTCATGATTCCTGTTTTATTTTAAGACTATATCTAGTGACAACGTCCCGCATTATGCATAAGATCATGCGGATGCCCCAATATGATTATTGCATAGTCCAAGTAGTTTCTCTGTATAATGAAGTGTGCTCCAACCCGGACAAATACAACATAATAGTTGTTATTTTAATGAACTGTAAAATTAATGTTACATATATGTCAAATTAATATGTTCAAATTAGCTTTTAATTGAAAAGATACCATTTTTTCATGTAGATATTAAGGAGTGCTCAATTGTCTAAGATTGTCTAAGATTGTCTAAGATTGTAAAATTTTTGGATGGGCAATCATTTTTTTTGCATTTTTGGGGGGGAGTGGTTTAGTTAATTTATACTTGTCAATTGAAGTACAATTATTTATATTTCCCTTCATATTTAAAGGGTTCCAAGAACAAATGCCCTTCCAATAGAAATTAAGACCCACCCTTCAAATTTGATTACTGGTAGTGTCCCTTCTCATCACATGTATAGCACCGAATGGTAGATACATCTCTTCAGAATTTTCTAAAGTTCTCCCTCTAATTTTGGTGGTGGTGTTTTTCCTTCTTGTGATAAGGATGCTCCCTCTTGGTGTTATTCTTCCTGGTGTGTGTTGTGAGAGCCTGGTATTCATTATCCATCTTTTCTTCTTGAGCTACAACCACTCAATTAGAATTTCCTTCTTTCCAACATATGGTCTAGCACTGTTTTCCACTTCAACAGTATATCAACATGACTCCAAGAGTTCGACTCTTCAAAATATGGATTTACAAGACACTCAAAGTATAGTTGTTTAGATGCCTTGTGCACCATTTCCTTGCTTTAGGTAATTCATACAAGCTCTTTATTATAAATGGATTGGTGTAGCTCCCTTAGTGTGAATTTATAACCTGCTACTCCCATAACAATGGACAAACAATTGTTGACTACAACTTGACAACATGCTACTTGATATTCTTTTTTTCTTCGATACAAGTATCCTCTTCTTTTTCCTTTGAGTGCTTATTAAGTGGGCAGTGATGAATGGTAGAAAGTTCATGAAGGGCCTTAGAACTGTCGTAAAACCAAGCATTATACTGACAATGCCCATACAATACTGGAGAAATGTGCTTAGAGTAGCAAACTACATTGCAGCAGAGGTGTATACCTTCTTAATTCAGTTATGAATTTAACCAAAGTTAGATAAGTTCTCTTGTAAATTCTAGGTATAGACTTTTGGGATGAAGCTCATGATCAGAAAAAATGAGGGTCATAGAGTGATGAAGCTACATATTAGGGTCTGATTGTTGTTTGAAGGGAATTTTGAAGACGAGTTTGTATGATCTTAGAAGATTGGAGTCGGGTCTAACTAAAGATTAGAAATCTCAAATGCAATAGAGAGATTAATCATACCATAATTGATCAAACTTGCACCTTCAACTTGTGGAAAGAAAAAATTTCCTCCAAACTTTCAAAATTGGTCAATTGCTTACTGTAAGCTAAATTGATGTGGTTAAAGGGGTGTCTCATCAAGTTCAAGTAATTTTGCTCCAACATGTAAAGTTGTAGAAGGTTGCATGATACATCATAAATGGAACATTGGTTATTCCATGTACATGCATTGAAGTTCCCTAGAAGGGTGACAACACCCAAAATTGAGAATTTGGATATTTGTGGAAACAAATCCAAATTGGAGGGGTCTTTGTTAGTCACTAAGGGTTTTTGTGGAGTAAGTTATTGGGGAAGTAGTGAAGTACTGTAAATAATCACCCAAGGGATCAGCCTCTGTGAACTGAGAGCCATAAGAATGTAGTATGTCAGTTTAAGCTTTCTAGTCTTGTCATAACAAGTTGCTTATGGACAAGACATGTTGTATCCCCATAATCTTTATGCAATCTTGTCATATACATTGAAATCCACTTGTAAGGAGACACCCATGGTATGCCGGTGATCATTTTTGGGTTTGAAGATCTGTCCCCATAATCTTTATGCAATCTTATCATATACATTGAAATCCACTTGTAAAGAGGCACCCATGGTATGTCGGTGATCATTTTTGGGTTTGAAGATCTGTCCCCATAATATTTATGCAATCTTGTCATATACATTGAAATCCACTTGTAAAGAGGCCACCATGGCATGCCGGTGATCATTTTTGGGTTTGAAGATCTGTCCACTTTTAATTTAGTGCACAACTTCATCAATGAAGAGACATGTCACAATTTTAGTTTAATCTTAACAAGAATTGTAATAGGGGTAGGGTTTCATTATGGTCATAGCTGATGTATTGGGCTCCAATTCGTGCCATCTTGATGAGTTGTATGAACTTGTGTATGATCTGAAGCAAGACTAGTGGATTTGAGAATATTGTCGACATGTAACTGTGGTGAATCTAGTTGTGGAAACAACATTGGAACTTTTCAGAGAAAGGTGTTGTAGACATCTGTGGTCGTAGGGTTCGAAAAGATAGATTGAAGCAAGGAATTCCTTGAAGATACTCACCAAAGTCAAGGAGAATATCTCTAATGATGGGTTGGAAAGAATTGTGTTGCTAATGATGGAGTGGAAAGACATTAGGTTGTAACTAGTTTTGTTGTACTGGCTCTTGAGTTAATTTGCCTTTACAATCTAGCACCTGATTTGGAGGTAAATATGGGTGTTATGAGAGTATTTTCATGCCTAACTATTGCATGATAAGTTATGTCATAATCATAGGAACCTTCTACAAATGTTATTTTGACGACATCCTCCTCCAATGCCTAGACTCAAAAGAAGCCACGACTAGTCTTTGAGAATGTCACTAGGGCATCTACTATAGTCATTTCTATGGTCACGCCATCTCCCAAAAGGTCATTCATGTGGGATACCACTGACCTACCTTGATGCATGATTCTTTCTCTTCATTTATAGACTTCATTAACTCCAAATACATGAAATTGAGATCCATGCCCCCATTGTCTCTCAATACCTTGTATTATGGGTCAATCCATGGCACCTTTAGATAAACATTTTTGGGACCAATTATGGGTCCATATTTAAGTAGTAGAATCTTCAAAAGAGTGTTTCTTACCTCATCCTTTGTAGTATGTCCTAACTGCAAAGGAAATTGATGGAAAGTTGGAAGCATTAGATCATTTCAAGGGAAAAACAAACAAAAAATCTTGTTGTGGATATTTCATTATAGAATTCTGCAAAAATGACCATATTTTTTGATGATCATACGAATTTTAAACACCTAGATGTGGTCACCTAGAAAAGGGAGTTGTTTCTGCTAGAACTGATGGAGCTTGTGGAGTTGATTCCATTAAGGGATGCTCTTGTAGGGCTTCTTGGAGTGACAGGTCTTTCTATAGAGCAGAGGAAACGGCTTACCATAGCAGTGGAACTTGTTGCTAATCCTTCTATAATATTCATGGACGAGCCCACTTCAGGACTAGATGCCCATGTCGCAGCTATAGTTATGCATACTATTTGCAACATAGTGGATACAGGCCGGACTGTTGTCTGTACCATCCATCAACCCAACATCGATATTTTTGAAGCTTTTGATGTGGCGAATCTCGAATATGTTCTGCTATGGGTTAGAGATGGTTTAGACTATTGGCATGTGTATATGTGTTCTAGAATATGGACATTTTCTCCTTCAGATTAGGACACTTTTCAAACTTTTTGAATATTCAATTTTAACTACATGGATTATGAATGTTTGAGATTGTTGACCTATCTATATGCATGGTTAATGTCTTTTGCAAAATAGCCTCTTGCAGCCACTCAGACACCAGGTGAAGATGGAAAGAAGTGGTTTCAGGGCACTGCAGATCCAGTAAGACAATTCACTTGGCTTTTTGAGGTAAGTCAGTGTTATTTGAGAACTCTACAAGGTAGACTACTCATCGGATGCCCATTCAATTTTCTATGGGTTGGTATCTTACTTATAAGTTATGTTTGCAAACTCTCTTCTAGGAGGTCAAGAACAAACATATAGAGCACTTCCTGCAGGTGGAGATGATTTAGTGGAACAATGTTCACGATAGTCAACAGCTGCTCAGAGACAATCTAGGAAGGCATCCTCATGGGGATCAATGGCCCTTCCCTCGCTAGCGGTGGGTCCACGCTCCCCTCACTGGAGGTGGATGGAGTCATTTGTTGGAAAAGGGAAACAGATGAGCAATTTCATGATTCACAGAGAAGGTGATTGATGAAGGTGTGGTGATTAAGATAAGATAAGATAGTTTTATTAATGTCCAACTAATGACCACAAAGAGTGTTAGCAACAACATCAGAGAAGAGGAGAGAGTAAACCAGAAGATGAAGGAACATAAGAAGTTGGTGTGTTCATGCATATGAAGCAGTTGCAAAGATAATTGATGGTGATGAAGAGTAAACGAGAAGAGAAATTATAGCAACCAAATAACTATAAAACAAGTCTCAAACTGGAGATGACAATGATAGTGATGGTGCATGAGAGAGAAAAATGGGAAGCAGTGATCACCATTGGGGTAGAGTTGCAGCAATCTACAGGAATGCTGAAGATTATAAAGGAGAAGTCAGATTTGAAGGTAGGCATGTAGTGTTTCCCATATCAAATGGTTGGAGAAACGAGAAGGATGAAAATGAATATCAAATGGAGGAAGACAAATGGAGAGTGGCTCAGAGTTTTGAGTTGGAAAAAAGAAAAGAAAGAAGATAAATAACAAGGACACCAACAGTTGTTGATATATCAACCACCTTGTGATCAGGGAGCTCACAAAACTTTAATGAGGGGAATCCCTGCATTCTGTACAATCCAGCATCAACCAAAAAATATATTTTAATTTTCTCTTGTCAAGTTTTTGTTAGTAGGGTCAATGCAGGGCTCCCTGATTAATCTTACTCTTATTGATGACATCAGCGGAGGACATGTAGCAGTGTCCTATTCATTTTCAACATTCAGAACAATTAGGGATCTGTTAAGCAGAGGGGAAAATCCCAGCCACAACCTGACACTAAGGTTTAAGGCTTATCTTCGTTTCCACAGTCCATTTGTACTAATGATTGTTTTTAGACACCCCTGATCTCCATCAAGGTAATTCCTCTCAAGGCATAGTGGCACAAGAAATCGTGCCTTAGCCCTGGGTACCCAATTGAGTTCAAAGCAACAATAACACTGGCAAATAGAAGCAGTTGCCATAACCTTGATGTGGAGGGGGGCCTAGAAAGATCCTCACTGCACTACATGGGGCCTGGACACGAATGGCTTACGCATTGAATGGGGAACAAGATTGCAAATTCAACGGTTGCATGGAATAACGGAGATTGCATGGAACATGGTCAAGTGGGAAACTGTCCACATCAACATTCAGCTGGAATTTGAGACCAATGAATTCATCAAGATTATAATTCTACAGGCTAGGTTAGTTGCGAGGATGACCTCCAGCTTTCAGTCAGGTCTGAAAAATACAAACAGTAAAGATAATTTTGTTTGGATCACATTGGTTCAGAAGTTTGAGCAGTTAATGTTCCAGTACCACAATCTCTTGCTATAAATATCAACTATCTTGCAGTGATGGGTGTTCTAACACTATATATTGAAACTCAAATAATGGATGGTGGATTTTGGCCTACGATTTGCATTTTAAAACCAAAAAGTAGATCCAAATTACATGACACGGCATTGATCAATCTAAACTGTAGCAACAGTACTAAACCACAATAAATTTGAATACAAAGTGATTTATAACCTGGTATGTGACATCAATAAATAGCAAGATATTTATGGCTATAGCAGCGTTCTTCCAAAGCCTGGAAATGATGTAGAACTTCGCTTAAAGTGGACAAATCTTGAAAATGCACCCGTGACCCAATGATGTTGTAGTAGCCATGTCCTTCCTTGAAATGATAATAGAGATTCAATGTACACCCTCAAGTTGCTTCACAATCTCGCCACAAAGAATTCACCCTTCCAAGGTGGTGCGCCCTTCTTCAAATGGCCCCACAATGCAACTCATGGCCTTCAAAATGAATACTCGGGCCTAGATAACACACGACCCTCTCCCAAGCTAAACGCTGCCTCTGCACGGATAATACGCCAATTTACTCACACGTGCTGCACAAAAAAGACCACGACCTGCAATCTATTCCCTTCTCCAGAAGAAACACGTCCCCTGAGGGAAGAATCGCTGCCCTCTCATGTGGATCGGGCTCTCAGAATAATGATCGCACTACTTGATGCTTCCTGCACCCTTCTGAAACGAGTACGCCTTCTCAAAACCTCCACAAACTCCAGAAATACCAACGATTTACCGATATGCTTTGATCTTATTCTTCAATGGTGAAATGTTACCTTTTCACCACTGAATTGTCAAGGGGTTTCCGTGGCAAGACTAAAAAATCCAAAAAATCCAATTTGTGAATAATAATATAATAATAAATAATGAGATTCAGGTATAATAATATAATAATAAATAAACTGTAATAATAAATAAATAATATAATATAATATAATAATAAATAAAGTGTAATTCACCAATTAGTTGGGATAACATGGAATCATGAGTTTTTCTTTCTGGAATTTGCCACGATTGCTTTTCATGGTGCCCTCTCTCTAGCTAGGTTTTTTTCGTTATCCTCGCTTTTTCATATCTAACCCCTCTCTGATTTGCTTAGAGGTTCTATAGTCTTTCTACGCCCATGCCCCAATGGGTTAAAAGAACTATTCTTATTCTTAATGGATGCATCAAACATAAACCCTGTATATGAAAGGTGGCATGTCCTCCGCCTTCGACCAAACCTCTCATCAAAACCCATGTCACATCTCCCAATCATTATGCTCTGTGCAAAAAGGCTTTAGAGAGCCTCGTCCGCCCTCTCCAGTCAAAAGGCCACAACCCAACTGTTGTCTTAGGGGTTGATAACCGAAATCCCTCAAGTTTTAGAGCCCGACATATAAGAGATAAGAAAGTGTATAAGTGACAGAACATCAGTAAACAATTTGTGATTGAAGATAATGAAAACCTGGAAAGAATCGGGGTGTTGTGCAAGAGGGAAGTTGTTGGCAAAATTGAAAACGCCAAAGTCACTATAATGGATATAGTGTCTTGGATGTCGAAGGTTTGGAAACCAGAATTTGGCTACACTCTGAGGTTGAATATGCTCTATAAAGGCTGGATGTGCTTCATTTTTCCTGAGCCTGAAGACATTCCAAAGGTATTGGGAAGGTTTTGGTTCATTAATGAGGGTGCCCTAGTCCTTAAGCGTTGGCACCCGGACTTCAACCCTGAGAAGGAAAAGCTGGACATTAGACATTTGTGGGTTTTATTACCGAATTTCCCCCTTGAACTATGGATAGAGAAGATCTTTACGGACTTGGAAAACTCCTTGGAGAGATTCATAAAGCTGGAAAAGAAAATGGTTCACGGAGTAGACAAACACGTAGCCAAAGTTCTAGTTGAGATCGACACATCTCAAGGATTACTGGAAAATTTTGAAATAAAATGGGGTACAAGGACCCATCTTCAGAAACCAGACTATGCCAACGTGTCGTTCTGCTACTTTTGTTGCCATGAAGTGGGTCATACCCGGACCAATTGCCCTCGATCAAGACTCAGGGAAGTTCCCAGCTTGAGTGACACAGAAGACGACTTGGTCCAAGAGCTACAACTCCCGAATAGGTAGCTTGTTAGTTTTTACAATGTTTCATATATAGTTATGCATATCATTAAACATTCATCAAAATAACCATCTACTAGGATCTCTGAAAGATAAATAAGCACAACCACATAAACAGTACATGAGATTTATCTTAGGAAAACTCTCTCTAGGGAAAAACCCAGCAACTTCCTCCGTAATAGATTTATCACAAGAATAAGTACAATATAGACCCGAGAGAATAATACCAAATTAACCAAGAAGATAGATCCCCAAGATAAGATGTCTTCCTCTGTCTTTCTCTCTTGCACCAGTCGAACCTATCTCTCAAGTGATGCGCACTAGCTTGCTGAGTGAGTGTGTCTAATGAGCCAGACTTGACTTCTATTTATACTGGTTTCCAACTAGCCCAAAAATCCCTAACTAGGCCGACTTGTCTCCTCCATTGGGCCGACTTACCAAATGAGTAGTATAATAATGTATTACATGAATAATCTGGATTCTCCCGATCCAATATACAAGGAGGTTTGACATTGACTCTATTACATGACCAATTACAATATGACTCATCCTCGAAGGGATTACAATGTCCTGACAACATGACACATAACATATTACATCAATTGACCCAGTGATCACAACAATATACATAATGACAAATTGACCCACGTGTCAAATGGATAATGACGAGTACATCAAATGACACATACAATCATGACTCCTCATGATACATTAGAGAATATCTTCTACAGTTACAATCTTCAACACTTCCTCTTAACTAGGAAGTTATTCTCGGCCGCAAGCATCATCATCCGTCGGTACCATCATCATAGGTTCTGTCATGTACATGTACTTTGTCCATCATCTTGTGATATCCATGAATGTATGCATCATCAGAAGTTCCATAGTTCCAGTCCATACGATTGACTCTACTCATTCTGTCAAAGGGTACAATCGATACAATCCACGGGATCAGTCCATCGATCATAATTTGATCAGTCCATCAATCAACAAGATCGGTTTGTCGATCAATATAACTGGCATGATCAGTCCATCGATCAATATATCAACCACGATCAGTCCATTGATCGTTATAACCTGCATGATCGGTCCATTGATCAATATAACCTACATGATCAGTCCATCAATCAATATAGCATGCATCATTAGTCCATCAATCAATACAACAAACAAGATCAGTCCGTTGATCAGTATAATCAATAAGATCAGTCCATCGATCAATATACATATCCAATATGATTAGTCCATCGATCAATACCATAGGATCAACCCGTCGATTCATATGATCTACTCAATGATCAATTCTCCTCAGTCCATCGAGGAGTACAAATCAGTCCATCGAGTAGTATAATGACCATCCTCAGTCCATCGAGGAGTACAACTGAGTCCATCGAAAAGTATTGTGATCAACCTTAGTCCATCGAGGTGTAGTGTGACCATCCTTAGTCCATTGAGGAGTACAACTTAGTCCATCGAGAAGTAGAGTGATCAATCTCAATCGATCGAGGTGTAGTGTGACCATCCTTAGTCCATCAAGGAATGCAACTCAATCTATCAAGAAGTACAATGATCACAATGCACATGATCATTCGATCGATCCATATCACTTCCTGGTAACTGACCGGGTGCCTCCGGTTCTAGACCGACAATTCTTGGTAACTGACCAAGTGCCCCTCAGTTCAAGACTGAGCAATATCATGGTAACATGACCAATTACAATATGACTCATCCTTGAAGGGAGTACAATCTCCTGACAACATGACACATAACATATTACATCAATTGACCAGTGACCACAACAATATACATAATGAGCAATTGACCCACATGTCAAATGGCTAATGACCACTACATCAAATGACACATACAATCATGACTCCTCATGATACATCAGAGAATATCTTATGCGGTTACAATCTTCAAAATGGTTTATGGAGTAGAAAAACGCGTAGCCACAATTCTAGTTGAGATCGGCACGTCTCAAGGAGTACTAGCAGATTTTGAAAAAAAATGGGGTACAAGGACCTATCTTCAGAAACTAGACTAAGCCAATGTGTCGTTCCGCTACTTTTGTTGCTGTGAATTGGGTCATACTCGGACCAATTTCCCTCGATAAAGACTCAGGGAATTTCCCAGCTTGAGTGGCACAGAATACGACTTGGTCCAAGAGTTACAGCTCCCGAATAGGCAGCTTCTCCACCCTGCTCCCTCTTCCCCTCTAGGTAACGCTTCTCCCTCTTCTCCCTCTCTGTATGAAGGAGTTTTGAAAGCGGAATTAGATTTGTATTTAAAAGATGAAGAAGATTATGTTAAGAAAACTAGAAACCCCTTTTTGTCTCGTTTCGGGAACCTAATTTGCAATGCAGTTGTTAACCCTTCTCCTTTGTTAAGGGACTCCCCCTTGCGGGAGAATGCTGAAAATGGCACCGAATTACCTCTCTCAATATACCAGTGAAGGAGGGAAAAACCATGGCTTTTATACTTCTAAGGATGTTATGGCTTCTAAGGATCCCCAAACTACTTCTTTAACAGTAGGAAGCCCTTCATATTCTCTTGACTCACAAATATTACACTTGGATTCTTTGCCTAATCCCAATCCTGCAACCCTATACAAAGAAGAGCTGCTTAAATTTACCTTAGAAATATTTTCTTCCCTACCTAGTCCTACCAGGAAAGTTTCTTCTGTAACTCCCCTCAAATTTCAAAATGTCACCATTTGTAAAAAAAAACAAAAGGGGTATGCAAAATTCTCCAGAGATGGTTGGAAATACTTTTCTTCCATTAGCTTCAAATTTTGAAAATAGAGATCCTAAATCTACCCGGGCCTTTAAAGCTTGTTGTCAGCTTGAGGAAGGGGTCACAGAATGATAATTCTATCATTGAACTTGAGAGGAGTCGGGGGAGCGTCTAAGGCTAAGGCTCTTTCTTGGCTATTCAAATCTACTAGCCTCTCTATGATTTTGATTCAAGAAACAATGACATAAATCAATCAAGCTATCAAAGTCTTTTCTAGTTTATTTTATACCTGGGAATTATGTGGTACCTCCGCCTTTCGCTTATCAAGAGGTTTGTTATGTGGATGGGACCCTAAAGTTGCTCGTTTCAACCCACTGAGTTTCTTTGGTGGTGTAATTATGGAAGGGAAACTATTGGGTTCCCTCAACTCTTTGTCTATAGTCAATTGCTACGGCCCTTGTAAAGAGAAGGAGTTGTTATGGGGGGGGATTTTGAATTCTGGGATATTTGATACCCCTAATCTAATTTTGCAGAAGACCTCAACTTTACAGTCTCCGTGGAGGAATCTTGGGGCCCCCAACATAGAGTGGATCCCCTTTGGTCTTTTTTCAAACATCTGATTCAGGACCAAGACTTTGATGATGTCTATTCTATTTCAACACCTAACAAGCAAAACCTACTATGTGAGCTTTACTTGTTTAAATTTTTCTTGGGGTCGAAGTGCAGGTGGAATCCCAATCCTTAATAATGTTGGGCATCCCTTATGTGTGCATTCTCATCATTTATTTTTAATCAAGTTTAGTGGAAACAAGAATGGGACTTTTATTGTTTAGGCATTGATTCAAATAGTTTGTACCATATTAAGATTCCCACTTTTAATATTGAAACCCAATGTACATATCAAGAGGGTGCTTAAGTTTACAGTGGATAAATTAACTAAGTTAAATAGTGAATCCTAGCACCACGAAAATATATAGCTCCTTGTGAAAGCTTGATAGATTGTGATTGAGGAATTATGAGGAAAAGAAACTTGAAAAAGTGGATATGAAAAAAGTATAAAGGTTTTATTTATAAAGTAATGTGGTCAACTTCAAGGTTCTTCAAGGTCGGGATCTTTCAACGATCTCAAAAGAATGCAAAGAGAAGTTACAATTTATCCCATAGGTCGAGTATGGAGAGTGATATATTCATGAAGAGAAGAAGATATTGTAGATATATGGTTTTGAGGACAACCATTTCAAATTGCTTATGTTAATGACTCCTCATCTATTGTTTATTGAATTTGTTTAACACATGTCTACTATGGATGAGCCACACTTTGTTGGAAAGAAGTAAACACATTTTACACTACCCTTTTCTTTGCTAATTATTCATTTGTAACCATAGGCAGGTACTCCCAGGAAAACATAATTATAGAGTCTTATAGCTTCACTACGTATAAGACCTAGAGATATGAATCCTATCATATCATTCAAAAGGCTAGGGAGGGGATGACAATTTCTTCTCCAAATTTATTAGGTCCATAGCTAAAGAATTTGGATAGATTCCCTTCCTAGAATGTAGTCCCTTTTTGGTTATGGGCTTATTGATAGCTCTAACTATCAGGTGAATTTGTTAAATGACCAAGATCCCTCTTTTTTGAGCTAGCTCCAATTGCAAAATCTTGTCCTAGAACACCTTAGTTTTGTCAACATGTTCTTCCAACCCATCTTTGCTGCATTCTTCATCAATAACCACCAAGATAATTTGTTGCTTTAACTTCTCAATATAAGGTAATGTAGAGAGCCATTGTTGTTGTTATAAATGAATGTCCCTTAAGTGTTTATTCTCCCAATCCGTAGTCCATCCCTCCCATCTACTTTCAAAGGACCCAATACACTCTTGAACGGAAGTGCCATGCTGTTTGCAGTGCCTAAGGAAATCAAATTACAAAGACATACCTTAAATGAAATCTCAAAGAGTAAGAACAACCCCAATCCCGAGAGTATGGACAATCATAATCCATAGTAATGTTGGGCATCCCTTTTGTGTGCATTCTCATCATTTATTTTTAATCAAGTTTAGTGGAAACAAGCATGGAACTTTGATCGTTTAGGCATTGATTCAAATAGTTTGTACCATATCAAGATTCCTACTTTTAATATAGAAACCCAATGTACATGTCAAGAGGGTGCTTAAGTTTATAATGGATAAATTAACTAAGTTAAATAGTGAATCCTAACAGCACGACAGTATATAGCTCCTTGTGAAAGCTTGACAGATTGTGAATGAGGAATTATGAGGAAAAGAAACATGAAAAAGTGGATATGAAAAAGTATAAAGGTTTTATTTATAAAGTAACGTGGTCAACTTAAAGGTTCTTCAAGGTCAACTGGCTATTGCATTTGGTCTTCTCAACAGATCTCCTGGCATCACTATCCGAATTATCAAGAACCTTCAAGTGTGTGCTGACTGTCACTCTGCCATTCAATTCATCTCCAAGATTGTTGCAAGGGAAATTGTCACGAGGTATGCTAACCGCTTTCATCATCTCAATAGCAAATAGTGTTCTTGAGGGGATTATTGGAAATGCAAAGGGAAATTGGCAGTAAAACTTGGATATGGGAACATAAGAGAAACTTTGGCCGAGGGACATAGGTCGCAGCAGATCCATATATAGAACCACCATAAATGGTAGCTTCAGTGGCAAAGTCACAATCAAAGGCAACTTTTGTAGGCATATTCTCCACAATCTGAGGTCAACTCCATATACCCGGTGGCTCAATGGGTTGGTTGAAAGCACACACAAAGCAACCTAAACTTTCGTCATTCTTCAAGCATTCCATCCCTCTACCAAAGCATCCAATTCCCTCAGACTCTGTTGAATCCCCTTTATGTCTCATGCATATTTTAAATGGATGCTTAGTGTTGATGTTTTATGTCACACTTTATATAATACAAGTTTGATTAAAGTCTCGAGTGTCAACAATATCAAGCCACTTAGTGCCTTGCTTAGATATTCAGTATCAAATATCGATAACCTATCACTGTCGCAAATTAAATAGTCACATTATGTGATTAGATATTCACAAAAATTCTTATATCGGGTGTTTTAATTAAACAAACTTACTCGAGAAAGACTAAGCTGCCATGCAACGCTTGTTTCTATACCTTTTATGTACCTAAGCCCTTATTTCAATAGGTACATATATTATTTATTTACCTTTTTTTTCGAGTGGATATTATTTATATACCGAAAACCTTATTTCTATACCTACACATTATTTATGTACCCAAGCCCTTATTTTTATACCTACATACCTAAGCCCTTATTCAAAACAACTATCTTATTTGCACGTATTCTTTTCGTTCACCCTCTCATATCACGATAATCAAGAACAACTATTGGATTTCAGTTCTGTCGATACCAGTGATTTGAGTTCAGCCATGTCCTTTTGGAACTAGATTGCTGTGTGCAAGCTCAGATATGCCATTTTCAAATCGATAGAATCACTGCGTTCAAACTCACATCTGGTTTCCCCCCTTGCTGTTTCTGTTGGCATTTTGTCCATCATTCACTTATTGTATAAGGAGTTTACTCTTCCCATTCGAGGGCTTCGAATTTACAGGTTCTATGGTATTAATCCAGAGGACCCGCCGAATCGTGTTACAAGCAGAGAATCCAAGTGTTACAAGCAAAGAATCCAAAACGGTTCAGGTTTTGTATCCTGACTAAGAACTGCTAGTGGTGTTCATCTCCTCTGATCTGTCGTTTGTTATTAGTAGGGCTAAATTATCTCGTGAGGATTATATTAGTCCACCGTCAATTACATTTGGCATCACCAAGGATGCATGCCGTGTTTGAAAAAATTCTCGAATCAAGGATGCACACCAAGTGTTCGACAAAGTGCCTGAACCGACACCTGCAAGATTCTATCATTTGGCATGTACTGCGATCATTATTATGTCAAGTACTGTGATCATTATTCTTAGGGTCGGATCCACTTGAGAGGGCAGCGATTCTTCCCTTAGAGGACATGATTCTTGTGGAGAAGGGCGTAGATAGCAGGTCGTGGTCTTTTTTGTGTAGCCCTTGTGAGTAAATTGGGTGTATTATCCTTGCATAGGCAACGTTCAACTTGGAAGAGGGCCATGTGTTATCTAGGGCCGAGTATTCATTTTGAAGGCCATGAGCTGTATTGTGGGGCCATTTGAAGAAGGGCGCACCATCTTGGAAGGGTGAAATCTCTGTGGCGAGCTTGTGAAGCAACCTGAGGGTGTACATTGAATCTCTATTATCATTTCAAGGAAGGACAGGGCTACTACAACATTGTTGGGTGCATTTCCAAGATCTGTCCACCTTCAGCGACCTTCTACATCATTTCCAGGCTTTGGAAGAACGTTGCTATAGCAATAAAGGTCCTGCTATTTTCTGCTGTCACATACCAGGTTAGAAATCACTTTAAATCACTTTGTATTCAAATTTATTGTGGCTTAGTACTACTGCTACAGTTTAGATTGATCAATGCTGTGTCATGTAATTTGAATACAAATTCATTCCTGAAGTAAGAAGAGAGGATATAGTCAAATTCTTCCGTTTTGAGATACATGATTTTGGAGAGTAATTCAAATATCCAGGATTTTAATTAAAGCCAATTAATGATGAAATTCAATATGGGTATTGGATAACAGTGATAGTATATCAGTTCAAAGAACATTGAATCAAATTCCCACAGGCAATCAATGCACGCTCTTGATAATTTTGGCAGAAAATATTTGGTACAGTTATGAGTTGTCTAGTCCTTTAGCAGGTTCATGTGATGCAAGTCAAAACTCTGCATGATCTGTTCACAGGTTTCAAGCACCTTTTCTTAAAATATAATTATTAGGTTCCATTTTGACCTCTTAAAACTAGACACTCTTTAGTGGAATCTCTGCAGATGCTTTGGTCCACTTCTACCCGCCTCAACTATTTTTTCACATAATTAATGACTCAGTAGCCCAACCCACTCCTCAAAGAGTTGTGGTTCCACATTTACTATGTCCAAGTCAAACCACCTCCCAATATGGCATGAAAAAATCCCAAAAATCAGCACATGTTGAAAGTGCCCATGGTAGGCATGAAAAGGCATGTGACCAGCACAATAGATCTCTAAAAAGGGAAGGAACCTTATTAAAGTCTTGATTTAGAAGGTTATGGGTACTAAAAATAAGATATTGTGTTCAGCAAGGAAGCACTCTTATCACAATTTGACATGAAGAAAGTAGAATGAAGTTAGTTACCAGGCAGGGCATTGCCCCACTTTTAAATATGTAGTTTGGCATAAAAATACCACTGGAGGCAAGATTGTTTATGCTCAAATCATGCACCTTCGATTCATCCCTTCAATACTGCAAACCGATGCCTTATGCAAGTTGAACACTGTCGACATTAAAATGCCAAGATTAGTGTTAGCATACATGTCAGGGGTAACAGATATGAACCCGAACAGAGCATGGCAGTAACAGACCCATGCCTTCTCAATTCAATGGTTGTAACCAAAATCAGTTTCCTAAACCTACACTAAAAGAATGCCTACAACAAGGTAGAAGCATTGAGATATCTAGTTCAATGGATATGTTGGATCCTTCATGTGTGTGAACAAAGACTGCTATAACTATGAATCCCTGGCCAAAATTTCTACTACTGGAACAGAATTATTGTCTAAAAAAATCAATGCAACAACCTCAATAATTCACAGGAAGTTCAGATGCAGCACGCCCACGTCTGTAAAGAAGTTCAGATGCAGCACGCCCGCATTTGTAAAGAAGTTCAGATGGAGCATGTTTGTATATTCGCAACAATAGAGGATTCAATCCTGCTCGTTCTCTAATTCTTGGAACAGAATCATTGTCTAAAAATTTATACTACTGGAACATAATCATTGTCTAAAAAAAGCAATGCAACAACCTCAATAATACACAGGAATTAAAACAAAAGAAGTTCAGATGCAGCAAGCCCATGTTTGTAAATTTGCAACAACAAAGGATTCAATCATGCTTTTTCTCTAACTTCTGATCACTGGAAATTTTGGATTTGATCTCTTCTTTCTCCATTCTCGAGAAGTGAAACGGAGGGAAAAGCATTTACTTCAACTGTTAGTTCACGAAAATACGGGAGTCCGACATGGACACGGTGACCCCCGGAATCAGGACACGTTTTATATACATATATATATATTTTTAAAAATATCGACATATAGATCCAAAAATATTTAGAAACTAGAACATTTACAAATATTCAATAGAAATTGGAATAAAAACACCTTAATGATTATGATTACACATTGTCATTCACAAATCACGATTCACGAATCACAACACATTTCACATTTGTCATTCACAAATCACAATGAGACATCAGACACATAGATGCATGTCGGAACCATATTTCTCATTAAGTCATAAAAATCAAAATGTATACAATATACATATATGTTGGAATGCCATTGGGCATTGGCAAATGCCAAATAGACTAATAGTAAATACAAAAAGGGGTGGATCAAGATGGGAGAATCCCATATGTCAGTAGTCCTCCTCCATGCCTGAATCAACATACTCATCACTGCCACTTCCCTGATCCTCATCCTCATCCTCCTCCCCCTCCTCCTCCTCTCTACCCATCTGACGATCTGAATCTGCTGCTGTGGAGGATGACCCGTCTATACGATCACTATCATCAAAAGTGACCGGCTCTAGCACTGGATCATTAAGATCCATGTTTTCTAATGCCAACTCAATACTGCTGTCCAAACCCATATCATCAGGAAAGACATCCCACATCTTTGTCTTTCCCTTCACCCACTCCTCCCTCTTCCTGTAAATAAGACGAAGGTTGGAGTGCACATACACCATCGACTCTGCCCTGGACTGCTCAAGCCTTCTCTTCTTCACACTATACAAGTTCCCATATGTGCTCCAATTCCTCTCACAACAAGAGGATGATGTAACTTGAGAGATGACCCTGAAGGCTAACTTCTGTAGAATAGGGGATGTTGCCCCATGAGTTTCCCACCAAGCATAGGGTTTCTTACCCTCCCTATCTCTAAGCACATCATAGCCTCTAAATCTCCGAGTTCCAGTGGAAAAATATACAAAGCCATCCTCCACCTCCTCAAGCATGTCTCTATCCTGAAATAGCCGTCTAAGTGCTATCTTCCTCCCATTTGCAATCTCTGCATCCATGTGAGGAGGGACTCTGTGTGAGGCCCCTGATCCACCAGTGAGCCACTCCTGAGTGTAGAACTTGGGGTTCAAGGAGTGGGCCAAGCAATGCAAAGGTGTGCAATTCTTATCCTACCTGGAGATAAGAATATCCCGAATAATGGTCCATAAGTTCTCTGCCGATGTCCCATACTCGGGACACTCATTCTCCATGACAATGGACCTCATGGACTCAATCATGGAATCTCACCCCTCATAAACCTCTGCTAGGATGGGCTGGTCCGTGTCTGCAAACCGCAACAAAGAAATGATTGGTTCCATGATCTTAATAGTAAGATCCACTGTGTCCCACCAACCATCATTTAACACCATGTCCTTCACCTTTTGTGAAGCAGCCTGATCCGTCTTTCTCCAAAAAGCCCAAAACTCTGAAATCACCATGGACCCAAGAGCGGTTTTGACCTCCCTCAACCTCTTGAGCATGATGAATGAGGAAGCAAACCGAGTATCTGCAATCTTCAACAGTGAAAGCTGTGTGTATTGTTTGTAGATGGTGAGGGCATTTGTGTGGTTTTGTACAAAGTTACGGATATGGCGTGCATACTCAATAAGGTTGTCAATCCATGCCACATCCGAAGCAACGGCTTTTAGTGCTAAATTCAAGGAATTGACAATGCAAGGTGTCCAAAAAACCTGTAAGAGCAATAAAAGCGTGTATCAATGACTCTACAACACTAACATTGCAATGACCAAATTCAAACAATGAGCAAATTAGAAATGAAAGGTGTCCAAAATGAACATACCTGTGGATGCTTGTTTACCACATGATGCAATGGCATTCATCAAAAAGGACTGCTGCTGAGCCAAAATGCTGCCATCTGTTGCTGATGTAATGCATATGGCGAAGACATAGTCGACTGCTTGAAAACAAAAGCACCAGTGTAAAGCCTCAAGACAGTAAAAATTATATATGGCTAAACTGCAAAAAGTAGATCATGGATGCTAAGCTAGTAATCACCTTTTCAAACAGGCTCATGATATCATCCTTCTTTACATCTTTTGGGAGATGACCATGTGACTGAGGCTGAAGTTGAGACACTTCAGAGCGTGATTGAGGCTGAGGCTGAGGCTGAGGCTGTGAAAAATTATCATGGATGGGTTTAGATGGAATAAATAGATCCTCCAATCCTGTCACCATAACATTCTTAGCTTCCGAAGATCTTGTTACATCATTTTTTTCAGTCGACTCTGGTGCTTCTGCAGCTGTACACATAAAAGTTCAGAGGAACTTTTTTGACCAGAATATGCATTAATTTACTTTTCCAACAATCACCCAGTCCATGTAAATTTAAAAATAAACCCCAAAGAAAGACAAATTCTTACACTGGAATGCTGCTCAAGAATTGTCATCATCTACTTGAGAAGATGACCCCTCAACATTTTCTGCAGGCTCTTTAATTTTTAAAAGATCAAAAAGATCTGTTGCCACATCAACCTTTAATAAATTAATCAACAGGATTTCTCCTCTCTTCCAATCAAGTGGCTATACTATGAAACAAGTAGAAGCTCTGTCAAAAATTCAATTAAAATTACCTCTCAATTCCTGGTGCAAACCCAATCACTTTGTATGTAACGCATATCCAAATCACTACCTCAACTAAAGAGAAAGGGATCTTCACAATCCATGTTGGCAAAGCATAAGCCCATGATGGATAAAATAGCAAGTCTCTTTGCTTGTAGAAGACTGGAAGACGAGCAATCATCATTGACATTTCAGGCAAACCATTGAACATCAAGTGGATTAATCCAAAGAAAAGAGCTCCCATATAGATATTTTCATCATCCACGCTATTATGATGCATTCTCGTGCACAAAAACATTGTCATTGTGATGATACCAACAATAGCAACCAGCATCATTCATTTGCCAGGCTGCATGTTCTCTGAGATTTATAAGTTGAACAAATATAGTCCACAATTTTCCTTAATTTGATGATGATCTCTAAGTGGCTGTCCTGTCCTGTCTTGAAAATGTAGACAAAATAAATTTTCTTCATAAGTAGCACTTCTCTAGAGAAACAAGCTTTCAGCATGTTCCATCTATTGACACCATACTTTTCCATGGTAAGCGAAGCGGGATGGCTCTTCGTCCTGTCATATGGATGCGGTAACTCTTCTACAAGGCTCTAGCCAACATGAAATGACTGAAAGGCCTCTGCAAATTCTTTGACAGGAATGTAACGATATCATTGACTTGTTTCTGCCCAATATTTTTCTTGGTCTTTTCTTGAGGTCACCTATAGAAATAAAGTGGCAACATTACAAACCTCATTTAGCTTAATCTGGAACTAAAATATCTCCAAACAGCGAGTAAACCCCATACATAGAAATGGATATGGAAGGAACTGCAACAAATTAGATGTATCATTCCCTTAGGATGATTAATAGGCCTAGCTTCCCATTCTTGGGTACATCCATATTTTATATTATCTCCTTCAATTTTATTTCTATTTAAGTGAATGCACAGGTTTGAAGTATGTTGGTGTATAATGATTACCAAAACCAAGTAGATCAAACTGATGCAGATAAAAATCATACTTCTTGCAAGAAATCAGCCACCCCCTTTCTGTCAGGACACCTTAAGAAATAAAGTAAGATTAAATAACTGTGAAATAAAGTATTAAGAATACATATAGTTTATAGACAGTTTACTAGTGACTAATGAATAAAAGGATACGAAGTGTGGTGGCCGAATGATTGATAAGGACCACCATATATACATATCATTTGACCTACCTAAAAATATGGATATTGATGGTACAGTGATGTCATTTCCATATTCATCTTCACAATAGGCATCCATGTTGAAATGGCAACTATTTGCAAGTAACTCCATCTTTGCAATGTCTTTTACCAGGTTTAGCACTTTCTTCTCCAATCTTTCTTTGTGTTTGGGAAATATGCTATTATAAATCAATGTGTTCCCACATGCCATACTATATGCATCTAAACCTTTAGCTTTGAACCAGTTCAACAAGCCTTGCATGGCTGGGTTCCCATGGATGATCCATCGATCCCACATAGACCAGGTCAGATTCCCATGTCTAGTTAACTTTGGGGGAACAGGTTCAGCCATAGGAAATAGAGGGAGTGCTAAGCTTGCAAAACTGTTGTGATACTTTTCAACCTTGTGGCTTAATATAACCTTGTAAAGTTCCAAACACACTAAACTAGTGGCCATGGCAGTGGTAGTTGTAATTGCAGGAATTATTCTGCCAGCTATGAATTTAAACTTGAGCTTATCCACTTCAGGTATGATATAGTTCCTTGCTTGCATATTAGCTAGTCTAGTTATAAGATCCATATGATAATTTGTATCATCATGTTGCATTGCAATAAAGCTTAGTCGATTTTCTTCCCATAGATAGTACTGGGATTCAAATCCTCACCCAAACAAACAAAATTTTTTAATTTAATGAAGGACCTGTTAGTAAACAATAATATAGATTAGTGGGCAAAGTTGAAACCAAAATCGAGGATACATTTTCAAACTGAATAGGATTCATGCGAAAGCCTGATGGCATATTTTTTACACCACTTTCTAGTGTGGCTATCAGTTTGTCAATCAGTTCAATATCATCATCATACAATGTAGAAGGGTTCACATTTGTAGTTTTTTCATCTGTGACAATCTTCACCCTTTCTTTTGGCTTGAAAACTGGAATATGTACTTTTTCAACATCTGCTAATCTCTTTGAATTTGAATTTTAAGCCCATTCTGAAATGGGAATGCCATATGTATTAGCTCTTAAAATTGAGGCCGCAAGAATTAGGGACATATGACTGGTATCATGGGAATTAAAGTCCAGGGGCTTTGGAAAATGGTTGGGAGAAGACCAGAATGGTGCACCTCCGCTTGTGGTTGCATTCTCAGGGAAGTTGAAAGTAAGCTGCTTCACACGATTTGAAAAGTAATCCTCAAACCTGAATCAAATCAATCAGTGAAAAGCAAATTTAGTTTAGTGAAATTCAATATCTTGTAAATAGTAAATTATAAGAAATAACTGTGAAAACTCAATTAAGATTTGATGCAGTGCAACATGCAAATGAAAATGATAGGTAGAAAGAACTATAATTATAAAAAGGAAAGGGAAAGGCTTCATTACTGTAATCTAGCCCAAGAGACGCAATCTTTGAATGTTAGACATCTCTGTGAAACCAAACAATCCACAACCGATTACAGAAGTTGTCGGGCCTGAGCATCCCCTGTAGACTTGGGTGCTGCTATGTATTCTTGGGGTTGGTAAAGAAAACCATTTGCTTCAGCTAGAGTTTTGTCTAAGAGACCTTCAAATTCGGACCTTGCCAATGTGAGACAGTGGTGAATATTATGTGGAAATGAGTGAAGTGTGCACATGGGTGCCTGCTTTTCAAGGGGATGCTCCATAGTTCTCAATCAAGTGAGGGATGCTCATGGTGCAATGCATTTGATGACAATGTGGTTGTGTTATATGGAGAACTACCTTATGAAAGCTAATGTTCATTAGCTTTCATTCACCGAGCAATGTTGTTAGAAGGAAAGCTAACTCTGGTTAGGTTTCCATCACGGTGCAATATATTTGATGACAATGTGATTGTGTTTGATGGAAAACTACCTTATGAAAGCTAACATTCATTAGCTTTCATCCATAATCCAATGTTGTTAGAAGGAAAGCTAACTCCAGTCAGATTTCCATCATGGTGCATTGGATTTGATGACAATTTGGTTGGGTTGGATGGATAACTAGCTTTATAAAAGGTAACACACATTATCTTTCATGCCCCATGAAATGTTGTTTGAATGAAAGCTAACTCCAGTTAGATTTCCATCATGGCGCAATGTATTCGATGACAATGTGGTTGTGTTATATGGAAGGCTACCTTATGAAAGCTAACCTTCATTAGCTTTTATCCATCGAGCAAAGCTGTTAGAAGGAAAGCTAACTTTGGTTAGGTTTCCATCATGGTGCAATATATTTGATGATAATGTGGTTGTGTTGGATTGAAAACTACCTTATGAAAGCTAACGTTCATTAGCTTCCATCCATCGTGTAATGTTGTTAGAAGGAAAGCTAACTCCAGTTATATTTACTTCATGGTGCAATGTATTCGATGACAATTTGGTTGTGTTATATGGAGAACTACCTTATGAAATCTAACATTCGTTAGCTTTCATCCACCCAACAATGTTGTTAGAAAGAAAGCTAACTCTGGTTAGGTTTCCGTCAAGGTGCAATATATTTGATGACAATGTGGTTGTGTTCGATGGAAAGCTACCTTATGGAAGCTAACGTTCATTAGCTTTCATCCATCGTGCAATGTTGTTAGAAGGAAAGCTAACTCCGGTCAGATTTCCATCATGGTGCAATGGATTTGAAGACAACACAGTTGGGATGGATGGAAAACTAGCTTATAAAAGGTAACACACATTTTAACTTTCATCCACCATGAAATGTTGTTAGAATGAAAGCTAACTCCAGTTAGATTTCCATCATGGCGTAATGTATTCGATGACAATGTGGTTGTGTTATATGGAGAACCACCTTATGAAAGTTAACCTTCATTAGCTTTTATCCACCGAGCAATGCTGTTAGAAGGAAAGCTAACTTCGGTTAGATTTCCATCATGGTGAAATATATTTGATGAGATTGTTGTTATGTTGGATGGAAAACTACCTTATGAAGGCTAACATTCAATAGCTTTCATCCATCGTATAATGTTGCTAGAAGGAAAGCTAACTCCGGTCAGATCTCCATCACGGTGCAATGGATTTGATGACAACACAGTTGGGATGGATGGAAAGCTAGCTTATAAAAGGTAACACACATTTTAACTTTCATCCACCATGAAATGTTGTTAGAATGAAAGCCAACTCCAGTTAGATTTCCATCATGGCGCAATGTATTCGATGACAATGTGGTTGTGTTATATGGAGAACCACCTTTTGAAAGTTAACATTCATTAGCTTTTATCCACCGAGCAATGCTATTAGAAGGAAAGCTAATTTCGGTTAGATTTCCGTCATGGTGAAATACATTTGATGAGATTGTTGTTGTGTTGGATGGAAAACTACCTTATGAAGGCTAACGTTCAATAGCTTTCATCCACCGAGCAATGTTGTTAGAAGGAAAGCTAACTCTGGTTAGGTTTCTGTCATGGTGCAATATATTTGATGACAATGTGGTTGTGTTCAATGTAAAACTACCTAATGAAACCTAACATTCATTAGCTTTCATCCATAGAATAATGTTGTTAGAAGGAAAGCTAACTCCACTCAGATTTCCATCATGGTGCAGTGGATTTGATGATAATATGGTTGGGTTAGATGGAAAACTAGCTTAGAAAAGCTAACTCACATTAGCTTTCACTCACCATGTAATGTTGTCAGATGGAAAGCTAACTCCAGTTAGATTTCCATCATGGTGCAATGTATTCGATGACAATGTGGTTGTGTTATATGGAGAACTACCTTATGAAAGCTAAGTTCATTAGCATTCATTCACTGAGAAATGTTGTTAGAAGGAAATCTAATTCCGGTAAGGTTTCTGTCACGGTGCAATATATTTGACGACAATAAGGTTGTGTTTGATGGAAAACTGCCTGATGAAAGCTAACATTAATTAGCTTTCATCCATGGTGCAATGTTGTTAGAAGGAAAGCTAACTCCAGTTAGATTTCCATCATGGTGCATCAGATTTGATGACAACGTGGTTGGGTTGGATGGAAAACTAGGTTAGAAAAACTAACACACGTTAACTTTCATCGCTGTGCAATGTTGTTAGACGGAAAGGTAACTCCAATTAGATTTCCATCATGGTGCAATGTCTTTGATGACAATGTGGTTGGGTTGGATGAAAAACTAGCTTATAAGATGTAACACACATTAACTTTCCTCCACCATGAAATGTTGTTAGAATGAAAGCTAACTGCAGTTAGATTTTCATCATCGCGCAATGTATTCGATGAAAATGTGGTTGTGTTATATGGAGAACCACCTTATGAAAGTTAACCTTCATTAGCTTTTATTGATCCACACTCGCCCAGGTGCACGAGGGGGACAACAGTTCAACTGAATGAGTCGGCTCTGGTATGGCGGAAGCATAAGAAATGGAATAAGCAAAGTAGGAATACACTACGCAGAGAAACACAAATACACACAGACAATATGCAGGAATGCGAACTGATCTCTATTACTGGCAAAAAGATTGATAGCTCAATCGATAGATGTATGTTACAATATTATACATTCTTATATAGAGAATGATGAGACGCTTGGGTGTCTGCTCGTTACGTTCAATTACAAGAGAAGTTAGAGCGGTTCGAAAGTTCAACCGTTATAGTCGACTGGAAGACAGAGAGCCAATCTGTCGTAGTTTGTCAGTCGCTAGTCGACACTGCATGTCGATGTTTTGTAACTGTGTATTGGCCATCATGTCCTCCATTAGGAATCCCAACATGTTCTTGACGAGCCAGTAGGGGTCGATTTTCCCAGCATGTTTCCCATTGGAGAGGTGGTTTGCGATGATGCGGACTTCCCAATTGTCTATGCACAGGTGCACAAGAATGGAGATCTCCTCCCCATATCCTTCTTTTTCACATAAATTTACTCTGGGATTTCCATGTCCACGGCCGATCCTTCCACATATCGACGTTCCTCGGGGCCGAGTCATGGTAGTGAACCCAAATTATCAGGAGCAGGAAGAGCCCCAGACGCAAACAAAAGTCCAGTAATCGGGCGGAGAAGCAGAAGAAAACTTAATGAACAGAAGAAGACAATATGCAGGAGGATTTTGATTCCTAGGACAGATCCAAATCACAGAGGTGTAGATGGGTGGGAAGGTCATTCTGATATACCAACAAGGAGACGACCAAGCATGTGGTATGGATGTTGCACGCAACTGACAACTGGAGATGGTGCACTGTGGCCAAGATCAGTCTGGTTGATAAGACATACTGGCGGTTAAGAGGAGTGGGTTGGAGTTTGATGCTGTTGGCTTCTTAAATGTTGCATGCCCCCTCCAGGTGTCATGGAGGCATCAACAATCGTATCACCCGCATTCGAGTTAGAGACGTATTTGAGAGAAAGAGACTGGAATTTGTTCCTCAGGGCTATTGAATGGATATGAGTCAATTCTCCTTCCCACAGGGTGGAGCTAGTTCCAAATCCTTCATTGGCTAAGTAGTATGCAAGCTCATTCTCTTTTCACCGGACATGCTGAAAAAAAATGGATCTGGTCTAAGAGAGAATGTTGGCCAGATTGTGTAGCCCCTGTTCGAGTCTCCAACTAGGGGAGAGCTTGGCGGCCTGGGAGCCATTGAAGAGGCGGGTATCCATGTTAATAATAATTTGAGAGTCTCCTTTGACAATGAGCGGCAATAGATCTTTCTTGATGGAAATGAGTATGCCTTCTGAGATCCCAACTAGTTTCGCATCATTGTTGCTGTCATAGCCAAGAGTGCCATAGTATACCTTTGGAATGGATCCTGAGGAATTACAAACCACTCCAATGAAGACCGCCTCCCCTGGGTTTTCCTTGGAGGCCCCATCAAAGTTGTGTTTGAAGAAGCCATCAGGGGGCCACTCCAAGTGTCCGAGCTAGAGGGGGAATGAAGAGGAGGGGTGAGTGTAAGAGGGACATCCACCCGTCCAAACACCCAATTAACCAAAATCTCAATTTAAGTTTGAGAAGAGGGGAAGTCCGAATTGGACCAGACTGTGGAGAAGAGGGTTTTCTGAAGGTGCCTGGCCATAATGTCCCATATGTATTCTATGGGATTCGTTTTGTCTTCAAATATTGTCTGATTCCGTTCTGGCCAAATGGTCCAAACCAAGAACCCTAGGATAAGGTCCTACAACCTATTTAAGAGGTTACAGTTGAATGGATCTCTTCCCTATTGTCACTAGAATTTACCTAATGAAATTCTAGTTTCAGGCAGCATACATGTAAATATGGACCTCACTTCTCATTGGGAGAATGCCCATTTTTGTTAAAGCCTTGAGTTTTGGTCACCATGAACAGTTCTCCTTATGTTAAAACTTTAACGTGGTGAAGTCTTAGGTTATTCCCGATCCTTTGATTTCTTCAATTATGTCGAAAACACCAAGTTCTCCTAGCCATTTAAAACCAAGCCAAAATGGAGCTTATCACTCATTGAGATTCATCTCTCAAATATCAAAAGTTAAGTCATGTAAAAGTCTTGGATTTCTAAGCCATGTATTATTTCATGTTCAGACACCAGTCCTTCACATCGAGTTTCCATGCAAGTCAGTCAAGTCCCATACTCGATATCAACAGCTAAGCATCACCGCAATGTTAAAGTATTCATACAAATGTCAAGTGGTCGAGCTCAGGCGACATGCAAGCATCATAATGTCAAGCATCGAGACAAATCTAAGTGTCAAGTTTCAATTTTGGATGCTTTTTACTATTCAGACATGGAAGCTTCTTGATAATCTAAACAACTACAAGAGTTCTAAGAATCAAATACCAAAGGGAAAGCATGAATTCACCGAGAGTCGACAAATGAGTTGTTGAAATCTTATTTTATCTTCATGGATATCATAAGTCCACAGTTCATTTCAATTCCATAGTTTCAAGGGAAATAATTTGTAATAGGTCATCAAAGTTAGCAAAGATTGAGGATCATTAATTGAACATCTGGAAGCTACAATATCTTAAGAGGTTGATCCCAAATTTAAGGGAAACAATTGTGGACCAACAGTTTGAGGACTATTTTCAAGAAATCATTAACATCTTCAGGCAATTTTTAAGCATTCAAGGCTGCAGGTGGCAGAGCCATTACAGGAAGAATTTTAGCATTTGATCTCTGTAACAGTTCGATATTGCTTCTATGTTTAGCTGCTTGTTAAATATTTATCCGAGAAGGTAGTAAGAGGTTTAGGATTTGAAATTGTTATAAATTTCATAATTGAGATTGAGAGCAGGGGAGGGAGTTCCAGCCGAGGGCTGAGGCGAGGTTACATAGGATTATGAAGATCAGACTGTTGTTATGAATCGCAGGCATGTATGGATTTTGATTCCCTTAATATGAAAGAGTACTTTGGAATGATTGTAATCGAAAGAGCCAAGTTTTGTTTTAATAATTGAATTGATAAATATTGCATGTTGTCCATGGTTTTGTTTTGTGTATAGTATTCTTTTTCTGTACCATAATTCTTATGATTCACATGTATGTTCTTTAGAGATCTGAATAGAGTTTGGATTAGTTCTTTTTAGAAATTCATACCTGGTAAGTCTTTCTATTAGAGTATATCACATTTGTACATCTGCTGCAATGATGTCCCATGTTATAGCCTGATCTCTGTAATGTTTACTTGTTTATAAACTCTCACACCTATCCACTTTTTCCAGATCATTAATATTTCACTAGGCATGCTCCTTCTGCAGTCAAGGTGCATCTTTTAGTGATAACATCTTCTGGCGTCGTTTCCAGGGAATGGAGAAACAAATTTATCTTCCTCGGGGTTTGATATTGATTAGATCCTCTTCTTGATAGTGAACAAGAAGTGGACACTTATATGACTACATATTTCTTCACTGGGAGACTCCCAAGAATCCAGGGGCGACTCCACTGATCGAAGATCCAAAATGATGTCACATGATCGAATGAAGGCCATTGTAGCTTGGAGGTTTGCACCTCTTGAATTTTTTGCAGTTCCTGGTTTCCCACATCCAGTACCGAATATGACATAATGGGGATATTTTCTGCGTATCTTCAGAGAAAGGAAAGAAGACATTCCTGCAAATCACCTCATTAAGTTTCATGAGTGCATGAATCTGCTAGATCTACAGCACGAAGATGTTCATGTATTCATTGTATGGTGATGCACGTGAATGGTATTTCTCATTACCTCCTTCCAACATTTCATCCTTGAGGGATTTCCACACAGGATTCCATGAATACTGTAAAAGGTACTTTTCAAATGAGATTTTATTTGAAAATTGTTGTGAGGAATATGAATTGTGTGATGAGATTGAAGATATAGATAGAGAAGAAATTGTTCCTCACCATCTTCATCAACTCTCTTATGATCTTCAAGATGATGTGTTTTCCCATAAACATGAATTAGAAATGGATAATGAAGATCAACCTTGTAATGAAAAGATTGTTGAAGAGGGATTTCATTTTAATCAGTCTCAAAAATATTGTAGTCATTTTCAAGATGAATTTGTTGTTCAAAAGATTTATGAAGGTTCTCATGTATATGATGAGGAAGATGATGAAGTTAAAGAAGAGAAGAATGATTTCTTTTTAGCTGTATATTTTCCCAATTCTTTTTTACAGTAGGAGGTTTTTCAACATTCGGATATTGAAGTTGATAATCGCAATACTTTAAATATATTTGGTACCAATATGGATATTTTTAATAGTAATGATTATGATATAGGAGTTGTTTATAATCTTTTTGGAAGTCATATTACTGATAATAATATGCAGAAAGCTTCATCCTTGCCACTGGAATTTAGTCATGATGTTCCAATTTATGATGAATATAGTGATGAGGATCTTAATATGTTAGAGCGCGATGGCATTCAGTCCATTATCCATGAACAACTGGAGCTGATGTATGACAGTTATCCATCTACAGACAACGAGAAGAATGCCGATGAGTTATTGGAATAGTCTACAATGAGTATTTTTGAGCCACAACTTCCAGCAAATGGCGAGCCTATATCTGTCATGCTTGAATGAGATTTTTATGAGAAACAACATTGTGTCGAAATCATCCATCCTGAATCTGTAGAAGACATTGAGCAGCCGTTTTTGCAAATCAGCAAGCCTGAATTCATCATGTTTCAACCTGGATCTGCAGACAATATCAAACAACCTATGATTAGCAAAGAAATGAGTCTGCAGCCATGTTCATATTTGTAGGTAGTTGAAAGTGGCAACCATAATGAGGAAGAGGATATGCAAAGATCTTTTGATCTTTAGCTGAAACTACAACAAGAGGTAATTCTTTATAGCTTCATTGATTCGTTTGTTGATTGTATGGAGTCTTTGAGCAGTTCAAATGTCAGATTGTTTTTGTCAAACAAAGGTTGGCTTTTCTGTTCTTTTGAAATGCATTTTGGCATTTCATGGGCTCCTTTATTCATCATTTCCAGAGCAGAAGTTTCACCAGTTTGTCAGATGTTTGTATGGCTTCTTTGGAAGCTTGATTTTACCTAATCGAAAGGAAGCAGATGATTAGGACTGGGAGTGGTAAATAAATAAGCTTGATGTTTCAAGCATTTCCTCCAGTTTGAAGTGTAAGGTTTGTTTTTCAGCAAGTATAGTTTGGAGTGAAAAATTTTAGTTAGATGAGCAGGGTTGCAAGTTTTGGAACAGGGTTATCAGTTTGCTTGAATAAGTGATGGAGGTTGGTTTCATATATAACTCCAACCCAATGGATATAAGGCACTTAGTCTGCTTGTTCTTGGCAGCTCACAGGGAGCATGCCATCCCCAGATGAAGCCAGATGTTGTCACTAGAATTTACCTCATGAAATTCTAGTTTCAAGCAGCATACATGTAAAGATGGAACTCACTTCTCATTGCCAGCATGCCCATTTTTTTCTAGGCCTTGAGTTTTGGTCATCCTGAACAATTCTCCTTATGTTAAAAATTTAACGTGGTGAAGTCTTAGGTTATTCCCGATCCTTTGATTTCTTCAATTATGTTGAAAACACCAAGTTCTCCTAGCCATTTAAAATCAAGCCAAAATGGAGCTTATCACTCATTGAGATTCATCTCTCAAATATCAAACGTTAAGTCATGTAAAAGTCTTGGATTTATAAACCACGTATTATTTCATGTTCTGCCACCAGTCCTTTACATCGAGTTTCCATGCAAGTCATTCAAGTCCCATACCCGAGATCAACAACTAAGCATCAATGTAGTGTTAAAGTATTCATACAAATGTCAAGTGGTCGAGCTCAGGCGACATGCAAGAATCATAATGTCAAGCACCGAGACAAATCTAAGTGTCAGGTTGCAATTTTGGATGCTTTCTACTATTCAGACAGGGAAGCTTCTTGATAATCTAAACAATTACAAGAGTTCTAAGAATCAAATACCAAAGGGAAAGCATGAATTCACCGAGAGTCAACAAATGAGTTGTTGAAATCTTATTTTATCTTCATGGATATCATAAGTCCACAGTTCATTTCAATTCCATAGTTTCAAGGGAAATAATTTGTAACAGGTCATCAAAGTTAGCAAAGATTGAGGATCATTAATTGAACATTTGGAAGCTACAATATCTTAGGAGGTTGATCCCAAATTTAAAGGAAACAATTGTGGACCAGCAGTTTGAGGACTATTTTCACGAAATCATTAACATCTTCAAGAAATTTTTAAGCATTCAAGGCTGCAGGTGGTAGAGACATTATAGGAAGAATTTTAGCATTTGATCTCTGTAACAGTTCGATATTGCTTCTATGTTTTGCTTCTTGTTAAATCTTTATCCTGAGAAGGTAGTATGAGGTTTAGGACTTGAAATTGTTATAAATTTCATAATTGAGATTGAGAGCAAGGGAGGGAGTTCCAACCGAGGCTGAGGCGAGGTTAGATAGGATTATGAAGATCAGACTATTGTTATGAATCGTAGGCATGTATGAATTTTGATTCCCTTAATATGAAAGAACACTTTGGAATGATTGTAATCGAATGAGCCAAGTTTTGTTTTAATAATTGAATTGATAAATATTGCATGTTGTCCATGATTTTGTTCTGTGTATATTCTTCTTCTTCTATACCAGAATTGTTATGATTCCCATGTATGTTCTTTAGAGATTTGGATAGAGTTTGGCTCACTTCTTTTTATAAATTCATACCTGGTAAGTCTTTCTATTAGAGTATATCACATTTGTACATTTGTTGCAATGATGTCCCATGTTATAGCCTGATCTCTGTAATGTTTACTTGTTTATAAACTCTCATACCTATCCATTTTTTCCACATCATTAAGATTTCACTAGCCATGCTCCTTCTGTAGTCAAGGTGCATCTTTTAGTGATAACACTTCCCATTGGTGGAGAGTTAGAACAATGTCGCCCCTTGCACGATTAGATCTTCTGTACCTAGGAGCTACCATATCCCAGAGCTCATTGGCAAATACACATGAATCGAGCAGTCGTTCAATGGTTTCACCATGGCTGCCACACATAACATAGAAAGAGGGTTCATAAAATTCACTTTTTATGAGATTGTCCCAGGTGAGGATACTTCGGTGTGATAGTATCCATTGAAAGGTAGAAATTTTTGACCAGATATTAGAATTCCAGACTTTCCCCTAGAGAGGGTGGGGTTCGACCCTTTGCTAATGCGTTTTCAAGTGATAGGCCTCTTTGATGGAGTAGGTACCTTTTGGTCAGTGCCCCTAGCGAATGATGTCAGGAACAATAGAGGCGTGACTATTTCGTTTCTGAAGTTCCTTCCAGAGGTCGTCAACTTGTTCGGAGAACCCCAATTGTAATACCCCATTTTGACCCTTAGGATATATATTAGCTTTTAATGTAAATATTGTATACATGTGATGTATGTTTTCCTAGCGTGGAGCTCAAGGCCAAGGCCTCGCTAGTGGATTCTCGAATTTTATTTAAAAGGCAAGTATTATATATTATGTTACCCATGTGCTATTTAGCCATGGGACATTGTAAAAATGATGTGAATAAACATCATGCAATAAAATACCAGAACCGGCTATGGGAGCAACTAATGAGAAGGGGCCATGTGTATCCACTAGGGAGTGGTGAGGGGGTTGTGGGATTGAACCATAAGCTACCAAATGTCATCTTGAGAACCCATTTGACCTACCTTGCTAACATTTAATTCAGTTGTAAGAAGTTTTGGAGAAATCAGTCCATGGCTTCAATGGAGCATGGGCAACCCATAAATTCGTATGGTAGGTATGGGCTCTGTTTTTCTTATACCACAAGTCACTCTACCTCATGGGAATTGGTTCTTCCTCATTCCCATTCCATTGTGGAACATCCCAACTTTAGTTATCATCCATTATGAATGCCCAACAGTGAGAAAAAACAGAAATCGCAACTTTGAAAGAACCCACGTTTTGAAGAGCCATAAACGCCCATAATTGATATTTGATAGTGAAATCCAATGGGGGATCCATAGATATGAACCTTGTGTCGAAAGTGAGAGTATTAGATACCTCGAAATCCATTGGGAAACCCAGTTGTTATAGCCCAGAAACCCTGTGATGGAATGGAGTTATTTGTTGACAGAATTGTGAGAAATCCAAGTGTGAATGTTTGAACAGAGGATTGGATCGCTTGAATTTATCCTGAGATGTATGTAGCTCTGTGGTTGAACTCACTGGCTTAGCACCCTCCTTATCTTCTTATTGCATGCTTGATAAACCCAACTGTGTGTTGGCTTAGCATGACTGTTGAATGAATCCAGGGCTGTGAGTGAGCCTGTTTAGTTCCTCCTTAGTGGATACACATCTCAGCTCGGGGGTGATCTCTCAGCTAAAAGAATATAGGCTGGACAGAGATTTATGGTTGGGTGGAACGTTTCCCTCACATAGCCAGTTGTTGGACAGTTTCATCTTAAAGATAAGTATTCTATGTGGTAAATTGTGATCCTTTCGTGTTATGTTCTACATGTTTAGTTATTCATGTTAATTGAATGATATGGTTATCTTAAGCTAGTTGGCATGAAGCCTGTGCATAGCATGAGAATGCGAGTGATTATTATATGATTGTTTCATTATTCTTCCTGGAATAAATAGTCTGAAGTATTCCTTTCTGCGTGTGTATTATTATGGTTATTCCATTGTGTTTATATTGAGTATGATTCTGCACTACATTTCAAGATAAGTATTCATGTGGTTTGAGTTATGTTAATCCTGCGCTCTGCAATGATTTAATTAATGACCGTTGTCTATATGTTGAATGCATGATGAAATGGTGTGTGGATAGTGTGTATTTCCGCTGTGTTTATCAAGAATGATTTGCATGCATAAGTTTTTAATTGTTTTGAATTTTCTTACTAATGACTGGGGTTGAGATTGTTAATAAGCTTGATATGTTTGGTCTGTTCCCTCCCTTGCAACAGATTGACGAGAGGGGACGTGACTGAGTGGTATCAAAGCCCATGTTGCAGCACTGGGGCTGCTTGGGCCAAACTCTGAGTTTGCAGGCAGGTAATAGAGTGTTTTTAGCACACTATTGATGAAGTTTGGGCGGCATTTTGATTAGGAAAAAATGGCAAGATCAAAGTTCTCAGATGTGGTAGAGGATCACACCATTGCATAGATATCTCCAATAGCTTTCCAACGGTACTAGACTTTCCTTATTTGGTTAAGGGACGAGGGAGATATGTGCCCCACAAGTTTGCAGGAGCGGAAAAGGTGTTTCCACAATTCCGCAGTTTCGAATTGCGCAGTTGTTCACAGGTTGTGCAGGTGGCGCACAGGTTGTTCATAGTTTGCGCACAGGTTTTGCATAGGTTGCGCAGAGGTTACGCAAGTGGCACATAGGTTGTGCACAGGTTGTGCATAGGTTGCGTAGGTGGTGCACAGGTTGTGCACAGGTTGTGCACAGGTTGTGCATAGGTTGCACACAGGTTACGCACAGGTTGCGCAGGTGGCGCACATGTTGTGCACAGGTTGCATAGGTGGCGCACAGGTTGTGCTTAGGTGGCGCACAGGTCGCGCACAGGTTGCGCATAGGTTGCGTAGGTGGTGCACAGGTTGTGCATAGGTTGCGTAGGTGGCACACAAGTTGTGCACAGGTTGCGCAGGTGGCGCACAGGTTGCACAGGTTGCGCACAGGTTTCCCAGGTGGTGCACAGGTTGTGCATATGTTACGCATAGGTTGCGTAGGTGGCGCACAGGTTGCGTACAGGTTACTCAGGTGGCACACAGGTTGTGCAGGTGATGCACAGGTTGCGCAGGTGACGCACAGGTTGCGCAGGTGGCACACAGGTGGTGCACAGGTTGCGCAAGAGTTGCATAGGTTGCGCATGTGGCGCACAAGTTGCGCATAAGTTGCACAGGTTGCAAAGGGAGTTAAAAAGGAAAAGTAGTCAAACCCATAAATTCATAAAAGATGAATGGTGCATCGTAATAGAGATCTGCAAGTTGTTGAGTATTCCTTGTTATATGGACTAACTTCGCCTGATAGAAAAGTTCTCCTGAATCTTCCTAGATTTACTTCTACAGGTGGCTGAAGTTGGCAGTTTAGGATATTTTGCGACTGTAAAAGTGCATAATTTTTGATAGAAATTGTCATTTTTGAAGTAATGTAACTTCCACACCCAAAGTCGGAATGGAGCATGTGGATAGGAATTGGAAAGCTTATCCAGTAGAGAACAAGTCTCATCACCAGAATTCGAATGAGGGTGTCACACACCATAGATTTGCAGAGCAGAAAAGTGCCAGGGACTGTTTTGATAAAATTGTTGTTGTCAATATGGACAATTCCTAGAATTGCATTCCTAGAAGTAGCAGAGACCATGAAATCGAACCAGCTATGATGTGGAAGAGGAATTCCATGCCATGATGAAGGATTGGAAAGGGAGAATTCCTTAACCCCTGTTTTGTTGTTGTAATTGTATTTTATGAGCTTTGTGTACATAAAATTATGGCATGGGAACTCTGAAAATGCAAGAGATTAGATGAGTGGCATGAATATGCATTGGCTGGCATATTAATAAACATTGCACAGTGCATGAGCAGATGCTTGTGCACACATATGATATTACATATTGGCAAAGGTTGTGAGGTTCCACATATGCAATGAACCACTAATGGTAAATGTTGTGGTTGTTAATCACTATTGATGTTGGTATTGGTTGTAGGACCAAAGAAAGCAGAAGCATGTCTAAAGATGTTGATGATGTTGTTGCATGTGACCAACAACCTTAAGAAGAAAAGGTCATAGCAACAAATCCATACTCAAGAGGTTGGTGGAAGGATTAAATAATCTTCTGTAAGAGACCAACTAATCAGGTAACATCAAGGGTGTAAATGGGATCCATACAGGTAATGGTTTAATTATAATGATTGCATATGTGTTGAAAGAGGATTGGGTAAGAATCCATTGAACCATATTTAGTAATCATAAAATGGTATGCATTTAGAGTTGAAATGCATTCATGTGAATGCCATACTGCCATAGTGTGGTGGAGCATGGAGTGGTGAAGAAAAGAGGTCTCATACCATGTGACTGTTTAGAAATTTAGATCGCATTCATATAAAATGTATCATGCCATGTGTATGTTGGTTATGAGCTTAATAACCAAAACAAGTGAGGGCTGGTGGACTTGACTATGGTAATGCATCCTATATGAGGTAGCCATGGTTAGGTCATAATATGCTTGAATGCATAGTACTCATGAAACAATGCAAGGTGGCATTGAGTGGATGTGCATTAAGAGATTTTATAAATCTTGTAGTTAAGCATTGAGTGAATGCATATGAAAAGCTTGAGTAAATATTGTAAATGTGCATGCATAAGTGTGGGTGAACATGTTGTGATGCATTGCATGAATGCATGGGGATGGTGTGTGTGTGTTATTGCAAACTAAATAACATATGAGATGATGAATTGATGATAATTCTAGGATCATTTCATGGGCTGTTATGAATGCAGAATAGTAAGAGCATGAAGAAGGTAGTCATGATCGATGGACTGTTGGAATACTCTGTGGAAGGGTAGAGTTGTATAAATCATATGACTGTGAAATAATGAGTATCTAAAGCTTCATTTAAATTGCATGAATGATGTGACTATACCTTGCAATTTTAGTATGATAAGGATTCACATGAAGTAATGATTTTTGGTGATGTTGAGATGTTAATAACTGGAAGTGTTTGAATTATGGAATGTTATAATTCTGAAAATGCTTCAGTGACTGTTGCATCAATGAAATATTATATGCATAGACTGACAAAGTGTTTGGCTTATTGAAGTTTTAGATTTCAGGTAGATTATTCTGGGCATGGCAAGGTGGGAAAGTCCATGATGAAGGTTGGTATCTACCATGTGAAAGAGCCAAACCTCATGAGAAGGATCTCATGGCTGTGAAAATAGTTTATGTGCAGAACAAATTGTCAATTTGGACTTGTAGATTTAAGATTTGAGAATTTACTAATAATTACTAATTACCGTTAGCTTGCATAGAATTGTGTCAGGAGGACGTGTTGTAAGTGGATGTTCCTGTTATGCTAGCAAGCATAAAATCCTAAAGAGCAGAGTGGTGCCACTTACAAGAGACAAACAGTATGAGGATAGCCTCATGACTAAGCAAATTGATTTCTGTAGTAAACAAAATTTCAAATTCACATTGAATTTAATTATTGGTGCCATTGATTGGCTATGAAACAATCAGATTTGAATTTTATTGTTAAATGTTGCTGACTGTTGGGATATTTAATAAGTGTGCCAAGAAGACACATTGCAGTAAGACCATGAGAGAGGGCCTGTAGAAGCCAAACTTCATGGGAAGGCTCCCATATCTTGGAAATGGGTTTTGGGTGAAACGCCATTGAATATTTTGATAATGTCCCATCTGCACTGCATGATTGGTAAACAATATGAGTGAGATGGTAAAGATTATGTCAGTAAGACATATGAGAGTTATGTAACATCAAAAGGAGTTGGGATGGAAAACCGAGGGACTGCTAACTCAGAGAAGGAGCCCCCATTCCTCATTATTGAAGAAATACTACATTTGCAAATGGATAAGTGTTTTGTGACCCTAGCTAAGAATATGCATGTCTAATTGTTAGAGTCAATATGCAGAGCATGTTTTGATTTTATTTCCATTATGGCAGACTGCTTGAGTATGAATAGGGCCTACATGGCTCACATCGGAAAGGGGTGCACACTTCCCCGATGTCGGGTCATGATAGGGTTTTCAATATTGACTACACCGTAGGGAGTGGACGCATTCCTGGTGTTTCAATACTTGATAGTGAATGCTATGAATTATGGTTACAATTTTAGAGCAACAATGTTGATGAGTTTTTGTCATCTTAAACAGATGCAATTTGGTACTGCACACTAAAGAAGTAAAGTAAAAGGTTGTTGTGAGGGGTTGTGGTGGAAGGGTTTATGTGCATGAAAGGATGTTGTGGAGGTTGTGGGGATTTTGGACGAAGGGTTGTGAAAATGTTGATGAAAGGGCTATTATATGCCTATGGCTCCATAGTAGAGCCTTAACCTAGGAATGGTCGTGGTGAAGTTTCCTTCCAAGTCGGCGTGAAGGTGTACTGGTTGGACCTTAATTATTTGATGTTGTGGAGTAGCCTGCGTGCTGGCCGAACATCCAAGTCCATAGGCGATCCCAAGGCTTGCAAAGCAAAGCAGGAACCTGTTGACCAGAGAGGAAACACACAATACAGATAAGTATTGGTTATCTTGCAGCTTCTTGCTTATGAATATACATGTGTATATGATTTGGGTTATGATTTCCTAAACTCTTGTTTAGAGATAAAACCTACGAAAATAAACTAAACATGTGAATTGATTCAATGTTTGAGTGTAGGTATTGTTGGAAGCAAGGAATACGAAGGCATCCTAGGGGTGCATGCAAACATGTGACCGTCCTAAAGAGCTCAGCATAAACAGTAATAAAAGATGGTGCTAGTGGGACTGTGTGGGTCCTAGCAGCCAAGAGTTGTAGACAAACCATGTGGAGGGACTCCATGGTTGAGAGGTCTGGAATAGACCATAGACACTAAGTGTCATAGCCAATAAGGGCGAGTAAAGCATTCACGTTGAAGTGAAAGAGGCTAGAAGCATGAAAACCACAATGGTGGTGTGGGTTCCACAATGGAACAAGACAAAGAGGAAAAAAAAACTCTTACTGCTCTCTCTTTCCCTTTTATTGATGCATTTATAAAAACAGAAAATTGTTGAATGCATGTATGGCTGAAAGTAGAGTGTGTTTATTTGCTTGAAATAAACTGTGAATGCTAAAGTAGTTAATTCCATGTGAAAGAATGGACATGAATGAGCTCATGTGCCTGTTGGACAAGCATGAAAAGTATGAAAGCCTCCTGGATAAAGCATGAACTACCCAAGTCAATTGGGCAAGTAATTGACTGATTTCAATGTTTATATTATGCTTGGCCTAGCAAAATTACAATGATGCATTTCACAGGTGAGAAAGTGAAGTTAATTTATTACAATTGTTGCAAAGCAAGTGCTGCTTGTGAGCAAAGTGAAAGCCAATTGTGCACATTGACCATGGCAGTAGACCATAGGATGTTGGAATTGGCGGAAAGTCTTCTTCACACAATTTCCAAGACCCAAGAAAATCTAGGAGAGATGCTCAAGATACAGAAGCATCAGAATGAGGTGAACCACAAGGTTTTGTAGGGGTCTAATTATCTGCAAAAGAAAGAAAAAAGCATTCTGGAAACAATCAACAATAGAAGAGACATTGGGTCCATAAAGAGGCATTCATCCAATCGATCCAATAAGAAACGTTCCAGGTGGGAAGACTCAAAGGAGATTGAGCAGGTAAAGATGAAGCAGCTAGTGAAATGTTGGAAATGTGGAGGACATCATTGCCTCCGCAACTGGCCAACAAAGGAACAACAAGAAGGTAGCAGCCACAAATTTTTCAGACCTGTGGATGAGTTGAAAGATCAGAACCAGTAGGAGAAGCTTGTGGAAGCCAAAGGACTTGGTCCTGAAAGTTCAAAGTAAGTGATAGAACGCAGGGCAGATCTGCAAAATTTTTGAAAATTTTGGAAGTGTAAATTATATATGTATTCCTAAGCATTGGAACATCGATGACGGTGTTATTCTAAGGGGGAGGGGATTGTAATACCCCATTTTGACCCTTAGGATATATATTAGATTTTAATGTAAATATTGTATACATGTGATGCATGTTTTCCTAGCGTGGAGCTCAAGGCCAAGGCCCCATTAGTGGATGCTCGAATTTTATTTAAAAGGAAAGTATTAGATATTATGTTACCCATGTGCTATTTAGCCATGGGACATTGCAAAAATGATGTAAATAAACATCATGCAATAAAATACCAAAACTGGCTATGGTAGCAATTAATGAGAAACGACCATGTGTATCCAATAGGGAGTGGTGAGGGGGTTGTGGGATTGCACCATAAGCTGCCAAATGCCATCTTGAGAACCCATTTGACCTACCTTGCTGACATTTAATTTAGTTGTTGAGAAATCAGTCCATGGCTTCAATGGAGCATGGGCAGCCCATAAATTCGTATGGTAGGTATGGGCTCTGTTTTTCTTGTACCACAAGTCACTCTACCTCATGGGAATTGGTTTTTCCTCATTCCCATTCCATTGTGGAACATCCCAGCTTCAATTATCATCCATTACGAATGCCTAGCAGTGAGAAAAAACAGAAATCACAACTTTGAAAGAACCCACGTTTTGAAGAGCCATAAATGCCCATAATTGGTAATTAACAGTGAAATCCAATGGGGGATCCATGGATATGAACCTTGGGGCGAAATTGAGAGTATTAGATACCCCGAAATCCATTGGGAAACCCAGTTTTTATAGGCCCAGAAACCCAGTGACGGAATGGAGTTATTTGTTGATAGAATTGTGAGAAATCTAAGTGTGAATGTTTGAACAGAGGATTGGATCGCTTGAATTTATCCTGAGATGTCTGTAGCTCTGTGGTTGAGCTCACTGGCTTAGCACCCTCCTCCTCTGCTTATTGCATGCTTGATAAACCCAACTGTGTGTTGGCTTAGCATGTCTGTTGAATGAATCCAGGGTTGTGAGTGAGCCTGTTTAGTTCCACCTTAGTGGATACACATCCTAGCTCGGGGGTGATCTCTCAGCTGAAAGAATATAGGCTGGACATAGATCTATGGTTGGGTGGAACATTGCTCTCACATAGCCAGTTGTTGGACAGTTTCATCTTAAAGATAAGTATTCTATGTGGTAAATTGTGATCCTTTTGTGTCCTGTTCTGCATGTTTGTTATTCATGTTAATTGAATGATATGGTTATCTTAAGCTAGTTGGCATGAAGCCTATGCATAGCATGAGAATGTGAGTGATTATTATATGATTGTTTCATTATTTTTCCTGGAAGAAATAGTCTGAAGTATTCCTTTCTGCATGTGTGTTATTATGGTTATTCCATTGTGTTTATATTGAGTACGAGTCTGCAGTACATTTCAAGATAAGTATTCATGTGGTTTGAGTTATGTTAATCCCGCGCTCTGCAATGATTTAATTAATGACTGTTGTCTATATGTTGAATGCATGATGAAATGGTGTGTGGATAGTGTGTAATTCCGCTGTGTTTATCAAGAATGATTTGCATGCATAAGTTTTTAATTGTTTTGAATTTTCTTACTAATGACTGGGGTTGAGATTGTCAATAAGCTCGGTATGTTTGGTTTGTTCCCTCCCTTGCAACGGATCGACGGGAGGGGACGTGACACCCATAGTGTGGGAGGAAACTAGCGTCTATAGGGGGTGTTGTTTGTAGGTATCCTGAAATCCCTGACCTATAGGTTGATTCTGTTTTGCATGAAAATCTGAAGATCTTGAGTGTCGTTTTGACTGCTGAGACTTGTCATTTTTTGCCACGAGTCGTACCAAAAGTTTGCATGTGCCCCTTTTCTCACTTCCCAAAAACTATGCTGTTGAATGAGAGATTTCTGACAACTAGAAGCCCTCCATATTAGAGATCCTGGAGGATCGAGGTCATATCGAATGAGGTGCGAGGCTTGCCACTCGGGGGCATATTTTTTATTCCAAAGTTCCACGCAAGGGGGAGCATTGTCGGAGATCGATATCCACCAATTTTTTTTCCGATAGGAATTCATTGTTGGTATTTGGATCCCGTATTCCCAGGCCCCCATCACTTTTAGGGAGGAAAACTGTTTGCCACTTGACTAGGGCCCATTTTGGATGGTTATTGTCCCCTCCCCATAAGAAGGACCATTGTGACTTTTGGATATGTTTGATAACCCACTTGAGAGCAGAGAGGAATGAGGAGAGATAAAGAGGCATAGATTGAAGAACATCTTTAAGGAGGATAAGCCGAATGGCCAGATTTAGAGTGTAGAAGGTATAGGAGGAGATCCTGCTTTCAAGCTTAGCAAGGAGGTGCCCCCGAGTATTTTGAAGGGAGGGAGGATGAAAAGTACCCAAGGATGCGAGCTATGTTGCGTTGGGTGATAGAATCCGTGTTGAAGAAGAACATTTGAGATTTTTCCAGATTGATGGAGGTCCCAGAGGCATCACCAAAGTTTTGGAGGATTTTTTTGAACCTGCGGGCTTCCTGAACTGAGGGGTGACCGAAAAGGAGATTGTCATCAAAAAATTGTTGGTAGGCTATTGGGTTGCGGCCATGCAAGGTAAGACCCCAGAGGTTCCCCGTGTTTACATCGGCATTTGTCATCCTTCCTAAACCTTCCACCATAAGGATAAAAAGAAAGGGGGAGAGTGGGTCCCCTTGCCGGATACCTCTTGAAGGGGAGAAGGTGGAAGACGACGAGCCATTGAACATGATGGAAAAGAAAGCATGGGAGACAAGGGAGAGGACCCAACAGGTCCAGTCCTGTCTGAAAACAAAAGCTAGCGGCATTTTCTCAATAAAAACCTAGTTCAACTTATCAAAGGCTTTGGAAACGTCAAGTTTGATGAGCATATTGGGGGATTTAGTGACTTTTAGAGAGTGGGTGATTTCATGAGCTAAGATGATGCCATCCAATATTTGACGTCTTTCAACATAGCCAGTTTGTTTAGGGGATATAAACAATGGTAAGAGGGGCTTGAGTCTAATGGCGATAACTTTGGAAATAATTTTGTATATCACATTGTAGAGAGAGATGGGCTGAAACTTACCAGGGTGAGAAGCACCTTGTTCCTTGGGGATGAGAGTGAGGAAAGTTGCATTCAGTGCTGGGAGGACCCATTGTTTTTGACGGGATTCTTCAACCAGTTCTAGCACCTCTTGTTTTAGCAGCTCCTAGCAGTGGTGCAAGAAGTTGATGGTGAATATGTCTGGACCGGGAACTTTTCCTTCTTCCATCTGGTTGACAGCCATTTCCACTTCCTGAAGAGTGATGGGATGCATAAGAGTGGCAGTGTTCTCTTCAGTCATAATTTTTGGGATTCTGGATGTGACTAGTTCAATAGCTCGAGAACTGGAAGGAGCCGGTTCATTGAGAAGATCCTGAAAGAAGCAGACAAGTTCTTGTTCAATGTCCTTGTGGTATTCCAAGCTAGTTCCATCCTCAACCTTGAGAGTGGAGATTCGATTTGACATACGGTGATGCAAAGTGGTACGATGGAAAAAGGCCATGTTGCGCTCCCCTTCCCGTATCCAGAGAGCTCGATGTTTTTGCTTCTAGAAAATGTCCTCCTCCTCACTTCGTTTATCCAGCTGCTATGAGAGAGCTTGTTCCTCAGATTTGATTGAGTCTAAGAGACCTTGAGCCACGATGACTTGTTGCACTCCTTCCAGGTCCTTTTCCAATTGACGTTTGGCTTTGAAAATGTTGCCAAAGGTGGTGTGATTCCACTCTCTTAGCTTAGATCTAAGAATTTGGAGTTTTTGCTGCATTATGGCCATCTTCGAGCATCCCGTCACCTACATTGCCAACCACCAGGAGTGAATGGCATCATGGAAATCTGAGTGCGTCATCCAGAATTTTTCAAATCGGAAGGGGCAGTGGATCTTCGAGCCAATATCTCGCCAAAAGAGCGCAATAGGCCAATGATTGGACCAAGCGGCCGAAAGGACCAAGGTGATTAGGAGGCCTCCTGTGTTAATGGCATTCTCTGATACTAGAAAATGATCGAGACATTTGGAAATCTGCTTATCCCCTTCCTGATGGTTATTCCAATTGAAGAAGCCATCGGAGGAGTTGAGATCGACAAGATGGTTGTTGTGGATAAGGGTGTTGAAGTGAGAGTCCTCGACAGAAAGGACCCTGCGGCCACCTTTCTTCTCCTCAAGGGAAGTGATTAGGTTGAAATCCCGCCTGATGATGTGGGGATAAGATTGGTACGATGAGGAAAACCAACCCAGGTAGTCGAGCATGTGGTGTTTGAGGGTGGGGGTTTGGGGGCCATAGATATTCAACAAAAACCCATGAACATTGGTTCCAATAATATGAAAAGAGGCAAAGAGGGAATGAGGATTGGAGGTGAAGTCACCAAGGGTGATATAAGTAGGATTCCATGCAATCGCTAGGTCACCTGAGGTGCCCCTAGCATCAATGGAAATCCCTTGGCTTCCTTTCCATAGTCTGTTTATAAGGGTTTGAAAAGTAGAACATGAGCGCTTGGTCTCCTGCAAAAAGAGGACAGTTGGCATACCTTGAAGAATCTTTCCCTTCAGCATTGTATGTTTTGAGGGTCCGTTTAGACCTCTGACATTCCAAGAGATTAGATTCATTGGGAACTAGAGGGGAGGGAGGAGAAGAATTCCATAAGCTGGGCATATTTCCCTAATTGTACTAGTCGGGAACCAAGAATGCTTACCCTTTGGAGATCCGTCTTGCACCCTCTTTTCTTGTTGTCTTTCTGAGCCTTCTATTTGTCCTTGTGAGGCAAGTTCTGAACACCTAATTTGTTTTTCATTTTGGCATGAGCTAGAGCTACCTCAAGAAGTTGAATCTGCTTTGGCGGTATTGAGCTATACTCTCTTTTATTGCATGCATCCTCCATACTCAGGAGATCTAGGCCTCCAACTTGTGCTCTTTTGTACTTTCCAAGATAGACAAGATGCCAACAAAACCCTGATTTACGTTGCTTAAGGTGCACACGAGCAACTCCAAACAAGAAATTTCAAAGATCTAACGAACATCCACAAAGAAAAGAGCAAGAGAGAGTTCTTGGGTCTTCCCTTAGTCACGAGTTTTAACAACCATTCTTTAAATAAACCTTGAGAGATAGCCAAAACCCTAGAAATTCATCATCCAACCATTCATCACAAGAGAAAAGTTCCAAAGAGAGAGGTGTGCATGTCTTAGAAGCTCCAATGGACCAAGATGAAAAGAATAAGATCATATTTGAACCCTTGTCTTTTTTACAAATGGGAGCTAGGAACCTATATTTATATGAGGTGTCCTAGTCATTTTGAGTTTTAGAGCCTACCTTTCTAAAAGATAAAATAACTTAAATTAGGGTTTGTCACCCACAATTCGCAACTAAACAACAAAAAATTAAAGATAATGATAAAATGATACAATTGGCTTCAACCGAGTGGAATGTTGAGCCAGAGGAGGACGTCATGCCCGAACTAAACCCAACAATATAGAAGATCCCTCAACATCACCTCCCCTTTAACAAGTTAAGGCCTGCTTCTAGAGGATGGCGCCATCATGAATTTTGCACATAGGGACCAAGAGGAGGGGTAATACATGAAAATATAAGGTCCAAGTCAACATAAATGAGGTGTGTTAAGGCGAGTATGAAAACCCTTACACACGCAATCACCTTCTACTTAGCATAAACATAAGTGTGGCTAGGAGCTCCTAAGTCATGTGTCCTAGTGGGTCCACCCCATGAAGCACCAGAGCACCAACCCAAGACATAATGCCCAATATGATGGGGGACTTCTGCCTAGTCAATGAAGCCACTAAGCCAATACTCCTTGAATTGAAAACCAGGAGGACCTGCCATGACGAAACCAAGGGTCTTGAGCCCCTCTGAACCAACACTTTTACATAAACAAGCCCATACTTGGCCGTTTACAATGGAAAAAGATCCCTTCACTCTGGTATATTTTGAAAGGCACGTTGCAGACAATCTGAGGCATAACAAGACCAAAGAATTACATTCCTTATCCTCTAAAACATTTCGCCTCTATATAACATATGAACCCCATGATCCCTAGAACTTGACCACTATATATTATAACCTATATAACTTTTAACAATAATACTATAACCGTTATAACTCTCTAAACCCTTATATTTACAAACTTTAATTCCTATCTCTTATAAAAACTATTAACCCTTAACCCAATAACCCCTTATTCCCAATAAACCCTAACCCTTACAACCCCTAACCACTTAAATCCCTATAATCCCTACAACCCTTAACTCCTTACCCTTAATACCCATATAACCTTAACACACATAACATCTATGAGCCTTATTCCCTAATCTTTATAATCTAAAACACAGAACCCCTATAAAAATTATTATTATAACCCCTAACCTAAATAAACGTGAGTACTTGAGCTATGTAAATAATAATATTAGAACCTCTAACTAGTCATTGAAATTCTAAATTGATATGAACCCTAACCCTATGACAATCCATGTAAATCCTATAAGCCCATCTCCCTATAACCTTTAATGCCCATGATTCCTATCTTCTAATTCTTATAACTCGATGGCTCGTATAATCATTTACTTATTTTCACACCTCACCCTTGATGCTTAAAATCACTGAACTTTTAGCTATAATAATATGTAACCTCAAATATTTCAATGTTATAACCATTATAACCCCTATATAACTTATAACCATTTACCCATAACCCTATCAACCTTAACCCATATAGCCCAAATTAATTTTAACATCAAACCTTACATTTATAACCTTTAACCCTAGTAACTTCCAATCACTTTAATCCATAAATGTATAACCCTCTTACTAATACTTACCAATATATCACCTATTCGTTATAACCATCGAACTTTATAACCCCTATTGATCTAAACCATGGAAATTCCTAACCCCTATAACATCTAACAACTACTCCCTACTCCCTAGCCCATATAATTGCTAACCCTTATGAATCAAAATCCATACAACCACTAACACCTATAAACCGTTGCTTCTATAAAACTCAATCAGTATCCCCTAATTAACCTAAACCTTAACCTCTATATCCCTCAACCCTTATAAACCCTCATCCTATCCATTACATCACCTAACGTTTGTAACCTATAATACATACAAACTATAATCCTTAATATAACCTCTAAACCTTTTAACTCTTATTGCTTATAACCCATAATTTAAATTAGCCCTCACTAGTGTAACCTTTATCACAAAAACACTACAACCTAATATTTATAACCCAAGCTTTATAAAGCATAAATATTAACCCCTATAACTCCTAACCCACATCATCATTAGCCAATATAACCCTTATCACTTAATCCTTATAACCCATAAATAATCTAATCCTTCTAACCCTTATTTACTACCTTATAAATCCTAACCTCTAACACTAGTAACTGCTTCACCACTACAACTGTTAACACTCAAACCTTATAACTTCTATAATATTAGCCTTTGTAATCCTTAACCACTCACTATTATAACCCCTAACCTACTGAAAATACAAATTCACAACCATTAACTCCTAATCATTTACCAATATAGAACACATAATTCTTATCTTCTAAAATCACTAACCCCTATGACACTTAATCATTAACTGTTATCATTCTTAACTCTTATAAATTCTAGCACCTACAACATCTAGCACTAATAACTTTATTCCCTAAAACACCTACTTGTATAACACATATAAATCCTTATAATTTTATGATCCTTAACCCTTTGACTATTGTCTTATATGATCTCTATCCTTACAATTCCTATATGACCTAATCCCTAATTGTGAAATTGTAAATGGCATAACATATAACCCACATAAACCTTTCAATATCTCAATCATGTTAACACATCAAATATAGCACTCAAACCCTAGCCCTGTAACCTTTAGCATTTAACCCATATACTTTATAAAGTTGTAAACCTAACTTCTACAACTTAATTAACTATTAAACCTTAACAAATAACCCTAAAACCTCTAACACTTAGTCCCTATAGCCTCAAAACAATAATCCTTATAATAACTAACCCATTGAAACACTAAAAATTAACCCCAAAAACCTCTATAAACTATTACACCTATAATCTTGTATAATTGAAACATCTAGCATGAATGACCTCTAATCTCTTTAACTAATAATCCCTGGCCCCTATAACCCCAAACTCTTATAACCCCAAATCCATAGAATCCCCAACTTGATACCCTATATAAGTATCAATATAACCCTTATAACAATGCCTATTGTCTAACCATTATATAGTATAAACTTTATAACCACTAACTCTTATGAACAATAATACCTATACCTCATAATGCATTAACGGTATAACCCCTATAACCTATATTATTGCTAACCGATAATCCATATAACCTCAAACCTCTAACCCAAATATCCTCTAACCGTTAACATTTATCCCCCAACTCCTATAACTCTCAATTCCTAACCCTTATAACCCTTAATCTATAGTTCCTATAATCATTAATCTAACTTATCTATCCTTTAAAACCTAATATCTATAGAATATAACACCTAACCCATTTACCTTGTATAATCTTCAAGGTGACAAATTGTCGTATTAATCTAATTCATGAATTAATGTTCACCACAATGGAATTCATGAATCATGATTGTTTTGGCCACTTAAGCGACTTGCACATCCACTTGTTTGGCCATAGTATAGTGTGTACCTAGGATATGATACATGAGGGGGGCAATGAAACCAAAATTGAGGAAAAGTACCACAACAATTGCTCTCCTAAGGACACATTGAATATAGCAAAACATTGCATAATATACAAGATGTAGGGGAGACATGCAAAATGTCGAATCCTACTAGGATGGAGTCCTATTGAATGAGGCCATACTTTGAGATAAAGTGGATAGGAGACTAAGCCTCAACTTAAGCAACAAAAGTGGAACCAACTAGAATTACATATAATGTGTGGTGCAAGGAAGGAGAGAAATAAATTATGGAAAAAAACAAAAGGTGCAATGGGAATATGAACGAAGGTATAAGGTTTAGGCAAATCGAGGGGAAAAAAAGAGGATGATGTCAAAATTAAGGACGATGAAATTACCAAGAAGTAGTTTGGGCTTGCCAAAAGAAGGAGACACATAGCAGGGCCACCGTGAGGGAAGGGGAAAAGGAAGGAAAGGTTCCTTCTCGAGTGGACAAGGGGAGAAAGAAGGTCCAAGTAAAAAATTATGATGAGGAAGATGAGAGAAGGAAAGATTCCAAAAAAGAGAGGAAGCCATGGATGGGGATATCCATGAAAATGTACTTGAGGGAAGTAGAAAGTTGATGAAAGCTCAAGCATGGGATAAGAAAAAGAGATAGGTGGAGAAAATTCTGAATAAAGAATGGTGATCAGAGTAAGTGATAAATGAATGTTTGCTAAAGTAGGAAAAAGTGTTCCTTTATATATTCAAAGGGATAGGAGGAATCCAGATTTAAAATCTAGCATTGATTTCCCAGCTTGAATTTGCTATTTAATGCATGAAAGATCTTATCATCCAATTTGAATGTCGAGTAAGGTTGTATGTTAAAATAAGCATGAAATGTCTATGGTTAGATGTCCACACGAGTATTGTATAATGGTGTAGTGTAGGTTTAAGGAAATGTTTAAGGTATGGTCATGGGAACACTCAGGTTGATATCCCCAAAGACCATGATCAATTGGATACGCTGAATATACATGTTCTTGATGGTTTGTGTCAAGGGTTGTATGTAAAATTCTCTTGAAGGAGCCATGAAAGTTTCGTGATAACCTTAGTAAAAACCAATTATTTATTTCATGTTGAAATTAGGTCTCAGAACAACTCCATGTTAACCTTAGTTCATGTTTTAAAAATGAAGAAAGTGACCTATATTCAATATAAAATTTTAGCACTACTCTTGTCTTGGTCTATGTCTATGAAAAGTTTTGCAATATGAAAATTGCATTTTAGAGATCCTAGTCCCAGTCAATGTCTCCATTGTTGTTATTTCAATGGAAACAATGTATTATAGTTGTAATTTCTTTTCCTAAGTGTAAGTGTCATTTCGTATGAGTAATGGTGATAAATGAGTTGATTGTTGGGTTGGATTGGTGTTTAACTGGTGGTTTTTAATAGTAAGGTATTTTACTTGAGTTTTCATTGTATCGTCTCATGGATATCTGAGTTCTAATTTTCAATCCTTTTTCTGTTATTGGAGGATTGAAAAAAATCAGTAACATTTATGCTTGTTGGCACATTGTTGGAAAAAAAACCAATAGTATTAATGGTGTTAGTTGATATAATTCAAACAAAAAATTTAATTTTATTCATTGTATATTAAGATGGAAATTAAAATTTAAAATTTTTGTAGTAAAATTGTTGTCGGGAAACCAAAAAAATTATAATTTATTTAAAAAAAATCACAAACCTTTGGGTTCAAATGCCATGATCGAAGGTGGACTAAGTTAGTGGATTGCTTGAAAGCTTGGTTGCACCTTGCTTAAAAGCTTGGTCTAGGGTCTAGCCACTCACACTAAAAAAAAATGAGTTGTCACCATTTTTTTCCTATTTATATTAAAAAAAGAGAGAGATTGATTGAGCTCTATATATCAATTGATCCCTAGAGCTCGATCAAGGTTTTATTTAACCCAAGCAATTCCTTGATCAAGGGTTTGAATTACCCACCATTTTGTTAGAAAAACAAGCTCGCAGAGCAATAACAATAAACAAGATGCAAATATAAATCACATAAAACACATTACAAGAGAGACATCAATATAACGTGGTTCACCCAACATGGGCTACGTCCACACAGAAATTGCCAGTCCTTATTATTATACAATCCAAGAAATGACGGGATACAACCTACAACACATCCGCTGCAACTTCCTCTTCACTCTCTCACGGTCTCTCTCACACAATCATAGAGATCTTTACAATGCTACAATACTCAACCGTATTACAATGCCTTCCTTTTAAAGAGTGATTACCATGGGAAAATACTATGGAAAACCCAATACCATGGGCCCATAAGTCACCCATTATTGACCAAGTCATGACTATGATAAATTACAACATTTTACAAGGCATGTTTTATGAAATGTTCGCTAAGGGGGTGCTGCCCCAGAACCCCCTCCAAGGGGGCCTCCCAAACTAGTCGCCGCGCCCCCTGAACCCTCCATGACAACTATTTTTGGGGGGAAATCCCCCCCAAACCCCCGTCATGGGATGGGATCCAGACACGGCTGAAACATGACCTCTGAATAAGGAAGATCAAGCTCCACAATCAACACATTTTTTGTTGATTGAGTGATTATTCAAGCACTTGATTGAGCTCTTAATTGCTCGATCGAGGGCTTAAAAATACCTCGATCAAGGGTTGAGAAAACCCTATCTCCTTGACCTTCCTTCCAAAAAAAGGTTACACAACTTCATGGATTGAACCATAACAACCATGGTAAGGTTACCAAACATGAATATGAATGACGCCATGAGGATGTGCAAAGGATATAAAGCAACATAAATATGAACAAGAGCATGAGCATGAGGAAAGAGGATGAAAGAAACTTGATCTTTAAATTAGAAGAAGTAGATTAAGAAAAATAAATACCCTATATTGGTGCTAAGATCATTGAGAAGAATGATAATCATGATGTTAAGAGGATGATTGGGGATGAAGATATTGCATTCATGATAAAAACAAATCTAGTGGTGCAAGTTGTTGATCACACATTCGATGATAAGAATATAATATTGGAGTAGATGATGGAGAAGATTCTCACAATTGCATGTAAGCAAGGAAGGTTGGGAGAATAGTGCATTGTAAAGTTTCATGATCCTTGCTAGGTGTGAAATGAAAGAAAAATATCACTAGTAAATGGTGAAATAGACAAGAGTTTGTGGCATAATTGATTCCATTAAGGGAGATGAGGAGTACAACATGTGGGACCCTATTATGCCCACTCAACATTAAGGAGTGTTGTTTCTTGAGTTAATGGCCTAAGAAGAAGAGGGAATTTCATTTTTAGTTTAGAATTGGAGTAAAAACACAAGGAATTGTGTCAATTAGTTGAAAATGGATCCATCCTACTCCATGAAGAGTTTTAGTACAATAGAGAAAAGGATCAATGAGCCATGAGAAGGTTGCCAAAATAAAATACAGAACTTGGAGTGGTATAAAATATGGAGTTGGAGGAGGTAGCAAAGAGACATAAATTTTCTTTTGTGCATGTCTAAGTGGCATGTGCATTGAGTGGGAAACAACAACATTTAGCCTCAGCACAAGGTTTCACTTCTTTTTTACCTAGAGAGTCTAAATCATGAGTGTATCCATAACCATTAAGATGAGTAAAGCTCTAGGGTGACATCATCACCTTGTGACTCCAAAATTACCATCCATCATCAGTTACACCAAACATCCCTAATCCATTTCATAGGCATGATGGGCTTGGGTGACACTAATTAACTAGCTTATAAAATCATTCTTAACCACTGAATCTTTTCCACTCAATCCAATGGCCCACACTTTTCCTTATCATTTTTTTTGTTGGAATGTATGTATTTTTAGATGGGACTACCCAAATTAACCTTCATGTGAAATTTGCAAATTTATTATAGCTAGGTTGATTTACTTGGTGGCATTTGACAAACATATTTGATGGTTGATTGAGAGCCCACTTGGCATTAGCTTAAGGGCCAAGTTTATTTTCATAATTATGGGGGTCGTTAAAATTAATGACATAGGAATATTTTAATATTATTACACAAGTTTAGAGGGATCATTATTCAGGCTCCTCATAAATATGAAGTGGAAGAAAATGAGGACAAAGAAGAAAATGATAAAGGAGTAGTAGAAGGAGGTGGTTACAACATGAAATAAAGAGAATATCCAACCACTAAAATTACGACAACAAGGTAGAGGCAATCAAGTTCATAGACGATTTTCTATTTTTGTGAATTTCTCATGAATTATAAGCTTGTTTGAGACACAAACCAACAAAAAAATTGTCATTTTTAACATTTTAATGAAGGTTTTCATTTGTGTTTAGTTGTTCCAGAAGTAGAAAATCCCATAGAGGCATTTGTGATTTTTTAAAACCTTAAAATTAATACAAAGAGTTGGTTATGAAGAATTAATGTTTCCTTGTGTTCACTTACAGCTTTAGAGGCCTCTACAACTAGTAGCATATTTCCTCAAATTTATATGTTTTCCCAAACACTATTGTTTTCTCTCTTTGTGTTTGCAACATGTCCCTACAACAAATTAACTCTAAGAGGGAGAGACCATGATCCTTTAATCATCTTTTTGAGCATAATCTATGCATTTAGAAATGGAGATAAAATGTTTTTTTATAGCATAGGATAAACATCATTTATATTAGTCCTCTTTCTAATAAAGTTCTAGGCATATATTCATTAGAATTTTGGATGCTCAACATAATTCCAAATATAGCTCCTCCATGCCCCCATGGGTTTTGAAGGTTTCTAAATCAATCCAAAGCCTCGAAACACTTTAAACGAACTATAAACATATACTCTCTGGATTTTTGCTTTGTCAAATTCTAGCATTAACAAAGTTTTCCAAACCATTTTGGACAACACATATACTTGCCAAGCTTTTTTTATATATGCAGAAGATATTTACTATTATTAATATCTATCTCCATTTTGAGCACGTGTCAAATCATGAAAAAAAAAGATAAAGGTATTCTTAATATTTGTGAAAATGTTATATTTAGTGTTGTTGGTTAATTCTTTCTTATTCTTCACTTCCCATCTGAATCCCCACCCCCACACATATATAATTATTATTAATGATAATTAATCATATAACATTTTTCTTCAAAGGGCTAATTTACATGGGGTACCTTTCATTGGTAAAGGTCTTTTCATATTCCATTGAATTAGTTAACACACGCATGTTTGTAACAAGTGGCATTCATCATAGCTGTTAAATGGATCCATATGTATTGTATTGTGACAACAATGACTTTCATATTAGTTTTAATGTATTTATTTTTTCTTTTCAAAGTTAGAAATAATTTATAATATCCATGGATACCAATCTAGGTTTTATTGATAAAGTATTAGGACCTTGGTGTGCAGTTGCATCATTGTGTGTAAAAAAACATGACCTTCTAAAATAACTTGTTATTGGGCCATAAGGGGGTAGACTTCCACTCATAAATGATGCCTTTAGGTATTTAGTCATTAACTTGTTTTCTTACATCCAAAGAAGATGAACTCTTAGCTAATCAAAATTAGAAATCAAATATGCTGTACTATAATCGTTGGTGCTACAATAGTGGGGTCATGTGCTCTCAAGATGCATTGATTTCAACATTGTTTTTTTTATGTGTACTTATACAATGCATTGATTGATTTCAATGTGAATATTTGTGTTTATTTTATGTATACTTTCCACATGCTCCTCTCAACAATCCCCACTCCATTCTTCCAGGCCCTTCCACGCCCTTCAATCCTACACATCCCTTCCAGCTCCCACACCCACAACCTATACACATCACATCCCATATCATACAGTTCCCACACCCACAACCATACGCATCTCATACCCCATAGCCAATTGCATGTCCACACTACTCCATCTCCATTCCTCATTCTTTTCAAGAGTGTGTCCCTCCTCCATGAGTTGCAAGATAATCTCGCCCTCTACAACAAATCCATTCCATATTCCACTCTTCCACTCACTTGATTCCACTCCATTCCCCCTCACACCCCTCTTCTACATTCCCCCTCACACCCCTCTTCAAGCTTGCTCCACTCTCCACTCAACGCTCAATCCTTCTCCACGCATCCTTCCATCGCATCTCTTGTCCATGCCCTTCTACATGTAGCTTCTCCACTAGAGCTACCCACCTATGTCTACCCTTACACACTCCAGTCGTGCCCTTACACCACTCCAGCCTGTGCACTCCCTCTTCTACGGCCAACCTCCACCTTTCAATCGCTCCTACTCATCCTTCTAGTCACCCGCCCTCCTCGCTTCGCCCAATCCTTTCAGCTCCATTTGGATGCCATTACCCAGCCTCAGCCACTTCCACGTTAACTATTCACACAAACCCTAATCCTTTGGTTAAAAAAACAATATTAATAAATATTATTATTATTGTTATTAATAATAATAATATATTTTTTATTTTAAAATTTCAAAAAAATTATAATAATATTTTATTATTATTATACTTATTAATTCTTTTAATAGTTATTATAATTTTATTTGAGTCTACATGCACCATGAAGTCATTCACTAAAGAATTAATCGTTCTTGAGCAATTCAAGAGGGAGAGAAATGAAATGGTCACTCAAATTAAAAAATCTTTTAAAGAAAGATGTAAAAGAAATCAATATGTTTGTGATAGTCATGTAAAAGAAGCCATTAAAGAGGTAGACTCAATTTCTAAATTCAAACCGAACCGAGAAACTGAAATGCTCGAGAGCAGGCAGAAAAAACAGTAGTTTCAAATTCTGAAGGATCATTATCCACAACTACATTAACTATTCCATCCGATGTGACATCATCTATGTTTAAAGCATCTCGAAATCCACTCACTCTCGGTATGATGATGACAGTTATGAGGAGAAGAGATTTAAAGCCATCATCTCCCTTGAAATGGGAATGGGTAGACATGACATTGTTTGTAATGAAACTGAGGAGATTCAAGCTGAGGTTGTTGATAAATATCTGAAAGAAGCAATATGCACAAAATGTAAGGAAGATAAAATAAGGGAACCTATGATAGAGACTGAAGAAAAAGACAACAACAATAAGGTGTCAGAGCATGTGTTTGCATTATATCAGCATCCACCAGTTGTGGATTATGGTGGGATTATGAAGCTACAAATTATGGATCTACCGTAGCTATTGGCATGCCAGATGCAACCCAGATTGCTCATGTTGAGCATCACGCTAATAAAAATGGTAATACCATGTTGGAGAAAACAAGGAGCATGAAAAAGTGTTTGCATGTTGTTCTCAACCAATTATGTTAGATAAAGTTGTTGATATGATTTATGAAGTTGGAAGCCATGCACATATAAAATATTTCAACACAAGGGAGCAACATCAAATAGACATACTCTCAAAGTTACCCAAAGAATATTGGCAGGAAATTATGGTAGTTAAGAAACTCCAAGAAATTGCGCCATCAAGAAGAAGCAAACAATATATACTTAAACAGGTTGGAAAGATTGGTCATGGGTCTACAGACACAAGTGTAGATAGTAATGCGGAAGTTGTAATGCAGAATGTCGCATCCATTTCAAATGATGATGAATATGATAGTGGGCCTATTGTTGTTGAGCCAAATAACATAGCAACTATTGCATCCACATGGTCAAGAAGTCCTACTGAGCAACTTACTGCAGATGGAAAACATTTATGTTGCTCTAGAATTGAAGCCTTAGTAGCAGTCATGTGGAAATCAAGGGTGAAGGCTCTTAAAATCCCTTCCAATGAAAAATCCTTGGAGGTTACTCTTAGGATTTAAATGAGCATACAAGATGAGAGAGAACAAACATTATCATAACATAACAACAACAACATTGAACACAACCATTTACCCTGAAAAACCCCATGAGGGGAAAAACAAGCCAATGAAGATCTTGATTACCTTTGCCAAAACCGGCCAACTGAGCCAAGTGAGCTCACCCGCTCACCTCAAGGCCACCTTACAATGGAGTGTGTCAAGCCTTTTATAGGCTTCTTTACATGCAATACCTTGATCCAATACCATTGGACACCAAATAACATGGGTCACCAAATACCATGGGACACCAAATACTATTGGCCACCAAATACCATTTTCTTTGACCCAAACCAAGATTAGCTCAATGACTCATTCACCAAGTCAAGGTTAACCTAACAATCCCCCCTTTAAACATGACTTGGATTAATGACCAACTTACCCCCTTCATATTTTTTAACAAGGAATATCGCATGCCCCTCTTATCACCTAATTCTACATGACTTTATCGGTGATTTACCAAGGGTGCACATGCCTAACCAGGTCTTACAGTCATATGCCCATTTACATGTAATACAATTTTCAACTCCATTATAATAATAATTTTTTTTTGTTAATGTATCTCATGGTGACTTTACCATCACCATCTATTGCTACATCCTCTCACTTTTCCATGCTTGGCATCTTCCATGCCTACTTTTATACCTTCATACAAACATGTCATTGACATCCATATAAAAAGAATCCATCTACCGGATTACATGGGTCCTCAGCCACTATAACCGCCAGTTCTCTTGGAATTCTCTTCAGCTACATGGTTCAATCTTGGTCCCAAAACTGAGATTAAACCATCTCACATTCCTCCCACAATCAAAGACTCAACATCTTTGATTCGTGTTGTAGTCCCGCAGGTCACGTGGTTACCAGTGATACATTATATATTATAAACAAGCATGCACAATGACTTAGATACAAGAGACAAGATATCAATGGAGAGAGAGAAGCACAAGCCTTTATTACTCAGTAGGAGTAGAATACTACATAGAACAGATCTAACTTAGTCCAGTACACGGCTCAACAGCCTATATATGCATTATTTACATTCGGTTATGTAACCGTCTGGTCAGTTCAACCGATCTACATGACCCGATTAGTCGACACATCCGTCGACATACATTTACAATAGGTCGGGTGGGGAGCCTAGTCGACAGGCCGACTTAGGCTCCTACAACATCTCCCCCACCTCAAAATGTTTCTTTGTCCCGAAGAAAACCGAGGAGATGTAAAATTACTTGGACAAAAATATATGTAACTGCTACTGTAGTGTAATACTGGAACTGGCCAGAATCTGATGTTGACCACAAACCTCGAGAATAGCTTCAGCCGAAACAGATAGCTGGTGTTGAAATTATTCCCATGTGCGTAGTGTTTTCTACATATCAATGGTAAGTGTATTAAGGTTTGACAGATTGGTTACCTTTTCTTGTGTCGACATGTTCTATAAATGAATTAAGTTTGGGCCAAATAGAGTAAGCTTTTCTTTAGCAGCTGCAAGTAGTTTTTGAAGTGATGGTCGGAGTTGTTCGACTGTACTGAGGCTAGGTCAAGCCTGACTCATCCATTGTTGTTCTTTTTTTTCTAATTTTTAAAATTTTCTGTTTTCCATGAGGATTTGATCTTCAATGCTTTGAATCAGGGTCTGATCAGCTTCATGTCATTGCTGGTGGAGTTCATCAAGCAACTCTTTGGTCTCCTGCATTTCACAAAAAACATTGTCGTAATGTGTGTACCAGTTGTGGAGGACAATGGAAATTGTAGAGGCCTGCTCGTTGCATTTGATCAACTGATTATTAGCGGAGGTGAATGCTTCATACTGTGTCGACATTAGGGAAGATGTTTCGGTTTCCTGTTTCTGCTGGTTCTTGCTAAGTTCCTCCCGTAACATCGACACGATAGACTGAAATATTTGAAATGATTTGTCAAGTGTACTGGTCGTGTCAGAGATTGATGGAAGTGGGATAACTTGTTGTGCTAAGTCTTGACACTTAGCCAGAAATAGTACTTGGTCCTCCTGGAGCTTATTGGCTTGTTCTTCTGCTTCCAATTGGCGGTGTCTTTTCTCTCTATTGATTGCGTTGTCTAAAATATCAAGTTATGCTTGAGTCACCGCCTGAGGATTATATGTCGATATGGGCCCAAACTGATCCAGGTGTACAGATAGGTTTCTTTCTTGTCGAATATAGTCAAGGTGTTTTTGTTGACTCTGTTTTTGCTGTTCTTTTTCCTTTTGACATTTCTCCTTGCGTTGATTCCTCTTCTAATCTTGTAACTTGATTCTAGCCTCAATATGCTGTGTTGTTTCTTTTTGTAACTCGGCCGTTGCAGGTGGATTTTATGCGTCTTTTTGAGGTCTCAGCAATTTGTTCTGCTTCTGCTTGAATGGCTGGTTCATATTCTTTGTTTGTTGTGTTCGCTTCTTTGCTGGCTGCTGCATTGTCTTGTACAAATACCTCAATGTCTGTTTCTATGACTTCTTGAATTGGTGTCTCTTTACTTGGTATTGTTGCAACATTTGACCTGGATCCGTCGGCAGGGGACGGGGAAGACCTACTACTCACCACTTGGACTGGTGGTGACGACGAAAGATTTTCAACTACTGAGGAGGAATGGGTAAGATCGGGACTGCTAGACAGACCCGAACTGACGACAGGTGACAAAAATTCAGGGATCAGAGTTCCCATTTCATCAAGAAATTCTAGGACTGAGTGACTCTGTACTAGTTCGACAGGTTGTCGAGGAGGTGAGGGGTTTTCCTCCAACGGGTTAACTGGGATAAAAGATGACATTTCCGGGGTAATAAGAGGACTTGTTAAGTCGAGGTTCTTTCAAGATGTCTGATATACATACCGACCATTTGGGGAGTTACACACTTTGGTTGGGACGATATGTCGGCTGTCAAGGTGTCGGAGGGGGTATACTTAGGTAAGCCAAGGTCGAGGACAGGTTTCTTGGTAACTAATTCATGCCATTTTGGGAAGAGGGATGGGAGGTTGAAAAAGAACTAAGTGAGATCATTATCCTCCTGAATCTTTTGTTGAATGGGAAGGGGAATAGTCTGCATGATACTTGGAGTAAAAAGTGATCCTGCAGGTGTAGGTGGAGTGGATACCGGAGTTATGGCAAGATTTGTTTCCTCCATCACGGTAGTCAGAGATGGTGGTGGGGAACTAATTGTTAAGTCGACGTGGGGCTCAACCGTTATCTTGAGTTTCTTTTGGGGATTTTCCGCTTCCACAAATTTCTTGAACTGCTCGTCGACAGATACTTTGTTCTTTGTTGCGTCCTCCATGATTTGTGTAGCACTACTGATCAGTTTAGCTTCATCCTCTTCCATCGGCTCTCTTATGATCATCTTCCTTTTCCCTTTTCCTTTTGTGTCCTTGATTTGTCGTGCTGTCGACAGTTCATCTGCAACTTGTCGAATATTTTCTGTCGTAAGTGCATAATCCAGATTATCGGACTGGGTGCTTTCGTCAGACTGGTACAATGTGTTGGGAGGGTCTTGATGTGGTACAAGAGCTATTGCTAAAGGATTTGTCTCAACAACTGGTTTTGATTTGAAAGTAAAGTTGCTCATGTATAGTCGACTTTCATACTCCTCCTCCTTTTCTGTATCTGTTAAAGGTTCAATCAGGGGTGCATTGACCTTGTGTGCCTATGCCGGAATTACCAACTTTGTGTTCGACTGCCTGCTCAACTCCGTGAAGATTTCGTCGACAGAAGGGTAGTGGTTGAGGGTTCTGCATCTTTAGAGAGGCTTGCAAATTACAAATAGATGTATGCTCAACTTCTAATTGAATATGTGGCGACGGAGGCAGGCTTCTTCTAACATTCTGGTGTACTCTCCATCTAGTCGATTGAGTTTTTAAATTTTGAAACCAAACTTCCAACCAAATCCTAACAGTCGAAGGTCCCAGTCAGCTACCTCCATGCGTAAAGCACCAGAAGTTTTGCATCAAAATATTCCCTTCGGCTAAAAATTCCTTATTTCCAGTTGGTTGGATGTGTGACATGGCTATCCAGATCATCAACGATGGATATCGGATAGCCGAACCGTCTTCGTGGCACTCGTAGCATATGTTCTTGATTATGTCGGCCAAGAATTCAGCCCATTTATATATTTTTTCCTTCGACGCCATGTTCATCACCACCTCTAACATGTCGGCCTTAAGATCTGAGCCTTGACTAGAACTTGACAGTGCAATGGAAACAATTCTAGAAGCCATCTTATAATTTGCATATTTAATCTAATTTACGACTAAGCCTCTAGAATTCTTACCATATGGATGTTCTATGAATTCCTTAATCAGCTCAGGTCTTTGTCGTTTTGGCACGTCTTCTCCTTTGTTCAACAAACCTGTGATTCTGTGAATAATTTTGCTGTTTATTTTGACCGGGACATCGAAATATAACTTCCCATCGTGGTATCGACTGACTATAAACTTTGCTATGATGTCTTTCAGTCTGCCAAAATGCTCCAACAGAGGTGCATTCATATAGTTTAGGATTGTAGCAGTCCTAATCATGTTGGCTGACTCCCTCCAGCAACCATTAGATTCCTTCCCCCAATTACAAATTTTGGTCCAAGTTCTTCTCCAGTGAGGTTCCACAAACTTAGCGTTCCGGATCAGTTGAAGACGAGTTTCCAAAGGAGATTGGGCTTTCTCCAACTCTTAGACTCTAGAGGCAGCAGACCAAGTTGTCTCCTGACCTTTCTCAGGAGCCATAGATGATACAGGGTTCTCTAAATCACAATCTGTTTCTGGTAGCTCTAAGCTCTGGTTCTCAATCTCTCGGCAGAAGAGTAACCAGGAATCCTCGAGCTATGGATTTATAGCGGCAGAGTTTGGCATGGTGGGATGGGAGGTAGATGGCCGCATTAACGCTTGACTTAATGAGGAATTTAAGTGTGAATGATAGATTAGCGGCACTTCGAGAACCGTGTCTCGAATTTTTTGCCCCACTGGTCGGCCATCTCGACTCTTTTTATCTGTTACTTCTACGTCAGGTCGATGCTGGTGTGTTTCATTTTTGCTACCAGGTCGGCCAGACTTGGTCTGGTGATGTCCATGAGCTCGTTGATCTTGTCGAATGATTTTATCCTATCGACGCCTCTCATGTCGACGATCATGTGTTGGTCTCTTGTTTTCACCAGTATTGCTTGTCCAGTCTCTCGTCATAATGAATCTGATACAACCTACTTTTGAATGAATTGCTTAAATGACTTTCTCTCCAGGGTTGGTTACAACCGTTTTTTTTTTTGATTTTCATGACTTCTACTGTTTTAGTCGGGCGCCATTTACGAGTTTCTTGAAAACACTACCTTGTAATGTTTTCAGTCGGACTGAACCGTTGGGGTTTATCACTTCGACAATATAGGGCCCCATCCAATCTGTGTGCAACTTTTTTCGTTTTCCTTTTACGCGGCTATTATAAAGCAATGCCAAGTCACCAACTGACAGATTTTTTCGTTTGATGTTTCTATCATGCCAAGCTTTCTGTTGTTGTTTCTGGATTTGTTGTGTTCTATTGCGATCTGTTGACTTTCATCTAGTTTCAACAGTTGTAATAGTCTCTCTTGTCGTGCATCTTCGACATCAATGTGTAGTACTGCTGCGATTGTCGGGGCTTGTCGTCAGAAATGCAGCGGGACGACTGCTTCTTTCCCATAGACAAGTGAAAAAGGTGTTTGACCCATCGTTCTTTTGTACGTTGTTATGTATGCCCAAAGAACAACAGTTCCTTTATCATCCCAATCGTCCTTCTCCATGTCTCACACTTTCGTCAATTCTCTTGTGATTGTTTTGTTAAATGATTCCACGACGCCATTAGATTGTGGATGATATGCAGTGCTTATTCTATGATCAATTTCAAATTCTTTTGTTAATGCAACAATAGTTTTGAAAACAAAATGCTTACCTTGGTCGCTAAGTAAAGTAAGTGGGAATCCAAAGCGTGTAATGATGTTTTCATAGATGAATTTGGAAGCAACTTCGCTAGATCATGTCTCGACTGGTTCTGCCTCTACCCATTTGGTGACGAATTCTACAGCAGTGATAATATAACGTGCACATGTCCATCTGCCAATTACTGGAAATGGTCCAATAAAATCAATTGCCTAGATTTTGAATGTTCGGCTCGGATTAATTGGAACCAAGGGAATTTATGTACTAGGAAGTGGTCGTCACATAAGTTGAAATCTATCACATTTAGTTACGAATTCTCGACAGTCTTTATGAACTGTCGGCCACCAAAGTCCAGCTTGAAGAATTTTCCTTGTTGTTATATCTGCGTGATAATGTCCTCATGCCAGTCCGTAGTGTGCTTCTGAAAGTATGCTCCATCGCTCATGCTCAATTGCACACCGACGTAACACATCATCTAAGCCAAGTTTGTAGAGGAATCCGTTAATGAGGGTATAAGGTGCAACTTTCATAGCAAGGATCTTCCTCTTCTTCTCAGTCATTCCTTCAGGAGCTTGTCCATCTTCGAGAAGTTGTGCAATTTATGCAAGTTCCGAAGGGACAACTTCAATTCGAAACAAATGTGCATCTGGCAAATCCTCTTCAATACTTGTCGGTTCCTCTCTGGTGTCGACTCTTAACAAGTGGTCTGGCCTGACATTAGCCTTTCCTGGTCGTATTATTACCTCAAATTCAAATTTCTGAAATAGTAGAAGCCAGCGACACAACCTCTCGTGGTGCAATGGTTTATTGACTAGATACTTCAAAGCTTGATGATCTATGTATAATATGAAGGGATTAGCCAATAAGTAGTGTCGGTATTTCTATAGGGAAAATACCATACCTAATGCTTCTCTTTATGTGGTAGAACAATTTATTTCGTATTTGTTCAACTTCCGACTACTAAAAGCTGTAAAATTAGTCACAGCAGATCTAATGAACAAGTAAATCAATCACAACAGATGAACATAGAAAATATGGTGCAAAACTGTGCAAAACATGCAGCAGTGCTCTCTATCCCAGAAAGGGTGAATGAATTACAATACAAACTGTCACAATGACTGAGCAATTCGAATTGCCTAAGGAGGTCATTCGAATCACAGAATGGAGTAGCTTGACTCTGTCTAGGAGTCCTCATAAATCATCGGTGGTGCTCATCAATCACAACAACCAGTCATCCAGGTGTCAAACTGAGTCTAACTGAGTGTAATAAATGTAACTGAAGTGTGTAGCACTGATATAGGATCTGGAGGCTCAGTGGGGGCGCATGGGAGGCTAACTGGAGTCAGAACAAGTCACCTAATCGAACTGGAGGTCAATCGGAGGTGAAACAGTCAGTCAGGAGTGAAACTAGCCTCAAATCAGGGAGAATCGGAGCTAACTGAATGTAACTGGAGTGAATCTGCAGTGGTAGGTGAACAAGTGCGCCCTTCTCTGGCAGTAGGTGAGAAGAGGGCGCCTTTCAGCTTAGGAGGGCTAAAGAAGGTAAGTGGCTCCCGGGTGCTAGAAGAAGGTGGATAAGGTGCTGGAGGCATCAAACTGGTGACTGGGATGCATGCAAGTGCATGCAGCTGCATATCCTGAAATAGATCATGCAAGATCCTGAAGTAGATATGTATCCTAAAATAGATGATCCTGAAATAGATATGTATCCTGAAATAGATGATGTGGATATCCGAACACCCCCCCTCAAGCTAGACTATGATGTGCCAACTAAAATAATGTGGGGCCCTGGTAACTAAGACCAAAGGTCACCCCAATACAATAATCCAAAAAATGCTGAAAATAAACTAAGTGAGGAAAGAGGGAAAACCCAGTGGGAAGAAAGCCCCCCCTCAAGCTAAAGCATAATAATGAATCAATCTGTCTCCACCATGATGGAACTCACCCCCAACAGTGAACGGAGGTAAGAGAACTTCTTCTCAGTGAAGCTCTTGGTGAAGATGTCTGCAATTTGCTTATCAGTAGGGCAATATTGCAGAATGATGGTGCGGTCATGCACCAACTGTCGAATGTAATGCATATGAATCTCAATGTGTTTGGTCCTCTGCCGCTGAACTGGATCTGTGGAGATCTTGATAGCACTTTGATTGTCACAAAATAGGACAGTCGAAGTAGTGCCACCAAAACCAAACTCGGAAAGAATACCCTGCAACCAAACTGCCTGAATGCAGGCATTGACTGCCCCTCGATACTCTGCCTCTGCTGAAGAAAGTGCAATGGTTGCTTGCTTTTTGCTGGACCAGCAAATAGCACCATGACCAATCATGAAAACATAACCGGAAGTGGACTTCCGATCAATGCTATCACCTGCCCAATCTGAATCAGTAAAACCAATGAAATCTAGCTCAGAATCTGCAACATAATGTATGCCAAACTGTCTCGTACCTTGCACATACTGCAAGATCCGCTTGGCTGCTCGCCAATGAAGCTCATGTGGCTGCTGCATATATCTTGACACGGCACTCACGGCATATGAGATATCAGGCCGTGAATGTGTCAAATAAAGTAGTGAACCAATCAACTGTCGATACATACTGCAATCTGCAAGCGGTGTGGAATCTCCCTCCTCAAGACTGATTCCTGAGAGGAATGGGAACGGGGCTGCCTTACATTCAGCCATATTAAACTTCAATAACAGGTCGGAAGCATATTTTTGCTGAGATATAGTGATCCCATCAAAATTTTGAGGTATCTCCAAGCCCAAAAAGTCACTCAGCAAGCCCAAATCGCTCATGTCAAAAGCTAGATTTAAGGCAGATTTTAGCTTGTTTATTGAAGTAAGTGTGCTACCAGTAATAAGCAGATCATCAACATAAAGTACAATAACCAACAAATTACCTTTAACTCGCTGAAGATAGACATTCGGATCAGATTTGCATCTTTGGAAATTCTGAGAAAGAAGGAAGGAGTCCATCTTTGCGTACCAAGCTCTTGGGGCCTGTTTTAACCCGTACAAAGATTTCTTCAATCTACAAACCAATGATGGATCTGATGTATAACCCTCTGGCTGCTGCATATAGACCTCTTCAGCAAGGTCTCCATGTAAAAATGCACTCTTCACATCCATATGGTGCACTTCCCAGTGCTTGGATGTGGCAATAGCTAAAACAAGGCGGATGGAATCCATCTTTGCAACCGGTGCAAAGGTCTCTGTGTAGTCCACTCCTTGGACTTGGGAAAAACCTTTTGCCACCAACCTTGCTTTATATTTGCTGATAGTGCCATCAGCAGCAACTTTAGTACGGTAGACCCATTTACACTTCACTAATTTTCTTCCAGGTGGAAGAGAAACTAGCTCCCATGTATTGTTCTTTTGAAGAGAACTGTACTCTTCATCCATGGCACTTTTCCATCTCGGATCTCGATGGGCTGAATAGTATGATTGGGGATCTGAACCAGCCATCAAATAACAAATCTCAGGAAGAAATGGATCAGCAATAGAAAGAGCCATACCTGCCCTTTGAAAGTCTCCTCTTGTTCGTCTCGGATCAGCAGGATTTCCAAGACTAGAACCAGCAGATTGTAGAGTGTTTTGGGCCCACTTTGGTAACTGAGGGGGATCTAAATGGTCGGATTCCGAACCTGATATGTCATGATCATCATATGCTGCTACAATATCAGAAATATCAGAACTCATATCTTCATTATCGCTGCTCGAATCTTCTTCTGGTGAAGGCGGTGAATCGGCAGTTTTCTCCTCAACTAGTTGCAATTCTTGAAGCGGTTCTTCAAACTGCACACTACGCTCTATGAATATCTTTTTAGATCTGATATCCATGAGTTTATATGCTTTTGATTCTTCCCCATATCCTATCAATATGCACTCGATACTTTGTGGATCCAAAGCTCGTCTTTTCTCAGAAGGAATTCTAGCCCATGCAGTAGAGCCAAAAACTCTCAAATTTGACACATCCGGTTTGTGACCAAAGAATGCTTCGAAAGGAGTCATACCTTTCACGGATGAATGTGGAACACGGTTCTGTATATATGCAGCAACATTGATTGCTTCATCCCAAAGATTTGCAGCCAAACCTTTCGATTCAATCATGCATGTAGCCATCTCTTTTAGTGACCGGTTTTTCCTTTCCGCTACACCGTTCTGCTGGGGTGTGTAGGGAACTGTATGTTGGATCTTGATTCCGCTTTGGGCACAAAGTTGCAGCAACTCGGACTTGATATATTCCCCACCATTATCAGATCTAAGAGCTTTTATCTTGCTCTCAGTGGTGGTCTCAACAGAAGCCTTAAAATCCTTGAATTTTCCAAGCACTTCTGACTTGTTTTTGAGAAAGAATACCCATGTAAAGCGGGAAAAATCGTCAATAAATGTCAAAACATACCTTGAACCATTTAATGACATATGGGGCAGCGGACCACTGATATCAGAATGGATCAATCCCAAAATAGTAGAGGCTCTGCTAGCCTTGCCGCGGTCGAATCTGTGCTCGGGGTGCTTCCCAATAATGCAACCGGTGCATATTCCCTTCGAGGAACGGAGTTGTGGAAGCCCATCTACCATGGATTTATTTGATAGCAGCAGCAAATACTTATAATTTAGATGTCCAAATCTTTCATGCCAAAGCCTACTAACCTCATTACCATGTGTGCGAAGAGCAGTGGGCTTTGCAAGCGGAATAAAGTGCGAAAACTCATAACATTTTGCAGTGTGGTTTGCCTTTCCAACCGCAACTAGTCTTCCACTTTTGATATCAGAAATTTCAACTGTATTAGGGCTGAATGTGACTTTCTTTGGATCACCAGTGTGTGTCATTTGATACACAGAAAGGAGATTCGAAGCTAAGGAAGGCACATAGAGAACATTCTGAAAGCATCCATGATCTACATGAATCGTACCTTTGCCCTTTGAAGAAATTTTTGAGTCATCTCCCAAATGGATGGGGATGGAGCTGTTTGGATCGAATGAGGAAAAAGAATCAATATTTGCAGCCATATGATTTGATGCACCCGAATCTATCAAGAGAGTGGGCTTCGAAACCGTTGCCATGAGTGCTTGTCCTCTTTCATGATCGTCATTCCGATCCTTCTTTCTTGCACCGTCAGGAAGGGTTATGTTGTTCTTTTCCAAAAGGAGGGCCATTTGATCTATAGTCTTCTTCATACATGAACTTTCGGGATGAAAGCCACGGTTACAATAAGTACATTTAGATTTTTGGTTACCTTCTTTGCCCTTTTGCTTGGATTTCGAACTGGATGGTGCATCCGTTTGCTTGCCTTTGTCTTTTTGCTTGTGAGGCTCGAATTTGGGCTTCTCCTTCTTTAGCTTTCCTTTACCATTCGAGATCTTGGGTCCTTGAACAAATAGGGCTGAATCTTTGGAGCTTATGGACCCCATTTGAATCAACTTGTCATGCTCTTTCGTAACGGACTCAATGAAGGCATTCAAGGTAGGCATCTTCCAATTCGGGGTAGTTAGCCGACCGGAATTGAAAGTGGAGACAAATACCGAATAATCTTTCCCAAGCTTGCTTAGAATGGAGAGGATCAACTGTTTATCCTCTTTGATAACACCATTGTTCTTCAATTGCAAGTTCAAGTTCTTGAATTTTGTGAAGAATTCATTGATGGTTTCGAAATTCTCAGGATTAAGGCCAATCAATTCATTCTCTAATTGAAAAGCCCTAAGCTCATCCTGCTTGCCGAATAGTGTTTCAAGTTGCTCCCATATGGCTTTTGGAGTCTTCAATCCGCTGAGATGGAAGTGAAGATCCTTGGAGATGGAGAGACAAAGAAGACCGTAAGCTTCATCAAGCTTGTTGTAGTGTTTGGTTCTTTCTGCTACATTGTTTGGCTCCAATTCAAGACCAAGAGTGACTCGGTAGTAACCTTTTGAACGTAATATGATCTCCATATCATCTTTCCAATCAAAATAATTGAATGGGGTGAGGATAGGCTTTGAAGAAGAGTATTCCATTGCAAGGATTGAGTCAACTGATGAAGAGGAAGCTTGCATGCAGACTATAGCGAATGCAATTGAAGGAGGAAACCTTGCATGCAGAAAATAGCGAGTGCACTTGAAGGAGACAATAAACCTGCAAATCACATCAAAACAACCACAATAAGGTCGAACAATCCACCCTTTGAGAGTTGCATCACACCTGGGATTGGATTTCAAGCAATGTTGAATGGGTCCAATGTATCAGATCCAGGAATTATGTGGTAACTCAAGCTTCTGGAGTGGTATTGGAATATTTTTCAAGCTTTGCATGCACAAGAGCGAATGCCCTTGAGATATCTCATGCCAAACTTTTTGCAATTTTAGCAATTCAGTCAAATCTTCTTGTATAAACACCTGTAGAAAAGAGATCTTGTCCCTGCAATGGCTCTGATACCATGTAAAATTAGTCACAGCAGATCTAATGAACAAGTAAATCAATCACAACAGATGAACATAGAAAATATGGTGCAAAACTGTGCAAAACATGCAGCAGTGCTCTCTATCCCAGAAAGGGTGAATGAATTACAATACAAACTGTCACAATGACTGAGCAATTCGAATTGCCTAAGGAGGTCATTCGAATCACAGAATGGAGTAGCTTGACTCTGTCTAGGAGTCCTCATAAATCATCGGTGGTGCTCATCAATCACAACAACCAGTCATCCAGGTGTCAAACTGAGTCTAACTGAGTGTAATAAATGTAACTGAAGTGTGTAGCACTGATATAGGATCTGGAGGCTCAGTGGGGGCGCATGGGAGGCTAACTGGAGTCAGAACAAGTCACCTAATCGAACTGGAGGTCAATCGGAGGTGAAACAGTCAGTCAAGAGTGAAACTAGCCTCAAATCAGGGAGAATCGGAGCTAACTGAATGTAACTGGAGTGAATCTGCAGTGGTAGGTGAACAAGTGCGCCCTTCTCTGGCAGTAGGTGAGAAGAGGGCGCCTTTCAGCTTAGGAGGGCTAAAACTCTGTGGTAAGTGGCTCCCGGGTGCTAGAAGAAGGTGGATAAGGTGCTGGAGGCATCAAACTGGTGACTGGGATGCATGCAAGTGCATGCAGCTGCATATCCTGAAATAGATCATGCAAGATCCTGAAGTAGATATGTATCCTGAAATAGATGATCCTGAAATAGATATGTATCCTGAAATAGATGATGTGGATATCCGAACAAAAGCATTAGGATAGTCCATTCCATCTTCTCCGGGTTGTGTCAAAATAGCACTGACTGCTATTCCAGATGCATCAATATGAACATGAAATTTCACCGACCAATTTGGAAACCAGAGGATGGGTGGTTCGACAAGTTTTCTCTTCAATATGTCGAATGAAGTGTTGCATTCCTCCGTCCACTTGTAGTCCTGATTTTCTTTCAGCAATTCTTTGAGAGGATATGTCATGTTGGAGTAGTGTCTGATGAACTTCCTGTAATACCCTGTATGACCCAACAAGATTCGCACTTGCTTCAAATTTACTGGTGGTTTTAGGTCGAGAATAATTTTTATTTTTGCATAATCGACCTTGATTCCTTCTTTACATACTACGTGGCCCAACAATATACCGACAGGAGTTGCAAAGATGCACTTTTTTATGTTCAACGACAATTGAATCTACCGACAACGTTCCAACATTAGTCGAAGCCATTTACAATGATCTCTTAACATTGAATAGATTGTCCAGTCGTCGAAATAGACAGCCATGGTTTTGTAGATATACTCCTGAAAATCCTTGATGACAATACGGGAAAAGACCGCTGGTGCATTCTTCAGACCGAAAGGCATGAATTTATATGCGAACGACCCAAATTCACATACGAATGTAGTCTTTTTCTGATCTTCTTTCACAATAGGTACTTGATTGTACCCAGAGAATCCATCCGTAAATGAATAAAACTCATGCCCTACAACTTCATTAATAATCTCATCTGCGAAAGGAGTTGGAAAGGGGTCAATAAGTGTTACCTTGTTCAGTTCGCGGAAGTTGACACAAATCCTCAGTCGTGTTAGGTCGTGCTTCTTCGGCTGAACAACCATTGGGCTCGCCCACTCTGATTAGTCAATATGATATATAATTCCAGCTTCGAGCATACTATCGATCTCTTTTTTAACAATGTATTTCTATTTGTGTGCAAGCTTATAGGGCCTTTTATTTACTGGTCTGGCGTCTGGTTTGATGTCAATTTTCATTTCACCCATCTCTTGCACAAGTCCTTTCAGGTCTTTATAGTCACGGGAAAATACATCCTGAAATTCCTTGAGGCTGGTGATTTTTGCAGTTTGTTCTTCATTCCAGTAGTCGCCAATTCTCACCATATTTGGTCGGCCATCATTTGAGATATCCACTTCTTTTGTTTTGATCTTTGCATCCATCCACTCTGGAGCACGACTGTCATTTATCGGTCTTTCGCCTTCCTTTATTTGTGTGAATGCAGGCGGAAAGTATTTTTCTATTAATCTCTTTGGTTCATATTTCTCAACAATCCCCATGCCTAAGATTGTTTTGACAGGCTTCGACGTGATGGGGTGATCTTGTCTCCACTGAAAACTTTTCCTAACTGACTTCTCCGTTTCCAAGCTTAGTCATTTATAATGTTGGATTTCCTTCGACGTTATGTTATGACAGGCAGCTGATTGCTGAGCAATTTGATTCTTTTCTGCAAATGCTATAGTTTCTGTCAGCTACGTAAATTCTTTGATATGATTGCTCGCCTCGACCAACTGCTCCTCCTTTGGGGAAAACTGGGAATCATTGATGAAATTTTCTTTCAAATCCTTCCCCGTGAATGTTTCTCCTCTAGCATCTTCCATCTTGTACCATTTATTAGATAAATCATCCAGTGTGTTGGGGAAGAGGTGTGGCCACACCCTTTCATCTTTGTAACCCAGTTTTCGCCATTCTGTTTCACATCGGTCGATATGGGATTCAGGGTTTTGTCCCTATGTGAACATAAGGATGTCTTCCTGACCCATCAATTTCTTTCCTCCAAATCTTTCTACAAAAAATGTGGACGTGCTGGTCAAATTTTGGAGTCTCGACTGGTGGGTATCCCACCATCTCACGGTCTGCCCAATGAAAGAATCAACCAAACTCTATAATCTACCTTGCTCTCCGACATGTTTTGAAACTTGTTCGACATGTGCTGCTGAGGAGTCACGTTCCTTGTCTCTCAGTGCCGAATTATATGTCTGTGCATTTTTGGCTGGTGCAAGATTCGGGTATTCTCAAATTTTTCGCTCAAATATTCTTGGAGCGGGCGAGATTGAGAGACATTTCTTTACTTGCTTCTTTGATATGGCTTCCACCATCCAGCATTCTTTTGCATGAAGATCGTAATTATCTACCTGCTAGTCGTAAAGCTCTATGTCGGAATTATATCTGATCAAAACATGATCTCCAAAGTGAATCTCTCCTTGAGAATTTGGTTCAACATGATCTTCGTTATTGTCTATTCGATAGAGCTGTCGAATATCATTATCTTCTTCCACAGGTTCCAACCAAGGTTCTCCCTGAGATGAGAAGATTGGTACAATAACCTTCTGACCGTTTCCTTTTAGCTTAATGCGACCTTTATCTAGTGAAATCGAAGCCTTCATCTTTCGCCCCCAAGGTCAACCGACCAAGGCTGGGAAAGAACTTGCATCATCTTTGGTATTAATGATTTCAAAATCAACTTTTGTTGTGATGCCTTTGATAGATGTTTCGACTCCCTTCCAAACTCTGATTGGCTCAATGAGTCCTTGATCTGCGAGCTTCAGATAAATACTTGATTCCTGCAACTGTGGTCGACCGAGTTGGTCCCAAGTATCACGAGTCATGATATTGACTTGGGAACCAAAATCCAGTACGACTTGGCGTACATGGTATACATTTATGTCGAGGTCGACAAGAGGGTTAGCATCATTTTTTTCTTTTTGATTAAGTCGGAAAATGTTTTTGGTTTGTCTTCGCACGACATGTTTATGCTTGACTTTATGCAACAGGTTGATTAACTTTCCTACAGCTTCATCATTTGTAATTAGATTGAACAATTCATTCAGTGCTTCTTATCGGTTTTCTTCAGTGTCTTCATGGGCTGCTAATTCATAAAATATATCGGATTTTTAAACATAGACTTTTGTTTAGCCAGATTTGGATAATCTTCTTTGGTTACTATTTTACTTATCTGTGTTCTATCTGGACCAATATGGGTACCTTGTCGAGTAACAATTTGCAAGTTTTTTGTTAGAAGCACATCATATTTAGGTACACAAGACAAGACATGAACATTCTTTTTATTATTGATTTTTTCAATCATGGTAGGGAAATCCTCTAAAAAGTGATCGCCTACCCCACATTTTGTACAAAACTTTAGATCGGTTCTTTCTTTGTATGGGAATTCTGCATGTCGATGATCTTCACTAAGACATGTAAAACATAGACCAGGTCGATTGGGTCGGACACCGCGACCACCACCGTCACGACCTTGAACCTGGTATCCTCCATGCCTGTTATAGCCGTCATAACGTCGATTATATCTACGGTCATCATATCTAGGATATCTCTCGTTTCTGTTTCGGTTATACCAGTCATTTCTTCCATAATTTATGTCAAATATGTCTTTATGCTGCTCGACAGAATTTGTTTGGTACACTGCATGGTAGTTTTGTCTATTCTTCAAATTCAGATGGCATTCATTAATTGAATGAGTGTTGAATTTGCATATCTGGCACCATTTTGCTTTCTTATTCTTTAGATTGTATGGGCAATCATTTGTTGAATGTAAGTCATATTCTTTACATAGATCACAAAAGCATCTGGTTTGAATGAGTCTAACATCTTGTCACCGATCCTGAGTTCAACAAGAATCTTTAGTATGCCCTGCAGTCGAACATGTTGTACACCATAACTCTTGTCCTTTCAAATTCATGCTTCAGATGGATTGCTCCATATTGTCAAGGCGTTCATTGACGTGTCTATAAATGGATACCAAAGGGTAATCATCGTCCATTTCAATCTCCAGATCTCTTGTGAGGGCCTCTTCATAACAAGTGGCATTCTGTCGACGAACACGTACTTTGATTTTGCTTATAAGGCCAGCGATGAACCATTTGATGAGGAGTTTATCTTCAATTTCATATTCAATTTGGCTCTAGAGGTCTTTAAACCTCTTATCATACTCTATGACAGTTTATGTCGGTCTCTGGACCGTCGTCTTCAATTTCTCCGCATCCAGATATGTTGCATCCTCTGTCTTAAAAAAGGACAAGAAATTTTGCATAATTTGTGCTTTTGATGCATTCGGTGTTTTAGCAATGTATCCCATGTACCAAGTTAGTGCTCTTTTTCTCAAAGAGTCAACAAATTGTTCCAACTAACGTTCTTCGTTGGTGAGATGGTTGGTTGTCCATGTCGATTCACACACGAACTAGTGTCTCCTTGGGTCTTCGTCACCTTAAAAAAATGGAAGGTGTGCCGTCGAGTGCGACATGTTTGCTACTATTTCAATTTCAGAATTAGATGGTGGTGTTGGTGGATTATTACCAGAGTCAAGATTAGGTGCTTCTTCAGCTTCTACAGTTACTAATGCTTGTTGCTTATCCAGGAAGGTTTCCTTGCTTTCAGTACCAATGTCTCGAAATTCTTTTGTTTCACTGGGTCTTGGAATTCTGTCTTCTTCTAATGCTTCTATCGAAATCCAGACAAAGTTCTCCTCGAACAGGATTTCGTTACTTCTCGGATTCTCCGAAGTACTCAGCGAGTCACTTAATTTTGGTATTGGCAGGGGGGGTGCTTCTTCATGTTCTGAGTACATTAGATGAAAACTTCTGTTCAAAAATTCAGGCTGAAAAGTCACCCAATTTCCTTCCTCAGGTCGACGAATCAACAATATGTCAACTTCATCACCTTCTTCATTACGGCGACTGCAAATTCCCGACTGGCCAGCAAGGAGACCAAAATTTTCTTCGACAATATCTTGCACTTGGACACTATGCATTAGCTGAAACGAAGAAGGGGGGTTAACCTCTTGGGTATTTGAACTTGGAGAGCACTACCACACTCTATCCACAAGTCCTCGTCCATCGGCGATAGGTTTCCATCGATGCCCCGATCATCGTGGGCTCGACTCGACTCTGGCAGATTTCCTTTTGGATCTGTCGTGACACCTGATCCTCGCTTCTTCTGGAGCGCACTTTCCTGCTCCCCCCCACTGTCTCCTTTTTTCTATTTTGATTTTCTAGATGTCAGGAGTGCTTTTGTGACTGATGGTTCTGTCTTTGTCAGATCTGTCAGGTCCTCCACTGCTGGTCATGTCGCCTTGTCATATGTCGCTTTTCATCAATTTTGGTACATCAGAACATGTTTCGCCACCCCCCCCAATGCCAGCCCGAAGCTTTCTAGACGACTATAGAAATGCAGGCCGTCATTTGCTCAAAAAGAATTCCCATTCACGCTATTTCATGAATCTTTCCCACTGGCGTTCTTTCTCCTCCCAGTTCGAGTTCGGAAGGGGAAGGAGCAGCAATGGTCGTGTCTTGACAATGTGCGCATCGCCTTTGTCGATAAAAAATTTGAACAATAATGTCGGCAGGGAACACAAAAATTGGTCAGCTAGCTCGCTGAAGAACATTTTTCTTATTTCTTCCACAGAGAGGTGCTCTTCAATCGCTTTCTCTTCACAGAAGTCGTCGGCAATCTTTTCGCACCATTCCGACAAATTTGTACATCCTCCTTTGATCAACTTCGACAATAGCTTCCGCTCTTCTTCATCAACTGGTCTTTTCATCCAACAGCTTCTTCAGGGAGGACGGCACAGATTCTACAAATTTTTCATGGGTCTCTGAGAAGAATCTTTCCCTTGCTTGAGTAATCGTTAGCTTGTTTCGTCGTGCATAGTTCTGCAGGTAGTTCGGGATTTTCTTCTCCCACCAATCCTTAATCTCCTGCTCCAAAATCATATGTCATGTTGTTATTTCTGAATGCGAGCCTAGTCGATAGGATGACTTAGGATCCTCCAACAATTCCACATCAAGCTAGGCTACAAGTACACTTGTCACCCTCATACCTATCCTAGTGGTTCATTCCACAACTTGATGCCACATCCCTTGTTTGCATATAAGAGGGATACATTGATTGTTTCTCCTTTCTTCTAATCACCCGGGAAATTACATTCTAGCAAGGAACTAAAAACTGTTGGGGTGTTGGGTACCAACAATCATGTATCCCACAACATATTAATTAAAACTCAAGTACAAAAAAATCGACCTCAAGGATCACCAACCACATTCTTTGATACCAGTTCTTAGGATTTCAAAGAGCATAAATAATAATTACGAGAGAAATAAACACACAATCACAAGCAACCATATAGACACATTAGTTTACCTTGGAAAACCCCACGCAGAAAAAAACCAACAACAATTAAGATCTTAATTACATGGCCAAAACAAACCAACCAAGCCAAGTGAGCTAGCCACCACACACCTCAAGTTCGCATTACAATGGAGTGTGCCAAGCCTTTTATAGGCTTTATTACATGCAATACCTTGGTCTAATACAATGGGACACCAAATACCATGGGCCACCAAATAGCGTGGGCCCCCAAATACTACTGGCGCTAAATACCATGGGACACCAAATACTACTGGCCACTAAATACCATTTTCTTTGACTAGAACCAAGCTTATCCCAATGTCTCATTCATCGAGTCAAGGTTAACCTAACAATTACGATTAAGAGAAAACTAATACAAGGCCTAGAGATACCTGAGCCTGACATCAGTTTATATGTGCGTCATTTTTGTGATAACTACAACACATCCTTGAAATTGTTAGAATTAAAATGCACGCTCACTGAAGCTGTAAGATGGAATCCATTTACAATAATATTGCTTGATGAAATTGATAAAGCTCACCTTGATATTTTCAAACTCCAAGCACTTAAGAATGCCCATCACTTTGATTTCCAAGGTTGAAGAGTATCTCTTAAAAATACCTCCATTATTATGACATCCAATGTTGGATCCACAACCAATGCAAAAGGTGGAAGTAATAGAATTGGATTCGCTTTTGGAGAAAAGGAGCATGAAGGCATATATTCATCCTTAAAAACAATAGTCACAGAAGAATTGAAGGGATATTTTCAAGACACCAGAGATGATGAAATGATCAAAGAGATACCCAAATCAAACACGTCCATGATGAGATATCTTTGGCATCTTAATATTGTGCAGCTCACAAGGATCCCAACAGTTGCAACAATTAATTGGATATGGATTGAGAGCTTGACCAAATTTATACCACAAAATTGCAAGGTATCGTTACTTGTAGAAGTAAGAATTTATAGCATTCAACGAAGTTTTTTCTCGATGAATACTAAAAATTATGGCCTTAATGTGAAAAGATGCATACACAACTATTCAAATCTACACCAATTATGCCATGATTGATTATTAATCAATTGAGTATTGCAAATGCATTGCTTATGATTGAGAAACATAGTGGTAGTGAAGGTCCTCAGTTTATCATAAATGGAATCCAAAAGACAATACGGAAAGGAAATAATTACAAGTTGTATGGTTTTAGAAGCTTACAAACTTTACCTCATAAGGAGAAGAAATTCCAAAAAAAAAGAGCTAAAGGAAATAATGTTCGTAATTGAGATCACATATCTCGATTGTGAGCAAGGAAAGTGTTAGGAGACTGTTGCAGATGGTGAGCATATAGGGCATGACTCGATTCATGTGGAGGGCCATGAGCAGCCACCAAATCATTAAGGAGCCTTCCATTCTTGTCCAAGAGACAGTCTTGTACCAACTAGAGGAATGACAGAGCTTGTTGTCATTCTTGACCTAAGATGTAACTTGTCATTTGTTATGGCAAGGAACAAAAACCCTAATATGTCCTTGAGGGTTTCGGTATTAGGATAAGAGTTTCAGTGCCTGCTACAGATTATTTGCTAGTGCTTTGGCTATAAAGGGAAACACAACATCGAAGTTCAAATCTTGGAGGACCAAATCACCCCTCTCTTTCTTCGGACAAGCTTGGAAAATGGGTAAAGATGACCCACGCAAAATTATACACTCTTTGAAGGTTGGCTTTGCACTGTGTGTTGTTTCTCATTTCTATCTCACTAATCTTTTGTTTAATGGCGTTGCCAATAGGAGTTATATTTGGGCATTCATTACTTTAGTCGTGGTATTGGAATTTTATATAGGTACAATCTAATTTATGGCTGCTATCGTTGAAGATTTAATATGCAATTAGTAAATCTTATCCCAAATCTGTTATCTGATTTTGATTTAACATGTGAGCAATGGGTTTATGCTAGTTTTTTTTTGTTTTTAACTCATATTTTACATTACATATAGACATACAAAGTAACAAGGATCCCCTTCATCCAAATTCAAACCAAATCAAATCACGGATGCATGATGCAGGTGCTACTGTGCGCAAGGGCTTAAATAGAAGACTGGGAACACTGTTGGCAGATCCCCTGGATATAGTTGTGGATTTAGTAGCAAATAACTTTGGATGCACAGGGCAGGTTATCCTCATAGGTGTTTCCAACATTATATTCGGTAAATTAGAATTCATTGTAAAAAAATTCATATGTTTTTAAGAGAAGGGAATGACAAAATAGTCTAGTGGATTTAGTGAGAAGAGAGACACCTTATTATGCATCCCTTTCCTCCACCCAGTTGTAAATTTTTGTTTAACTAATATTGAAATTCTCTTTGTACTATTTGCATATTCAACCATTCTCTCCATAGAAAGCAGTTGATATGGTTTTTTTGTTGTCATAAATATTTTTGTAGTGTTATTGTGTATTGTATTGCAGTTTAGAAAGCCTATATTTCAAGATGACACTCCAGTCATTATCAAGGGATAAGTGGATTCCTTTGATAAGTGGATCCCTTGATGATTGATGATGATGAGTAGAATGTCATCTCGAAACATTGAGTTTTCTAAACTTCAATAATCCATCACAATGACATTGACATTATAAGAATATTGATAGAATTACGTTCCAGAAACATTGACACAATAATCATTAGTTACTTGAAAACCTCCCTGCTAAATTAATATGTTATATATTGTTGCAGAGATTGACGAATACCGTTGACATTAGCTATTTCCTTTCATATTTTCTTGCTTGCATTATGTGGGTAAGTAGAGACTGTGCTCTTGTTAGTTTGGAGAAATATTTATTTGCACTTGATCATTTGGATTTTTCTCTCCATATTATGAAAAGTTGTCACTATTATATTATAGTTGGCTGCTGAACCGTTTTTAATATGGATATTTCGAGAAAGAAGATCCAAAAAATTTCTTTTTAAAAAAATGGATCACCTTACTGCTTGTCACTCCCACTCCACACCCATGGTTCTAAGGAAGAGGATATTTTGTTCGCTGCAAGTTACAATCACGCAAAACTTTTACTTCACGGGATTGTACTATACAAGTTCTACTTTTAATTCAGTGATGACCAATTTAATCCCAATCCTCATGTTTGTGATGGTCATTATTCTATGATACCAGAACTCATATCTATCAATATGCTGAAAAGAAAGAGGATTCTTCTGGAAAGAAAATTCCTCGTTTGAAAATCCTAATTCTCAGTTAGGAATTTTATTAAACTTGAAAAATGTGAATCTGATATATCTATTACATGTGATGATGCTCAAAAATCGATAGTAAGAGTTTAATTTCGGTCTGTTCAGATTGGAGAAAGTCAATATCAAGAGTCTGAGAGGACAAGCAAAGGTTGTGGGTATCGTTATTTTTGTAACTGGTGCAATGATGATGAACTTTTACCAGGGCCCTGTAATTAAAAGGCTTAATGTGAATCTAAGTGCATACAATTCCAAGGAAAACGACTGGATGTTGGGCTCCATACTGCTTATTGGGAGAATTTTTGCATGGTCATCCTGGATTGTATTTTAGGTGATTCACCACCTGATCATATATGTGATTTTTGTAATCTTTTTTTTCGGTTGTTTTCAATGCAAATTGACATGTGATATTTGTATGTTGATTCAGGTTCTAGTTTTGAAGAAGTACCCAGCTGAATTATCATTTACTACTATCGTGTCCCTTTTTGGAGCATTACAGTATGTTGTAGTTGCTTTAATTTTTGAGCATAAGACATGGGCTTTTGGTTAGAATATCATGTTACATTTTTATCAATTTAATTTAATATGATCTAGGATCTTATCTGAGAGAACAACATGCACATCATATCAAACATAAGTGACAAGAGACACAAAGCATTTCACCGAGAAAACCATAAAGGAGAAAACCCTGCAACTTCCTTAGAGATAGAATGAGCAATTATACAAAACTCCAAAACAAGAAGATGGTCTTCAACAACTTCCTCCTCCTCCACTTGTGTAGACTTGTCTCTCTCTCACTTATGCGAATGAGTGAGTGAGTGAATGAATCAAATGAGAGAGTCACACTCTCTATTTATACTTTACTTCACTTGCCTTTTACCCTAACTAGGCCGACTTCTCCTAGGAGAGTCTAATAACCCAAAATAACTCAACTTTGGGCCGACCCCACGAGGGGAGTCTAATAACCCACTCAAATACAATAATAGCTTTCCCGATCGGAGGAATGAAACCTCCCCGTCAGAAGTACAATGACATATGAGTACAATATAAAATATACAAGTGAAATACATTCCGAAGTTACAAATACATCAACATATTGAACTGCTGAGCTATGTATATTTGGTATAGTTTCTAAGCAATATTCATTTGATTATTGATAGAAGCATAGTAACAAGATTTTGAATTCTAAAATTTTAGAAGAGTTTATGCATTGAAAATTTGATCATTTGGAGTTTTTTTCAGCATTTTTAAAAATATTTTTAGGTTTTGGGTTTGTTGTTTTTTAGGGCGGTTTGCATCAAAGACATGAGGAGGATATCCATTATTCAAAATAACCCTCTTTCACTAAGTTACTTGCATTAAATATTGCTAAAATTTGGATGTCTCCCATAAAATATCAAAGTTTTGGGGCATATTGTCTCTGTGCCCAGGCATAATTATTCCTAACCTAAGTGTTTTTTAGGGCTTTTGAATAGATCAATAATTTCTAAAAATGTTGTAAATGACTTGAAATTATAAAATTAAAACAAAATAGTGTTTTACAAATTATTTTTATAAAGGATATAATTTGCACAAACACTTAACTTGTGGCCGGTCACAAGTTAAGTGCCCATGCATAGTTGTAATCATTAGTTGTTTATGCTTTAGCCAGTGTTATAACCCACCTTCCTCTAGTTAAATGGTTGTCTGCCATGAACTGACCTTTATTCACGCATCAACTATAAGTATCCATGTATCAGCTCTCTCTCTCTCTCTCTATATATATTAATTGAACTCTAAAATACAATGAAATCTTATTACTATGCACATAAAGATACAATATACATTGATTTTCATCCGAGTTTACAAACTAATGGTGAAAACTGTATGCATATATCAGTTATGGTTTTTCCAGGGTGTGATGAGTTCATCATTTGCGATGTTAGTGCAATCATGGTGCATATGCAAGAAAGGGCCTGTAATTTCAGCTGTTTACAATCCATTGTCTACTGTAATTTGAATTTATATCCTGTGTCTTTTTCAATTTTGGTTATGGTAGGATTTTAATACAGTAATTGTGTTTTAACTTACAATACTGTATTTAGAGGGAATTTTTCAAGTCTTTTAGAGGGGATATTTGTGGAACCTGCAATCTGTCATAGAATTTAGAGGGAGGAATTTATAATTGGAGATGGAAACACATTACGTAGAAGTTTTTTTGTGAAGCATCCGGGAGAGGGATCTTATTCTAGTGATCAATCTGGACCCATGATGAAGTGAAATCATTCCCCTTGCCAAGGACACGGACAAATACTTTGAGCCCAAAAACTGGAGGGTTATTTCCTTCTAGGCGTGGGATACCCTAGTGGAAAATAATGTGATATGCAAAAGTCACATCACAATTTTTCATTACATAGGCAAGATGATAAAAAGGGAAGTCATATGTAACTTGCATACCCTTGTTGTATGCATTCAATTTCCTATCTCCCTTCTTGTATGCATCACAATTTTTCATTACATAGGCAAGATGATAAAAAGGGAAGTCATATGTAACTTGCATACCCTTGTTGTATGCATTCAATTTCCTATCTCCCTTGTTGTATGCATTGTTGTCAATTGCGAGGTAAATTAAGTTGACTCAGATAAAGTCTTTGTACTTCACTATTCTTAATCATACTTTGTTGGCTGGTATAATAGAAGTGTTACAAATGTCTCCATTGGTGTAAAACGTAAATAATTTGGGTTACAAAGATGATGCATATTTCTTTGTTTTATTTTAAAAATTATCCTTCCTTTTAGAGAACATAGTCTTTATTTTTTTTTAATTTTTTAATTATGAGACTTATGATAGTTTTAAATGATAAAGTTTTAGTGTGCCCCTTAATATAGTCTCTAATCAGCGAAATTGAGTGACAAGATATTGTGGTCATGTATATTGATCTTGGTTTAAATATGGTCATCTATATGCATATGCACAATGGAATTTTATAAATGTTGGGGATGTGCAAGCTAATAAGGGTCACTTTTGGCACGTTAGATGCAATAGAAAACTGAAAAATCATGC